>OY728155.1:1745185031-1746435031 GCA_963277665.1 Viscum album | reverse complement strand
TCATCCCAAAAAAATTCCAATATGAGTGGACTATCGAGAAACAAGAAGAAAAGTTTGGACTAAGCTCAATTAACTTCATATGAGGATGGGATTAATTTAATATTATAGTTGAGTTCTCATTAAATAATAGTTTTCCATCATTCATCCAACTGGATCACTATGAAGAAATTTGTGGGAAGAGTTGAAGAACACCTTCATTTTGGGATGAAGTCAGGGAATGAAAATAGTTATGTCCTGAAATGGTCATGGAAGTGGTTGAATAGGTCCATAACATTCAACAACACATTTGTGCTATATAGAGTTATCAAATTTTCAATGATGATAATAGTTGAAGGGAACCTGAGTTTTATGTTGAAGATAAGGTATTCCTCTATATATCTCTACAGATGATAGTCATGACAGTTGGGAAGACTTAAAATATTAATCCAATATACATTAGTCCTGTTGAGATCATTGATCACATCAGAGTAGTGGGAAATTGACGAAAAATACCACCTAATATTTCACAATAAAATGATGTGATATATGTATCACTCATGATTAATTATATATCAGAACAATCACATGGGATAATTCCACAGGTGGTAATGTTAGAGAATGAATACTAATCTATGGAGAAGCTAGTATAGATCTTAGACTATAGAGATAAATTTCTACAAAACAAGATAATTCACCTCTTCAACATTCTATGGAGAAACATGACGTCTTTGGAAGAGGCAAGAGAACCACAATAGGTAAAAAATGATATTACCCTTATCTATTTTATTGTGTTAAATGAAAATTTAATGGGTAATAGTCATAAAATGGGAAGAATGTGCGGATGTGAACATTTATATGTAAAATTCTCTTGGTTGTTGATTTAAATTACCTATTATATATTATAGTTTTTTAAAAAACATTCACTTATTTGGTTTTGTGATATAATATTAGATTTAAAGTAGCATTGATAATCATAACCATTAATTATGAATCCATTGAACACTGATAATATGATTAGTATAATTATAGGTGTTTGATAAGTTCAACTGACACATATAAATGAGGTGATGAACTCAACTAATAGGATCGTACACTACGAAACCCAATTATTCAGAGATTATGAGGGAGATTGAATCACTAGGATTCATCATAAATCGAACCCAAGGTAAGACCCAAACAATAAATTATGATAAAAATGATTATGAGAGATGTTAAAGATCACTGATATTGCTACCCAAACCATGTATGTTGAATCCGACCATAAAAATCAGACCATCAAAAACCATAACCTGATTTATTTGTTTCCTATAATAATGGAATATGAATCATGAAATTAATAATATGAATATTTTATTTTATTTTCAATATAATAATGGTTATATTTACTTCGTTTCACTATCACATTATTAATGTTTTAAACTCATTATAACCCAAATATAATTTTTGGGTAATACTTGAATTTCTACTAAGACATTCATTTTTATAAATTAATGAAATTTTTAAATAAATGATATTTTAATAAAATTTATTTTCTAATAATAATTATTAATTACATTGTATTGTATAATTTTACGAGGTAAAATGTAATTTCAATAAGGGTTTGAAAACATTTATTTTCAAAAAACCCAGTATTTCCAAATATTTTTTTATTGTTTTATTAAAATTAAAATTCCAAAATATAGGAAATCATTTTTCTTGAAAATTAATTATTGTTATTTGGAATAATAATTTTTAGATTTTTTATGGTTTATTTTTCATAATTTTCTATGAAAATAAAATTATCAGATAAAAATTACATATTATATATATATATGGTGGCAATTATGACATCATAATGACCCAAAAGATATGTAATAAATTCTATAAAGGATATCTAAAAAAAATATATATTCCCACATTAAATTAATATGTTTTTATGTTTATTTGATTATTTTTATAAAGACTTTATGAATCATCTATGACACATATTATATTTTACAATTTTAAAATCATTTAATTAAGAACATGACTCACTTCCATAAAACCAAGTGTAATATTATAATAGTTTAAGACCATGAATTTATAATACAATAAAAACCAGTCTAATTTTGTAGAATACATGAAAAAACATGTGATGGTTCATATTTTTTATTTCTTTATTATATAATATCTGAAACCTGTGTGGGGTTAAAAATATAGAAATACCCTATATTTTTCAGTAGAAAAACTAAAAAATATAATTGTTATTCCATAAAAAAATGAAGAATGTCCTTAATATACCATTCCCTCAATAGATTCATCCAGAGGTTCCCCTAATATTTCTAGAAGCTCCATTATATATTTAATAGCAACCCTTTCAAGGTAAAGGATCCTTTTCTTTGCCACTCTATTCAAATTTCATCATTATCTTATGACTTTTATATCATATCCCCAATGTTGGTATACGTTTGTACATATCCCACATACTGAACATATGATTTATAAATGAAAAAATATCCCTTAAAATATTATTAATCCTTCTCATGGATATTATTTTATCTATGTTCTGGTGATGAATGTTCATAATGCATTTCAATTCCAAACCCTTTTGTAGCGAATACTGATACACATTTTATAATAAGGGTGTTTACTATTATTAACTTATAAAACCTTGATTTTGAAAATACATATATTTAATCAAAAATAATTTATCATGGGGTTAAATTTTATGAAATATGTTTTTATTTATATGATATATGTGGAATAATAATGTATACACATGATATGATTAAGATTGTGTAACCCAAATAGTTCTCCAATGTGTTGAGAATTGTTTTTGCCTCACGAAATACCATGTATGGTGTGTGCGATGTTATACTAAGTTCATCATTTTATGTTTTAATGATTTTCACCCTTAACATATTCGTATGGTTTCATGTTCAATGTTGTTTCAACATTATAATTTTTCCTTTGTGTTCTAATTCTATATCATGCCTCATTGCTCATGTTAAGGACTCGTATGCCTTTTATCACCAATTAAAATTCATAATGTCTAAAATTTAATTATTTCTTCATGTTATTATTTTTTTGTTACCTAAATATGATTTATAGCTCACTCCTTCCTTAATTATGTCCCTAGGTTATACCATGTAGTTTTAAGTGTGATGTATGATTGAGATCATGTTAAGGATGTTTTCAATAATGGATATGTTCCCATTTTTTTATGATGTTATGTAATTTAATTGATTAGAAAAGAAAATAGAATTATTTATTTAATTTGTCACATTATGTGTATTCCTATGTAAAAAATAATGGATTAATGTCTAATAAAAACAACTCTTTACGTATGGTTAGAGAACATTTAGGGTAAACCATTGAGTTCTTTCAGGGAAACCATAACACTTGTTTGGAGTGTAATAGTAGTGGATCATGGTATGTTCACGATTTAAAATAACATTTCAAAACAATTCAAAAATCACGTGTCTTAGTATAGTGGAACAAAATAATGGTTGAAATATTAATTTCCAAACAAAGCTACCAAATAGTTTGGTTTCACAATAGAAGAAGAAATCCTTAACCACATGGCATATGATCTGACACACCATGTGGATAAATTAAGTTATGAAGAACTGATAATCCAAAAATCCATTTTCTTAACTATAAATCATTATAATTGATCCATTATTCTTAATAATTCCACCACACTTGATTCTAAGGACTCCACAAGCTATCTTGAGTAATTTCCTTCTATTTCATTCTCAATTCTAGTGGCTCTAAGAATGATAGTGATTTAGTGATTATAGTATAAGACACATGTTTACATTTTATTAATCTATCAATGATATTAACCATTATTACCATGAAAATAATAATAATAAATTTGTTTTAATTATCATATAAATGTATAATATAAAAACTAACAAATAATTCATGGATTTTTAGTAGATTGGTGATAGATCTAGTGCATTGGTTGAATCACTTTTGTCAATGTCACTTTTTTTCATTGTTACTAGATCCTAATAAGTATTTTGGGGTAGAACCAATTTCATTTTCATGAAACCATCATGAATTTTATTATAGATAATTAATTGTATTTAGATGGAATCTATTCACAGTATTCTTAGTGTGTGGGGTTGGTATAATTGTTTCTTTTTTATAAGTCGGGTGTAGTATATTGATGAGCCTCATTGATTATTGTGAATGAGAGAAACATAAATATTGGTCTACCATCATGAGAAATTTTATATTTTTATTTTTGGGATATAAAAGATGAATTAGTATTGTATGGTAAACAACATAGGACATGGATCACATGTTTGTGTGTGTAACCTATGATGTCTATATATGAAACATGAATCCATAAGTACCCCTAGGTTGCTTGTTAGACATTTTTTAATGTTTATCATATGTAATTTTATGTTGTTACTAATAATTATGATGAAATTATATGTACTAACTATATTTTATCTATAATGTTATTTGAGATTATAATACTATTATGGTATTTGAATTAGAAATCTAAACAGGATTCCCATCATTATTTGGTTATCTATTAGATTAGGAGAGAAAATGTTATGTGACGATAATGAAGATGGTACTGAACATATGGTCGGGATATAACTTCCTTTATGGAAGAATTGAGGTTGTGAAGAGAGGGGCACGACACCATTTTTTCCTTATATAAGCATAGAGAGTATATAACAATGTTTACTCCTAACATATGATAGATATATGGTTTTACAATTATGATACATTCTCTAAGATGGATGCGAGATTTTGTGAACTTTCATCCTGATCTAACACGATTCCTTGGGACTAGTAAATAACATATACATCATCCTTGTTGATATCCATTTATCACACATAATATCTTTTCTAACTATCATTCCGGAAATGATGTGAACCTCGTATGGTCAAGGCATGTAACCCCCCCCCCCCATATATTGTGAATCATTTATATAAACATAATATAAAAATTTTAATAATTTTTTATACACAAAAGTGATTTTATATTTTGTTACTCATAACATTGAGTTTAGCATATGTTACAATGAACTCTGAGTTAAAAAATATTAATACTATTAAAATATAATTAATTATAATTATATATAAATCTTATCGAATGGAAATATATGTATGAATAGAACTAACAAAATTATGAAAATATTTGGTTTATTAATGTATATTAACAGAATAATTTTTTGAAAAATTATTAAAAATGAAAATAAAAACCATTTCAAAATATGGATAATATTTCCCTCAAATTATTCTTTTTTTAAAAAATATTTTATATTAAATAAATTAAAAAAAAATTATTGAATGCTTTTAATGAAAGGTAGAAAGTATATAATGGGAAAAAATATTTAAAATTAATCTTATGGTTTTTATATTTAATAAATTAGAATAAATCAAATTTTAATCTTGAAAATTCTATTTTTATAGAAAATAACTTATGTCAGATCTTCCCACTTTTTTGAAAACTAATTATTGAAAATTTTGAATACTTTATATTAAAAAATAATGATTATTTTAAATAATAATGTTATAATATTCTTAGGGTGAATTTTTTGATAATTTCATAATGAGTTATTTTCTGATTAATAGTGAAAATTACTGAATTTTAATTGAAAACAACATTTTAGAGTACAGTATTTATAAATATAAATATATTAAAAGTTGGTTTTAAATCGAAATTTGTTTGATTTTACATATATATACCCAAATTATATAATTTAAATAATTTTCAAAATATATTTTTACATAAACACCTTTATAAATGTTTGAATAATTTTTTTTATAAAACCTGCATTCACGTCATGTCTTTAGTATTATTCTTAAATTAAATTTTTCCAAATTTTTTTATTTAACATTGAATAATTTATTCAATATTATTATTTATCATAATTTATATTATTTAATATTTTAAACATAATTTTTTAAAATAATTAATATTAGAAACACTAAAAATAATTTACAACAAACAAGATAAAAAGGGTTTTTTGGGTTTTGAACAAAAAATAAGAATTAAAATGACCAAAAACATATCTAAAATAATGTGTCATGAAATATGTATAACCAATAATTTTCATGTATCTATAATTATCCATTTTTTGACATTGTGACATGCATAAAACATGGGTACACCATTTTCTATTCAAAAATTACAAGAGGGTCACTGACCTTAGTTATAAATTTCCAGCCCATATCCTCCAAACTTCACACCATTAAACCCATTTGGCCAAAATAAATACCTTCAAAATAAATTACCATCACCCTTCCTGTCATCAAATTATGATTTCTTTGCTGAAGCACATTCTTTTGATAATTTTTTGGAAAAAAATTGAACAATTCTTGATGAAGAGATAAGGCTTTTCCGTTAGTTTATTTATTTTATTTCCTTATCCATCACAGTAAATTATTTTTAAAACATGTTGATATATTAAAAAATGTATATTAAAAATAAATATATTTTTTATGTTAATTTAATTACAAAAAATATTCTCAGCTTTCTTCAACAGTGATATGAAATCATCACACTTATGTATGGTGGAGTACCACCTCGTGAACTAATGTCATTCATTTTTTCAGTACCCTCTATCAGGGTTTGTAATTATGTTGTATATAAAGAGTATATAAAAAATTTATAAAATATCTACATCTCGGTGGTCATTATTTCATATATACCTTTTTACATTTTTATTTACATGGGATATGATACCATCACTCTTGTGTATGATGGATTACAATCTCCCTAAGTAATGTGATTCTTTTTCAATATTGATTTACATGAATGATAACAAGTATAATGTTAATGAATATAAGTGATATTCATGAAATAATTATGATATTCCTATAATATTTTTCATTCTAAAAAGAAAATGTATCACTTTATTTCTTAGCCATTCACTCACTAAAAGATGAAAACGTTATTCATGTGTGTGTGGACTATTACATTCATGACGTTATGTGAGTCCTTATATTCATAACCAAAACACATGGATTATATTTATATGTTCAAATAATGAAAACAATAATTTCCTTATCATATTATAAATTTTTTGAAATAACTAAATATTTGTCACTATATTTCCATAAAGATCATTTAAAAATAGAAATGTAACTCATTCATAGCATAAAATATAAAGGGATACTAGTTTCATTAATATAGTCGATTGGGATTATGTATTGTAAATAGATTCAGGGATGGATAAATAGATTTATAGTAATATTTTTTATTTATAAATCCTACCTCTCAAGATACCTATCTAGAAATTATGGATTTTAATTGAATATTAATTAACAGACCTATCATTTTATCAAATAAATAAAAAATATAATTATAAAATTGAAAAAATGATAAATATTTTCAAAAATGAATGTTTAATAGTTTAGTGAAAAAAATATATTCAAAATCCAAATGTAAAAATAAATTAATGAAATTTATAATTCTAATTGACATTAAAATTAAGAAAATGTATTATTCAATTAAGATAAAGAATCTATGTTATAGAACTAGTCACCATGTAATATTATCTCATAGGATAATAAAATTTTATATTAATACAATTAATGTATAAATAACTATCATTTAGATAAATCTAGTAAAACATCTCTAGGGATGGTATAAAAAAAGTTTTTTTCCCTTAATTCCTATCACCAAATGGAAAAATGTGAGAAACTGGTATCAATATTATAAAACACTCAAATTGGTGGTTTTACCATCTATAATCCCCAATTAATAAGTATCCCCTCAATATAATCCATCAAAAATAATTAATAAATCCCATAATCCATGTAATATGTATATAATTCAAAAGGTAAACTTCTTTTCATAAATAAATTTTACAAGGGATCTCTAAAGTGAACATCTCCAGTTCAAATGATCGCCGTATCAAAACCTATTATAGTCCATTAAAAACATCATGATCATAAAAATATATAAAAGAATGATATATAAAATAAGATTTACAGTTGATATAAATTTATTATTTTTTTCTATATAAATTCTCAAAATAATATAGGAGAATTGTATTAAATCATATGTGAATAAAACTCATTAAAAATAAAAATCTTAACTCAATGTTTAACCTAACATTGTTTCAAACACAAAATCCATATACATTAATAATAAAATAAAATTTATGATAATATAATTAAGAAGGAACTACAAAAAAACATTTCCTCAAATATAGTCGCAATATTATCCTTATAATATGTGTCCTAACACATCCAACCCTATCATATAAACATTGCATAACCATATTAACATATCATGACTATAACCGTTTTACCAGAAATAAGTCAGGTGTAACTCCCTAACCTGAATGACTATATGTATAGGGACTTGACCGATTCATTATGTGACATAAGTTGATCAATCCGATATGTTCAAGGCTACTGTAAAGTATCAAATTAATCTAAAACAACTATGGGGATAATATTTCTTAATAAAAATAAAAAGAAACTGAATAAAAAATATCAATATAGGCATAACAACCAAGGACTATTCGAATGAAATACTACCAACCCATATGAATTAATAAAATTAATTTTTCATACACAAAATTCATGCACCCCATGGAAATATCATATATAAGAAATAATAAGATAAGAAATATAAAACTAAGGGTAATGACGTATTGCATAATTTCTCTAAGTCCATTACAATACCTCTGTAAGACTCCAAATAAAGAATCCTATGATAACAATCTACATCAAACCATTCCCAGAACTAATGTGCTCAAAATAATTATTGAAAATTACATGGAAATTAAATTTCCATGTAATTATGAATATTTTTTTAGTAATTATTAATAGTCCACCCTCAATAAAATCCCTAAAAAGGTCTTGAAAGATGATTAATTAGATATGATGTGTCTAAAAACACATCACAATTATAATATCTCCATAAATAAACCCATGAATAGTTATCAGTCAAATCCCAGTAGCCTAGAGTCGGTGGTTACTTTATCACATTAGAATAAGATAAAATTATCTACATCATAAAGTACTATACATTTTTATTGTCTTGGAAAATTGATAGATACATGAAATTTACTTCACAAATAGTAAATTAAAATATGAAAATTATTTTATTTTTGAATGACAGTATTCTATATTCTGTATCACTAAATGTAAATCAAAAAACACATCATGGTAACGTTGGGAAAATAAAATATAAGAAATGGGGGTTTCATTTCATTAGTAAGGATAAAAATTCTATTGGAAAAATCATGAAAAAATTAATCTAATAAGTATGATAAGTTAAATAAATAAAACACAAGGAATATAATCAATTAACTATAACTACTCGAATAATTATAAAAAAAATATCCATTTTGATTTATTTAAGTGTCTCATTATGAAATATTGTTATAGAGAACACATTCTCATATATTTTTTTAATTTATTTAATTGGATTTAAAATACCATTAAATATCATTACCGTTCATAATATAGCTATTGAACAGTAATGACGCGATTACTATAAATAGTGGTTCTTAAGAAATTCAATCAACACAGACAATGGAACTGATGACCTCAACTAATAGGATAAAAATGAATCCCATTTTTTATAACATTATAGGGAGAGAAATACCATGATAATATCCAACTAAAATATAATGAGAGATTTCTTTTTTAAGATAAGTTCAAGATCACTAATATCGCAACCCATACCATGTTCATCGAACAACCCCCTGGAATTTCAATCATTGTAAACCTTACTCTTAGGGTGTTTGTTGGAGTATTAATGGTATATACATCATTAAACTCTCTGTATTAATATTAACTTTTTTGTAATATAATTATGGTCATATTTTCATCATACTATTGTTACATTGTAAACAGTTTTTATTTTGTTACAATAATTAATAAATTTTATTTTTGATAATATTCAAATATAGTTTTTAAATTTTTGAATTACTGAATTTTTTAGATAATAAATATTTTAAATAAGATTGATCAAATATAAATTAACATATAATTTTGAGGGAGTGATAAGTAATTTTTTAAGTGGGATTGAAACTGCTAATGGTAGAAAACATAACATCTCACAATAAATGTAGATTTTTTAAAAGTGAAAATTTACAAATTTAGGATGATATTTAGATAAAATGAATATTAATTTGGGAATCAAAATTTCAAAAATATCGAATATTAAATTTTTCATTATTTTCTGATATAGTTGATTTTTATTTTGAAAAAATTAAATGCTGTATAAATATTCATTGTGTATTATTACATTATATGACCCAAAACTGATGTAATAATTAATATAAATGGGAACCAAAACAAAATATTTATTTTAATTTAAATGAAGTATAATTTTATTTTTAATTGAATTTTTTTAATCCATTAAGAGTCCTACAAAACATATAATATATTTTATTGTTTTAAAATCGTGTTTTTTTTGGATTGTGACTCACCTCTACACACTGAATGAAATTAATTTAATTTGATTGGAAATAAGCCTAAAAAATAATTATAAAAACATCTATTTGTCTGAAACCATGAGAATGAAATCATTGGATGGTTTGTGATTTAGGTTATTTTATTATGTAAAGCCAAAAAACTAATTAATAAAAAAATCCCACTCTATTCCAATATAAACCCACCCAATATACCATTTATCTTTGTTAAAGATACTTTTATCAAGACAAAAATCTTTCCTCAACAATTTATAATCATTTCATGGAACCTCTATGATCTTAATAATCACTTACCAGGCTTTTGGATTTATGAACTTATTTAAGGGATCCTCACATTCCTCTACTCCTTTCAAATTTAATAACCTTATTTCAAATTATTTCTTTTACTTTCAATTATTTATATTTAAATTCATTTATAATTGTTACCAAAAAACCCAATTGATTTGAATTAAATTAGGGTTAATTTATCCTCCCTAATTTGAACCCTTACCTAAACCATTATAATGCTCAAATTTTGTAAGGGATCCTCACCTTTTTCTCCTCATTTCAAATCGAATTAAAAAATATGAAATTAATTATTTTATTTCAAATGATTATATTTTTATTCATTTATAATCATGAATTAAATTAAAATTTTTTATTTAGGGCCAATTTATACTACCTAATTTTATCCCAAACATTAACTATTATTATGTATAAGTTCCATATGGGATACACACCATCATGTCGTCCTTTCAAATTCAAGAACCTTCGTTGAAATTGTGTCTTTTAAATTAAATTTTTTATATTTTTGTTAATTTATAATCATTATATTACAATATAATGGATTTTATTTGAATGAAGGTGACTTTTTACTCCCTCATTTGGACCACTACATTAGTTTTTATTATGCTGAAATTTTATAAGGGATCATCACGTTCTAACCTTTATTCAAGTTTCATTTGGAAATTATTTATTATATATTCATTTACTAAAGATGGTACATGTTAATAAATGTCTATATTACTTCCTATAAAATTTCCAAAACATAAGATACCCCTTTAACAATCAAAAACGATTTTAATTAATTATTAACTAAATCAGTCATGCTGTAGAAATCTCACAATGATTTTCAATGCAATGATAATTGTGTAGTGAATATCATACCGATTTTTATAAAAATGGTATGACAGTTTATGAACATATACATGATGATTGGTGACTGAATTTTATATATTCCACATTACATTATGGTGGAATAAATTATAATGATGAGTGAATCCATTTTTTATGATCATTGTGGCACACTTAGGACTGACAATGAAATGAATATAATGGGTGCACCTATATTGCGCTCCAATGCATTGGGTAATGTTTAGTATAATGATAGATAACATTGGGAAAGTTAGTAAACAAGAATAATTTATAGGATATTATCCACCATAATTTCTTGGTAGGATTGGCCATGGCCTATTATTATGATTCAATTTTTTATGTCATTGAAACATTTCATGTTTTTCGATTATCATGCTATAACACAACTTCTCATTTAGGTTCCATTTATTCATCATTGATATGACTATTGTCTATAATTTATCACTTTTTCCATATTTATTCCCCTACTGGGTTTTATGGCTCACCCAATTATTATGTATGTCTCTAGGTTATCCCATGATGTTTTATTTTAGAAGGAGTATCATGAGCATGTAAAAGTGGTTTTCAATTAATATTTCATATTACCTATTTTATGTTCATATATAATGTACCTAATTCTCATAGATACTATAAATATCAATCATTTGAGTTATACTAATTTTAGACTTATGTAATGAATCATGTATTAATTTTAAATAAAGAACACAGTTGTTATAGTTGGTATAAGAGGAATTGTGTTGTAATTTTTAGATTAATATTTGAAAAATATAGTTAAATCCATGATAATTAGATTAGTAATAAGAAAATTTCCCTAAATTTTAATTATTATTTAGTATTTTTTTATCATAAAAATACATCAATATTTTGATACTAAAAGTGGATGTTTTTTAGAGAAAATGTACCTCAGAGTAACACTTACAACAAGGTATTCTAGGCACAACTCGGGGTAACCTGGTACATGATAACAGGCCTTAATATACACCTAGATTAACACTCTCATATGATATGATTTGGTAAATTCGTACACTTCTTACAAACCATTATTAGGTGGTAAAATATTTCCATAGTTATATATGTTATGAGGTAGTTGATGGATAACAAAAATTGAAGGCTAGAGATTCATATTTTAAGTAATAAATGCATTTTATAATTTTTCCATTTATTGTCGTTGGATTCCCCATTTTCTTTTGAATTTTTAAAAAATATTCTTCCCTAATTTTCCATTTATTCTAGCCAATGCAATGTGATATGGATTTAAAATGAATGATTTTTCACATATTATTTTATTATTTATATTCATTTAATTATCTAAGATTTCAATTTTTAAATTAATTTCACTTTTCTAATTCATTATTTAAATTCATTATTTAATCAATTTTTATAAGTAATTATATATTTTTATCCTTAAAAATGATAATTATTTATTTCAATTTTATTATATCAACAATTAATCTTTTGTTGAAAATTAATTTGTTAAAACTAAAACAAATTATTATTTTTATATTCATTTTAATTGAAAAAAGGTTTAGTATAAATTTAAATTTAGTTTTTAGATCACATTTTTCTATTATTCAAAAAACTAATTAATCAATTTTTTTCTTCATCTATTAATTTATTATATTTTATTCATTATTAAATAAATTTAACATTAATTTTTAAATTTAAGTTATTATTAAATTTTTTAAATTAATTTTTACATATTAATTATTCAAAATACCCATTAATGACTCAGACTTAGAAATATTCAATTTGAAATTGTGTCCTTAAACACAACTTTTATTCTCATCTTCCGATAGATTAACACTATCTCATTACAATGGTGAGTCCTTGAATCACTATTTCAACATACTTCTACCATCCCTCCCTATTTCTTATAGTTTATCTATGACCCAATGCCAAAATCCTTTTCCACTATTCACATTGCTCAGTCCACATACAATAAAAGAAAAATTATGCCACCATTAGAAGATCTCTTACAACAAGACACGAACTGTGATTCCTTCACCATAACTAACCATTGATGAAATTTCATCCATATTCAACACAATAACACCATATATCTTCTAACAATAAAAAACCAAAAAAATAGAACAAACCACAATTTAAAATTTTCATGGTGCTGAGCTCAAATCCATTAAAGTCATTTTAAAGATTAGAAGAACTGACCACATTCATGACGTGTCACTAAACCAGCCACGATATAATATTCGATTATAACATATGATTTAGATATGAAATTGGATATGATGATGTCACAAGGCATTACATGTCTCCATCATTGGATAATGAAGCTGTGGTGGACGTATCATTTCCAAGATCAATCGAATATGTCACCGTTTTTTGCTGTTTACCACTATAATGAAGGAATCATTTCGAGGATAATGGAACCATGACTAACTTCTTCTGATGCCAAACCCCACTCCCCACATAGATAAGTTGGGATGTTGGGATATTAAAATAATAAAAAAAATTAAATAAGAAATATAAAATAATAAAATAAAATAAAATTCCAATAATAATAATATATAAAAAATAAAAAAAAATTAAAATATTTGTAGTAATAATTTTAATAATTAATTTTAATAATAAATTATATAAATTATATAACTATAGTTAAGTATTTTTAATAAGAATACATTAATAAACATTATTATATACTATATTAATGTAGCAGTTTATATAATTTTTTAATATTAATAGTAATAAAAATAAATATTTTTTATTACATAATAAATAATAACATTATGATGTTAAATAATCTCAACTAAAAAATTGATCCCAATTATTTAAAATTTTAATATAATAATAATAATTAATTAAATTAAAAAAAATCAATAGAATATAAATATTAACACATCAATTATAAAGACATTTAAAAGTTATTGTAATAATATTTTTCTATTTTAAATGATGTAGCATTTTTTAAAAATCAGTATAACTAATTATTTACTTAATCAAATTTTTGAGATATTGTTATGAAATCAAGATGTGTATAGTTTTATCACATCCATTAGGTTAGAATAGATTTTCTCATATGAAATCTATGGCAAGAAGGTGTAGGAAATTGTTGATAAAAAATAACTAATGATGACGGTGCCCCACTGTGGTTGGAAAATAGATAAACGAAGGAAGGATTTAAATGAAAGAAGATAAAAATCACCAATGAGATCCCACAAAATTTGAGGCTTTATTTGATTATGAGAGAAAGTGAGACCAAAATCATACACAATGCAACTGCTAACCAAATAGCTCTTAACATGGATTTTGAGAAGATGGGTGAGGCATACCAGATGGGATGAATGTGTTCTTAAAAGCGGATTTCTATTCTTAAAATTATTCCTTTCATTTACTCTATTTATTTTATATCACAATTTTTTGTGAAATTTTTTACCGTACAGGTTTGGACATGAATTCTAATTATTTTTTTATTGGGTAAATTTAATGCTACTAGATAATATATTTTTTATTCTTAACAATTTATACATTCTTCAATAATTGTTATTGTATTAGTGAGGTTAAATATTAGTTCATGAAAAATGATTTATTTTACTCTTTATTGATTTCTAAAAACCAAAATATATGGTGGTTTGTTTTCTGATTTCAATTTCAGAAATACCCTTTGTTTGAGGAATTATATTATCATGGTGAGTATCATGTTATCGTAACATGCATGTTTAATATTTTGATGGTGGAGGTTATTCATGGAATTTTTATTGAATTATGTGATTTAATTTTAATTTCTATGATAGATGAATCCCATTTAATCTAGTATAATTTGTTCATTTCCATTTTCCTTGATAAATTCTCTAAGAAATATATTCCATTTTCTAACACCTTAACATAATTTCTAATATATTTAACATCTCATGCACTCCCTTAAAATTCAATACCTATCATTTTTAGTATATAAAGTTACTAATTGTTTTCAATAAATTATATAATAAATAGATCCCTCAAATATTCTCCCACCTTTCCTTGGGCTTTACCATTCAATACTAAAGTTTTGTTGGTTTATAAATCACATTTTGAAGGACATGATGACCCCCATAACTATCCTTTTTTTGGTTCTGAGTATGGATTACACTGACTATCATTGGGATAGAAAATATAAAAACACAAAAATTGTAATTTGAACAAAATGTGAAAAAAAAGATTGTTACTAGAGGTAACAGCTTGGAAATATTTCATAATAGTTGCAGTTTCTTACTACCGGTATTTAAAAATATAAATTAAATTAGTTTTACGATACAAATAAAGGTGTTAATGAATATTTAGTTCAATGGAATGACCATGTAACCTAATAAATAATGATATCAAAATTATTTATTGATGGATTTAATGATCAAGAAAATTTTAATTAGTACTAACACATTAGATGATTTCTAGTTTGTCATAGTGTTGATAAATTATGGAATTGTTTTGATGAGAAATCTTATGAAGATATGAATAACTCCCAAACACTGATGAGGAAAAAAATTTCTTTACAATAATTTTAGGAATATTAGTTATAAATAATTAATAATGAAAATAAAGTTATTTCTCAATTTTTTACTATTGAAATCACCATATATAAACAATGAAAATCAAACATCAAACTGATTTTTGAAAATGGTAATGAATTAACCAACTCTTTAAGGAGTTATATAGATAATTTTTTTTCATTTAAGTGAAAATAAAATTCATGATTTATAAAATAAAGTTTGTATATTTGATAAGAATATATAATTTGAAAATCTTGAGGTAATAAATTTTTAAGTGTCAAACCAACTCCTTTTAAGCCAATAAATGATGATAACACCCTACTAGTTGTTGAATTTTTCATGATTTAGGTTGAGACCAATATTTTTGATTACCATACAATTATATTCAATTCTTTTTTAGATACACATGAAATAATGGTAGTTGATCTTATTTTTTAAGATGAGATAAAACTGGATTAGGATTCATAACTAATTTCAAAGAGATTAAAATCTTTTATTATTGAATTTGAAAAAAAAATTGTTTAATTTTCCCTTAAAATATCAATCATTTTCACTACTTATCTAGATGACCTAATTATATTATTTTAGAAAGATGATTCTCGAAATTAGGAAAAATCCTTTGAAAAAAACTATACATGGGTTTCTTTAATTTACTTAATAATACTATAGGTAGATAACATGGTGAGTAGCTCTATTAATGGGTGTTTTCGATGGGATTTTTCACTATCTCAGTGCTTTTGTTGTATTTATAAAGTATTAGATACCAATTAGTTCATTTTTTTCATTTAAATTGTTTTTTACCTAAAATACATAGTTGTTTATACTAATGAACCCACACCCACCTTGTGACATGGTTTATTTTATAGGGATGTTTGACTAGTGACTTCAAAACAAGAACTAAATGGGAGGAAACCCACAGTGTTATTGAATTCAATGAAAAAAAATTCATTGAGTGAAGTTTAACTGGTGACATTATAATTATTTCTTCAGGGGAGTAATCCCATGGTTTTTATGTAATATTAATATGGTTTTATTTTGATAAAAATAAATTGTTGTTTCATCATCCACCTTTTACTCTGATTTTTTTTACATTTGGTCCTCACCATCTTGGCCATCATTTGTATTATATAATTTTTTTCCTACTTGTGTCACTGGATAAGAAGGATTTTCATTAGTTATAATGTCATAAGATACATCATAATAGAATCTAAATGGATAAAATTCTCTAATCTCATAACTTTTATTTTTCATTTCATTTGATTTTCATTTTTTTATTTTATATTCTTATAATATTCATTTTAAGGGAATATTAATTGATCAAACTAGAGGATTGCATTCCACTATGATAGGGGAATTAGATTTGGTCCTATTATGAAGACAAATATTCATAAAAAAGGAGTTAATGTTTTTCATCTCTTTGTTGATATTCTACTTTTTTAAAATTTTGTTGCATGCATTGTTTGTAAGAAATTTTTGTATCATGTGGTTTTCTACTGAAATTTTATTTTAATTGATTTATTCTCTATCTTAAATTCACTCACTTAATGAACTTAAGTGTGGGGGACAAAAACCTATAGTTTCTGCCTTAATATGACCATGGTTACAAAATCTTGATGTTGTACGGTGCTTAGTATATCATTATTTTAATATATTTTACATCTAATTAAAAACTAATTAAAGTACCTATAGACTTTTCACAATGTACTCATTTCTCAAATGATTCTAGATGGAACATAATTGAAATTAACTTTTAACTCCCATTAATTAAAATACATGTATTTAGAATTTAAAATATTTTTACAGAAAACATTACTTTTGAGTTTCACTGTGAGTCTTTCACATGTCACTAAACTGCTGAATTTATTTTTTTGGGATTTAAGAGACAAATAGTTTTTATCCACATTGGAATTAAAAATTGGGGGAAATGATGGGTTTTAATTGTTGGGTGGTGGAGTGGATCATGTTATGTTGAGATATCATGTTCATTAAAAGAATCCCATCAAATCTCCTTAAACATTATAATTTTTTTGGGAAAAATTCTTCAATAGTTTTGAAGTTATTGATCAATCATAGCTTATTTAGGTTTTATTCTATACATAAAATTATTGTAGCCTAAGGATAATATCTTACTAGTAGTTAATATTATCTATGAATTTGAATCGTTTAAGGATGAATGATTGAAAAGTGATTTTTCTTATTAGTTTATGAGTATTATCTTTAGGGACTAATTCAAGGAGTGATATATGATTCATTTTTGTGGAGTTATGATCATAACCTTAGGAAAATAGATGGTTGAACTTCATCATATGGGACTCAGTTTAAAATTCTAAAAAAATATTCACCTTTTTGACAGAATTTAATTTTTTTTATATAAATCATTTGAAAATATTGTTAAATGGTGATTTATGAACCCATGGGTAACCAATAAGACACTAGAAAAAATGACTTCGAGTATTCACTTTATATAATTCCATTAAGTGCATATTCATAGTGCTTATAAAATGATACATTGATTGATGGAAATCAGAAACATAAGGTTCCTATTTGAAAAAATGATTTTATTAAATTGAGGGTATTTTAGAATGAAAGATGAATATGGGAATAATATATTTAAATGAAATATTTAAAATTGTATCAATATAGTGATTCAAAAAAAATATTATCCTTAATTTTTTATTTTGTGACATTGGTGAAATTCAAACTATATGGTTTTTTTAGGTTCTTAATTCCACATATTTTTTACATGTTATGATACATAGATTTAGAACGTGGATTTAAATTTATTTAATTCTTTATCCAGCTTTATATTTGATGCATGACATCATACAAAATTGATTTTTTTTCCTTCCTTTTTCAACAAGTGAGTATTTGAACTTAAGAATGATTTATTTTAAAAAAAACATATTGAAAAGATTATTTCACCATTTTTGATCCTATTGATTTTAAATTTATTTTCATTATTAAATTTGAGATATCACAAGAAATATTTATTTTAAAAAAGTAAAGAAGCATTATATTGATTGAGGACAATCAATGATTAAGTGTAGGGAATTTCATCTGTCATTAAAATTAATGATATTTTAGAATAATATTATTTAAATTAAATTCATTTAATTAATTAATATTTCAATTTTTTTATTTAATTTATTTGTTTAAATTTAATAATTAATTTCATTATTTATTAAATTTTAATAATAAATTTAAATTTTTTAGCCTTTAAAATTTTTAATTATATCGTTCAATGTTATTATTTCCACAATTATTCTTCTATTATGAATCAATATATTAACCATAAATATAATTATTAATTTTCTCATCTTTTTAATTTAGACATTATTTTATTTATTTTATTTTTTATTTTTTATTTTTGGTCTAAATAACTAATAAAAAAATAAATTTTTTATAATTTATTTGTTAAATGAGGTTTTATTTTTCAGTTAATTGAGTTGAATTTTTAATTTTTAAATTAATTTTATTCATCATTGTTATAAACTAAATTTAAAAAGTTTCTTTTGCAGAAGATCCACAGTAACTCGGACCTAAAAAATTTCAATGTGACCATGTGTTATTACACACTACTAGTGTTCTCCAGATCTGCCAGCATCACACCATCTCACAATAATGCTAATTCCTTGAATCATCATTACAACATCATTCAATCCATCCCTATTTATGATGGTTTTTTAGTGACACACCACCAACATCCTTTTCCATTATTCGCACAGCTCGATCCTCCCACTTCCACAACAAAAATAGGCATCTCCTGGAAGATCACTCACAAAAAGACACCACCATCAATTCCACGATCATGAATCATTGTTGTAGACCATTCCAACCCTATCAATATCCTCTCACTATCTCTCATCTCACTATCACATACTAGAAAAAACAAAAAAATCAATCATTTTACACCATTATTAACTATGATCTTGACAACACAATTCGATGTCACCCACACACCCATATAACTCTGTTGAATTGGATCTACGACATGAAAAAGCTTATTCCACCCGAGCTGATGGCGATCATGATTTTTAGTTAAAATCTTCCGCAGCTAAGTTGATGAGGACAATAACTCTCCACATCTATTCTGTGTCACTAATTTCATCATATTCTAAGCTTCGACACCACCTTCAGATGCAGATCTGATCCAGAATCAAGTAATTCCATATGACATTTCTTATTTCTATTGAGGGAGAATGATGTCATGGATGAGTTGTCACCGTTGAGATCAATAGATGATGACACTATTGTTTGATACATTTCAATGTGATAAAGGTGTTACTGCGAGGAATGAGTTGTGGCCAGCTTCTCCCAGAATCCCAAACCCCTCATTTTGTGGATAAGAGGACAATCAAGGATATTAAAATAAATTTATAAATTAATAAAAAATTAAAAAAATTTAAATAAAATTTAAATAAAATAACTAATAAGAATAAAATAACAAAAAATAAATTACTAATTATAATAATTATTTAAATAATAAATTATATAAAAGTATATAAGAATAATAAAATATTTTTTTGATAATTTTATATTAGTAAAAAATGTAATATATTTTATTATAATAATATATTAATTTATTTTTAAAATTTATTGTAATAAATTTTTTTATTAATTTTGAATTTATTAAAAATAATTACATAATTAAATTAAATAAATACATTAAAAAATTTAATATATTTATTTAATATATGAATATAATAACAATAAAGAATAAAATTAACAAAATATTTTCATTAACCTATAACTATATTAATGACAATTATAATTTCTGTTAATAACTGCAGTGATAATTTTTTATTTTAAAACAAATACTATTTTTCATAACATAAAAATGAATAGTTTATTTACATACACTATTTGGGTAGATATTATTATCAATTCATCATGAATAATGGTTCCTCCCATAAATTCTATTAGAAGATAATTACTCTAGTGAGTTGGATGGTAGGAAGGTGCATGGAATTGATGAAAAAAATAATCAAAGAAGTGGACTCCCCACTGTGGGTGATGAATAGAATGACAAATGATAGATTTTAGTGAATCTAATAGAAAATGTCTAAGAAGAGACAAAAATAAAGATAATATCTTGGAATATTATAGAATGGTAGATATTAATCCCACACTATACCACCACTAACCATAGAGCTTTAGACATGGTGTTGGTGCCGAAGATGAATGTGGACTAGAGGGGTTGGTGCTGATCTTAAAAAAGGAACTATTTTAACACCAAGAGTTTTTAGGGGCATTTTTTTCATAAATTATTATTTTTATTTATATATTTTAATTCACTAAGTCTAGAATTCATTTCATACTAAATCTTCTCCTTGTATGTAACACAAAATCTCGAGTTGGCTATGATACCCACAACACTAAGTATAGATTTTATTCAATGAATAAAAGAATTATGGTAAGATTATATTATACATAACAACAAGGGAATCATGGAATAAATTGAACACTTACTTTTATTGTGTTAAACACACAATTGGCCTTCGTCGAGAGATTTCATGTAACACCCCAAGCTTTCACAATACGTTTCCCTTTAAATAATATAATCGCTTGCACTGTACACAACATCGAGATTCTACCACACCGCGACCAATCAAATAAGTCATTACGAATAGTAATGTCGACTTTTTGAAATTTAATAAATTTTATTTTCAAAATGGACTTTATTTTTGGATTCTGAATATCAAAAATAGCTTTGGGTGAATTTTTGGTATTTTTTTGAAAAAAATCAATTTTTTATGAATATTGAAAAACACTAAGTTATAGTTTGAAACCAAATTTTTATTTAAATAATTATTTATTTTATTTAAATTTATTTTAGGTAGAAATTAATACATAATACCTTTATAAGTTCAATTTAATTTATTGGAGTCAATTTATACTAATTATAGATGTATAAAAATTTTATTGAACTTTTCACCGTCTTTTACCCACCTCCTTGGAGAATTTAAAAATTCAAATAAAACATAATTTTACCACTTCTATGAGTGTAATTTAAAAATTAGGAGAAACACAATAATATAAGTATGAAAAATTTGGTTCAATAAGATGAAAATAATTTTTCCTGACTAGTAACTTTTTACAATTATTTGCCCCAGATAAAAAAAATAGGGTAATTAAGGGTAAAAATGATATAATTATTACCCTAAAACATGTCCAAATTCTATTGGATAAGTTTAATTAGTCCAATAACAACCTTGAGAAAAAAAATATGATCCTTTAGGTTCACATTGATTATATTAGGACATTTATTAATATTTAATTCAATGAATAGTTAAAAGAGTTAAAATAAATGTTTCATAAATATAATATTTTTAATAAAGGGTTATACATATGAAAAATTTGACAATAAATATTTATTATAATGAAAAAAATCATTCCTACATAATGATATTTTATTTTTTATTTGTATACAATATATAATTAAATTTATTTACGAAACAATGATAATGCATTAATTACATTATTAATGAAATATTAAGTTAATTAATATTATAAATATCCAAATAAATATTATTTGAGACTTTTTATGAATTAATCAAAATTTTCAAGTTATTATGACATATTAGGGTTGGTTAAATGAATTTTTTTCGATTTAATATTGCTTGTATGAATTTATAAAAAATTACCAAATAGTGTCAAAATTGACAGAGAAGAGTTTTTAAAATAAATTTTATACTATTAATTAATATTCAATTACTAAAAAAATATGATTTAGAATAAAGACTTATATAATGATATATGTTTCATTAATGAACCACTTGGGGTTCTCTCGGATGTTTATAATATGTTTATTAACCATATAATATAAAAACAGTAAGAGACATGGTAAATGTCAAACAATTTAACTAAGAGTTAAATATAAAAGTTAAGTTAATATAGTAATCCAAACCTGTCTAAAACCTATTGTTTGGGTGGTTTTAAACCCATACCCACCATATCCTTTAAATATTCCATTTTTTAGCCATTAGAAACAGAAATTTATTTTATTAAAAAATAATATTTCTTGTTTTTTCTAAGGTGCCATGCACCCCTATTATAAATGTTCACTCCTCCTTCCCTCAAATGCACTTCTTCAAATCCTCTTTGCTCAGACAAACTCTATCAAAATACCCTCTCAACTGACCTCACTTCAACCTAGAGGCCCTGAAATAGTCATAAAGCCAACCTATAGAGCCCTTTTGGTCAAAACAATAGGAAGAACATGGAGAAAAGGTAAATATTTTATCACCTCTTTCAAGTTCCTTTATTATTCCACTTCCTCTTTCATTTTTGTTTCCATTATAAAATAATTACTCCAATATATTCTATATATTTTGATGTTATTATGAATATGGTATAACCATATTCATTATTCTATCCATCATTTGAATGAAATATCACCACACGTGCATACGTACGGATTACGGTCCCCACGTCGTAGTGTAATTGTTATGCAATACATTATTATTTGGATGGGTATAATAATGATGTTTAATTGATATAAATAATAAATATAACATGATAATTATTCTTTATATATTATATAATATCCAATAATATATAATTATGATATCAAAATAATGATATTGTCGCTCATGCTTTCGTACAGATTACCGTCTCCAGCAACGCGATGAGATTCATTCCACATTGTATCCATGGAAGAATAATTTTCATTTTATGATTAAAAATAATTTTTAAAAACTGGATATAATTCTGGATATGAATAAGATACATCCCATCCATAAGAAATATGAGTCACATAACAATGAATATAATGGAAAACAGATCCGTTAACACCTGAAATGATGTTAATACAAAGATATTTTTAAAAAGCAATGGTAAAAGATCATATATTATATATTATTAATGTATATGAATCATTTATAATTTAATAAAATTTACATAACCATTATAATGGATTTTAACTTACCATCGACCAAGGGAAGGTACAAAGTAAGGGGTTTCTTATCTCACTTTTAATTCTGCGAGATTTCCATTGCTTGCCACTTATTTAATAATTGTGGTGAATTGTGTACAGTTATTTGATATATATATTATCATGATTATATTTATATTCATGTTATTCTTTTATTAATTTTTTGTTATTAACTTTTGTCCATATTACTCGATTGATTACAACGAAGTAAGGGTTGTCATGTCACTTCCTATTTTCGTGTGATTCATGCCATACTGCCACAATTTTCTTTTTGTATGTTGTATGTTCTTCCCAATGATTGTATTCATTTTGTAATATACATTAATTTATGATTAATTAAATATTCATTTTATGATCCAAATTTCATGGGATGTATGTTTCATATGTTACCAAATTGGTAAGGGAATTTCAAATTTCTATTTCCACTCACTCGGCTTTACGTATACATCATTGATTATTTTACACCCAGATTATGTGTGGAATCACTATGTATTATTTTTGTAGTAATTTCCACTACCCGTTATGTGTATATACATTTTATACACATAATCACTCCACTGATAAATTCTCAAGTCATCGATATAATCTTGATAAGTGTAATTTTAACTCAATCTCTATTTATTGAGTTAAACATCCAATTCATTGGTGTTGCTTTTACATGAATATGTGTGAATTTAATCTATTTGATTTACACTGAATATCAAATAATATTGAGTTTATTTATATTTTTCCTCATATTTTATGTCGTTGATTTATCAGTAACCTAAGGATACATTCATTATAAGAGGTTTCTTCTCAATTTACATTCCATTTAGAGTTCACTATTATTATACGCCATTTAACATCTATATGGTGTATATAATGTACTTTGACAAAGTATATCATGAATCCATTTATTCCGATGATATTATAATGTTCTGATTACTTCAATTAGTTGTATTCAAGTGTCTTTATTTTGGTTAGGAACTCTAACTAAAATATCATTTTAAAATGTGTTAATGATTTATTATTATAAATATTTCTCATTAATGACTATGTTTTAAAAATGGATTTGAGGAATTATTTATATGGACCTTAATGTTTTAAATTTTAAATTTATTTTAAATTTTTTCTAATTGGTATGGGGAAATTTGATTCAAAATTCTATTTTTAAAAGGAATTTTTGACCAACATTGTGACTTTTCATTGTTTTCAAGAAAAAAGGGGATATTTCTCATAAATAGTTTTGATGATTATTTTCATCAATTTATATATCTTTCATTATTATTTATTGAGGTTAATAAGTTACAATACAATCTTCTATATTGTATTGAATGAGTTATGTTTAACTGTGGATGTGTTATTTTTATATCATTCATGGTTTGTGGAAAAAGTATTGACATTTTGTATGCTAGTTTTAATACGAATATTTATGTTATGTTTCAAAGGATTCATATGAAGAATGAATTGGACTAATAAGTGATGGGTTGAGCCTTATATAGCTCCTCAATGAATCAGTAGGTCTCATGAGACAAACTAGTGACTTGGCAAAAGGCCTTGAAAAAATCTTATTTGTAGTCTTGGAAAAAGGCCTTGACATTGTGATTATGAATGTCTAGAATTATGCATTCCATAATTATGAGATTATATATTGATATTTCATGTGGTTATTTGACTAGTAGAATACCCATGACTATGTTTTATTATGTTATTATTTACTCAGCTCATATTCTTGTCATAGAGTGTTCATGTTTATTACTTGATAAGGCATGTGTTTTCAATTATTCACCAGGCCGAATGTTTTTGTTATCTTCTATTGTATTTATTACTCTTAATGAGCATCTAATCTCACCCCATTTTGTGTTTTATTTTTTATTGGATGAAATGAATTATATTATTACTGACCTGCAGGGATAGTCTATGGGATCTTAGTGTTGTCTATGGAAACAATGTTGTTGTAGTTTTCAATTTTATGTTGTTCTGTAAACTTTATGAATTTTTCTAGTAATTCCAAGTCTTCTAAACAAGTAGGTCTTTTAAGACTTGAACTTTTGTGATCATGCCAATGTTATGTAATAATGTATTGACTCTGGGTAAATAGGGTCGGAGCATTACATTGCATTGTATGCAATACCGAGTTTCAATAAACAATGTTATATTTTTTAAAATATTTTTATCTAATGGGATATAAACATGAATTTATGAATTATATTAACAATGTTTTTAATTTTATATAACATTAAAATCTATATTATGTATTTTGTAGACAAGATATAATTACAAATTCAATTTTTTTGAAAAAAGAAGTACATTTCAAAAAATGTTGTTTTGTCGCCTATTGATGGTGAACCCATTTAAAATATTTTTCATAAAAATTATATATTTATAATTTTAATAAATAAATTTATCCAATGATATTGTGACATCAAAATTAACTTTTGAGGATTTTATTTCTATTTTAATCATCAAATTCATATTTTAATGAATTCTAAAAAATACAGCATTTTAATTCAAAAATACATTTTCAACTTATTTATTTATACTGTAATATTATCTTTTAAGTTGTTTTTAAGGTTTAAAACGATTACTTTATAATGATTTAATAAAATTTTGGTCATTCCGAATAATTTCACATTTAAATATGACATAAACATATGTCAACCATTTGATAGTTCTTGCATCCTAAAAACCTGCTTTCTGGTTTTGAAAATAAGAATTAAATTTTAATTAATTTCTTCTTATTAAATGTTATAAATATAGAGAAATCTACTCTATATTTGGAATCATATGTTCCAAATTATGTAAATATTTTTTTTACATTTTGAATAGTAACATCAGTAATTATTAATTTTTTTCATGGTTAAATGGTAAATCAGGTAAATAAGTGTAAAAAGAATATTATAATAAAAAAACAACCCTAAAAAATGTCCTAAACCTATTTAACGAGTCATTAATGACCCAAGATATTGTTAGGATGGAATTTTACAATTTTAGAAACATCAGGGTGTTAAAATGACATGCTATAATGATTAATTTAAACAGTGGAGAAATATAACAATAACATGTATCATTTTACTAAAATAATTTATTTTTAATTTATATAAATTATATCTTAGACTATAAATATTTATTATAAATAAAAAAATATTTCCAACATCATTCTATTTTATTTATAATTTTTAGGTACTAAATAAATAAATTTATTTAGGACACAATGATGATGTAGAGATTACCGAATTATTGAAATATTAAAATAAATAATTTTTTATATATTAAAATAAATGTACTTGGAATATTTTGATTCCATGAATGATTTTTTTGGATGAAATTTTAATTTGAGTGATGAGTTATTTTCATTGGTTAAATGGAATCTAGTTTTTGTGAATTTTAGAAAAATCCATTCTAATTATTGTCAAAATTGAAAAAAAAAATTAAAACAAATACAATTTTATTAATTCATATTATAGTCCTAAAAATATATGATTTGGAAAAATATCATATTTAATTTTAAAAATTTCAGTAATTATCCAATTGAGTTTATCATGTCATTTTATAATCACTATTTTAACCATATATTATGGAAGTATAAGAAGACACGGTAAGTGACAATGTTTTAACTATGGGTTAAAGATAAATTATATGGTTAATTTCGTGACCAAACTTATCTAAAACTTATTGGTTGAGAGTATTTTTACCAATAATCATCTAATATTCAATATAAAATATTTTATGATCATTAGAAATAGAAAATAAATTTATCATAATTTAATATTCAATTACTTTTCTAAAGTTCCACTCTCCAATCCTATAAAGAGGAACTTCTGCATAGCTTTTAATAATAGCTCAAAATAAATTTTTCATAGACAAACCCAACACTACACTCCTCCCAAATTCCATAAATTCATTCTAGCGGACACATATTTTGCAGAAATCAATCCTAGAGAAACCTTTTGTTCAAATCAAAATGAGATACTTGAAAAAATATAATTATTTTATCACCTATTTTAAAATTATTTTCTACTTATACTTACTCTTCTTATGTTTCTCCCATAATGGATTAATGTATCTATTATTTTATACTTCTTAAGTAATTATTATATTTATTTAACAAACTTATACATCATTTTTGTAATGGTCCAGACCCCACCTGGCCATTACTTTTACATAACATGGCTCCACCAAGATGATGGCACCGTGACGGTGGCATTGTGTCCTCGCCGAGCACGTTGTTTTTTTCTAGTTCTTGACTTTTTTTGCTCCTACAACGAATCTTTTGACGTAAATTAATTTCAATACCCTTTTTAAATCCATTTAAAGCCCATAATTAATTCCTAAAAATCGCGATAAACCTTCCGGATGGGGGTATTAAATAACACATTAATATCATTATGTGTAACGGTCCACCCACATAGGAAACTGTGATTCGACTTTCCTGGCATTCAAAATTTCATATCATGTAATAGTAGGATCTTCTCATTGTATCTCCCACTAGAGTTTGTTCTTTTTTTTCTCAACTGGATATCTTGATTCTTCCTAGTGCGCCTGGAGTTCCTCTCTTCTAGTGGCTTATGGTGTGCCTCTGCTGGAGATTTCGTCACCTCTAGGAGTCCACGAAATTCCTCCCGTGCAAGCCGTGCATCCCCTGTTATTGGAGCGAGGAGAAGTACTTCAATCCTTGATCAACCAGGTAGGGATTTTCCTTCTTCTATCCTTTCAGTTTATCATGTGGGGTGGTTACACTACTGTTTATATGGTAAGGGATGAAACCAAACCTTAATGAAGATAAAAAATGGTCTTTTAATGAATAAAGGGGAGGGGTGTAATTGATGTTCTGCTATTTTTTCCCTCTTCCTTGATACTTATTTTGTAAATTGTTCAAGTTTATGCCTACTAAAAATCATGGTCGTTGGTGGTCCCTCTTTTTGCACTAATGAACCCTTGTCTTCTGTGATGATTAAATGACTGCAACCTGGACCACAGTTAATCACGTAAACTCGTTGGATTAAATGGATTCCCAATAAACATAAATCTTTGTGTGGTCACCCCAGTTAACAAACAAAAAGAAGAAAATAATGAATGATGTGCTTGAACCTGGAACTTTCCCTACTCTTTTTTGGTAGATGGTGTGTTTTTCTGTTTGATTGCCTATGTGGTGATGTGGGTTAGGATGGGATCCTCTTGGTTGTGAGTCTGAAACTGTGTGGTTGCCCTACTTGTGATACGAATTGTGGTGGAATCCGCTACTATTGGCATATTATTGGTTCATGGTTTTGGGGATGTGGGGCTGTATCTTGAAGCATTATTTGGTTCTAATACTTAGAGGGATCTCATATTGACTTCTTTTACGGTGTGGGGATATATCACAAGGCATGGTTTAGTTCCAGTACTTTGAGGGATCTCACTTATCCCATTGTTGTTGTGACTTCATAAGAGATTCAGATGTGAATGCTTAAATTGTTGTTTGGCCATTTCACTTTTCTTATCTTGTGGTTATTCCTATTAGTTTCTTAGTAATTCAACACATTTCATAAATTGGATCACATGAACATGAAGACAAGAATGGGTTATACTGGGAATTGGTTTAGGGAATGATTTGTGACTCGGCTGTAGGTAGTGTGCTTTCTATGAATTGTAAGAAGGGTGTTGTGCTTAGGTTTGATATGGGAACCATAGGATGGGATGAGTGATTGTTAACTATACATATATCTGTAGTTTTAATGTATTATTATTCAAACCCCACCCAATTTTAGAACATTGGGCCGAACACCCACATTTCATGGGGGAGGGTGTTTTTTCCAACACTGTTATGAGTGGCGGATGTTAGCTCATTTTCTGCTCCCTTTCCCGAATATCCCAAGACTCTTGGGCAGGCTGTGATGTCTTGAAGTCCATTATTAGCCCAATAATCTTCGGGCATGGTAGTGTGGTGGTTGGCCCAGGTGTTTGCGGGCAGGTTGTTTCCCAAGTATCTTCGGCATGAGGCCCAGGTGTCTTCGGGTGTGACAGCAGCTTTCTGGCCCATGTGTCTCCAGGCGTGGCAGCGGTTGTTCTGGCCTAGGTGTTTTTGGCATGGATACAGTTGGTGGTTGTGGCCCAGCTGTTTGCAGGTGAGATGTGGTTGTGGCCCAGATGTTTATGGGTGGGATGTATGGTTGTGTCCTAGGTGTGTGTGGGCAGGTGTGGTAGTGGGACTACAATGAGAATGGCGTTATTAGTTCGATGCATAGGTTGTCTTCAATAACCAGTGAGAAAGTTGCATGGGGTACCCAAACATCAATGTTCTATTACTATACCTTATTTGACTTGTGTTATTTGGGGAGTGTACCTTAGTGAAGCTCGAGTGGATAGGTTACCTTGATAGATGTTTTGGTTATATCTTTTTCTCACAGGGAATTATAATCCCTCTCCAAATGTGCATGAGAGAATTTGGTTTCCCTACTGTGTATACTTGTATGCTCAACCAACTTATATAATATGTTTTTAGGTTTCCAGGAGGATGTTAGGGATCATGCAGGGCCGTACTAGCTTAGGCGTTGGGATATTGTAGTTGCTGTTTTTCTTTTCTTTTGGGTACATTACCTTTGTAGTTTCCTTGTATGTTCTGGCTTTTACTTTTGTAGCATTCATATGGGAATGGTTTTCTTTGGTTTTAATTTTACCCCCAATTTTGGTGTTGTTGGGTTTTACTATCTTATCTCCCGATCCTAAGAACAAAAAGGGTAATTACTTCCATCTTATGTGTGATTCAATACCCTTGGCGTTAGTCACCACTCCCAGACCTGTTGAGGCGGGTCTCAGGGGTCATTATCTCTCTTTAAATTTGATGAAGGAAGTGTCTGGAAACATGATATCCCTTCCCTCATCATGGTGAAGTCGGGTCATGATAGAATGGTATTAGTGGGTTATTTTGAGAGATAGGGTGGAGTCTGGAGCTAGGAAAAATGTGGATTGCATGAGATGATAGGGAAATAGTGTCGGGTGATCTTGGGGTTTGAAATAGGCCAGGGAAGACCATCTAGGACAAGAGATTTTAGGGCCCCCCGTGATTCGATGAATGGACTCTGGACCTTATGAACGACCTAGTGAGGCTAAACTAATTGTAGGGTAGAGACCCTAGGAAATATATATGTATCATAATGACACGTGTTCTCATGTTTATGGGATTTTTTTGCGATTTAAAGAAGCCTAAGAAAAAAATTTAAGAATAATATTCTGCACTACTCAGGCTTAGGCATTCCTTGTTTCCCATATAGCTATGGCACCTAGGAGAAGACCCCGAGTAGTATGGGGGATAGAGGCCCAGTGGGTTGAATGGGATGATTGATAGAGGATGTATAGAGAAGAGGAGGACAATCAGTGGAAGAAGACACTTCATGCCTTTCTACAGCAGACCCTCAGGATGTATGAGGGCATCATCTCTAACATGGAGACAGAGAGTTGGCTAGAGGATCTGGTGATAGCTTTAGGCTTGATCCAGGATCCGGCGGAGTATTTGGTTCGTTTGGCTGTGAGCCAGATTCGTGGAGCGGTGCGTTAGTGGTGGACGCTTTACCTTGGGGAGAAGAAAGAGACTGAGGTGACATGTACTGATTTCAAGAAGGATTTCCTGGCGGAATTCCTCTCATCCATGATGAAGGTTGTGAAGAAGCAGGAGATAATTTCCCTACAGTCAGGGACCATGTCAGTAAGAGAGTTGAGGATCATGTTCAAGGATCTCCTCTGCTTTTCTTCGGACCCCTTTCCAGATGAGGAGTCTCGAGCAAGACGTTTGGAGGAGGCACTTCGACCATCTCTCTATTATGATGTTACTCCCTTCACCATACTGACGTACATGGAGGTCCATAAGAAGGATGATGGGGTGGAGGGGATGCACACACTGGGAGGTTTATCGTGAGTTGGAATCCAGTTGGGCTTGTTAAAGTGGAAGGCCATCAGCAGCAGGCCTCCAACATCAGGGCCCTCTAGGTTCCGACCAGCAGGGTGCATGCATTAACATTTCCAGTTCCGATATCCTGGCCCTCGCCCTTACATTTTTCACCTAGGGATGAGATACTTCATCTGTGGAAGCCATGGGCACCTTCGAAATTAATGCCTAGATAGAGTATAGTACAGTGTTGGTGGGAAGGCTCAGCGCCCACCTCAGAAGAAACATGGTTAGCAAGCTCTCGCTCCTCCGAGGGCAGGCGTTGAAGGAGGAGGCTGACATCAGGGCGCTCCTCAGAGAACTCTACCTAGACGTGGTCAGGGAGTTGGCCGACACCTGAGAGTCAAGGGAGCTGAGCATGAGAATCTACATGTCATTGAGGCAGTAGTTCAAGAAGGGCCAGAGGTCGTTTGAGGTACGATTAGCTTGTTTAGTACCCTTGCTTATGCCTTGTTCAATACAGGAGCTTTGCACTCCTTTTTTGCTCCCAATCTGGCTCGTGCTCAGGGTTTAGACGCGGAGAGGCTTCCTATGCCCTTGATTTTTAACACACCAGTCATAGGTCAGACTGACATGTTTTATGTTTTCTGGGTGTGTAGACTGATGATAGGGCCACATCATTCAGTCAAGGATCTTCTGCTATTGCAGATACATCCATATGATGTCGTCCTAGACATTGACTGGTTGTTCACTATATGTACCATCATTGACTGCATCTGAATAAGGGTCGTGTTTTCAGACATGGCTAGCTGACGTGTAACTTTTATCAGTGAGCGGGGTGGCCAGAAGTGCAGTGGGTGAGAGGAAACCTTCCTTTCCTTGTTAGCTGAGTTGTCAGTGGAGTCAGTGGACACTGAGATGGTCGATGTTCCAGGGGTCGTCAGTGAGTTTATGGACATCTTCCCTGAAGAGGTGACAACTCTACCCCCTCGACATGATGTTGATATCAGGATATACTTACACCCTAGTGCCTATCCAATTTTGATGGCCACCTACCGGATGGTACCCTCTTAGTTACGGGAGTTGCAGATCAGATTGAAGATCTGATGAATAAACGTTTTGTTCAACCATGTGCGTCGTCATAGTGTGCTCCGGTCATGTTTGTAAAGAAGGAAGATGGTGATCTAAGGCTTTGCGTAGACTACAAATGACTAAATAAGGTAACGGTGAAGAATCACTACCCTCTTTCGTGGATAGATGATCACTTTGACTAGTTGAAGGGGGAATAATTGATGTCCCAGATAGACCTTTGGTCAGGATGTCACCAGTTGTGGGTGAAAGAGGGTGACATCTCTAAGACTGCCTTCAAGTGAAGATACAGGCAGTTTGAGTTTGTATTCATTTAATTCGGCATTACGAACACTCCAGCTATGTTCATGGGACTCATGACCTCCATCTTCCAGGAATACCTGGATCAGTTCATAGTCGTGTTCATTGATGACATCCTGATCTACTCATGATCAGATTACGATCACGCTGATAACCTGAGGACAGTTTTAGATATCCTCACACTGCACCAGCTCTATGGGATGTTTTCCAAGTGCACATTCTGTATGAGAGAGGTTCACTTCCTTGGGAACGTGGTGTCCGAGCAGGTGATAGAAATTTACCCATCGATGTTCAAGGCGGTTGTTTCTTGGGATGCACCCAAGAACGTGACGGAGGTTCATAGTTTCATTGGGCTGGTAGGTTACTACCGGGGGTTCATACCCAAATTCTCTCAAGTTGAAGCACCTTTTAAATCATTGACCATGAAGGACCATGCTTTTTTGTGGAATGGGTTGCGCGAGGAAGCCATCATCTATATAAAGTAGAAGTTGGTTAGTGCCCCAGTGCTTAGATTGCTCGAATAAGGGGCGTCGTATGAGGTGTTCTCTGATGCATCAGGACAAGGCCATGGGTGTGTGCTGATGCGACGACATGGGCTGATCTCTTATGGTTTAAGGCAGTTACGTCCTCAAGAGAGTAATTATGCCACCAACGATCTTGACCTTGCGGTGGTCATTTTCATGAAAATGTTGTGGCGGCATTACCTCTTCAGGGCACGCTTTGTGGTCTTGACCAATCACAAAATCATGAAGTATGTCTTCTCCCAGCAGGACCTGAACATACGGCAGTGAATGTGGATGGAGTTCTTTCAAACTAAGACTTAGAAATTTCCTACACCTCAGAAAAAGGTAATGTGGCGGAAGATTCCTTGAGCAGGAAGTCGCAGAAGGATGTGTTTCTAGAGTCAGCAGATGCTTGGAAGGTGATGGAGGACTTAGTTGGGCTGCACCTGGGTGTGAGGATGGATAGTGGTACAGGTTGCCTATATCAGATGACAGTGCAATCCTCTCTTCTACAGAAGTTGGAGGAGTCCCAATGGGGAGATTCATAAAGTGAAGTGATGTGTGACCGGGTTTCCCAAGGCAATGCCCCGAAAGTGTGGATGGAGGATGGTCATAATCAGATGTTTTTCTGAGGGAAGTTGATTGTTCCTGAGATGATGTGAGAGAGGTTTCTTAGTGAGTTCCACAACTCTCCACTGTCGGTGCACCTGAGAGTTTCAAGGATGTACCAGGGTCTGACGAACAGTTCTAGTGGCCCAAGGTAAAGCGGGTGGTGACAGAGTTCGTCGCCAAATGCCTAGTGTGTAAGCAGGTGAAGGCTAAACAACATGTTCTAGGCAGTTTTTTGCAACCTTTAGATGTCCCCGAGTGGAAGTGGGATGACATCTCAAAGGACATAGTCATAGCGATAGACAACATTCAAGGAGGCTGCATTGCTATCTGGGTAGTGGTGGACCGGTTGATGAAATCAGTTCACATTCTGGCGATCCAGGAGTCGGGTGAAGTGGATGCCCTAGCATGGAGTTATGTGGATGAGGCAGTGCGGTTACAAGGATTTATAAGGTACATAGTATTGGATAAGGATGCATGGTTCACCTCACGAATATGGAGAGGATTGTAGAATTATTTTGGCTCCCAGCTACGTCTTAGCAATGCTTTCCACCCCCAGACAGATGGGCAGACAGAGCGCACCATCTAGACAATGGAAGATATGCTACGGGCATGTATCCTGGACTTCAGAGGATTGTGGGTGTGACACATTCTTCTATTATAGTTTTACTATAATAATAGATATCAATCTACCATTGGAATGGCTCCATTCGAAGCCTTGTACGGAAGGCCATGTTGGTCACCCGTGTGCTGGACCAAGGTTTGGGATGTAGGTGTTCTTGGCCCGGAGGTGGTTCATAGCACAATGGAGAAGGTTCAGCTTATACAAGAAATGATGAAGGCAACCCATGACCGACAGAAGTCATATGCTGATAATAGGAGGATGCCCTTGGAGTTTGGGTTTGGGAACCACATATTATAGAAGGTCTCCCCCCGGTGTGGGATGCAGGGGATCAGCAGAGGGAGCAAGCATTCCCCTTAGGTGTTTCGGACCGTTCAATGTGCTACAGTGAGTCATTGAGGTGGCTTATCATCTGGCATTGCCACCATAGCTAAAAAGGGTTCACGATGTCTTCCATGTGTCCCAGCTCCATCATTAACTGCAGGACAATTCACACGTCCTTGATTGGGGAGAGCTAGATATCGGGAATAATGCAATGTTCATGGAGCGACCAGTGATGATCGTAGGCCATAAAGAGAAGGTGCTTTGTGGATGAAACATTCCATTGGTTCGTGTGTTATGGAGACACATTAGGCTTGAGGAGAGTACCTAAGAAAGGGAAGCATAGATACACTCTTAGTACCCAGAGTTGTTTCAAGTGTTGTTCTATTATGTTTGTACTTGGTTTATGGAATGCATTACCTTGTTAACTATGGAATGTGATTTTTTCGTTTTCTGTGGATGTGTGTGTAGTGTCCTAAGATGTGGGGAGGGGAAGACCTGTTTCCAAGTTAAGACGCATTAAAGTGGATGTGCCTAAACCCGTGTGGGAAAGTCCGTTCCGTCCAAAGAGGATTGTATCTTAACATGGAGGAAGGGAAACCCCTCACCCACATGACCAACCAGTTTAATCTTTTTTTTCATGGTTTCATGGGGGAGATGAGTGGTATGATTAATATTGTTCAGGATATCGATGAGGGAGGGGGCACTCCTTGGTAACAAGGAGGTATACCCTTGAGAGGTATCATTCGAGGTGGTTGTTAGGACCCCTCTCTTTTCTTCCGGTATAGTTTTAATTATCTAGCGAAAGAATATTTTGAGATGTATCTGATGTAATGGACTGGACCCCCGTGGATATTTATTTTCCAAAAGCAGCTCCACCAAGATGTTGGCACCATGACGGTGGAACCGTGTCCTCGCCGAGCACATTTTTTTCCAGTTCCCCACTTTTATACTCCCGCAACGTATCTTTTGATGTAAATTGATTTTAATACCCATTTAAATCCATTTAAAGCCCATAATTAATTCCTAAAAACCCCATGAAAACTCCCGGATGGCGGTATTAAATAACCCCTTAATATCATCATGTGTAACTGCCCACCCGTATAGGAAATCACAATTCGATATTCCAGGTGTTAAAAATTCCATATCCCATAATAGTAGGATATTCTTGTTATATCTCCTGGTAGAGTTTTTTTTCTTCTCGGCTATATATATCTCATCTTCCTGGTGTGCATGGAGTTTTTCTCTTCTCGTGGCTTGTGGTGCGCCTCTGTTAGAGCTTTCTACACCTCATGGAGTCCACATAATTTTTTCCGTGCAAGCCGTGCATCCCCTGTTCTTAGCATTTGGAGAAAAACATTGATCCTTGATCAACTAGGTAGAGATTTTCCATTGTCCCTATTTTAAGTGTATCACGTGGATAGTGTACTCTACTATTTCTGTGGTAATGTAAGAAACCAAACTTTAATGAAGATAACAAATTTAATTTTAAATAATGAAGGAGAGGGGTGTGATCGAAGTTCTACTGTTCTATTTTTTCCTCATCCTTGAAAATTATTTTGTGAATTGTGCAAGTTTATGCCTACTAAAAATCATAGTCATTGGTGGTCCCTATTTTAGCACTAATGAACCATTTTATTTTGTGATGATTAAATGACTATAACCTGGAACATGGTAAATCACATAAACTCAGTGGATTAAATGGATTCCCAGTAAACAAAAATCCTTGTGTGGTCACCCCAGTTAACCAACAAGAAGAATACAATAATGAATGATATACTTGAACCTGGAAGATTCACTACTCTATTTTAGTAGTAGGTGTTTTGTTTTATTTGATTCCCTTGGGGGTGATGTAGGTGAGGATGGGAACCTCTTGGTTTAGAGTCTGAAACTATGTGGTTTCTCTGTTTGTGATATGAATTGGGGTGGAATCCTCTACTGTTGGCATATCGTTGGTTCTTGGTTTTGGGGATGGGGGATGTATCGTGAGGCCTTATTTGGATCCAATACTTGAAGGGATCTCAATTTTACTTCTCGTATGGTGTGGGGATTTATCTCAAGTCTTGGTTTGGTTTCAGTACATTGAGGGATCTCACTTATCCCTTTGTTGTTGTGACTTCACAAGAGAACCGAGTATGAATGCTTAATTTGCTATTTGGATGTTTCTATTTTCCTAACATGTGGTTATTCCTGTTAGTTTCCTAGTAGTGTAGAACTTTACTTGAATTGGATCACTTGAACATGAAGAAAATAATGGGTTAAACAGGGAATTGGTTTTGGGAATGATTTGTGACTCGGCGGTGAGTAATGTGCTTTCTATGAATGGTAACAAGGGTGTTATGCTTAGTTTGGATTTGGGGACCCTAGGTTAGGATGAGTGATTGTTAACTATACATATATCTGTAGTATTTATGTTTTATTATTTTCACACCACCCAAGTTGAGAACTTAGTGCCGAACACCCCCCATTTCACGGGGGAGGGTGTTTTCCCCAACACTCATATGAGTGTCTGGTTGTTAGATCCTTTTCATCTCCCTCTCCCGAATAGATCAACACTCTTAGGGAAGGCAGTGATGGCTTAAATACCATTATTATCCCAAGAATCTTTGGGCAGGGTAGTGTGGTGGTTTCCATTGGTGTTTTCGGGCAGGTTGTTTCCAAAGCATCTTCGGGATGAGGCCCAGGTGTCTTTGTGCATGACATTAGCTTTCTGGCCAAAGTGTCATCGGGTGTGGAAATTGTTTTTCTAGCCTAGGTGTTTGTGGAATGGTTACTCATGGTGGTTTTGGCCTAGATGTTTGAAGGAAGGATGTGTTTGTGACCCAGGTGTTTGTGGGCAGGATGTGTGGTTGTGGCCCAGGTGTGTGCGGGCGGGTGTGGTAGTAGGACTACAGTGTGAATGGCGCGATTGGTTCGATGAGTAAGATGTCTTAAATAACCAGCAGGAAAGTGGTGCGGGGTACCCAAACATCAATGTGCTATTACTATACCTCACTTGACTTGCGTTATTTGGGGAGTGTACCTTGGTGAGGCTTGGGTGGATAGTTTACTTTGCAAGATGTTTTGGTTATCTCTTTTCCTCGCAGGGCATTACAATGCCTCTCCACTTGTGCATGAGAGACTTTGGTTTCCCTAATGAGTATACCTGTAAGCTCACACTATATATATAAACTTTTTTCTGGTTTTCATGTGGAATTCCGGGATTATGCAGGGCCGTACTGGCCCGGTCATTGGGACATTATGGTTTCTTGTTTTCTATTCTTTTGGGTAATTTACCTTTGTAGTTTCATTATACTATCTAGATTTTACTTTTGAAACATGCATATGGGAATGGTTTTATTTGGTTTTACTTTTAACCCCAGTATTGGTATTGTTAGGTTTTACTATCTTATCTCACGATCCTATAAATGAAAAAGGGTAATGCCTTCCATCTTGTGTGTGATTGTATACCCTTGGTGCTTGTCGCCACTCCGGGACCTATTGAAGGCTGGCCTTGGGGGTCATTATCTATCCTAAAACGTGAAGGAGGAAGGGTCTGGGAATCTGATGTCCCTTCCCTCATCTTGGTGAAGGTGGGTCATGACAATTTTATTCATCATATAAATGACAATATCACCATGTGTGTGGAAGTACGACTTAGTGTCTCCACATCATGGTGTAATTTTTTATTAAAAAATACTTAATTTGGATTGATATAATGATTAGTATAATAAATTGAAATATTATATATAACATTATAATTATTCTTTATAATTAATTTACAGTCCAATTCCATATCATTTATCCATTAAGAAAATGATTTTTTCACGCATGTGTATGTACGGCCTACCACATCCACGATCCGATGAAATTCATTCTCTGCAGTAACCGTTCAAGAATGATTTCAAAGTATATATAAAAAATAAGAAATAAATATTTGAAATAATAATTCTACTAGATTTATGTAAATATAAATATGTATATTTCATTTACTTTATTCTCTTTAACTTAATAAGGAAACAGAAGCAGTGTCCATGCGTTCATAGATCCTACCGTCTCCATGAACAGCGTATTCCATTTCATTTATCTTTCATTTATATGTATTTCTACACTGAATATTTATGATATATAAATCATTTTTATAATCTAGGTGTATGTAAATCCTGATGTATGTAATAATATCAAGAATTATAAGTTTAAACATGTACGATAAATAAATCGATTATTACCCAAAATGTAGTTTTAACATGGAATTGGTAATTAAACAGGTAATATTAAGAAATAAGTGAATCATATATTATATCATAAATATTATTTTGGTTTTTTAAAGTTAATAATATGTTTAAATCTACTATACAATAGTTTTAAACACATATAGATTAAATTCTACACAAGGTAATGGATAATTTTGAAAACTAATTTTTATCTGAGATTATTTATACATAAATATTTACACGGGGTATATTTATCATCAATGTCCATGTTTTATAAATATTATTTAATAAAATGTTTAATATATATATATATAATGTCATTTTTACATATTTTTTACTTTTACTATATGGTATCAAAGGAATCATTCTTACATTTTCCATACGAAGAAATTATTAACTTTTCTAAAAAGTGTATGTGGAGAATGTTTTTTAACATATACAATATTAATGGATTTTTTACCTATTTATATTTCATTATTTCCATGAAGCTTTCTATAAACAAGTTCATGTTTATTTTCAAAAAAATAGTTTTATTTTAAATTTTTTGACATTTTGATAAAATAAAATGTGTTTGGGGAACATATATTTTCATCAAGAATTATGTTCAAGTATTTTTTCAAAATTATATTCAATGTAAGATGATGCTCTTCAAACAGGGTTATGTTATATCCATATTGTTACTATTATTATATTATGATAATTATGGAATAATATTTTATATGGATTTTATTATGATGCAATGATGTTTTGAAAACAACATTTTATTTCTTAGGTTATGCTTTGATTAATGAATTATGTTATTATGGAACATGTAGGAATGATTTCATCATGAGATGGGTGGGACCAATATCTACCTCTAATACAATGGGGAAATATTCATATCTCATGATATAGACATGATTGGAATAACAAGTATATCTGATTTAGTAATATAGGTCTAGAATGACATCTCAATATGGTTCAGTAATACATGGTTGGAATGAAAAATATACTAGGATCAGTAATGGACTTTTTCCACAATGATGGTCTTAGAAACAATGCTATGTCCACTATGAAAATCAAATTATCTATATATTTTTTTCCCACAATTCTAGTTTTTATGCCAATGCTATTTTATCATGGTTGATGTTCCATTATGTTCTATACTTTACATATTTCAAAGATTTGTTTCATGACTGGTGATTTTAATATATAAAAATTATGTACATGTTTTCACATTAATATGATTGTTGTTTGTATTATGTTCTACATGTTTTCCCATAACGAGCCTTTGATCTAACCATTATTATGTTTTATTTTCCCTAAGATATAAAGAGTGTTTTTCAGTATTAAAACAAATTGGGATGATATTTATGGGATATGTGGAAGATCTTCCACCATGTTATAGGATTATGATCCATGTTTCAAGATACACTAAACTAATATAGTCTTTGGGTGTATATTTTCGTAATGAATTATTTATTTTTCAAAAGAAATTTAATTTCCATGTATGTCAAGCATGGGTTGTTAGAATTGGTATCACAGTGAAGGTTTAGTTAACCATTTGAAACAATGATTTCAAAACTTTAGTGAGATTCCTAGATATATTTCTATCATATGTCTAGGGATGTCCCTAATGGTAAGTATAACAATATGTTTCAATCCTAGAATTTTGTTAAAGATCTTGAATAAACTAGATTAAACCTGTGATATTAGAGACTGAACATAAATATATATGATTATATAATTTTACTAATATTATTTTGGCATCTCACTGTATTCCTTTGGGGTTTTAGAAAGTTGATAGAAACCTGAGGATTCATTTTAATGGATAATATTATGGAAAACGAATTGATATTATTCACGAGAAACTAAATGAAATGGTAGTTTAACGGAGACACATTGTTTTTATGCCTAATCAACAATATCATAATATGATAAATAATCTCAAATTTCACATATTTCATAACCCTGATAATAAAATAATGATAGAGTTTTTTAGTGGTCATAGAGGAAAGAAAGTTTTATTTTCCTCAAGTAAATCATGTCTGTGGAGGAATCAAGGATATTATTTAATGTATATAGAAGATGCTTTTGGTGTAGAGATGAAGGACCCAAAGCTAGTAATTTCAATGGAAAATGATTATGTAACACAATGAACAAGGAAAATGGTATTACTAAGACATCAAATATAGTTACATATTTTAAATGTGTAGTAAATAGGAATAATGAAAATCAATTCCCTATGGGAAATTCTCATGATGTGAATCATCATTGTCATATGTGGAGTATTTTCATTCATGACAATGAAGAGACTATAAATGGAATATGAGATAAAATAAGTGATAAAGAATAAAACAATGAAACTCGTTCATTTTTTCATAAATATAGTGAAATGATTACAAGATTATCAAGAATAATGTTGAATTAGTAATTTTATTTTATTATAGAATAAGGAAATATCTATGGATTATTACACTATTTTTTTCCCTAAATTATTTTGATGTATATGTTGAATGATACGAGTAACCTTTAATGTTATCCAGATATTTTTGGAAAATTCATGATATATTCATAATGATGGGATAAGTAGATAATGAAATTTTTATAGTATTAATGAACTCATGAATGATATAAGGAAAATGTTGTATCAGGGTTTGACTATATAATATGTTTTGTATTTTTGGCATGTGTAATGAGTTAATTTTGAAAGATTGTATATTTTAACTAAGGATATATGGTGATTTATTTTATTATCATGTTTCACGATAAAACACAATTAAAGTATTTACATGTTTCGAATGTGAAAACTGAGAAAATCCTAATATGATATAAGAGAAAAATGATAATTCTATTTAGTTCACGTCTTTCTGATGTTTTTTGTTTGTATATTTTTGTAAGGATTGTAATGTTATCCATTTATGGGTAGGATAACTTATATTGTGTTTAAAGATAATTAGATTAATTTATTATATCACTCTAGGTTGACATATGCATATTTGATAAAATATTATAACCATATTGGTGATATAGTTGGAATGACCAATCATTATATCACATGATCTGATAACAGTTCATGCTTGACAAATTAAACATCATTTATTTAAATTTGATATGATGTGGAAAATTTTCATGGCCCGAACCATGATGTGATTGTACAAAAATAAATAAAGTATTTATTATCTTGAAAAAAAATTGAACTTTATTGATATAATATTGATAATCTAAATTTTTATATTAGTACTTTCTTATCTGATGAATTGGATGGTCCCTAAAATCATTACAGATTTATTGGTTTCTGGTTGTTCTCTTTCTCAAAAACATGTTATATATCACTATCCATACGAACGTGATGGTTAGGTCATTCTTCAATATCCATGTTTTCACTCACCACACATTTTTCCTATGTGGTAACCCAATGATGAGGTACTTTGCGTAACAATTATGTTTTTAGCATTCCTTTTTAAAATAATGTTTTAGTATTCCTTTTTAAAATATGGGATTCCTTGAAAGAAAAACTCATGTATTAAACCTTTTATAACCCATAAAAATTTGAATTGAGAAACTCATATTAAGGGGGTATAATGAAACACCCCATGTATTTATGTACCATTTTATTTCGAATAAATAAATATTTTCATTAATATCTTTTAGTGAACTAAGTCAGATATTCCTTTCACACTAAACTGACTGGTCTCATGTTACACGCAACACCGAGTTGTACTACGATACACACAAAACTTAGTATAAATTTTGTTCAATGTAATTTTTTTGTATTATGCAATACATAACACAAAATAAAGCATTCACTATAGAGAACACTGCCATGGCTTGTGATACACGCTAGAGTGCTCCTGCTCGATAGCTTTTGTCATATACAATACTGAGTTTCACTAAACAGTGATATATTGTTAAATTATTATTATTTAATGGGATATAATCGAGAAATAATTATTAATATTAACCACATTTTTAATATTATATAACAGTAAAATTAATATTATGTATTTTATATACATGATATTTTAACAAATTAATTTTTTTGGATAAAAGAAGTATTTTTCATAAAATAATGTTTTACCACCTTCTTATAAAACACAGATTTTAAATCTAGTTTTTAACACTTTTACATATTCTATTTGACAAAATAATCTTCATCTTTGTAATAGGTAGATAAAAATTTACTTTGGTAATATTTTTTTTCCATTTTTCAGATTAAATTCATATATTACTCAATAATGAAAATTTCTATATTTTAATTCAAAAATCCCTTTTAAATTATTTTATTTATATAGTTTGGTAATTTAATAAATTGATTTTAATGTTTAATTGAATTTTTTTAATCATTTAATACAATTTTGGTAATTGGATGTTTTTTTGCCTTTTAATTAGACATTAAATAATGTTAATCTTTTTAGGGGTTTTATTACTTTAAGAAATGTTATCTATTTTTTGAAAATGGGATTTAATTTAAAATTAATTTATGAAAATTATTAGTTTTGAATTTAGAAAAATATATTCCATATTTTTAATTATAAATTAAAAATTATATAAATTTTCCCGTTTTATTTTTTGGATATTATGAATTGTAACTTTAGTAATTATTTTTATTTACCACGGATAAATGGTAAATCAGGTCAGTAAGGGAAAAACATAATACTATAATAATATAAAACTACAATAAAATGAGTCCCAATAACTATTTTATGAGAAATGGGAGACCAAAAATATCCATATTCCAAAACATTGGCATTTAAGAACCTCTTGGGTTTGAATATTACATGTTATAATAATTAATTTATTGTACTGGGAAATATAACGTAAATATGTAACATTTTACTAAAAAAATAATTTTCTCTATATAAAAGTTGTGTAAGACTCTAAATAGTAATTATAATGATAAAACCATTTCCTACATCATGTTTTTTTATTTATAATATTTATACATTTAATAAATAAAATTTATTTATTACACAATGAGGATGCACTAATTACCTCATTAATGAAATATTCAAAATTTATGATATTATTAATATTTAAATAAATGTAATTTGAAAAAATTCATGCCATAAAAAAATAGAATGAAATTGATATTTTAAGAATGATTTAATGCCATTTTTCCATGGAATAAATTTTTATGACTATAAAAAAATCAAATATCAAATTGTGTCATAATTAAATAAATGATTTTTTTAAAACAAATACTATTTTATTAGAAGATATAATAGTTTTAAAAATATATCATTCATCTAAATGACTTAGATATTGTATATAATTTCATTAATGATCCACTTCACATTTCTTCTTCATATTATAGTAACTATAATAATCATATATTGTGAAAATACAAGAAGACTTGGTAAGATTTAATGTTTTAACTAAGGGTTAAAGTTAACATATTGGGTTAATTTGTGGACTTAAACTATCTATAACAGATTTATATAAAATATTTGGACACATAATAGTCATATATTATAAATAAATAATTTTTGTATAATTATAAATATAAAATAATTTTATTATAAATGAACATTTATAGACTTTCTGAAAGTGCAACTCACTTCTCTTATAAAAGGGAACATCTCCTTCTCATCTAATCACACATCTAAATCACTTTTTTTCAATAGTTACCTACACAAATATCCATCCAAACTCCATAAAATAATCTCTAAGGCCATAAATTAGTCATAAATATACCCTATTGAGCCATTTTGTGAAAATCAAAAGGAGATACTCAAAAAAGAAGTAAGAGTTTTATCACCTCTTTCTAAATTATTTTCTATGTCTACTTACTCATCATCAAGTTCTCCCTTAATAAAGTAATAAACCTATTATATTATTCATTACAAGATATTATAATAACTATCAGTAAACATTATACCTTTTTTATCTATCCTAAAAATCACAATATCACTAGGAGAGCGTATGTATGACTTACAGTCTCCACATTGTGGTATGCCTTATTATTCAAAAATAAATATCTTGGATGTCTATAATGATGATTATAATGGATTTATGTAATGAATATAACTTGATAATTATTTTTTAAAATTAATATACCATCCAATTCCATACCATTTAACAATTAATTGAATGATATTGTCGCTCGTTTGTACGTACGACCTACAGTCTTCCTGATGCGATGAAATTAATTCTCCATTTTAACCATTCAAGAATGATCATAAGGTTCAAATAACAAGTAATAATGAAATATATGACATAATAACTTTACTATATTTTTTTATATATATATATCATTAAATTTATTCCCTTCAATTGAATATAGAAATGGAAACAATGTTTATGTATAGGTACGACCTACTGTCTCCATGATCAGTGTATTCGATTCAATATATCTATATATTATATATTCTTATGTACGAAATATTTATGATATATAAATCATTTTATATATTATGGAATTATGTAAATCATTATCTACATAATAATATCAGGAATAACTTGTCAAAACACATACAATAAATAAAATGATTATGTCCCAAAACGTTTCTTTAACATGGAATTCATAAATGAACAGATAATATAAAGATATAAATTAATCGTATATGATATAAGAGTTGTCATTGTGATCCTTTTACAAGTTAATAGTATTTCTAATCCCACTATACACATGTTTAGGACACAAATAGAAGAAACCGGTTATAAGGTAAGGTATAATTTTGCAATCACATTTATTCGAGGATTGTTTATACATAAGTATTTACTAGGTGTATATTTATCATCCATGTATATGTTTTCTAAAAATGTTTTCATTAAATGTATATTATTATTCTATATATTTTTAACGTCACTTTTACCCATTTTTGACATTCACTACGTAGAAGGGAAGGAATCTCCCTTCGTTTTCCATATGATGTACTTTTATGACTTTTCCGGTTATAGTATGAGAGGAATGTTTTTTAACGTATACAAATTGAATGGATTTTTAGGTATTTATAATTCTTTTATTCCATGATTCTTTCTCTACATTATATGATGTATATTTTCAACTATATTATTTTATTTTTTAATTTCATAACATTTTGTGAAATGAAAACTTTTTTGATAAGGAAAGGATATTCTCTTCATGAATAATGTTTCAGGGTTTTATCAAAATTATTTTCTATATAAAATGAATTTATTAAAATTGGATCATGATCTATCAATATTATTACTATGATTTTATTATATTAAGGATTTAATGATATTATATAGGTATTATGTTATGATAGAATTATTTTTCAGAACCCCATTTCATTTCTTAGGTTTTGCTAAGATGAATGATTTGTGTTTTTGTGGCACATGTAAAGGTGATTTAATTATGATATGGGTTAGAGATATATCTCCCACAAATTCAATGTGTGAATAATTTATATCTCATGATATAGAAATGCCTATAATGGAAATTAAATATATATTAGTAATATAGGGTTGGAACAACAAGTAAATTTTGTTCAGTAATACATGGCTACAATGGCATATAAACACAGTTTATTAATAGAGTTTTTCAACAATTATGGTCATGGAAGAAATTACATGGATACTATTGAAATCATATTATATGCTTACTTTTTTTCTAAGATTAAATGTTTTTATGGAAATTCTATTTCATCATGGTTTATATTCCTTTATGATATATGCCTTACATACTGCCTAGATTTATTTCATGACTCGAGATTTTGATATTTAATCTTTATGTTCATTTTTTTAATTCTTTTGTTTATGGTGTGCTTCATGTTCTCCATATTTACCCATGTTGAGAATTTTATCTTTCCATTTTATGTTTCATTTTCAATAGGATACAAATAAATGGGTTAGATAGGAAAAAAATGTAAGATCTTTGTGGGAGATTTTGAAGATATTTCACCATGTTTAAAGCTTATGATCCATATTTATAATGAAAAAATACTAATACAATCATTGGTAATATAATTTTGTAATTTATTAAGAATTATGTTAAAAAATATAATGTCTATTTACAAAAATCATGGTTTTTTATATTTCATTTCTTCAAATTCTTCTTTACACACAGTAGGTTTACTGTATTTCACATTTGTGTTGTTAACTTTTAAAATTTATACTTTTTAACATAAAATATATATATTATTAAATGGGTAAATATAATTCAACTAGATATTATATTTTTTATTCATCATAAGTTTTTTTCTTTAAGAACTATGAATTTATTGGTGAGGTTAATTCATAGTTTTTTAATATATATTGTTGCTAATCATTGTTGATTTCAAACATCAAAGAAAAACTGTGAGTGGGTTTATTATTTCAATTTCATCATTACCATTTTCTTGTTGATCATTCTTGATGTGCGGAACCTCAACATTGATTAACCTACATGTTTAATCCCCTGGTGATGGAGGTTATTCAGGCCATTTTCAAAACTAGTGTGATTTTAATTTCATTTCTATGATAGATGAAACCAATTCAAACCTAAAACAATTTTTCCATTATAATTATAATGACCATTTTTTCTCTGCAACACATTCCATTTTTTAAATTCTTAACACCATTTATAGTATCATTAACACATCCTTCACACCACATAAATTAGGTACATCTCAATTCCAGTCTATAACCTTTCATACTATTTTAATTATTTTAGAGAATAAATATAGGACCAAAATAGTCACCCTCATACAATTAGTTTAGAACCATCTATAATATGATGGTGTAGGTTTATAAATGGAATTTTGAGATTCATAAAAACCTATGGATATATAACAATGAAATTAAAGGAACTAGGTAAACAGTTGATGTGATGAGAAATTGGTTGACTGTTCAATGGGATGTCCAACCTGATGGGTGCAGAAATCAAGAAAATTATGAAGATACTCTCTTAGCTAAATTTTTTTCTAAATTGAATCCTGGATCAAGAGGAGATCCAAAATAACCCTAATAGAGAAGAATCCAATATTAGGATCGTTTTGTGATTATGGCCACATAATTTCAGTAGATCTTTTAATCCCTTAATAATGGAACAATGGATCAACTCTATTCAGACAATCTCCTTTATCCTTATGTTTTCAAAGAAAGAGATTGATCTATTGACTATTTTTTGTATAGAGGGAATAGCTAATCTGTGGTGGTCCATGATTATAAATATGAATCATAAGGAAAATATCAAATCAATGGAGTGAAATGAATTATAGATTTGTTTGATAAATATTATCATTACACTCTTCGACCTAAAATAAAAATGGAATTTCATTCCTTGATGAAAAAGACAGTGAATCTATTAGGGCGTATTATTTAAAAATCACAAGATATTCACAAGGCAGTTCTATCTTTTTCATTACCCCCGAATGCAATGTCAACTGATTCATTCATGGGATAAATCATAATTTAACAGAAACCCTTGAAATCAATGAGTTTGATATAATGTGGAATTTTTTTACATCCCCCAAATTTAAATGGAGATCACCGAACATGAAAGGTATCATGGGGACAAGAAGCATAAAGTGGAATTTAATTCTAGTGTTCTGATAGAGAAATCAAATGATGCTAAAAAAATTCAACACCCCACATATCAAAGGTGTCAGAGGAAGAAACCAAGATATTTCCAAAGGGACAAATTAAATGATTTACATGTGGGAAGTAAGGACTCCTTTATAGAAATTTCCAATTGGATATAACCACTAATGTGGTGAAGGAATGAAATTCACCAATCAAAACTCAATGAATTTATCATTACATTAACTATAGGGAATTGGAGCGCATTGAAAACCATTTCTCTAATCCAAGGGTTATTGAGAAAACTAAAAATCATTAATATAGTAAGGGTGAGATTTTTCCTTCATAACCATAGAGGTGGATCAAAAGAATGAATTGAAAATAGTTACAAAAGTTATTCATTTAAGAATAGTGAATTTAATTTTTTTAAATTTGGTTCTATGCATTACCTCATATTAGATTATTTTAGTAGAACTATTTGAACATAACCTAATTAATAAGAGTATATCTTTTAACGAAAATTGAAAATGGGGAAATTATTTCTACCCAATAATATAACTCATCCCCGATAAATGTTTTTGTGATAAACATCCCGGTGAACATTTTCCTAACTCCATAAGTTTCATATGATGAAATTATGGTCAAGGATTGGATTTCCCAATATTGATCAAACATTAATTATCATGATAATTAAATAACTCTAGATATTTTTATTTGACCAATAATTCTATATAGTTGCAAGGAGGATGATGAATATTCATTAGCATAATCATCTCAATCATGAAAATTATTTTCATATTTAAAAGTGTATCAAGCTCTAATGATTTAGACTAACGAAAGAACCATCGTTAAAGACATGCATGTTGTTAGTGAATATTTTTATGTGTTTCTCAATGATTCACTCGGAATTCCTCCTAGCTGAGAGGCTGAATATTAAATCAAGCTTATACATGGGAATTTTCATTATCCCATAATCTTCATAGAATGTTTATTGTGGAACATGAGGATCCGAAGAAAAAAATATATTATAATATAGAAAAGGGTCATACACTAATGTTATTCAACATGGGGTGCACAATTCCCCTTTTCATATTGAAGGATCAGTCAATGTTCCTTTGCATTGACTATCATGATATTATGAGGATCAAAATAAAGAAAAATTATCCACATCCTCAGATTGAGGACATTATTGATCAACTATGTGGATCACAATAGTTTTCCATCATGGATCTTCATTTGGGATATTATCATCTAAGGGAAATGAAGGAATATATCCCCTAAACCACTTTTCATACTTGTTATGTGCACTATAAGTACTTAATGATGCCATTGGGACTCAATAATGCTCTAAGAATATTCATAGATATGTTGAATATAATCATTAGATAATAACTCAAAGAATCAGTGGAAGTATTTATAAACGATAATCTAATATACTAAAAATGTAAGGATGAGGATGAGGAAAATCATTGCACTATGCTTAAGACCCAATAAATGGTGAATATTTACTCTATGTACAAAAAATGTTAGGTGTGGGTGATGTAAGACCCTTTCTTAGGGGCGTATAATTATAATCAATGAGATATTTGTGGACCATTAAAATATGTAATAAACTTAGGGATTGATGGGGATAGAATTTGTGACATGAATCAATAGATTATGTGGTGTACATGGGTATTTTCATGGATATTTAATAAAATTATCATTACTATAAAACCCTATTACCATGAAAACATGGAAGGTGGTCATGTTTTCTTAAAATGATCAGTGCGATGAGAGATTCATGGATTTAAAAATTAAGATCGTCTGTATGCTTGTGTTCAGACTACCTACTTTTAGAGTAGTCTATGTTGTATTCAGTAATTCTTCAAATAAGGGGATGGGCTGTGTTTCGATGTTGAATGAAAATGTCATATCCTATGCTTCAATGTAGTTTAAATTTCATCAGAAACCCTATCCGAAACATGATTAGGAAATGGAATATGTGATATTTTTATTTTGTGTCTATTTACATAATCATTATGAGGATATGTGTGAGATACACATAGATCAAAAAATCCTCAAATGAAAATTCACATAGAAGGAGATGAATATGTTCCAATGAAGATGGTTTGAGATAAACAAGGACTATGGATACTAAATCCACTACAATCCTGGTTAAGATAATAAAGTGGTGGATAGTCTATGTAGAAATGATAATGAATCATTATCAATAATGATAATTGGGAAAGATCTAATATTCTTAAACCTTAAAAGGATGGACAAGGAAATAATAGATTATGGAAAATAATCTATCCTTTCACATATTATTTACATACCATCTAATTTGTAAAGGTTAAATAATGGTCAAAGAAATTATTTGGAATTTCATATGAAGGTGGAATCCATGAGGTAGGGGAATTCCACCGTGTTTAAAATAGATGTAGAATGAAAATTGAGACTTTGGTCAAGATTGTCAGTTCCATCAAAACTTATGTTCAGGAATGAACTATTGTATGATGCATATAGTTCAACATTATCCATTCACTCTGGAATCAAAAAGATATATGATGATCTACATGATCATTATTTGTGGGAAGTTATGAAGAAGAATATCATCGAATATACATCAATGTGTCTCGTTTTCTAGAATGTTATGTTTGAAATGCAGAAGTATAAGGGGATGATGCCACGATTACCCATAAAAATATGTAAATAGGAGAATATCACCAAGGAATTTTTCACAAGATATCCAATGTTAAACAAGGGAATAAATTCCATATGGTTTATTATTGATCATCTTATAAATACAGTTCACATTATCTCTATTTTATAGGACATACCATTAGATCATCATGAAAGGATATATAGTGGAGAAGTGGTATGGATGCATGGAATACAAGTAGCGATTGTATACAATCCGGATATGAGATTCACCCCCATGTTTGGGGAATGAATCCAACATTCTCTAAATAATGATATTATTAGTAGTATAACATATCATCCTCAAACTGATGGAAAATTTGAGCGTATTATTCAAACATAGGAATACGTGTTTCTAGTATCTATAAATGATAATGGTACAAACATCTTCTTATGGGTGAGTTCTCATAAAACAACAGTTTCCATAGGAGAATCCAAATAGATTTCTTTGAACACCATAATAGAACGAGGTACAGAACACCTACATGTTAGGATGAAGTTAGGTAAAGGGAAACATAAAGGTAAAAAAGGTTAGATTAAATAGTAAAAATTTTATGATCTTTCAATATAACATAAAATATTCCTAGAGTCAAAAAAGATTTATACTGACGATCATAAAAAATACCTAAACATTGATGTTAGAGACATAATATTTCCCATCCCTTGGAATTTTAGCTCTCATCCTATAATTCCCTTATCATCAAATATCCCATGTATTCTAAATGTTCATCAATAAATTCCCACTAAATCTGAGCCTCCCTTTTAAACTTCCCCATCCATCAATCATCATAGGGAATCTGTGATAAATTCCTAGATTTACAATGAAATCTAGGTTCTAATTCTATTATTCCTGACCATCAAGAATCACATGGGTTCTGAGAACACAGCATGGACTTCTTTAGTTATTATCAAATTAAGGGAATTTGAGAGTGCATCCCAACATTCTCACCCATAAGACATTATAAAGAACCATCTCCCATATCCTAGAATTCCTATGGGATATATATTATATAAAATCTAGAAATCCATTCCTGAAATTGTTAAATTACATTATTTATATCATCTATTTTACAAATTTTCTATTTCCTGAAAAAGATAAATATATATCATTTATCATAAAGAAGGATCAACTCAATTTATACCATGGACTCTACCATATTAAATTAAAAAATAAATTTTTCATTCATTAATATAATATTATATATTATATAATCTAAATGCCCATTTCAAAATTGATTTATAATTCAAAAATTCACCCACTCAATTACCCTAGATAAATTAACATATAATGACTTCATTTAAACATTATATATTTTTTAATTACCAAAAAATTATATAATATCATTCCATTTCACAATCCTCCTATTATAATAAACTATTCCTTTTCATATATACTTGGTCCAAAATAATGGTTGAAAATTTTGTATTAGTCATTTTTTTTGAAATTTAATTTCATAACCATAAATTTAAATTATGATTAGTTATTTTCCATTGCAGATATAATTTATGATTTAATTTCATAGGGCCTAAAACATCCAAAAATGGGATCCAATGATATGGTTCTTATAGATTTTCAGTCACATTGCCTCAAGAGTATCACCACATAAAACAAATGATTTTGACTACCATTGAGGGTCCAATTATGGAACAATGCAGAGATAGTGAAATCACAATCATATTAAATCATCTCTATAATAGATAATAAATTAATAAAAAATGAAATCAATAAAAATAATAGGAATTAGAAGAAAAGATTAAAAACTGAGAGTGTCCATCTCCAAATTCCTGACGATGAATGATTTTCTAGATGATACCACACATTATAGGTCATAAAATGTTCACTATTTAATAAATAAATTACAGAAAATAATAAAACTTCAATGTCTCTATCTTTAATAATCATGAGGAATGACTTATTCATGTGCTGCTATTCTCACATGAAAATAAGAATAATAGGATAGCTGAACCCAGAACCTGATGATGAAACCGAAATATATGTCTGGGTACCCTAGTGCAATGGTGGCACAAACATGGTGTGAGATATACTTATTATTCCACCACAAACATTTTATTATTAAATATTTTCTATGAATATTAAATAAAATATTGTTCAGGAATATTTGTTAAGAAGTAAATAAATATATATATATAACAACATAGGATCAGGTTCCTCTAGGCCATACAATAGATAATAGATGCTTCTTCCTAAAAGAGAATATCTAAGAACAATTGTCACTATATATATTAATCTATGTGTGTGTGTGTAATTATGAATATAGATATGAGTCATTGCATAATCACTCTATATGTAGGAGAATATGTATTTGTATATAAATATTCATTATACTAACCTAGACTCTAGGAATAAGTCATGATATTATGCATAAATTCTATATTCATGCGTTCTGAACAAGGGACGCCCCGATTGAGAATATCAATGAATGTTAAGGGATAATAATTGAATATGGAACAAAAGTGTGAGAATCTATCAATGGATTATTTAATGTCTGACATCCAAGTGATGAAGTGATTCTAAAAATATCAAGTAAATAAATATTCATGATAGAATCTGGTCATCCATTAGCTCATCCATGGAATCCCATAATGATGGACCCAACTCTCACCAAAGGATTCATGAAATTAAATTTATTTATGAAGTTGTCCATTGTGTTTTTAAATGGTTATTCCTAAGTATATGTTGCAACATCCATCTTCCCTATGATCCCATCAATAATGTTTTGTAAAAAGGAAACCCAACTATAACATAGAGAGTAAGGATAACATCTTACATATAATCCCATCCCAGAAGTTCTTCAATGTGGTAACCACAAGTGTATCTCACAACATAATATAATTCTAGTAACCTATGATCCCATCTATGGTATTCTAAGATTAGTAAACTGATATCATTCATGGCTAATATACCCTTAAATATCATATGAACCTATCATATGAATTATATAAAAAGGAAACTGATTATCACTCTTTGAATACTTATGTAATTTATTCATTTCAGTTTATCAAATATCTATGACCATGTAAACAAACATGAAATAACACATTTAAAATTTATGGAATAAATGGGGCTATCAATAATAAATCCATCTCACCATTCAAGTATACATAATTAGGTTTATTTTATTTTATCGATTAAAATTTTCATTCATTCTACCCATTTTATTAATGAATAAATTTCATCTCATAGGTGTTTTAATTATTAAATATGGTCAATAATATCATTTATGTTACGTTAATTCAAGTTAGTTATCACTTAAAATAGGTATTATTAATCACATTAAAAAATGTGATCAAAGGAATCAATGATGATTTAATAAAATAATTGAATAAACACCCATGAATAGAGAATTAATTACCAAAATAAATATAGTGGACATGGTTGTATAAGCACGACACATGATAATTGTTTTTACTTGGGGTGAGGAACCTTTAACTGAATATATTCAGTTCAGAAATGCTATTTAATGTATAGAATTAGGGATTATATTTTTAAAAAAAAATTTATGATCAACACAAAGAATGTTATATGCGGATGAAATAATGGAAAATTATATAAATTGGGAGACATTAACGCAAAATAATATACATTACCTAACATATACAATGGGAGTTCTACTTATCCACTATTGTCCTTTAATAACATCATAATTGATAGACAATGGAAGATATGAATAAAAAAATAAAAGTATGTCCAAAGTGATCACATGGATTTAGTATTCCATATAGTAAGGTCAAAAAATAATACAATAAATAGGACTAGGTAGATTAAACTGGGATAACAAATTCATTCAACAGGTCCTAATTCTAACACCAAAAGTATGGTAATCCAAGGGACCCTAAGAATGTGGGTGGAGTGGTTGTCCAGATGGGAGGCCTTCTATTGAATTATGAAAGTAAGGGTCTGTGTGCCTACTTCCCTTTTTAAACATGTATCCCCCAATATCTATGTTGTGAACTGGTTTCACATCATGATCCAAATTGTCAACATGAACTAGATACACATTGTAAAATCCTTATGCTAGCCCCCAAGGATTTCACATCCAGTTTCACTTATCGACACCACCAAAAAAATATTCACATCTTGAAATTTATTCATGGAGTGCACCACATACATGATATCAACCAGATATACACCATGATCTACTCATAGAGTTTCCCCTGGTATTTCATACACTGAATCCACTAGCGAAACCCCATGAATCTCATTCATGTCTGGAATGTTATTAATAACATGAACTTGATACACATTGTGAATTACTTGTGGTAATAATCCAAGGAAATCAAATCTTTACACTACTAGAATAAAAAATATATACCATTTCATTCTATTAATTTAATTCTTGAAGTGAATTTCCTACCTCATCTGTGTCTAGCATTTTGGCATACCTATTCTTCCTCTGGGGTTCTCCAGAACACCCTTCAAATCAAATGAAACCTATCCCATGTCTAGAAATATAATTTCTATAAACTGAAAACCTAGGATCAAAATTCAAATACTTGAAATTCTAAATAAAATATCATTTTAAATTTAAGATTTAAAATTTCATTAGATGTATTAACCGGGTTAAAAACATGTTATGTTTTATCAATGACACCTTCGAAAATATATTCTCGGAGAAACCTTAAGGAATATATGAAATATCATCCGACCTACCAAGGCCATAAAACATTTTTGGAAATAGTTGAATCACATTATGAACATCCAACACACCTATTATAAATATATATAAGCACATGGTACATATTAAATTTTAACATAATGAAACACTCATATTAAAAATTTACCATCAATATTGTTATTACACAATCCAACTTAAATCGAGTCATAATCATGTTGTTATATCGTTAACTATTCAAACCATGGAATTGTAACCAAAGGTTCTAACATTTGACAACCAATTCCATGTCATAATACTCCCACCATTGGTGCCACACAATGAGAGGTCCTTTTACATTCTAATTTTTATACCACAATTATTCTCGACAGGTCAAAATATTAATTCCCAATCGACTAAATATTATCATTTCAGATCCCATCACTTATCATGTTTATTTAAAAATGGGTTTTTTTCATTTACGATTTTGTGGTTGAGTCTTGTTTGAAGATTAAAATACATTGTTGAATAAAATGACCTAAATTTTAGTGATGTATTCTTGTTTTTTAATGAATTTTATAGAAAAATGGGTTATTAGTATCATGATTTCTTTTATTGTTGATAATCTTTAATGGGGTTTAAGATATTTTAATGGAAAATGGGTTGAAAATCAACTTTTCAAAATTTACACATTATGTAAAGCGACTACAAATCCAATAATATTTCAAGAGTTTTAATAAAATAAATAATATGTGGCTACTTTTTAGTTCATACCTTTAAAAAATTTACACATTATCTAATCACATTACAAGACATATAAATGTCTGACCTGTGGTTTTAAACATTATGTATAGCTTATATTCTATACACTAATCGTAGTCACCTCTTATCTCATCCATAAAGAATCCTCTATGTTATTTGGGGGTGTTATATCTATTTATGACCCCTATTTGTGTTATAAATCAATAGTAAGTGGTTTTGTTCTTGTTTCTTCCTTCTCGTACTTCTTATTCAACTATTTCAGTTAAATATGTTCCAAATTTTCTTATTGGGATTTATCATGATAATTTTTTCAATAGGATCATTGTTTTAATTGAATGTGCCTTCTTCGACATGATTTTTGGCGATTGGATGGGTTGTTTTTCCATATATGAAAGGTAAGGGGACTAAATCTTTGCAAAATGGTTTTATTATTTCCATGTTTATACAATATTGTGATAGAACCAATTTAGTGTGGAACCAAATCAATTAAATAAATGAATGATATTTTCCCTTGAAGTCATTTATTTTCAATTTAAATCTGATATCGATTATGGATATTCATTGGATAAGAAAAACATTGAATATAATTGAATTGAATAATGGATTAATGTCTATATAAAATGAAATGTGACCTAGGGTGATTTATTGTAATAGAATACCTAAATTGTGTCATATCACTATTTTAAATATATGTTAATCTATTATGAATAAAATTTTAAGTACCATATGAATATCTAATGGTAATTATCATAATTAATCTTTGAGAATTTCGATGTGGTATTTTCACATCCAAGATTTATTATAGTGGATCTTATCCAAGATGTAGTACATATATATCAGGCTCGACACTAGATCGTGCCCACATATAAGTCGTAATGCTGTTATTTAGGGAGATCTTCCATGTTAGTTGTCATTATACTTAAATATTCTGGTCTATACCTAGTCCCATGGATTAATACTTATTGGTATTTGACTCGAGACTGTTGTAATATTTATATGGATTTGGTCGGTAAATGTGGTAATGCTTATAAGGATTTGACTTCTAATTTTGTGACATTACCATGCTTATATGGGTGAGAAATGCATGGTCATAAGACATACTAAGTGACATTCTGGATTATCTCCAAAATTAGTATTTTTAACGTGGTTTTTGATTGAGTTTGGAAAGTTCATAAGACATGATCATAGTTATTCTAACACATAGGCAATGTTGGTTGTTGGGTTATTTTATTAATTATTAAATTAAATCATCCATCAATTTATCTATTTGTTTCATTCAAATATTATAAGGCTACTTATTTTAGATATTTTGGTGTTTTCATAGTATGTTATACTCACACCCTGTTTGGGCTGCCATTTGGTATTTGAGAAGTTTTTGTGGTTGTAGACTTTGATAAGGGAAAAGGACCATATTGTTAGTTTCTTATTTTCTGTTAGTATGGAGTTTATAGATGGGACCGATGATGGGTTTGGTACTCGAGGAATAATTATTTTATTTGAGTCTTCTAGAATTTGTCTTTTATTATTTTATAGTGACATTTAGTTAATTCCATCACATCGTTACATTATTCATTATTTATTAATTTTATTATATATTATCCTTTTATTATTATCTTACACTATGTCCTTACCTTTGTTATTTCCAATTTAATATGAGTATTTCTACTTCAAGGACAATTCTTATAGTTGTTATACTCTCTCATCTATACATTTCAGACCCCCTTTCAAGTCAGTAGCCAATGACATACATGGATTTGGTTATGAGGTTTTGTAACCAACCATTTCCCCCAATATGAGAGCATGATATATTGGTGATGAAACAATATGGCATCAATTTATTACGTTCTCTTTTTCTTTTCCATATAGTTTTGTAACAGTTGAAAGGATACATGGATGTGTCAGGACATAGTAATAATCTTGTGCATGGGAGTAGCAATCCAATGTATGGGGGAAAATATATGTTCATAGGGATGAGTTTGTTGTTTTTGTTGTGTTCTTGTCACGGTTGATGTTGTTTCTCCTTGGGTGATTCACATGTTGTGTGATATTAGTTTTATATGGTTTTACTATTTCTTGAGTTTTTTACTCAGGGAAAAGTGTGGCGTGGGATGAGAATAAATGAATCATAATAGGAATGTTGGTACTATGGACATTCATTATTAATAATAGGGGAATATCTATTTTTTCATGTGATATATAGATTCTAGTTTAACTGTAATATTATATATATATTTCACATGGTAAATGGAAATATTTCTAATGTTATGATAAAATTATTTTAATCCATGTATTATGAGACCAAGAGTTTAGAGGGATGAAATAGGCATGCTTCTAATACAACTGAATTGGATAATATAGTAGTTCATGAGTATAATTTATATGTGTATCTTCAAAAAAAATATGTAGGGTCACGGGATCCATGGAATGGGAGAATTTTATTATGGTATATTTAATGCCATAGATGAATAGAGAAAATTAACACCATCATCTATCTATGGTTACTGCGGAAGGGGGTCTAGGAAGATGTGATCTGGATTTTCTATGTATAGATAATCATTAAGAACTGTGAAACACCCATGGATAGGATGGTGGATCTTTCTTCGTATATGCTTCATTGACCTACAAAGATTTGGTGGCATGTTCTAGAGGATGTTGTCTAACACCATGAGCTATCTTGGAATAATTAGAGGCAATGTTTCTGATACAATTCTACCATGAGACTTTGAGGGATGAAAAAGATCCTGATTTCATGCATCTGAAATAGGAGGGATTGTTAGTTCTAGACTATACAGGATATTTTTTCGACCAATTGTGTGTTTTCCCATCTTTAGGAGTTAGTGAGATCTCCAGGGAGAGATGTCTCCAGTACAATCTTCATTATGATATCAGGGTAGAGTTAAATGATTTTCAATTAAAAATCATTGATTACATGATGACCAAAATAGTCATCATAGAAGGTATTTTGATAGGGACCTCATTCAAAGGTAAGCCAATTTCATTAGTGCGATATCAAAGTTCTTTCATTGAGTTGTAATATGATTCATTGTAATAGTTTCTGCCAAATGAATCGTGTTTAGAGATATTATGGAGGTGGAAAAGGATGTGATGATCATATTCAATTAATGTTTTATCAGGGTTCCTTGTTTGGTCACAAGGACACACATTGTTCTTTACCCACTATAAAGTGTCATATCAATGAAGGACTTAGTATTATTTATCTTTTTGTGGAAATATCCATATTATACCATTAGAAAATAATGGGGACTCAAACCCGAGTTGGAAAGGGTCTCAGCAACCCCTCATTAGGTTGGTAGTTAGAGTTTCATAGGCCGTACATGCCAAGGTAGAAGACGTGGTACCCTAGTTCATGAGTAATAGTAAAAACCAAGGGATGTATCTCAGGTTAGTCATAATGAATCCCATTATATAGGGATAAGTTAGTTTCATGTTATATATTATACTCCGAAAAACATGGTTTCCAAACCATCTACAATAAGAGGTATGATTCTTGTATCACCTAAATTAACATGGGATTTTCGTTGGATACAGTGGATTCATATTAATTTCATAATGTTTTTTAAATGGTTTGGGCATTTCTATGTATTTATAATAAGGGTTTTTTACCATTGAATCACTATTTGGAGTGAGATATGAATATATAAAAAAATTCAAGGTGTGTCCTCAAAAGATTGGTGGTTACCAATTATTTTGGGAAGTGTTCATAATGGAAATGATAGGCTTTGACTTGATTCTTAATATGAATTTCATATTTCTACACTAGGATCATATTGACTATTATAGAAGGATATTTACTATTTTATCTCTATAATTAAGTAGTTATTTTCTCGAGGGTGAGTGATTGCTTTGAGATGGTCTTGCGGGACCAATTCAGTGAAGATTGAATTCTCACAGTGTTCTAATAACTAGTCCATCTTAAAATATTGATTGAATGTAGCTAGTTATTGACATAAAATGGTAATCTATTTTTATGATGTCCTTATAGATGAGTTATTTGTCTCACCACTTAAGTGAAAAATTGAATCGTGTTCTAGTTTGTAACATCCTAGGTAAATAAAAATATGTCATTTTCTTATTTATTAATATTTGATAATTAAATAGTAATATTAATTTAAATGGGATGCTCTGTTCGATGGTGTACCTGACACACAACAATGGGATTCTTTGAAATCTTATGTTTCACACAACGTTGAGTTATATTGAAAACTTATATATTATTATTGTTATATTAAATGGTATAAAACTCATAGCAATTTTGTTACCGCGAACTAATAAAACCAAGAACTATATGATTATAAATGTTTGTTAAAATATTTTTACATTTATCCAATAAAATTTAGATTCTTAAAATCTGAATGAATCCAATTTTAGGCATAATCACTATAATATTCTTTAAAAGGTTGATTTACCACCTTTTTATGGATAAACATTTTTTAATCTAGTTTTTGACACTTTTATATGTACTATATGAAAAAATTATATTATTCATTATAATTGGGAACTCATAAATTTATGTTGATGAATTTTTTGTGTTTTTATGATAATGTTTCATTTTTATGGAATATGGAGTAATAATGCATTTTAATTCAAAACTACCTTTTTATCTTCATTATTTATAAATATAGATTATCTTTTTATTTGGTTTTGAAGTTTAATTTTATTATATTCATTCGAATTATTCCAATGTTCTTCATTAGAAGTAATTAAACAATGAAATTGGACATAAACAATGTCAATATTTTGATAGTTTTTATTTCATAAAAACTTGCTTTTTTTTTAAAACGAGAATTAATTTTAATTTAATTTCTACCAATTCTTTTTTTTTTGAATTTTGAAAATTGTATTCTATATTTGGAATCAGGAGGAAAAAATTGTGTAAATAGGTAACCTTTATTTTTAGACATTTTGAATACTTACATTGTAAATATTTTATTTACCATGATTAAAAGGTAAATCTGTTAAAAAAATAAAAATAATATTATAATAATATTAAATTACCCTTACACTTTTCCTAACCATATTAACTAACACATGTCGGACCATGGGCATTGTTGTGTTGATTTTGGGACCCCATTGAACCACATGGAAGTGATAATGAAACTTTATATTAATTAATTAAAAGTAAAGATAAATGAAATAAACATATAATTTTAGTAAATCAATTTAACATGAGGTAATATAATTTATCTATTTGACAATAAATATTAATTTGAATGATAAAATGATTTCAAACATCATGGTATTTTATATATAAATTTTATACATTAAAAATAAAATTAATTTTGACACAATGACGATTCAATGATTATCTTATTAATTAATTATTTAGATAAATGAGATTATTAAATTCAAAAAACAATCCAAAAGTAGTCCAATTTTTATTGAATGATTTTATTTCGAACAAAAGACATCTTATCTTATAATTTAATGACTTATAGAAGTTTTTAAACTGGAAATTAGTAAATTATAAAATAACATTTTCAAACTCTCCTAAATTTTCCCTATAAAAAGTCATCACCTATAACCCCTACTCATACATCTCAGGAACACTTGCTCATCCAACCTCTACACAAATAATCTCTAAATATCCCTTACATTATCTTAGAAGCCTTACCATACGTAGAAGGGACATCAAGGAAGCCTTTTGGTTTAAACCCAAGTGAGTTACCAGATTTAAAGGAAACATCTTCTGTCGAGTTCTATTCATTTATTTCACTTCTTCACTCTATATGCTCTTATTAATCTTTTATTAAATAAAAACACCAATATCTTCAATATACTTGGTTGTTTTATTGATAAGTATTCATTCTACACTTACATAGACCTCCATCTAATGGATACGAACATACTATTTTTGTGGACATTGAATTTTGCCTCATGAAATGATGATTGTTTGATTATCTCCTAATGAGTCTCATGGTGGCCATTATGATGGAACTGTATTTATATGTGAAATATAATATATTTATATTTTCACTATACTTTGGTATTTTTCATTTATATCATAACGTTAAGGTTTCTATAATTGGTAAACGTGATAATTTCATTTGAGGAATGGCGGACTACCGCCCCCTCAAAGTAATATGAACCATTCATCCCATACTTGGAACATATAAAGAATGGAATTTCATAAATTATATATGTGATATTATACTAAAATTATAATAAACCATTGTATAGTTATGTTTTCATTCCATGAAATATTAAATATAATTCAAAGTAGTGTTCATGCGTACATACGACATACCATCTCCATGAACGATTAATTTTAGTTATTATCCCCAAATGTTATGTACTATTATGAATGTGTATATATACTAAATATAAATGATATATATGGTATCCAAATAATGATTATCATTCAAGAGATAATAGACATTATTCCACAAGGACAACTTTTATTTATTGGGAGTTCATTATTGACTCAAGTACCAAATATTGATGAAACAACCATTTTTAACAAAAATGATTTTGTAATGTTTATAATGTAGAAATAAGTAATATAAAAAGGAATAATAAATTTTAAATAGGTTATTATTCAATTATAAGTTAACATTAGTTTATTAATCAGGAGATTAAATAACAAACAAGTCATGTTGTACATGAGGTAAGGGACGTCGTCTAAATCTCCTTTCATTGAAGCATCCATTCATTTATACAAGACTTTATTTTATACATTTTATAATCCCCTTTGTCATTTAAAATCATTCAAAGGGAATCATTTCTCTATGAATAGTTTCACTAAATGACAAATAGAATTTTTATTTTTAACGCACATGGTGACAACGAGATTTCCGTTGCCGCCAACATTATTTGATATTTTTCTTATTTAAGAAGTTATAATGTTTTTAATAATAAAATAAATACCATTTGCTCTTTTTATGTATTTTGGTATTGAAATTTATTTGAGAATGAATTGATTATGACAATATATTGAAATTTTACATTGGGATTCTGATGAGGTAATGTTATATTTTCTTTATGCTTGGTCACATGTTATGATTGTGTTATGGTTCTTGGGCATTTTATATGTATACGAGTGGTTCCATGATAGACCAATGGTGGGTGAGCCCGAGATAACATTACAATGAATTGGGTAACGTGATGAAGGTAAATGTAGACTACCACCCCCTCAATGAGATATGACCCGTTCATTGAATTTGTGGAACATATAAGGGATGGTGTTACTTAAATTATATATTATATTATTCAGGAATTATAATATAACCATTTATTATTATTTTTTCATTCCATTAAATACAAAAGATAAATCAATGTATCATTCATGAGTACGTACGTGTTACCTTCTCATGAACGGTTCATTTTATTTCATATCTCCAAATATTATGTACTATTATAAAAACAAATATATACTGGATATATAAGATATATATCATATATAAATCATGAATATAATTCTAGAGATAATGTACTCATTACCACATTTCCAATATATAATTATTGGAAATTCATTTTTGACACAAGTTCCAAATATCAACAAAATGACCTTTGATAACATAAATGATTATGTAATGTTTATAACCTTTTAATAAGTAATATAAAAGGAATAATAAATTGAAAAATGTTATTAATAAAGTATAAATTATCTATACATTTTGATTCAGGAGAGAAAATAACGAACATGTCAATTTAGACAAGAGGTAAGGGACTTCATATCAATTTCTTTTCATTGGGGCATCCATTGATTAATACATGACATTATTTTATATGGCGTATAAACCCATTTGACATTTAATATCATTCAATGGGAATATTTTCGCTATTAATAGTTTTACTAAATTATAGTAAGAATATTTATTTTTAATATATGCAGTGATAATGACCTTTCCGCTATCGTGATCATTATTTTATATTTTGATTCCTTAATAATCCGTAATGTTTTTAAAAGGAAAATAAATACCATATACTCATTTTATGTATTTTTGTATTGAAAATGGTTTTGAGAATGATTGATTATTTCAATATATTGAAATTTTATATTGTGATTATAATTGGGAACTGTTATCTTTCTTTTATGTTTTTTCATGTGTTATGATTATGATATGGATTTTGGGTATTGTTTACTTATTGGGTGGTTACATGATATACCTTGGGTGGTTGAGCACGAGATAGATCTCCAATTAATTAGGTAATGTGATGTAGGTAAACATAAATGTTTCTCCTATGAGATTTAGGGAATATACTCTGATGGGTATTCTAAATGTAATTCCATGCGTAAATGTGAAATCAAAAAATGTAACTATTTTATGGATGCCATAAGTTATCATTATGATTTATGATGTACATTATTTATTCATAAATATTTTTATGTAGTGTATTATGTTAATTATTGAAAATTATGATTTCATTGACTTGTATGTATTGATGGACTAATGTTTTCTTTCATTATTTTATAATCATTACAAAACATTTGAAGCTCATCACATGTTTTTATTAAAATGTTTTTTCACATGAAATAATTATGTATATGGTCAAGGAAAGGATCATAGAAAAGTCACTTGATCTAAAATATGGAACTAGACATGTCTCTTTTTTTCAAGAGTTTTTATTTTGTGAAAAAATGGATACTAAGTAGAAGTGTTTACATTGTAAAATTTGTGATGTAATGTAATAGTTATGGACCAATTCACTAAAACTCTAAACCTGAAATTATCCACATTGTGAATTATTATCTTAATTCAAGAATACATAATGTTTAGTAAAGGGTCCTTATAGAGTTGGTGATGAGTTTAGATCCAGTTTTATCCCTTCCTACCAAATGGATCCAGTAGAGCGTTAAGAGATTGAAGTTTGGTTTGATTATATAGAATATAAAAGCTTCATATGACAATCTACATAACCCTATGGTTATCCAATTTACTATTCAAAAGGTTGATGGATCCTTCCACTTATGTGTGGATTATCGGATGATAATCCAGACGACAATCAATAACCAATATCCACTTCAGTGAATTAAATATCCTTAAAATTATAGAATATGTACTAAAATATTCTCCATGATTGGCTCGATAATAGGATATAATCACTTAAGGATGATACAATTAAATAAACTTGGACAACTTTTACAAGTAGGTTTACAATTTATGAATCCGTAATGATGTTTCTTGCGTGACCTAACGAGTCATCGATATTCACGGCCTCAATGAATAGGTTATTTAGTACTTTTTTGGATTAGTTCACGGTGGTATTTTTCTGATATATATTAGTTTATTCCCAGTCAGAAGATGATCGTGCCAAAAATCATGACCTCATCTTGAGTATATTGACAAATAATAGTTTTTAAAATAATCTGACCAAATATTGTTTCTAGATTAATGAATTTCACTTCTAGGCACATTTCATCTCATAAGAAAGAGTGTTAGTGGACCCATAGAGAGTTACAATCATGATATAATTGGAGAATACTAATAAATTCTTCAATATTCAGTGATATATTGTTTTGTCATGTTATTATCGTTATTTTATCAATTATTTCTCCCATTAGGCAGCCCTAATGTCTTGGATCACCAAGAAAGTGGTGAATTGTTCTTGTATGATACTTGTGATAGATGTTTTTATGAGCTGAAAGGAATGATAAAAAATCACCTATCCTATCTCTATCTATTTTGGGTGAATTAGATAATGTGTATTGTAATGAATATGGAATGGGACATGGAGTACTTATAATGTAGGAGGATCGATTGGTTTCTTTTGGAATAAGGAATCCAAGACCGCATGAGTGGAATTTCCCAAAAAAAGATATAGAATTACTAGAATAGGAACATGCCATGATATGTTGTAGTCAATATCACATTGTGAGAGGTTTTTTGTATACAAGGATAAAATGATCCTAAAGTCCTTCTTTTCTTAGTGAGTCCTTATCCTTTCTTAGAAGAGTGGTTGAGTATATGTAGTCAATAAAATTTGAATCATCGTATACACCAGGAAAGATAAAGGTAATATTAATGATTTAAGATCAATGGAATTGAATGAAATAATATGGGAGTCATTTAATGAGTCATGAATAATGAACATCTTTCTAGACATGCATCTGGAGGATTAGAAGTCTTAGGGATGAGTAACTGTTACTTCGACATCAGCTATACCAGTGATTTTTTACATTAGTAAGACATAGTAGTTGTTTAATTTTGTGGGGTATTTTTTAAGAGAAAAATTATATGGTATGGAGATGCCATCAGTATGGTCTCTTATCCATGGAAATTGTCTTCCTTTATTGTCTGATTATGGGTTTAAACTGGTATTCACTGTGAGATGATGTGAAAGTTCGATGCTTCTAGATTTGACGTACATCCTGGATTAACATTTATATATCATGATATATATAGATATTACTGGTGGTCATGAATTTAGGTGGTGGTGGATGATTTATAGCTAGATGATTTAACTGTTAGTAGTTTATAGATGTGTATCAGTGCTCGACTAGGATTTTGTATCCTTTAACAATATTTGTGTCGAAAAAGGATTATATCATGCTGGATTTTGTGGAAAGAATACATATGATGACCCATAAGAATGATAATTTATGAATTTTTTTGATCAACTGACTATGTAACCCCCCTACTAATCTCGTAGGGATACCATTACATTTGATGTCTAGGGAAAGCGTTGCATACACATAGTGGTTTAGTTTTATTGTGTTTTAAGGAGTAACATTTCATATTGGGAACCTCATTTCAAACCACGTTTCTATAAGGTACAATATAAATAGTGAAGAACACAATTCATTTAATACATATCCTATCACATAAGTACTTATGTTTAATCTAAGAAGAAAATTCAGGATCTATAATATTTTCAATGAGCCTTTTTTTGGATTTAGCTCGATAATAGAAGCAGAATATGGAACTCATTGAGTTTACAATGAATAATTTCATACAGTCATCAATCCAAATGGTACCTTTTTGGGCTTTGTATGGTAGGCCATTTAGTTTTTTTTTGTTGTATAGATGTTGGTGAGTAAGAACATTTTTTCCCATGTCTTGTATAGGTGATATCTAAATATGTTTAGTAAATTAGACAATATTTTCTGACCATAATTATAAGACAAAAATAATGTGTTGACAATCATAAGTAACCTCTATAATTCAATGTTTGTCATCATTTTTTCCATTTAATATTTCCTAGATATGGGAGACATTTTATTTGGAAATAGGGAGTGCTATCACCCAGGTTTTTCGGTCCATTTCCAATAGTATAAATTGTCAGCTAAGTGTCATATAGTTTATCCTTCCAAATGTGATACAGTGAAATTCATGATGTGGTCCATGTGTCACAACTAATGAGATATCAGCCAGACCGTTCCCATGATATATATTTAGAAAAATCAATATTTGTGGTGATTATTCCTTTAAGGGGAATCCAATAAGGGTTGTATATTGTATTGAGAAATTTTGTCAGTATATGACTATATTGATGGTTGGGGTGTAGTGGAATCATTGGTGAGTTTATGAGGAGAACGAAGATATGGTTTCTGGTATGGAAACACATTGTTCAGAAATATTTAATGACACCTCACAGTGATTCATGGAAATGATCAGGGATGAGCTATTATAAGGTGTTGAGATTTTAAGATCTCTTCTTTATTCAGGTAGCATTCTATCAAAGTTTTTCATTAGAGCCATGGTGGCCAAGTCTTGTTTATAGATGGAGAGGCATTAATAGAAAAAATTAAATAGAGTTTAGGGATGTATATTAGTTGAGTTTATGAATTTCATTTATAAATGGATTAACTATTTAATGGGTTCTAGTTAATTTGAGAAGCTTTAATGGGGGTTCATATTGTTTAAATGTAAAAAAGAAATGAAAATTCAACTACAGAACAATTAAACTATATGTATGGTATTTAAACATCATGTTATTTTTTTAGGGTTTTATAAAAATAAATTTGAGGCGATGGTTATTTTTTCCTATTCTATTAACAACATTTACATGATGTGTAATAAAATTTCAGTTTGTGAACATTCCTATTATTATCTCCTAAACATGTTTTGTGGTTGAATTTATTTCCAATCGACTTTAACTCCTCATATAATGAACCTATGGAATATTCTACGTGACTTTGTGGCTATAAATTCCCTTCTATACATATTTTTAGTGTGAGAAATCCCTATAATGAGGTCTTCGTCATGATACTTTCTTCTCTTCCTTGTTCTCTGACCATTGTGTTGCAATCCTTTTCCCAAATGCATTCTTGGTTTTTATCTTCCCTTATTTTTAACTAGTAACCTCTTTGAAACCATATGCACCTTATTCCTCTTGGGAACTATCCTTTGGGATAATTATTGAAACATAATATAAAGGTAGGAGTTCTAAATAATAAACCTATGTCTTGATTATTTTCATGTAAATGAAATATTATGATATCACCGACATAATTTTTAAGAAAATTATTAAAATAAATAAATGAGATTATCCCTTCATGCACATTTTTTGCATTATATTTTCAACTAGCTTAGGGATACCCATTGGGTAACATAACTATTAAATATAATTAAAATGCAAAAATGATTTCTTTAGTATTAGAAAGACATGCGACCCATGGTGATTTCTTGTTATATAATCCCTAAAATATGGATTTTCTCTTAGTGATATAATTATTAATCAATTGTAAAATAAATTGAAAGTAACATATAAAATAATATTGGTAATTCTCATAATTAATCATTATTAACTGTGAAGTCATATTGTGATATCCATTTTGTATGACTGGGAATGTGTTCCATTATATAATTCTTATATATTGGGATCAGACCTAGAACGCACACAATTGTGTGTTGTAATAATGATTTAGAGTAGGATCATCTCTATCCCATGCTATAATGATTATAGAGTGCGGGCTATGCTCAGTGTCATGATGTAATTCTTATAAGGTTTTGTCCCAAAAGGGATGTTATTATTGTAGGGATTTGACCCATAAATTTTCTAATGCTTATAGGCATTTTACACAGATTATTGTGACAATAACATAGTTATATTTTTATTGTTGGGATGGTTTTAAGACATGTTCATAGAAATTCGGGACCCGATACATGAGTCTTTTATTTGTGTATACTTGTATCTTACATGTAATTTTTTAGATTAACATTTAGTTAATTTCATAATGTCATTACATTTATCCTTATTCCCTATTTATTTATTGTATTATTTATGTGGATTTAATTGTTTTCTTCCTCTACGTATTTATATTGACATTTAAATTTTTATATGAATTTTTCTAGTGCAATAAAACGTCACACTAGGTAGTATATTCTCCCACCAATACATTTCACACCCACTTTTCTAGTCGACATCCTCTAGTGTATGAGGAGGCACACGTGAGTTATTGAAAACATCCCTTTACAGCCATGTGATAGAGTTCCATGTTGGGAGATGTTACAATCATATTCGTGACATATTCTCCAATAATCCCTAGCCAAATTTGCATTGTACTCTTCTCATGCTAACAAGAAGTTTGGTGCAGCTCCTCACTGAACACATTCATTTAACAAGAATGAAAGTAACTCATGCAACTAATTTTAGAGTATTATGAAAATACTAATTTTTTGAAAATAATGAATGGAAAATTAATAAAAACACATTTAATCCAAGGAACATGAGCCAGATTCAAGAATTTCTTATATATCCTATAAATTACATTAAATAAAATATCTATCTTAAACATTCATTTATGTTTTCATGTTATACATGGATATGATATTATAGTTGATCAAACATCATTAAATAGGAAAACATTAATTAAAACAACATATCTAGATTAAATAATCATTTTTGCATCATAGTCATCAACTATAATAAAATGAGCTCCACCAAGGTAGTCCATACTCTATCATTTACAAGTGAGAAATTGATATATATTAAGAATTTCCTCTCATCAAAACACTAACATTTCCAAATTATATTAAACTCATGATCCATCTACTGTTGAGGAGTCTATCGATCATGTTCCTACTCAAAAAACAAGGTATCACTCAAAAATAACCATTCCATTATAAATTACTGCACAACTAGAATGAAACTCAGAATATATTCATTTATTCATCCCAAAAGGTATTAACCAAATTTTTTATATTGTTTCATAAATATTATTCTCTTATGTACACTGAATAATGTCAAGATATATTTAATGATCATTTATAAAAAAAGTGTACAACATGAGTTTATCAACCATTCATTGGAAGATAGTATAAGATCCCCAAAAATTTCATATGATGTTTCTTTAATGGTTTACATACTTTCATATTCAACTGAAAAAATGGGAAGAATAGGAGAACCCATTTTCCCTAACATATTATAAAAGAGTCTGGCTATAACAAATGATGCTTCATCAATAACTAGCTACATTTCCTTTATCACAATAGGCATCCAGGTCTCTTATAAACTACTAATTAATTCTATACATATATAATTTTCTTTTTAGAGATTTTGAACACATCCAACCATATCATTAATGTTAAACAATGCAATACTAGATATATTTCGAAACATAAGAGCCCCATGGAAATTCCAAACTATTGACTACCATTTCCATCTAGTAATCTGCTTTTGTGTTCTACCAACATGTAAGGATAAACTATAAAAATCTCAATATGTTTCTCCAATACTTTTCAGTGTCCTACTATTAATTTACTAAAAATTTTACTCTTACCATTGAACACATTCATTCAATCATTGACCACATGTCTTACATGTGGATAAGAAAAGTTTACAACGTGATAAAATAAAAATAAATAGAAAATAATCTATTAAAAATCAATCTAGAATATATTCACCTTCAGGCGTAAGTATGACAGTCCTCCAGAGTTATGTCCTTGTACACCATAACATCACGTATAAAAGTAAAATGAACATGAATGATTGTATAATAACACCCAATTCTTTTAAAAAAATCACCCAAACCATTGGGATGATTCAATTTTACTATAACTCTCAAGTCACTATACCTCAAACAAGACCTATGATAAAATCCAAATATCTCATGGTTTGAATGATTTCAACAAAACTCATCTGGTTTAATGCACCTTTTAATCAACTCAACAAGTAATATGTATATCGACAAGTAATACTCCACAATTTTTTTAACGTAATGTGACATCATTTTTTACTATCCATATTCCTATCATACCTATGATCCCCAATATCTAGTGTCTTTTGAGAAATGTTTTTTCAGAGTTGCATTATCTCATAAAATTATAAATCTTACTAGGAATATACTAATTAATCCATAAATGAAGAAGAAGAAATGTCACATGATCTAATATATGGATAAACATTCACTGAAAATGTCTATTATGGTCACACTTATCATTACATAATGCACACATCCTTAAAAATTCACCACTTCACCACAAAACCACTCATCCAACTTGTTCATCATTTTTGGAACCGATTGTCACACTAAAGAAAACCCTCACCAGAATGGAACACCACATATAAAATTACTGACATGAATTTAACAAATATTTATGATCATTGGGAGATAACTCAACCAAGATTGTCCCTTACTATGTCACAAGTTTTATCCTTATTCCTAGGTCACACTAAAAATGTCACTTGGCTTACTATCCAACCATATAATCTCATCATGTTTGAAAATGTCATATGTGACTTATGGGAAATGCAAATATTACTCTCTTCATTAGTATTGATAGAATGATTTAAATTACACATACATGATGTTAAAATGTAAGAAAACTACATTAATCATTTATTTCAACAAGGTAACTAACAAAAATTTCTGAAATCCTAGTAGCAGTCATAAAGAAAAACTCTTCATACTTTATTTTGTTAACACCAAATGGAATGATATGAAAGTTTTGTTAAATTTTGTTCTATGAATGTTTCAATAACTGACATTATATCATAAATAATAAATTTTTCATATAAGTATATTTTTTCCATCTTATTTATCCATCAGGATCTCATAATTATGATTAGTTAAAGAAATTTTCAATTTAAATAATTAGAGGAAAAAAATATGGATTTAATTATAATTTTAATTAACCATATATTTCTATTAGAATATATAAAATGGTCTTAAAACGATTTTAGATATTTTAGGGATTTTTTATTGGAAGATTCCATCAAAAAATTTTATGTAACCCATAAGAGTGGCATATGAAACATAAAATAAACATACCTACATAAAATCAACATACCCCTTCCCCTTGGAGTTTTGTACAATGGTATTACAATAAAAAAAATAATGAGGGTCCTCTGAATTATTAAAATATTCAATTATTCCCTTATTAGGTTTATATCATTATAATAATTTTCTATGATATACCTACATAGGTTGAGTGAATTATATCATTTAACTACAAAAGGTTATGATCGACCTGCTTGGGTTGTGTCATGTAGATGGTTAATAAGAAACCAATTCATTTAATGTCATAATTAAAGATATTTTTTTATTAATACAATAATATCCTGGTATATAAATCTCATAAATGATGTTTTGATTATATAGGTTATAGTTTCCAAATTTTTAAATCATCCATACACATTATACATTACGAAGTTGATAACATTTAATGAAAATCATATTGTAACATCCAATGTAAACATTGCTCCTTGGCTCAAAGAAATCATAAGTTTCTAGTCAAATAAAATTACAAAGATAAGCTGTGATGGAAAAAATATTGAGGGATGCATAAATATTTTTATCCAACCGAACATAATAATTATAACAGGGAAAACTATCTTAAATAGTAAAAAATAAAATTCAGATAGGCCTGTACATAATCATGAAACACCAAATCATTGTGTATTCATAAACATAATAAAAATTTAATATAATCAAATAAATATGGTGTAAATTAATTTTTTTTCAAAAATAAACATCATATTATAAAAATATTCTTGAAAAAAAAATCACACAATTTACATCTATTTATACAACTACATAGAATGGAATATGCATGGAATATGAATCTATACATGCATATAATGTTTAATGTAGGGTTATTTCATTTCCATGTCTAGACATGTTTCAAACACTATAAATATCAATAATCAGTAATAGTGAAAATTCTATCTTCCCCTCAATGTGAAATCATAATCAATTATAACTATAAATTGCATGAACAACAACCATATACCTTGCCACAAAGTATTTTTCCCTTGCATGGGCTGATCACTCCCAAACCCGACTATTTAAAAAGAAAAGAATCATTCATAGTCTCCCATATACCATTACAAAACATTAATAAAAATAAAATAATACATATGATACCACATTGTAACATACCAACTCTATATCCACTAAAACGGTTCCTCAAGCCTACTAGCCACATGAAATCAAGCAATCATCCCTATACACTATTGTCTACAATCTAGAAATTAGGATCCAATGATGGAATTGAGGGATGAAAATAAACTCATGATAAGAGTAAATAAACCATAAAATAGATATTAAATCAATAACTAGGGGATTTAATATAAAAAAATTTCAGGAATATAATAATAATAACATATCAAAGTTTTTATTTCTAAATGTCTGACCATGCAGGAATTTCAATATGATTCTACATAATCTATGGAATTAAAGATAAAATAAGTAGAACACAAATGATATAATAGAAATAGAAAGGCCTCAGAGTCCCTCTCCCTGAGAATATTGATCACCAAATCAATCATGTGATCCTAATATATCCCGAACATGATTAACATCGAGGAATATGAAGTCATATTATCACCTTTTGACCATGAGATCTGTTTTGGTACTCTAGTGCAATGGTGGTCTAAACATGGTCTAAGATATACTAATTAGGCCACAACCAATGGTGTATATAACAATATAGACTATGAATATAAAATACAATAGTGTGAATATATATGAGTTAATAAGTTCAAAAATAATTAAATGTTAAAATTATTGATTATGTTCCGTAGGGTAACTTGGCTGACTATACCAGCTTTGGACTATGCCAAAATATATCTAAAAAAGTGTCCCTATATGAATATATATATATATATTCATTTATGTTTATTCACAACATATATAGGAACATATATTGAATTATACATATCTATATATTACTATCCAAGATTATATTTGTAATCCTTTCATTCTTTTATAAACATCAATATCATGGGTTTTGGATAAGGGATGTCATGCTAAGGATTATGAATGATTTTTAAGGTTTCATATTTGAATTAGTGGTATAATAAAAAGTATTTAATCAAGGTTTTCGGTATGTCATGTCTCATATACAGATGAGGATGTACCACTAAACATATGTAATAAATTAAATACCTGATAGAATCTATACATTCTATTAGCCCACCCAATGCATCCACTATTGAGGGACCATGTATCCCCAATTGTGCAATGAAAGGTAATTGATTTATGATCCTATACATATAATTGAGAAATGAGGAGAACGAAATATCACTCAAAACATCTTACTTTCCTATGATCCAATACACAATGTTATGTAAAAAGGAATCCCAAGAATCACACAAAGAATGAAAAAAACATATCACCTATGACACCGTCTAAGGAATCCCGCAACAAAAGAAACCCTAATATCTTCCAATGGATGATATAATTACATTTTCCTAAGGAATTATCCAGGGTATTCTGGAATAAATAAACTAATATCTCCCAGGGTACATATACTCTTAAACATAATGTTATTCAATTCTAGGTGTTTTATAAAAAGGAACTGGAGTGTCACTCAGAATACATATTTAATTTAATAATTTATAACTAACCAATAAGAATGACCATTTATGAAAACATTTCACTACAAAATTATAATTTTAGGAATTATTTTTTCAAGGAACAAGTATTTCGTCTCTAGAGTCATGTATATGTAATGAGTTCTGTACCGATTTATCAGTTCAAGTATCCAATCTGTTTCTTCATTTTATTAATGAAGACCATAAATATTATAGGTGATTTGTTTTTATTAAATATTAGTCTTATTATTATTTCAAATACAATAATTCATGTTAATTATCTATTATATGAGGGTATATAAAAGGCATCTTGAGTGGTGATAAAGTGAAAGAAAAAAGTATAAATTTTTGAATGGATGAAATATCCTAATAAGGTTCTTCAATTACCTTTACTGACTTAGTGTATACATTTATATGGGAAACACACAGAATGAGAGGTTTGTGTTGATTTGAGAAAACTCTTATAGATAAAATTAGAAAAAAAATTATAATATAATGTAAAAAAATAATGTTCTACGTCCAGAATATCACATTTTTTGGGAATTTCATGCATATTCTAGAATGTGCATCCCAAAAGTCATAATATAAATGGGTGTGTATTAAAATTAAATTATATATAAAACCTAAATTATACTAATGGAGTTCCATTAATACATTATTAATATATATCTTGATCTAAATAGAGATAAAATAAATAATTTTATAAACGAACAGAAAATGGGGTAAAACACCTTTCATTGATTTAGATTTTCCTACTAAAAGATAAACTAAGTAAATTTGAATGATGATTCATGAAATTACATAGGGATATCCAATTCAGCTGATTGTTAAAATTTTAAAAATAGGATACATGATATACATGTATCCCTCGAAGAGGGGGGGAGTTTTTGTCGAGCTTGGTGCCCTCCAATTGCATGAAGAAAATAAGTGGATGATCCAATACATTCTATTTTTTAAAATAAATCCATAATGATTTATGATGTTAAATAGGAATATATAATTAAATCATATAGTTAATCTCTAATTGGATTTCAAATCATATATACTGTAACTACACCTCATTAAACCCATTCATGTCATGAATAGGTTCTTTGGTGGTGTAGATGGTGGATACATGACATGGACCAGATACACATCATTAATTCCTTATGGTAATCCTCTAAAGATTTCCCATCCTAAATCCCCCATCCACAAACTATGAAATCCTTTCACATCATGAATGATATTCACTGAATGAACCAAAAAAAATGATGCGAGTTACACATGGTAATCTCCCTAGGATTCTAGGTACCAAATCCACTTAGACCCACCATATGAAAAACATTAATTTCATGAATGGTATTTGGGATGTTGATTTCCTACCACATCTATTTCCAATTGCCTCACACTCATTTCCTTCTTTCTATTTTTAACCGATTTACTGGGACTTCCACTAAATAATCATCCACAACAACAAATAAATCCATTTTTGGATTTTCAAATCCACAGAACCACATTATGCTTAAAAAATTTCAAAATGACCGATCCCTCAAATGTATATTTCATATTCTACTATTATTTTTAACCTGGACCACAAAACAAGATGTTACAGGGCCACTACAATGTTTTTTCCCTCCCTTAGTGTATAACCATGAGTTTCGGAGAACATTTTTTCAAATAAATTATTTTTTTCTAGTTGTGTGTTTCACGCTACACTTTTTTAAAAATTATTTATACCCAACACTATGATAATATTATTTTACATGAAACATCATTAAGGATTTCATTACATGCTACATTGAGTGTCTGTAAAAAAATTACATTATTTTAAATATTATTTAAGTGAGATAGTTATAAGAAAGTCCATAAACATTGTAATATGTGCATTAATAAATTTTTTTCAAGTATTATTTATAATGGTTGTATATTGACATATAATGTTTATAAAAATTTTAATATTTTTTTATTAAAGTATTGATATGTTTGAAAATATTATTTTCATAAAAGAACTTATTTTTATATCCTATTGTAAAAATAAATACAATTAATTTTAAACACATTTAGAAAAGTAATTTGATAAAATAAAAATATCCTTTAAATTTATAATTTCAAAATTATCTTATTGGGAATTTTTGAGTTTTTTCTATGAAAAATCAATTTTAGATGAATAGGGAATTTTTTTAATTTTTATTCAAAACAGATTTTTATTTTATTTTTGTATATAGTTAAATTAGATTTTAATTTTTATTTGGTGTAAAAAATAGATTAATTATACATATATTAATCTAAATTATGTTATTAAAATTATATTTATATTTAATTTATATTTAAAATATTAATTATCTTTTGAACATTCTCATTTTAAAACTATTCCTTCTCACCACATCTAAAAGATTATCATTAAACATAATTTTGTTACTTATATGAGTTAAAATTTGAAAAAAAGTAATAAAATATTTTATTATGTAAAATATTTATAGTCATAAATGTTCAACTTAATTTTTGACCATATATGATTAGTGAAAGTGATTATGATTTTTTACATTGAATAATGTAAAAATAAACCTAATAAGGGAACAAATCATAAAATTGAGGGACCAAATGACCTATAAACATTTAAAACACCCATTTAAAGGATATATTTCTCCCAAAAACCATCTATTATTGAACTTGGTTGGGTTTTTAAGATTATTTTAGTTTAAAATGTTTTTACACCTAACTAGTTTCCAAAAATTCAATGTGTGTCCTTTCCATCCCCTACAAAAGGCCACCACCTATTGCCCTTTATCAAATATCTAAATAAATATAAAATTCACCATGATATACACAATTCACTTCCAAACATCCTTCTTCCCCATTTAATCCACTATATGAGATTAAATCCGACCAGGGAATCCCTTTGGTGGAAGCCAAAAGGAGTTACCCAAAGAAGAGGTAACATCGTTCCTTAAAAGCTTTTATTTATTTTATTTCTTCACTCCCATGATTATTATTATTCTAGAAAATATAATAGACTCAATATTATAAATATAATAATATTTTTTGATGATATGTTTTCTACCTATGCATATACACACATCCATAAAATGGTTTACGAACTTATCATTCTTGGTTACAACGAACTACGACTTCACAAAACGACGTTGTTCATTTGTCCTTTACCACCTCCAATTGCCAGGAATAATTACGGAATAAAAATTTTTATATTAGTTATAAGATATATATGATGTTTTTATTCTTATTTAATTATTATAAATCATATACCATAATGCTTTTGATTTTGTAAAAATATGATAATTTTGTTTGGGGAAGTGTGGACTACCTCCTCCTCAAAGCAATGTGATTCATACAAACAAACATGGAATGTATTAAGGATGGGTTTTATAAGGCCCCAGCCTTAAACCTTACTTAATATTGAGTTATTACAATATTAAACATTGAGGATCTTTTCAGGTTTAGTGTTTTAGAGAATTAGATCATGAAACTTGCATTACATTCCACATTTAAACAAAGTGGTTACATAAAAGACAATATTGATTCTTCCCATCAACGGAAACCTATTTAAAATAAAACACGGATTCTTTCTTGACACATCCTTGACACTATCATCACATCATGTACCTTTCCCTTGACGTGTGAAAAACATTTCAAAAACTTGGGATGAGCATAAAAAGCTCAGTAAGGGTTATAAAAATATGGAAAGGAAACATGAGTTCATATATACATAAGAATGAAATCATACTTTACCCATAAAACATAGGCATATCAAAACATGAATAAATCATAGAAATCATTAGACATAAAGGTAACTTGAGGCATTCATAACATTCTTACGTAGGGAGTAACCCTCTTGGTTACGTTTGGAATACCCATCACAGTATATTCCCTAAATATATTCGGAGAAACCTTAACGTTTCACTCCTTCGCGTTACCCAATGCATTGGAGAGCTATATCGGGCTCACCCGCCCTTAGTTTATCACGGAACCATCCGTTCTTCATAACAATTCCCAAGAAACATAACATAATCGTATCACATAAAACATGAATAAAGGAAACATAACATTTCCACATTTCAATCACAATATAACATTTTAGGATATTGAAATAATGAATCCATTCAAAAAGAAACCATTTCCAAAACCATTTAAAACATCTAATAAAGAGATTTTTGAATCCAAGTGTCCCATACCACCTTGAAGCTTTTAACATATTAAAACATTAATATCCATATAAATAAATCCTTAAAACCATTTTGAAAACATGGATATTAATAAGAACAAAAAATAAAACATTTAAAACTATATTCTGGTAAAAGGGGTTTTACCAAAATTAGAGACACTTGAATACAATAATTGAGGAATAACATTTAGTCAGAACTTTATAATATCATGAGAATAAAAGGATTCATGATATAATACTCCAAAGGACAGTATATACACCATATAAGAGTGAATTGGTGCATAACAACAATGAACCCTCAATAGAAATGTCAAATGTGATGAAATCCCTTATAAAGAAGGTATCCTTAAATTAAGGACAAATCAATCACAAAATATGTGTGACAAATATAAATACACCCAATATAAGTGGATATTAAGTGTAAAACAATAAAAGTTCATTCACACATATTCAATGGATGACATATTCAATGACTACATGTTGAACCCAAAGAAATCGAAATTGGGTTAAAAAGTTCCCTTGACAGCCTAACGGCATCACATCAAAATGAGTTGATGAGAGATAAAAAGTGTATCTCATCACTTGGAAATCAAATTTACATCAATAAGGATATATGAGAACATATCCCAACATAACAATATGTAAATTAAAAGACCCAACAAAATAAGTCTTTTAAAAAAGAGGAGGGTGAAAGGTTCCCTTACCGACTTGGGTATCTTTCAAAACATACACCCCATGAAAGAAGGACAATAGATCATTGATGTAAATACTCATAAATGAATTTATATTACACAAAGGGTAGAATAATGGGCAGTACATACACCACTCAGTGGAATTTGTGGCAAATGTAGCATAAATCTCACGAGAATAAAAGTGAGATGAAAAATCCCTTACGAAAACTCAGCAGCCTAACGGCGCCACTTAAAACTTCCAAAATGGATTGATGAGATCAAATAGAGTATCCCATCATATTACAATAGAATTTACATAAAGAGGAATATAAAAGAAAATCCCCCAACATAACAAATAGGAGCTTAGAAGAAGTGACACAAAGGAGAGTACTTAAAAAGAAAGAGAGAGGTTAGATCTCTTACGAAAGTTCGGCAGCCTAACAGCGCCACTCAAAACTCCCAAAATGGATTGATGAGAGAGAATAGGGTCTCTCATCACATGAACATAAAAATTACAGTAGATGTAATATAAAAGATCATCCCAATAACAAGAAAGATGAGCTTTAAAAGGAATGACATAAAAGTGTATACATAAAAAGAAAGAGAGGAGTAGGATCCCTTACCTCAGGTACGACTTGACTCGATCGTTCTTTAATCTCCTGAATAATAAACTTGAGTTAATTTATAATTCATTAATAACCCTTTTTCAAGTTCATTATTACTTTTATACCACTTATTACCATGTCACAAACATTATTTAATCATTTAAGTTAATAATATTTGTTTTGCCGATATTTGGTTCTTAAGTCGAAAGTGGTCTTCTTACAATTACATGTTGTTCGTGTGGCCAAATGTTTATTATATCCATAATTGTATTCATTATATAGATATCATATATGTCATATATATCCAGTACATTCATGCATTTATAACATTACATGATCATTTAGAGGTAAGAAATGAAATGCACCGTTCATGGAGACGGTAAGCCGTACGTACGCATGAACGCTACTTTCATTTCTATTTTGTATTTTATAGAATGGAATAATAATGATATAAAGGTATATTATAAATCCAGTATAATATCATATATAATATCATATTTCCATCCTTTATACATCCCACATATGGTATTTAACGAATCAAATCACTTTGAGGGGGCGGTAGTCCGCACTTCCTTAAATGAAGATATCGCGTATACCCACAATGGAAGCCATAAAGGTAAGACAAAAATGAAAAATACAGAAGCATAAATAAAACATAAACATATTATATATCATATATAAAAATAGTGACATCATAATGGCCACCTTTGAAGGTGTTAAATGAGTATTGAACAATCATCTTTTCAGGAGGCAGAATTTCACCATCCACGGAAACCGTATGTTCTTTAACCATTTGATGTAGTTGTGTGAGAGTGTAGCTAGAATAAATCTTATAACAACATCCTAGTATATTGAGGATACTGGTGTTGTTACAAAAGAAGTAAATAAAAAGAGGTTATGGGGTTGGAGAAGCAAAATAAAACAAATGAACATGAGAGAATGAATTACCTTTAAAAGTGTAACTCCTTTTGATTTAAGCCTAAAGGATTCCCTTGAAAGGATTCTGCCCAAAGGGAGTCCTCTAGGATGAGGGGAGGGATGTGGAGAGAGTAAATGGGCCGGGTTTGGCTAAGCCAAAGGCTTGAGGAGTGTGTTAAATGAGGTAGAGTTGGGGGCCTTTTATAAGAGGAGAGGAGGGGCACTTTTGGAATGTAAAGAAATATTACTTTATTTGAAACTGTGTATCGGTTTAAAAAGGTCCCACTTTGATATAATTCGTGGATAAGGTGATAAGTCTTCGAAATCCACTCATCCAATAAGTTTTTGACATGTGTAGTTCATAGATTTTACATTATCATTCCATTTTATTTAAATCGTCAAATAATGATGTCATCGCTGCATCATTATTATGTCATAAATAATTTAATTTATTTAATGTCTAAAAATTATAAAAAAAATACTATGATGTAGGAAATATTTTTATCTTTCCAATAAATATTTATAATAAAAAATATGACTTGTATAACCCCACATAAAAATTGTTTTAGTAAAACATATCATGTTTGTGTCAATTTTACTTTTACATTAAATAAAATGTAATTTATGTCATTTCCCAACCAAAGTGGATCCATGGGGTCCCAAAGTTGACCCATGGCTTTTCTTGGTCGGCCATGATACAACCAATGAGGGTAAGACATGTGTCAAGCTCATCTCATTTTATTAAAGCATTATTTTTTCCTTAAACCCCACTAATTACCACTAATCGCGATTAAAAACATAATAAGTTATTATTCACCAAAAAATTATTTTAATCTCATTGAACCACATTTTACTTCTTAATGACAACCATGTATGTCGGATTTTTGAAAATCAAACAAAATGATAGAAAAATTTCATTTAAACGGAAAATCAATTTTATAAGTACCACTTAGTGGTTTCACTATTCATCAAAAATTGAAGTTTTTCAGAAAAATCCCAAAAATTCACCCTAAGCTATATTTGATATTCTGAATTCAAAAATGAAGTCCGTTTTATAAAATTCAATACATATAAGTCACATTAATTAATTTAATAATTAATTCCCGCTGTAATGACAAATAGCGTGTTTTATAAAACAATAAGTATCAAAAGATTGACACTAGTTTAAGTCTGATTTCAAAGTGAAATTGATTCCAACGACCACTATTGGATTTAATGGTAAAAATATTTTCTAATTTCACATTAAAACCAATTCAAAATATAATCTAATCATATAAATAAATTAGATTAAAAAGTGGTTTTGAATTAAAATACAACATTTTACACTATTCACTAAAAAAATGAACTTTATCGGAAAGATACCAAAAATTTACACAAAGTAAACTTTGATGTCCCGATTCATAATAAGAGTTTTATTTGGTCCAAAAGAATGTTTAAGAGTGAACAAAACTATATTTAATGACGGTTCTCCATCAAAAGGTGATAAGTGAACCTTTAGTGAAAACTAGGGCATATACGCCTAAAATTGAATTCTTTCCGTATTTTAAGCCTTTATCTTTTATTGTATAAATGTAAAAATATTTAAGAACATATATAATCATATTTTTGTTATTTATATCCATTCCCACCATTACAACAGCTACATGTTAACTACCATTTAGAATAATATTATTTTATTATTAGAGTGCAACATAAGATTCCCAAGAAACTCGTTGTTGCGTGTTGGGTACGCCATCGAGCATAGCATCCCCATTAAAGTCATATTAATATTTTATTCACAAATATGGATAAATATGAAAATGTCATATTCCTTATTTACCTGGGGTGTTACATCTTTCCCCACTTTTGGGAATTGCATCCTCGCAATTTTAAAATTGCGCTTGGAAACATCCTTGAACGTCCCACAGCGGAGAAGAGTCAGTAAAACAATCACTTTAAAATAAAGAAAGATAAGTACAAAGGTCACCCGAGTTAACCCATACTAGGATTCCAAGTATGAAAATATGGACATGGAGGAAAAAACAAAGGGTCATGTTCTGATGGAGAGTGATAGAAAACATGTTTAGGAGAAAGTTAACCACGAGAAAATCACAACCTTGTGATGGGTTAAACGGTATTCGATTCCCCAGTAGGAAAAGTTAATAGACAACATTTTTGTTTTAAGTTACTTTTTATTGAGGAATTTATTCATAAGGAAGCATAATCACTTATCATTTTGACTTTCAACTTTTACTAGATTCCTTAGTCACACTCATATTTTTTTCCAAAAGATGAGTATTTAGGGAGACTTGTTCGCATTAGGAGTACTATAATCAACTTCTAGAGAATCACCTAATCCCCAAAAGAGAACTATATACATCCCATGTTTTTAGGCTTTAACAAAAACCAAAACCAAAAAGGTTAGTACAAGATCAGATAATCCAGAAAAGGATAACCCCTTATAAAAAGAAAATATATTCTTAATCTCCAAAATCTGTCCAACAAAACCCAAAGTTCAACGAGGACCATCCGATAAACAATTTTTCCATAAAATTCTTCAAAGTAAACCAATATAAGATTGAAACCCAAATATTTGAAGGATTTAGTTGCATAGTCTTCCAAGATAAATCGTAACATTTATCTCCAAACAATATCAGTTGCTCCTAAAGTCTCGTTTTGAAAAGTAATTAACCTAATCACATATCCTCCATGATAGGTTAATCATTTTCAAAAATAACCCAAAATCAACTTACTCTTAATTCATAAAATCATATAACTAGAATGAATCAGTCAAACTAACCAGGGACTTCACGTAGTCCCGTGGTAGGTGATAAATACCAGTCGCACATTGGTTGTGGGTTGGATTCCCGCAGCTTTGTCCGACGCGACGGGATGTCACACGGTCTGCGTGTTGTACTTTTTCCAAAACTATATAATTCTTAAAACATTCCCCAAAATGAGTTAAAATCTTCAAGAATAATCATAACATATTTTAACCTCAAGTTTATCTCATTCCTTTCATTTTCCATCATATCATAGTGTAACCCATAATTACCTAAAAATTAAGTATCATATAAACCCTAATGGTTACCTTAATAATTATTACCTGAATTTACACATCGAATTGGCCATCTCATACCTGATGCATTAGAGAACTCACCAAGGATGAAGTGGTTGATCATGACTCCTTGATATTTGGTTTAGAACAACCACGAGTTTCCTCATTGAATCCTTCATTTTATCTAGTATCTTAATCAGAGAACCACCACAGTTTCCTTCAAACCTGTTGTCTCTTTGGTGCCTGCTAGATCCATCCATTCACTAAAAATAGAAATGTCAGTGTGAGTATATCAACAAAACCATCATGTTCTAATGAGTAAGATAGACAATAAGATATACTTACTCATTCACTTTATCTAATACTAAGTCTCTTTCTGAAATCCTAACCATTATGGTAATTGTCAATTATGCTTAAAGAATACCCTAACCTCTAAAGTTATCTAAACCGACCTTTGATACCAACTATAAGGCCCCAGCCTTAAACCATACTTAATCTTGAGTTATTACAAGATTACACATTGAGGATCTTTTCAGGTTTAGAGTTTTAGAAAATTAGATCATGAAACTTGCATTACATTCCACATTTAAACAAAGTGGTTACATAAAAGACAATATTCATTCTTCCCATCAACGGAAACCTATTTAAAATAAAACACGGATTCTTTCTTGACACATCCTTGACACTATCATCACATCATGTACCTTTCCCTTGACCTTTGAAAAACATTTCAAAAACTTGGGATGAGCATAAAAAGCTCAGTAAGGGTTATAAAAATATGGAAAGGAACCATGAGTTCATATATACATAAGAATGAAATCATACTTTACCCATAAAACATTGGCATATCAAAACATGAATAAATCATAGAAATTATAAGACATAAAGGTAACATGAGGCATTCATAACATTCTTACGTAGGGAGTAACCCTCTTGGTTACGTTTGGAATACCCATCACAGTATATTCCCTAAATCTCTTCAGACAAACCTTAACGTTTCACTCCTTCGCGTTACCCAATGCATTGGAGAGCTATATCGGGATCACCCGCCCTTAGTTTATCACGGAACCACCCGTTCTTCATAACAATGCCCAAGAACCATAACATAATAGTATCACATAAAACATGAATAAAGGAAACATAACATTTCCACATTTCAATCACAATATAACATTTTAGGATATTGAAATAATGAATCCATTCAAAAAGACACCATTTCCAAAACCATTTAAAACATCTAATAAAGATATTTTTGAATCAAAGTGTCCCATAACAACTTGAAGCTTTTAACATTTTAAACCATTAATATCCATATAAATAAATCCTTAAAACCATTTTGAAAACATGGATATTAATAAGAACAAATAATTAAAACATTTAAAACGATATTTTGGTAAAAGGGGTTTTACCAAAATTAGAGACACTTGAATACAATAATTGAGGAATAACATTTATTCATAACTTTATAATATCATGAGAATAAAAGTATTCATGATATAATACTTCAAGGGACAGTATATACACCATATAAGAGTGAATTGGTGCATAACAACAATGAACCCTCAATAGAAATGTCAAATGTGATGAAATCCCTTATAAAGAAGGTATCCTTAAGTTAAGGACAAATCAATCTCAAAATATGTGTGACAAATATAAATAAACCCAATATAAGTGGATATTAAGTGTAAAACAATAAAAGTTAATTCACACATATTCAATGGATGACATATTCAATGACTACATGTTGAACCCAAAGAAATCGAAATTGGGTTAAAAAGTTCCCTTGACAGCCTAACGGCATCACATCAAAATGAGTTGATGAGAGATAAAAAGTGTATCTCATCACTTGGACATAAAATTTACATCAATAAGGATATATGAGAACATATCCCAACATAACAATATGTAAATTAAAAGACCCAACAAAAGAAGTCTTTTAAAAAAGATGAGGGTGAAAGGTTCCCTTACCGACTTGGGTATCTTTCAAAACATACACCCCATGAAAGAAGGACAATAGATCATTGATGTAAATACTCATAAATGAATGTATATTACACAAAGGGTAGAATAATGGGCAGTACATACACCACTCAGTGGAATTTGTGGCAAATATAGCATAAATCTCACGAGAATAAAAGTGCGATGAAAATTCCCTTACGAAAACTCAGCAGCCTAACGACGCCACTTAAAACTTCCAAAATGGATTGATGAGATCAAATAGAGTATCCCATCATATTACAATAGAATTTTCAGCAAGAGGAATATAAAATAAAATCCCCCAACATAACAAATAGGAGCTTAGAAGAAGTGACACAAAGGAGAGTACTTAAAAAGAAAGAGAGAGGTTAGATCTCTTACGAAAGTTCGGCAGCCTAACGGCGCCACTCAAAACTCCCAAAATGGATTTATGAGAGAGAATAGGGTCTCTCATCACATGAACATAAAAATTACAGTAGATGTAATATAAAAGATCATCCCAATAACAAGAAAGATGAGCTTTAAAAGGAATGACATAAAAGTGTATACTTAAAAAGAAAGAGAGGAGTAGGATCCCTTACCTCAGGTACGACTTGACTCGATCGTTCTTTAATCTCCTGAATAATAATCTTGAGTTAATTTCTAATTCCTTAATAACCCTTTTTCAAGTTCATTATTACTTTTATACCACTTATTACCATGTCTCAAAAATTATTTAATCATTTAAGTTAATAATATTTGTTTTGCCGATATTTGGTTCTTAAGTCGAAAGTGGTCTTCTTACAATTACATGTTGTTCGTGTGGACAAATGTTTATTATATCCAGAATTTTATTCATTATGTAGATATCATATATGTCATATATATCCAGTACATTCATGCATTTATAACATTATATAATCATTTAGAGGTAAGAAATGAAATGCACCGTTCATGGAGACGGTAAGCCGTACGTACGCATGAACGCTACTTTCATTTCTATTTCGTATTTTATAGAATGGAATAATAATGATATAAAGTTATATTATAATTCCAGTATAATATCATATATAGTATCATATTTCCATCCTTTATACATCCCACATATGGTATTTAACGAATCAAATCACTTTGAGGGGGCGGTAATCCGCACTTCCTTAAATGAAGATATCACGTATACCCACAATGGAAGCCATAAAGGTAAGACAAAAATGAAAAATACAGAAGCATAAATAAAACATAAACATATTATATATCATATATAAAAATAGTGACATCATAATGGCCACCTTTGAAGGTGTTAAATGAGTATTGAACAATCATCGTTTCGGGAGGCAGAATTTCACCATCCACGGAAACCGTATGTTCTTTAACCATTTGATGTAGTTGTGTGAGAGTGTAGCTAGAATAAATATTATAACAACATCCTAGTATATTGAGGATACTGTTGTTGTTACAAAAGAAGTAAATAAAAAGAGTTTAGGGGGTTGGAGAAGAAAAATAAAACAAATGAACATGAGAGAATTAATTACCTTTAAAAGTGTAACTCCTTTTGATTTAAGCCTAAAGGCTTCCCTTGAAAGGATAATGTCCAAAGGGAGTCCTCTAGGATGAGGAGAGGGATGTGGAGAGAGTAAATGGGCTGGGGTTTGCTGAGCCAAAGGCTTGAGGAGTGTGTTAAATGAGGTAGAGGTGGGGGCCTTTTATAAGAGGAGAGGAGGGGCACTTTTGGAAAGTAAAGAAATATTACTTTATTTGAAAATGTGTTTCGGTTTAAAAAGGTCCCACTTTGATATAATTCGTGGATAAGGTGATAAGGCTTCGAAATCCACTCATCCAATAAGTTTTGGACATGTGTAGTTCATAGATTTTACATTATCTTTCCATTTTATTTAAATCGTCAAATAATGATGTCATCGCTGCATCATTATTATGTCATAAATAATTTAATTTATTTAATGTCTAAAAATTATAAAAAAAATACTATGATGTATGAAATATTTTTAGATCTCCAATGAATATTTATAATAAAAAATATGACTTGTATAACCCCACTTAAAAATTGTTTTAGTAAAACATATCATGTTTGTGTCAATTTTACTTTTACATTAAATAAAATGTTATTTATGTCATTTCCCGAACAAAGTGGATCCATGGGGTCCCCAAGTTGACTCATGGCTTGTCTTGGTCGGCCATGATACAACCAATGAGGGTAAGACATGTGTCAAGCTCATCTCATTTTATTAAAGCATTATTTTTACCTTAAACCCCACTAATTACCACTAATCGCGATAAAAAACTTAATAAGTTACTATTCACCAAAAAATTATTTTAATCTCATTGAACCACATTTTACTTCTTAATGACAAGCATGTATGTCGGATTTTTGAAAATAAAACACAATGATGGAAAAATTTCATTTAAACGGAAAATCAGTTTTATAAGTACCACATAGTGGTTTCACTATTCATCAAAAATTGAAGTTTTTCAGAAAAATCCAAAAAATTCACCCTAAGCTATATTTGATATTATGAATTCAAAAATGAAGTCCGTTTTACAAAATTCAAAACATATAAGTCAAATTAATTAATTTAATAATTAATTCCCGCTGTAATGATAAATAGCGTGTTTTATAAAACAATAAGTATCAAAAGATTGACACTAGTTTAAGTCTGATTTCAAAGTGAAATTGATTCCAACGACCACTATTGGATTTAATGGTAAAAATATTTTCTAATTTCACTTTAAAACCAATTCAAAATATAATCTAATCATATAAATAAATTAGATTAAAAGTGGTTTTGAATTAAAATACAACATTTTACACTATTCATTAAAAAAATGAACTTTATCGGAAAGATACCAAAAATTTACACAAAGTAAATTTTGATGTCCCGATTCTTAATAAGAGTTTTATTTGGTCCAAAAGAATGTTTAAGAGTGAACAAAACTATATTTAATGATGGTTCTCCATCAAAAGGTGATAAGTGAACCTTTAGTGAAAACTAGGGCATATACGCCTAAAATTGAATTCTTTCCGTATTTTAAGCCTTTATCTTTTATTGTATAAATGTAAAAATATTTAAGAACATATATAATCATATTTTAGTTATTTATATCCATTCCCACCATTACAACGGCTACATGTTAACTACCATTTAGAATAATATTATTTTATTATTAGAGTGCAACATAAGATTCCCAAGAAACTCGTTGTTGCGTGTTGGGTACGCCATCGAGCATAGCATCCCCATTAAAGTCATATTAATATTTTATTCACAAATATGGATAAATATGAAAATGTCATATTCCTTATTTACCTGGGGTGTTACAGGTTTAGTAAAATTATATTATATAAGTGAAATTAAATGATTCATTAATGATATAATTTATTTTAATATAAATAGTAATCCTTCATTAATATTCTTTCTTTCCAAATGATATAGGTAACAGAAACAATGTTCATGCCCACGTATGACCTTCCATCTCTATTCATGGTCAATACCATTACAGATATCAATTATAAATATATTATTTTTAATATATATGTTTTTAATATGAATTAAAATTATATCATTTTTTAAATTCCTTTTATGATTATAAAAATATGCGGAACTAAAATATAACAAATTAAGACACATGTGAAAGATAGGTAAAATAGTCCCCCAAGTGAAACTATAACATAGAATCATTAATAATGGGTAATATAAAGTCATAGTAAAACTATACATTGTAATAGATATTATAATATATTTTTAATACATTTATAATAAACATATATTTATTATACTGGATGTTTGTAGGAGTATGAAAATAGTCAAGACATAAGGTAAGGGGATCTCAATCCTCAGGACAGTTTCTATGAGATATATGTATTATTCAAAACACATATAATTTGTGTGGTGATTAAAATATGAATGAATATATTAAATGATACGTATACTAAATTTTATTGGTATTTAAATATCAATTTGATAATATCTCTTCCAAGGGTTTTATGTTTCAAGAGTAACCAAATCGTAAAAGTAGTATTGTCCCAATTTTTGTTCTTAGAGACACATGCCATGCACATAAATAAACATGTTTTAAAAATTACTTCATCAGTTGATATTTGTAGATAATTTTCAAGGAAAAATGATTTTATACTTTTTATAGTTTTCAATATTAAAATATAAGTTTTCAAATTATTTTCAATGAAAAGGTTTTCAAAAAGTATACATTTTTTGTTTATAATTTTCCAAAATATTTTCAATGATTTTTTTCAATGATTTTGGTATTCATTATAAATATTTAAAGTATTCTCAACTATTTTATTTTTATCTTTTTCAATACATCATAATATGTTTTCATGTTTATTTTCAACGAAACTGGTTTTCAAAATTATGAATTTTTTAAGAATAATTATTCAAAGAAGAAATGATATATTCATTAATATTTTTTAAAAGTTATTTAAATGTTGTTCTACATCTATAAAGTCATGTGTTGATGTTAATCAGTAATTTATAGGGAAATGATTCAATAATTCTATTCATATTCTTTCTAGAATGGTTTATTTTTTAATAACATTATATGAATGACACCCATTTCCCTTCCATATTTTATAAAAATTTAAAAGCTTCATCACATCATGAGTTATGATTTGATGACATGATTATAAAACATATCACTTTTCTAAATGTTATGATATGATGATATGATTATTGTACCCATTAAATTTCATTATTATGATATGATGTTCATGAAACCCATGCATTTTGGTGTCTTATGATATGTTGAATGTTTTTTTTCTTATGGATCATCTATTAATTCTATTACTATGTGAAGGGAAGGACCTATATCTCTCTATAATTAAAAGGGTAGTGATTTATATATCATGATATAATGATGGGAATCATGTTTATGAGCTTTATCTTCTATGGGAATATTGGTTACCCTGATCTCTTTCAAGGAAATGACTCTGGAAGGGGATGTTGTGGTGTCCTTCTCATTATGTGTTGTCACCATGAAGATAGTAGATGGTGAAAATCATTCTACTATGGTATGTGAAGTAAACATGCTCACTATGGGTAGATGAGAAATCCTTATCCATTATAATGATATGATATACACTAGTTATGGTGTTGTGTCCCACTCAGTAGGTGTAGTCCTTATGATGTTCCTTGATAATTTCTAGGAATACATCTCGATTTATAGGGAATTTTATTATATGTTTATGTGTATGCCACAATTCTATGTCATGCACCTATATTATGATATCATGTCTTATGTTCTTGATTACTTTATGATTCTTAACATATGAAAAGTCAACAAATATTCCCTGACTCATGTTTTTGATAATTAATATGGAAGGTGTGATCTTTTAATGTAATTATGGTGTTCTCTTACCCTTATCCTCATGTATATGCTTACATATATCCCTTTTTACCCTTACTAAGAATCTGAGGTCACAACCTTTTATAATTCCATTTCTATAGTATAATGATATTTATTATGTATGATGTGTCTAAAATGGGTGATAGTAATTAAGGACCTTCTGTGAGATAATTTAGCTCATTTTTGTGCCAATGTAAATATATACATGGTTCCAAATGTGCTAAAAGAAAACAGTATTTTGGCTTCTTTTTTGGTAATTTATTATATTTTATGAAAAAGTTATGTAATGTTAATTTGTAAAAATATAGAGTCTATATAGATGGTATTAGAGGAAAATATTTTTTAATCATTGGAAATGAGGATGAAAAATCCTTAGTGAGAACCATAAAATAATGCTTAAGGATTAGTTTAAGGATATGGAAATTTATAGAAAAAAATTATAGATTTATTGTAACTGATAGAGTGATTGGTTACCTTAAAATAAATCCCTATATAGACACTAAAATAGCTTGTGGTTTAGTAATATATGTTCCTAGGTGAGAAAACTTTGACAAGGTGCATCAGGCCTGACTCGAAAGTAACCTGGTAAACAAAAATGGTCCTTCAGAAACTCCATGATTAACACTCCAGGGGGATATGCTTTGAGAATTAAAAAACACTTCACAAACGATAAGGATGAATTTAAAAATAATTTGTCTATTAATAACCTCGAGTAAACATATGGTATCTTGTATTAATGTTGGTGTCTCAATTTATACATCATATTTGTGTTTTTCATGATTATGGGGGTTTCATCATCACAATAGTTACTTACTATATGATTTTTAGTCTTAGTCAATGGACATAACCTAAATAAACCACATTAATGATGATTGTAATAGATAATGAAATTATTGTTCTATTAAGAAGATGAATGATGTGGGATATTTGGTAAAAACATCATTTTTATTATCACACACCTTTTTCTAGATACGAATCCTGTTGGAATTCAAAATTAACAATATAGGGAACAAAATTAAGTTTTATACATCATAAGGAAATTTTCACATTCTTTCAGTGGGTATTCTAATCTACATGTTTTTATCCACTAGATCAGTACCAATGATGTGATATTCTCAATTATACAATGTTTATATCATGATATATTCATTTTGTTTGTTTATCGTCTAGAAGGTGAATCATACCAGGGGTAGAATCTAATCTTTAATATGAGGAATCATGATGACATTTAATCAATATATAGAGATTAGATTGAGAATATATTCTTCAATATGTACATTCATCATGTTATTTGTGTGAATATGGTAAAGGAGTTTATTGAGTTGATGAAACAGTTTCAATAATATATCGGTACCTATGAAGTTAATTTTAAAACACTTTCAAGGTACACATCTAGAATTATCATCAAAACTGAATATAAATTTGATAGGTTGTTAAATTGTTTAAATACATGTCTCATAAGAGAATTTTCGATAAGAGACTTTATCATCTATAAGGAAATTTTATGAAATTTAATCAAATCTTTAATAGTGGTTGTGGTTACATATCAATATCATTGTTTTTTGAAAAAACAAAACATTGTAGTGATGTAATAGAGTAAGTGATACATAGAATGCACCTCGCACACTTTAATTGTTTATGTGTTAAGAATATGGGAACTATACTAACCAATGGACACTCAAAAGGTTTACTTATTATTTTCGGTTTTAGAAACCTATCAAATAAATGTAAAATGGGAAATCTAAAGTGGTTTGTGTTTTGGACTAGGGGTGGGATAACAAAGTGGTGAAAGATATACATACAATCAATTCTAGAACTACTAATGTCTTATTTCATTATGAGTCTACCAACTCTTTCTGATCTATGAAATTTTCAAAAGGAATTAATATTATATATAAATATTAGATATGGAATTAACATTATAAACCAATAAATGTATGATGATTTCTTCTCAAGTAAATGTTTCATATACAATTGTTGTTTTTTAGAATGTGCATCCTGTAGAACTTTTCATTCTTCCTTTGGTTGAATTTGATGTCAACTTTGGAATGTATTTAAATTCACTACATAAATTGCACATCAATTTTTGTGGAAGTTAATTTACAATTTTTGTTTCAAATTAATACATCATAGTCTATCAATGTGCTTATAAATGTAAAATTCTTATGGTGATTACATCCAGTGTGTTGGTGTTAATTCCCATTCAGAAGGTGTGTTTGTCTGAAATTGTTGGGTCAAAAACAGACTGTGATTATATACCTATTGTTTGATATTTATTGAATGTGTTTCAGGATGAGTTTCCAAGACTTCAAAAAAATTGAAGTTGAGTTCTCGACAGAACACATAGATAGTTTCATTCCAATTGAAAATCCTCCCTATAGAATGTACATGACTGAGTTGTAATAATTGAATCAGAAACTCTTTTAAAAACACATTAATGGTTTCATTTGGAAAGGTGTGTCACCTTGGGGTTCAACACTCCAATTTGTGAAAAATAATTATGGATCAATGAATCATTTTATTGATTAGATGGAGTGGAACTAGATCAAGACCAAGAATATGTAACAAATTCCTCATATTGATGACCTGTTTGATCAACTTCACAGAGCTCAATAAATTTCCATGTTTGTCCTCTATTCTAGATATCACCAATTCAATGTCATGAAAGATTATTTATCCATGAAATCATTTTATACAAGTTATGGAAAAATGAATATATAGTGATGCCTTCTGGTCTTAATAATTCCCTTGCAATATTCATGGATTTGATTAATATGGAAGTTAAATATTTCCTCAATTTGATTTTGGTAGTTTTTATTGATGATATTAATATATATTAAAAATAGAAATGAATAGTATAATGACAACATGATAATTTTAAAAAATACCATGAGGAGGAAGATCATGTACAAAAAAATTATAATGTATTATTTTGGAAAAAAAGTTTTCTTCTTTCGGTCACAAAATCACAACTGATGGTATATTAATACATCTATCAAAGAAAGGGGCTATTGAATATTAGCATAGACCAAACATGATTACTGAGATCTATATTTTTCTGGGTTTATATAGATATTATCAATGGTATTTTTGAAAATTTTATATGACTATCAAATCCATGGACCAAGATAACTCAGAAGGGTTCCAAGATTCACTAGATATATGAATGTGTGGAAAAGATCCAGTAACTTAATAAAAAATAATTTAATTTGAAAAATAATCCCCTTTTAATGGGTGAGGGGATCCCAAAAAGATATCAAAGACAAAATTCAATCAAAACATCATGGCCAAAAATCCCAACGGCTATCCAAGATCAATATAAAAGATGAAATATCATCCCCAGCTTAAAAAGAATTATGTTCAGTTTCACCTTCTCATTTATTCATGACATGTAGTCCCATGAAATAATGTACATGAAAGGAACCGAAGAAATATATCATTCCCTCTCGAACATCAAAATCTAATGAGAAATGATCAGGAAAAAACTCTCTTCCCTGATCCTCTTCTAGAGAATCCACCTGAAGGAGAACCGGGATAGTCCCATAACCCATGAACTGTAGGACCACAATATGAAAACCACCGCAATTATATTTCCTTTTAGAATACTTTAGAATATATTACCCTATATAGTAAAAGGGTTTCTAATAGATAGTGATACATCTATGAAGTGACTTGTATTTTTTCTTATATATAATAACATGGTAATCTCTTATACCTTGATACAGTTTCAAAATCTCAAAACAAAATTACCTAGCTCAAGATCTAGAGTTAGTAGTGGTAATATTTTCATTAAATATATAGACTAATAATAATTATAGAGAAAAATTTGATATATATACCCATCATAAAAGTATGAAATATATATTCACAAAGAAAGAGTTGAACATGAGGTAGAAAATATAGTTATAGATGATAATGTATTATGATTTACCAATGTGTTACCGCCCTTGGAAAGCATACAAATGATTTATGCTTTGAGTAGAATGGATCCTGCTAGATTATATATGATGAGGATTTAAAAATATATAATATTAATATATTTTTAAAGTATGGATCAATAAATAATAACGTAAGGGGGAAAATATTATCTTTCTGAACTAAATGTTCATCCCCTATCCATGGGATCATAAAAGAGGAACATAAGGTTGTAGGGATACAAAAGAAGGTTAAAGAAGTTCTTATGTTTATCCATTGAAATTATGAAATGATAAGGATAAATAACCATGTATTTTTTCCTTCCATAAAAAATTTAAAGAGGGATCTATTACAGGAAGATCATAGCCCACCATTCTTTATTTATCCTTGAAGTACAAATATGTATAAATATATGAATGACTACTTTTTGTGGGATGTAATGAAGAGGGATATCATAGAGTTTATATCTAGGTGCTTGGTATTCTAGAATGTTATGGAATAATGAAGAATATATATAGGTATGTTTTATCCATTACCCATACTATAATGTAAAAGGGAGAACATCGCAAGGGATTTTTTCATTGGACTCCCTAAGACATCTAAATGGATTAATTCTAAACATGTATTTATTGATTTCTATAAAAATTCAGTGAAAATAGTTTCTATCAAATAATAATTCTCTCCAGTTTAACTTTCTAAGATACACATTATGAGGTAAGGATTCACGTGGTAACACATTGTTTTGTATCTAATTGGATTTATAGGTTTACCTCAATGTTCTGGGGAGTCCTTTTATCAAGAACATGATATAATATTGTTTTTTATCACAACATATCATCCTTAGATGGATGGTTCGTCTAAAAGAGAAATTTCAACCCAAGAGGATATGTTAAGAACATTTTCATTGTATTTAAAATATGGTCGAGATTAAAAACATGCACTAGTTGAGTTCCCTTACAATAATAGATTTTACTAAAGCATTCAAATGACTCCATTTGAAGCCATATATTGGATGAAATGTAGAGTTCCCAATTTTTTGGTTGAATTTAGATAAAGACATCTTTGAGGACCTGTGATTTATCATGTAATTATAGATAAGGATATATACATTTAGTATTATATCAAGGGTGCATAAAATTTAAAGAATTTTTATTCTTATAACTGTTGGATTGACCTAGAAATTGATGTTGTTTCGACGTTTATTCTATAAATTCACCCTTTAAATAATGTTATGAGGACAGTAGTGAAATGGAAACCAATCCTGATAAAAAGATCATACATTATTATTCACATTAGATTTTATGCCTTTACATGCCAGTTATTATGAAACATTAGAATATTCAAAATTGGAAATAACCTTTTTACATCAGTTAACTAAATTCGACATTAAAAATTAATATTTGTTATTTATTTATACCATAATTTATTCTAAAACCAACATGGAATTATATTCTTCACATCATTTATCTAATAAAAAATTTGATTTCTTTTGAATTGTTCATTGATCATCATCCACCGTAGCAGTATCTAAAATGAACGTAACAAAAAAAAAGCCAAAAACCAGCAAAGGAATCTAACAATTGATCATTCAAATATATAATTTCTCTTAAAAATAAAATAAATTGTAATTAAACCTATAAAATTATTATGCAATTAAATTTTTAAATATATGAACTCATTTGCACTATATGTTCATGGGTCATCAAAAATATTCAAAATAATATAGAATTAATTTAACTATAATTTTCAATAAAACATTTGAAATATTATAAAAATATTTATAATGTAATATTCCTTTCTAAAACTATGTAACTATTCCAGTTGAGATTTTTTATAACTGAAATCATGAAAAATAATATCTAAATTAATTTACACCTTCAATATTACAATCCATTTTCAAAAATAATTTTATTTAAAATAAATTTTTTTAGTAATATATCCAAAATTTAATAATTGTAAATAGAGATTCATCAAATCTTTTTTAAATTTGATCATAGAACATATCAATGTTATTGTATCTATAAAACAATTCCATTCCCTATTTCAGAAAAATATCAATAAAATAATTTTTTTAATTAAAAAATAAATATGTATGACAATAATCAATCATACATGATCAATACATTCTGATGTTTTCCTCTTAGTTGACCATGGAGGGAATATAACCAGTATAATTTCATCCCTCTTATCCAGAAAAAACAAAACAACCAGTGGCGATTGATATGAAAAAAATAATATGAGTTGTTAATAAGATATGTTTTGTATAAATCTCTCTGAGAAAAATAGTTTCATACTATTAATTAGATAGAAATATTAAACACTAAATGATTTAATTCTTCTGAAATCATTCTACTATATAAATTGTTCTTTCTACATCCATCATTTTCAAATATATATGAGAAATAAACTATGGGTCCTAAAATCCTCACACATCTATCTTATCTTAATATTTATATATTTTATATAGATACCTAATACAATAATAATAGAACTATAAATTTATAATACATTAATGGAAATGGAAATTTTTTTAATCAACATACATGGGAAAAATTTCATCATGATGATTCACAATTGATCTCCAGCTCTAAGATCAATAATATTTTTTTTCAAATTCCCCATAGTCATTGAGTTCCCAAAAACATCATCATCAATTAGAATATCATATAATCCCAATAAAAATCTTGACTATGTTTAAAATCAATCAATATTAATAAAATATGTAAAGAAATTCGTGAAACATTGATTTTATTGTTGTATATATAGTATTTCATTCACATTAAAATATTCTTGTAAATAATTAGATAATTACATATAAATTAAAATGAGAAATAAATTTATCAAAAAAATAAAACAAAATATAACACATATACAGATCTTTATTGAAATATGTTTTTGTATTCTAGTTCTCAAATCTAAAAAATTTTCGATACTTTTACATTTATTCTCACCTTCTCTTTAAGAAATGGTATATTTGCTATTCTATGTATAGTATATAATATAGTGACCCTGTGAATCTCTATCTCATAATGATGAGGATGAATAGAATCAAAAATATAATATATCATAACATATGCAATAACAAGATTTGGATCATCTACATTTTACTCACAGTAACATGAAATCTATGGAGGAGAGGGAGATGAGGTATGATTATATGGAGAGGGGACTCGAAATAGAGATGGGTGAGTAGGATAATAAGGAAAAGTGGAATATATTCCTGGTGTTGGAGTAGTTGGATCTTCTAGATTAAATTATCATTGCATGTCTATAAACATCGGCTGTACAAAAATACTGATCATGCACTCTATCATTATGTGAATATCCTGAACATTAACATCCAAATATTGTTTTTTATATAATCATGTTTCTTTTAAGAAGAATATAAATGTGAAAACACTTTTTATATTGATACAACTGTTAGGTATCCTCATACACAACCTGAGTGTTTGGGATATTTCAATGTTGTAGCTAAAATAGCCTTCAAACCCTCATCAATAAAGACCCATATGTGTGCTTAATCCTAAATAAATCATCTACATAATATTTGAAAAAACTATTTAATGATATATATAAAGAGTTGATTTAATATCATCAAATAAATATAGTAAACATATTACAATCTTATCAGTTATAACTATTGAATCTTATATAAGATATTTTCATTTTTTCTTCTCATATGAGTCCTCTACTATTTTTCATGTCGAGGAGGGGATGGGGGGAAACCTCTGTAGACCCTACAGACTCATCTTTCTTCTTTTGAAGTTTTTCTACTATAATGAGTTCTTTCAATAATTTATACCCTCCTAGAGATAACTTATGAAGGTATACATTTCTATCATGAATATCATAATGAGTTATCCTTGATTGAATTAAATTAGGAATTAATAATAAAGAAATAATTATTATAGTAATTAATAAAAAATTAAAAAGTACCACTAAACATTCAAAATAAATATTCTCATCGTCTACATTAAAAAACAATTCCATGTAACTTTATTTATATGTTTGAATATATCACATGTTCATTAATGTTTCAATTTCCCAAAATTAAACCATGATTTGATGGGTGACTTATAATCCCTCTATCAACTGGTATCAAATGATCAAAATTTCAACCTCAATCCTCTAGTATCATGTATATCATATGTCATGTGATGAGAAGAGGAAAAAATATATTTCTATAAAAAATTACAAATAGGTAAAATAAGAAATATATTCCTAACAAAAAGGTCTCTAATAATTATGATAATGTCCATTTCTCAACACTTTTCCAATAATTAGTCAAAATAATAAATTTTATTTTATCATGTACTGATACAGAACTCTTGAATTGATTTTAAATTGGGACGGCTTAGAATTTAATAATCATCAAAATCTATTAGTATCATTTTTTATTCACTATCGGAAAAAAGTAATTTTGGTAAACATGTGATGACATTCTTAACAACCCTCAAATTCCTTTTTACTCATGTTGAAGAATATGTCTCATGAAAATAATGATTAGAGGCACATCAGTAGGAGTATGTGTACATTACTCTTATAGGTATGAGTATTATCACCACTATAATTATGTTGATGATAAAAAGATTGACCTTTTATTATCTTACAAATCAAATCAACATCAATTAGTACAAAAATATACAAATCCAGCAATTACATTAAAATATGAATAAAAATGTAACAATTATCAAGAAAAAAATAATCTAACATAAACCTCAAACATTCTTATTCATATTTTTTATAGTTAATAAAATTCAAACAATATTAATGTGTGAATAAATGACATAAATGAATTAAAACTATGCAGTAATAATGAGAAATGAAATTAAAATTTAAAAACAAACAACATGAAAAATTATTTTTACAACAAAAATAATTTCTGTTATAATATAATCTTAAAAATTATATTTTGTTTTTATTTAGAATGTAAAAACTAAAATAGTAGTTTTTCAAAAAAAAATAGTTAATATATAAGTTACATAAGGGTAAACATGGAAAACAATATAGAACTAAACTAATATAAATAAAAAATTAATCTTATTAGTTATAATACATGTTTTAATGGAGACATTAAAAAAAATATTTGGATTATGCAATTTTAAATTATAACATAAAATTAAAAATATAATACCTGTAATGTTATTATTATATTAAATATTTTTTTTCAAAAATTCCTTCATCATGAGAATTTTGTATAGATCTTATCATTTCTATGACATGATAATCAATATTATATGGTAATCATTCCATGGAAGTGAGGATCTCACATAAATCATAATCTTAGTTAATTTTATCATCAATAACATACTATTTTCTTAATTGAATAACAATAAACCACATCATATCAGAGTGATCAATAACATATAATTTTCATTCACTTGATTCCATGAAAAAAAGAACTATTTTTTGTTAGGAATTATTCGGATTAACAACAGTCATTCAAATTTAATTGTATTTGAAAATATGGTTACAGATATACCATTTATACAAAAATATTAGACCTCAGAATTAAATGTAATCAACCTACCATATTTATATAATGACTCCATAATAAGAAGCTGATATGTAGATTGGGTTTATGTCTTTCTCACTTGAAATATTCATTTCTTCTTTGAACCAAAACACACTACTATTCATGACCTCAAATTTATATTCCTTATTTTTTATATGGAAATAATATCCTTTAACATCGTTCCAAGGAAATGTAATCAAATTTAAATATGGACCACCCACAAAAAATCTCAATGATTTTGATGCACTTGTTTTACCAATCATGGTCTCTTTGAACCATGGAAAAAAATTGTTATACTCATTTAAAATCAACATATCTTTCTTCTTTGGATAACATTTTTTGTCACATTATTATGAAATTTTATATATGGTCTATAATAATATATGTTATTGAATATGTATTATTGTAGCTTCTTTATTTGTTCACCTATCAAGGATTTTACATTCAAGAAATTTATCCTCTTTCCACCATAATTAACTCATTCAAAAAAATATATAGGAAAATGGTTGTTCATCACACCACAAAACAGTTTGTATAAAACTCTGTAACATTCGAAAAAATATAATTCTCAACAATTGATTTTTCTAATTAATATAGGTTCATGACATATCCCTTAAATATCATCATATAAAGATCCAAATATACATTCCAATATATATATACATGTCTTAAAATCTTTATTTCTTCCACAAAATTAACCATAAAATGAAAAATAATATAAAAAATATGAAATAAAATACATTTCCAATTGAAAAAGTATATAAATCACTTTGTTCACCAAATTATTTAGTACATTCAAATAAATAACCTTATTTTAAATGGAATAAAAAAATATCACACCTTCATATATTCATTATGACATGATTGACAAATATTCCACATAATGCCACTAGTATGGGAGGTTTCATCCTGACAGAAATTTCATCAGTTTTCATACCTATCAACTTCAAATTATTTAAAGAGAGAAAAAAATTTACATTTGTAGAATAAACATGTGGAACTCTGATATCATGAAGAAATTGAAAAACCAATTTTTTCTCCCTCTTAGATAATGTGTGATAAGCTTGGGGTTGGAAAGTCCTCCATCCATCAGTATAGGGAACCAACACTAAATGTAGTCCTATTGAGAGTAAATGGAATATTTCATTCAATCGATATTTAGTCATTCCATTAATATATTACAAATTTCAAACAAAACATTCACAAATATTTTTCCATGTGTGTGTGACATCAGTGTCATGTTTCCATCATGATATCTCTAATTTGGTAGCTCAATAAATATTGACCGTCTCTTCCAAATATTCCAATAATTATATGATTTATGTATATATATGAATGTCACGTCAATGTTTTTCACCCGCTTGAAATATTGATCTATAGATAATGGCTTTGGAGCAATTTTAAATTAATACAAGTCATTGAAAACATGTTTTAATTATTTACAAGTTTGATCCACCTGAAAAAAACATTCAATGAACCATGTATACTATTTTGGTCCCATGATGAGGTCGATAAAATGAATTTGGTTCTTTTCAAGTCGGCCATGCTTTATAACTGTTATAAATATATCCATAAAAACTTCCATATACAAGGAAGTCATTTTTAGTGAACATAATCACTGCATGTAGTTGAAGATATTCCACTTTTTTTAATAATCATATACCCTTATACCTTTCTCCCATTACATTTTAAAATCATTAATTAATAGTGATAATAAAATTTCAAAATCATTTCTAGGATGTTCTGGTCCATAGATAATTAAACTCAACATGAAATATTTTGGCTTCATAAAAATATACAGAGATAAATTTCCAAAAAAATATCCCATGAACAATATGTTCTATGAATGCTTTGGTATAAATTAATTCTATCAATGCATAATAAAACCATGACATTTCTAACGTCATTTTTGATTATACAAAAATGGCGATGGATTTTCTTCCATTGTGGCCAATCAGTTAGATGAATAAATTTTCCATAACATTTCCTTTCATCCGAATTCCATATTAATCTTTTTTGCATCATGTGAATTAGTAAATAAAAAATTCAAATTAAAAATAATATGATGATACAAAAATTACATGGAAGGGCTCTGGGTATCTTCTAAATCATCCTATGTTTTTTATTTCAGATTATTTCGTGATGTCCCACACTTATAACACTTTGATAAAAATTTATATTCATTTATATATAGCACACAATAATTTGTGTAAACATGTATTTTGATAAACCCTAATCATATCATGAATACTTTTTTCATGTCCATAAAATGTGAATCTAGGAGATTATAGTCATTATGAAGTGTGTATTTCAATAAATATAGATTCTCTATAAAACTCTAGTCACTCCATCAATGTTTCACCTTCAGGTTAATCAATCATAACACTGTTATTAAAAACATATATTACGTACAACCTAGATAAAATTAGTTTTCATCATCACCATTAAAATTTTCAATTTTCTGTTTTTTCCCAATTGGTTATACTTCAAAACCATGAATTATTTCATCAAGTTGATCAGATTTATCATCATTTATTACACCATAAAAAATAGATCTGAAATTTTAATCGGTTTTACCAAGACAAATACAAGGGTTGTAATTATAATTAAAAAATTGAAAAACAAAATGATTTTTGGTATATATTAATTTCAACATCTTAAATTTTAATCATTTTAGGAATGGATAAAAAAATTCATTGTTTGAAACATTTTGTTCCTGAAATTCTAAAAAAACATCGACACCATCCTAATATTCAGCACCCATTTGAGGCACATTAATCCAACTTCTATTCATTATTTTCTACACCAAATATCAATAATAATTATAAAAAATGTTATAATTTATAAAATATTAAGATATTAAATAACATTGAAAAATATAGATCACTATGAATAGAAACATTAGAAGGAAAATATAATATTTTAATGCAATAATTCATTCATGTGGATGGAGTCACAAATATGATTTTAATATATTTCTAAAGTAAAAATTAATAAATATAATCATATAATATTATTGAAAAATATATTCAATTATATCTATAAGACAATATCCACAAAAATATATATATAATGGGAAAATCTAATTACTAGTTAGATATTCAAAAAAATCTTCTATGTTTTAATTAAAAATATATTCAAATCAAAAATTTCAGCATAGTTTAAAAAAATTCACATTAAACCTTACTTGATATAACATAATATATTATATAGTATTAACTAACTAGATACCTTGTTGGTATGTTACAATAAAAAGTATACAGATCACCCATTGAAATATTTTTTAAATCCTAATAGAACCATTAAAACACATGAAGATGCATATAAATTATTCCTAAAGATTCTAATTGTATAAAAATTCTGATATGGGTCCCATTAATCAAATCACTCATACATCCATACAAGGAATTAAATCTCCCCTGAAATGAATAACATTTAATGACTCTCCCCATAATAAACACCCCACCATAGGTATTCTGATTAATAATAATTATCTATGACTATTCATGTACTATAAATCATCCATTAGAAATGGTTTTCACTGCTAATAACCAATTTGAAATTCATCATAGGTCCATCAAACATTTTATTTGGTCATCCAGACAAGTTTTTAACAAAAAAACATATTCAATTCTATAGTACACACAATTCGACTCATTAATAACTATTCTATCTGAAAACAAATTAGAAACCTCATCTGGTGATGTGAAATTTCCTAAAAAATAAGTTATCTACCAGACCATGTGACAAAATTATTAGAACTGTAATGAACCCACTAGGATATGAACACATAGTAAATTCAAATACCAAGACATTGAAATGGATTAAATTGTATAAAAATACAATATGATCCAATATTATCTTTTGAATAATACTCCTTAGTATGATACATTCTATAAGATAATTTTACGGTAATCCTAGAAAGGATAAATATACTAAATGATAGAGACTAGTTCACAATAAAAATAAAACTAGGAACAACTAATTATAACATTATGAAAGATATTAAAACCATTAGATGAAGTTGTTGGAGATGACCATAAGAAAAATCAAATGCACAATGATGAATTTGAAAAAAAATGACTGCATGAAAATGGTAATGTGAGAAAAAATCCCATCAAATTGAATTAGTTATAGATTCAATGCCAGATAATGACTTAAAAGATAGAAAGGAAATTTTTTTTACCTTAACTTAGATGTATATTTGAAGTGTATCTTGAGGATGAAGAGGATTTAGGGTTGATGAAGATCATAATGCAATGAAAGACAACCAAATCAAATAAAAATGTGAGTTTGAGATTGGGAGATAGAGAAATGAGACATTAGTCGTGATAATGGAAGGTTGTTAAATAAAACATTCATCAAATCATAAAATTTTAAAATAAATTTTCAGTCAGTTATAATTAAACCAATGTAAAAATTCATTTTTTTCAATCTTTTTTATTACAACTGATGTAGAAAAGGTCTCTTTGATGTTAGATCTATCATTTAACAAACATGAAAGTGTAGACAATATCCATTTATCATGTCATTTTTTATATAAATAATGTGAAATTTTTCTTTTCCATGTCTGTTAATGAAAAAACTACGTAATAAATTAATATTCAAAATTTATACATTGGTTCTAAATAACCGATGTGAAAAGTATGAAATTGAAAATATTTTTTCTACTAATGTTACTATATCAACCACTTTCAGATTCTTAATCTTATCGAAATGGTTTCATATTTCTTGGTGCTTCCACAAAATATCTCTCAATTCCATGATTTGTTCCATGCATCTCTCTTTAAGAACTACATACCAAAACCACACAACTTATAGAACTCAGAGTGCATATATCTAGTGTAAGATATTTCTTATAAGGAACAATGAGTTGAAATTATTTATCATACAAATATTTTTAGAAAAAACAAGACCACTAATTATGTTAATGTTTTTTTGAATAAAATACCACAATTTAACGATATAATTGTTCTAGTGAATTCATTTAATGATTAGTGACATTATTTTTGGATGAATATTGAAAAATACTATATTTTTTTCAAAAATGTTTTCTTATAATTAATTTATAAAGTTAAATTTTATTTTATGTTTATTTTAATTTTAAAATAGTTCAATTATTCATATATAAATACAATTTAGGTAGTTGGAATCATTTTTAGGTTTAATTTAGATATAAAATTTTAGTGAAATTGTAAACATTCTTACCTTATAAACCATCTTTCCCTCTACATCTATGATATTATTATAATAAAATTCACTTATTTGAATTTTATTTTGAAAAATATACATACACATTCATAATTATTATAATATTTATTTCATAGTAATATAAACATAATTTTTACCAAAAATATTAGTGAATGTAAATATGGTAGAATTATGTTTTACAAGGGAATATTAGATAATCTTAAGGGACCAAATTTAATCAAATATTGTCCAACAAAATTTTTTGGGACATATGTTCACCATAAATATTCCATTATTATGTTGGGATGGTTTTTGGTGTTCTTTTTTAGTTAAAAATGTTGGTACAGATAACTTGTTTTACAAAATGTAATGTATGTTCTTTCCCTCCACTATAAAAATACACCCTCTATCCCCCTTCTTCACAAATTTAAAACCATATATGTTTGGAATATATGTGACCAATTCACTAAAAAATGTACCTCCATTACTCTTTGAATCCTCTCTATTCGAAAAAAACCATCAAAGGATTCACTTTTGTTCAAACCAAAAAGAGTTACCCAATGATGAGGTAACTTCATTCCTCAAGACCTTTTAGATATTTTCTTTCTCTACTATATCAATTTGACTTATTAAATGAATACTTAATATCCTACATATATTCCACATAATTATTTAATATTATGTTAACCATTCATCCTACACTTACACACACATCCATATAATTGGTAACAAACTTTTTTTTTCTTGTGTACTGTGAACTACCTTTTCATGAATTAATGTTGTGCATTTCCCTTTACCAACAATAATTGTTGGAAATTATTATGGAAACTATATTTTTTATGACATATATGACATATATTATTTATTTATTCTTCCATAATTTTTATAAAACACCTACCATTATGATTTCTATATTGTGTAAATATGATAATATCATTTGAGGAAGTGTGCACTACTGTATCATAAAATAGATGTGATTCATTCACACACTATATAAAATTTAATAAAAACTATTTTAGTGAATTTATAAGATATAAATGAAAAAATTATACTTTATTAATAATATATATATATATATTTTTTACATAATTATATTAACTCAATATGAAAAATGAAAATAGAAATATCATTCATGCGTATGTTTGACCTACCGTCTCCATGATTTTTGTATTCCATTTCATATTTCTATATCAAATAGATTATAAAAATACATATATACTGAATATAAAATATAATACTATTATGTTTTTCATTAATTAAATTATTATATAATTATGAGGACCATAAATATAACAAGGTAACACAGATGCCAAAAACTAATAAGGTATTACCTAAAGCATAACCTTAACATGGAATTGTTAATAAGAGGATAATATAAATTCATAATAATACAATATATTATATTTTATATAATAATATGGTTCTGTAAAATATTTATATAAAACATATATTTATTATAATGGATTTTTTTATATGTAAGAATAGTGTCAATAAATAATGTTAGAGGATTTCTATTATCAATTTTATTTCTATGAGATTTACACCTTATTCACCCCTCATGTCTTTTCTATAGTAATTATACTTCCAATGAATATATTATAAAATTACTATCCTTATTTTTATGGGTATTTACATATCAATTTTATTATATTTTTTCTATGTGGTTTATGGTTCCTGATATTCCAAATCATTGAGGTAGTTTTCTCTAAATCTGCCTTCATTGAGGCACATGCCAAGAACTTCAAGAACCATGGTCTACATTTTTTCTGAAAAATTATATTTGATGGTCATTTTAAAGGAATATTTAGTTTGTCTTTCTATATGGTTTTCAATAATCAATTATAATATTTGGAACTTTTTAAATGAATGGTATCCAAAACATTTTCTATCATTCATTATAAATTTTCAAACTATTTTCAGTGAAATGGAATTCAAAATGTTTTCAAAATTTATTTATAATTTTTCAAAGTGTCTTCAAGGAAATGGTTTCCAGATATTTTAAAATATTTATTTATATTTTTTCAGTTTTTTTTTCAAATAAAAGTGTTTTCTAAAGGATCTATGTTTTAAGAATCATTATTCAAAGAAGAGATGATTTTTTTTGTCGGGAAATGTTTTTAAAAGGTATTTCAAATTTATATTTAATATTTATTGAGATCTATTGATGTTACTATTTCCATTTTATGTAAATTATCCATGAATATCATTTATGTTCTTTAATAAATATTTTGTTTCTTAATATCATGATGTTATTTGACACCCATTTCTCTTCCATGGGTTTTATTCTTTTGAAGCCTGCTTCTTTTTAGATGTTATGAATTGACGAAATTATTGTAAAACTTTTCTATTTTCATTAGGTCATGATTTGATGATATGTTTATGATATCTATTTTAATTCATGTGTCCTCATATTAATATTATTATACCAATGTATTTTTAGGGTTTATGATTTGATGAAATTTTAATTATATCATAGAACATGTATGAATGGAGTTATTTTGTGACGAGTAGAATTATATCTCCTTCCAATACAATGGATATAAATTCATATCTCATGGAATAATATATCGAGTTAATTTAATGGGATTGATCAATTATGGGACGATGGGGAAACCCCATATCATATAAGTAGTGACTGCAACATGAGATATTGGTGTATCGTACCTAGTATATGTAGTCGCTATTAAGATGTGAGATGTGTAAACCCAAACCACTATGGGAAGACTGGGAAACTTGATACACTATGTGAAGATTTTGAAACATGGTCCCTTATAAAGAATGATTTTTATATGGATGGTGGTGTGTCCCACCCAGTATATGTAATCCCCATGAAGTTCATGATATGTTATAGTAATGCATCTTGACTTATAGGCAATAATATTACATGTTTATGATTATGAAATAGTTTCATTTCTTTATCATTCATTATGATTTCATGGATCATGTTCTTGGTTACAAAATTATTCATATATTATGAACATAAAATAATTATTCCATGATTTATATTTATGATCTTTGATATATAGGGTATGATCTTCTAATGTCATGATCACATTATTATACCCATATTCTCAAGTTAACGCACATATATTACACTTGTTTATCATTATTGAGAATCTAAGCGCGCCTCTTTTTATGTTTCATTACCCATAGTATGATCATATGTATTATATATTATTCATATAATTAGGAATATAATTTTGAAGGAAATTGCTGGAGATAATTTATCTCACTTATGTACAAGTGTTTGTGATTCCATGTTTCTAAAGGATTTAGACTAAATTGACATTTTAGAATCTTTTTTGGTAATATATTATGTTTTCCAAAAATAGGATTATTTTTAACATATTAAAATTCAGGGCCAATATACATAGTATTCACATTAATTTTTTACCCCCTGAAGACTACAAAATTTTAATTAGTTAATTTGACTCAAAAAAAACTTAAAAAATTAATAAAATTTTAAATGGATCAAATCATGGTGAAGTCAACATGATTGAACCAAGAACACACTTCAAAATGGGGTTATGGTTTGGGTTAAATTAAAGGGATCACATACCAAGTCCTCATATGACCCTACTCATCTGATTTTAGTATTGGGTTTGGGTATAAGCTGGTGAAATAAATGAGAAAAAAATTCTGAATATAAGAAATATCCAACATAAATATTCTAGAAAAAGTTTAAAATTAATGAAATTAATAATGGAAGGAATGTACCATTAGACTCACCTAGGTATTTTTATCACATAAATCTAAATGTGAAAGAATCAAAACTCAAAGGAGATTCACTATGGAAACATGGAAAGAAGAGAGTGACCATATGGATCTACAAATAGACATAATACATGCTACTTATAGATCATTATGACTGTAATAATGGAGATAAATAAAACCTCATCCATTTTAAAAAATATAAATAACCCACTAGTTATTTGGTGTTGGGATCAACAATTATTGATCCTAGGCTGAGGTTTGGAAAACCTAGAAGGCCACTAACTTGCATGTGGAACTACAACCCCTTACATTAATTCCATGATCACTAATGGAGATTGATGATAAAAATGGGTCCCCCAAACATGATAGAGAACCAAATTCCATTACCAAAATTATAGACATTTCAGGCTTCTAATCATCTGAATTCAAATCTAGAAACCTATTGAAAATTTGATCCCTCTAGTAATATAATATTTTATTTTTCTAGTCACTATGTACACCAGGATATATTTGAGACTATAAACCCTAGACACCATAATATTTCACATCATTAATAAGTACATTTGGTCATCTATCAAAAACAACTTTCATATTTCAATAAAAACATATGCAATGTGAGCCAATTTCATTCTTAAATTCCTAAAACACATCCTAAAATAACATCCAAATAAATTATAATTATCTAGTGAAACATATCTATTTCCCATTTTAAAAACAAAAAAATTATTATAGCACTCATCCAGTCTCATAAACCAAATAAATTGATGTATTAATGATCCAAAATGATGAAAATCCTGCATTTTTTCTAATTATATGCTACAAACTAGGACCACCAATTATGGTGGTTTGGTTCCTTCCCCCTTGAGATTTCATATTTAGACACCACTCCTGCATCACAATGACCTTACTTAAATGGTCATTAACTCACCTCACAAGATTATACATAAGAAATTTGATTTAACAACAACTTCCATCTTCATTTCGAAACTCAAAACACAAATCTATGCATAACCACCAACCTTCCACAATCCAAGAACATATCGATTTTTCCATGAATCATTGATTATGTTTTCAAAATCAATTTTCATTTCTAAAAGTCATGTTTGAGGTGGTATTAAACATACCATAACCAAATACCTAATATTATGTATGTCAAACTATCTTAAAATATCTTTTCCTGAAAATGGACACCTTTAATAGCAAACAAATTTCCAAATTACATGATAATGATTCCTTCAAAACTAGAGTGGAAAAAATATCTAACAAACATGTCTACTAGAGACTATATGACACTCTTAGTGATATCCCATAATTTTAATATCAAATATCGAATATCGTCATCAGGTCATGGCATACACTGATGGGTCCCATATTTAATAAACCTCATATCACATTAAAACAAACTTAATCCAGAAGATAACACCATATCTCAATTTTCTTTCACATTTGATTTTACATTTTAATTCATTTAAATGTTAATGAATGAAATAAATTATTTACACACTATAATCTTCTATCACTACATCATTATTTAGACACTATAATTATACATGAAAATGTTAACTAGTTACTCTAGATACCACTTTCCAATGGACACAAAACCATCGTTAACAACTCTACATGAAAATATACACATTCAAGGGTCCTACACAACCACATTGACATAACCCAAAGGCTCAAAAGAACCATAGTAAGATACAAAACCTCAAAAATTAAGTTCACTACCTAACTAAATGTATAAAATTTATCATCATGTTATATTGAAAAACAAACTCCATCAGGATCCCATAACCCTTATATTGTAGTCTCACCACCCGAGACCTATCTCTATTCAACCTACACATATATATTATATGGAGAAATTAATATAATAGATAAACTTAACCATTATCCATAAATTTCCCATTATTTCTTATTTAACATTTTCTAAAATAGAAAATTTAAACTCAAAGTTTTCATATTTTAAAGCACTTCATTACCAACAATTTTAAAATTCAAAAAAAAATTGTTTATTGATATCACATTACAAAAATTCATAGATATATTTAGATTCAATAATTATATGTGAGGACACTGTATATTTTAAATACTAAAAAATTAACCAGAACGACTACTACTTATTTATATCATTTATATCATTCTATTATGTATAATTCACCTAGGGTGTTTTTGAAATATAATTACACTACCCACTTATATATTAGAACTATATAAATTCTAAAATACACTTTAAATAACACTCCCCACAAAATCATTTAAATCCATAGGTATATAGAAACTATTATTATTAAAAATCCATCATGAAAAAATAGAGAAGTAGCACAGGTGAATACGAGAATAAATGAATGAAAATAAGAATTCTGATATCATATTATCTCTATATTCCATGAATGATACATGAACAATCAAAACATTTTTTATACCTTCCATGACTAACAAACTCCTAAATTAATGACATCATACCTATATATGACACGTGTGGTTGAAGTAATTCAACTATAAAACCACAATGAATGAAGAATAATTACCACACTAGGAAAAAATAAAATTTTCTCATGTATTTATGGATAAATATCCTAATAATGATCTCATTAAAAATACCTATTCACATTCTAGTCTCTTATCAATCATTCTCAAGAAGTATTTAAATATAAAACGAAGTGCTAATATGAAATTGTAATTCCCTGTTGTATCTCACTCTATGAGAATTATAATGTCATATTCATTACCTGACATTAGGTGTTCCTTCCTATTATCTAGAGTATTCCAACTAGTTGAATGTTCATATGAACAAATTGTGGAGATATTATGTCTAAATTATCATATAATATTAATATTATCTCAAGGCCTTGACTATGTGGTTATGAAGCCCATCATTACGAATTCCATCAATTTGAATGTGGATATTGATATTACATGAGATTATTCAACGAGTATATTAACCATGTAAATAAGTAAATGGAATTATATGTTTTTTTCTTTTCCATATTATACTGAAGTTCATGTTTAACAGGATTTGGTTTTAGTCTTATGAATTTCATTAAATTTTTATGCTTTTGTATGAAAGTTTCTGCTATATTGTTATCCATACTGAGCATCTAAGCTCACCCCTTTTTATGTTTTATTTTTTCCAGGATGTGAATAATTATTTTATGATTGACTTGATGGGAAAGGATATGGGATATGAATGTGTTCAAATGGGGAAAATTTTGTTGTTTTTTTCATTTTATAATGTAATGTAACATTCATGTATGTAATCTATTTTCCAAGACTGCTAAACTAATTGGTCCTTCGGGACATGATTCCTTGTATAATGCCAATGTATTAAAATAATGCACCAAAAATGGGTAACTGGGGTTGGGGCTTTACAATTAGTATCAGCAGATGTTTAGTAAAACCCTTGTAAACTATATTTAGATATCTTGTAATTATAGCTCATAGGCCAAAGATAAACTTTGAGGAATGGTATAGAAGAACTTCCTAGATTTTTTGTAATGTGGAGATTTTGTCAGTTTTCCAAGAAATACATATGTGTCTTCATATGAGCAGATAAAGGAGGCTCTGGAACATATGTTGTAACAACCTCAAATGATAAATTGTTCAATGACTAAATGATATGACTAAGGTCATCAAGGTCAACATTCCTTTTCAGGACCCTGCCTGATTAGAACTCCACAATTAAGTGTGCTTAGCCTGGATTAGTGATCATGATGGGTGACCTTATGGGAGGTTTCCCAGGGTGTGTGTGAGTGAGGAAAAATCACACTGAAAAGGACATGTGTTGGCCTGTGGGGACTGTCATTAGTCAGATGAACCGATCAGGAATGTTGGTGGACCCTAGAGTGGGCCCCACGTGTCTACGGGGGCAACTGGTGGTACCTGGTGGGATAGGACCCAAGGTCTATGTTAAGCGGGGTGGTTGTGCGGTCACCGGGACCCGGTGGTCATATTTGTTATCAGAGGGGGTACCCATCCTTAAGTGCGGTGCACTGCCCGGGTTGAGATGTAGGTCCCTCAACAAGGACATTGTTCTCTAAGGGGGGGGGGGGGTGATTGTAACACACTCAAATGATAAAGGGTTAAATGACTAAATGATATGACTCAGGTTAACAAGGTGCACCTTCATTTTCGGGAGCCTGCCTGATAAGAACACCACAGTTAAACGTGCTTGACCTGGAGTAGTGATCAGGATGTGTGACCTTCTAGGATGTTTTCCAGGGTGTGTGTGAGTAAGGACAAAGCACACTAAAAATGACATGTGTGGTCCTGTGGGGACTACCATTAGTCAGATTACCCGTTCAGGCAAGTGGGTGGACCCTAGGGTGGGCCCCACGTGTCTGTGGTAGAAACTGGTGGTACCTGGTGGGCTAGGACCTGACAACCATATTAAAGCGGGGTGGTTGTGCTGTCACCGGGACCTGGTTGTCACATTATCCTCTGTGGGTCTGCTGCCAAATACCGGGCACTCCGTCCACTGGGCTAGTCGACTCACTCCAAGTCGAATCGGTCAAGCAGTCATCAAGTCCACATCTACTAGGTCTCCGCACTCCGTGCGCTTGTCTCCAAGAGGATCCGCTCCACTAGCTACTGGTTGATACTCCAAGTATCACAATGTCCAACAAAGAAGTATCACAAGGGACCACCATGCCATAGGGGTATCAATGAAACAGAGGAGTAGTTCCCCAGGAGTTGTGGTTTTGGTATCATTAATTAAAATCCTAGTTTGAGCTGAGTCAATGACCTTCATGTATTCCTCATGATTGAGATGGGTTACTTGATAACATAGGCTTATGTATGAGAATATAACTAAGTAGAGGGTTTTTTTATTTAAGTTTATGTGGTTATTTCCATTGAGCATGGAAGAATATTCGGCTGGTTGTTTATTTGAACTACTAACGCGGTGGGTACGAACTACAAACAAGTCCAAACCCACTGCCAACTTGATCTTGATGTGTGGCGGCATTGGGTCGAGTGCGTGGTAATGGGAGGTGGTGTGGCGAGAAGACGGGGGCCCAGGAGATGCGGCTGTTTTGATGTGCCCCGGTGTGGGTAGCCGGGGGCGGTGCGGCGGCGCGGCGGGAGGCCTGGATGGCGGTAGGCCGGAGGTGGCAGATCCAGCGTGAAAGGTAGTCGCGGGAAGGCCAGGCTGGTAGGATTTGGTGGAGGAACTCCTGAGAAGACTTTGAAGGAATTGGTAATAGTTGACGATGAACACCATCCTTCAATGAAGAACACATGGGATTTCTCCAACATTGTTTCTACTTTGGACACATATTGACGTCAACGGAATGGATGTCCATCTTCCGTGACATAGCATTCCGCGTGTAACGCCCCGACCCCAGCTACCGAGAGTCGGTGCATTATTACATAACATTGGCATGATCACAAGAAAGATCAAATCTCGAAAGACCGATTGGTTTAGTAGCCTTGGAAACACTAGATATATTCATAGGTTTTACATTACATCATAAAATGAAAAACTACTACATCAACATATTGTCTCCATAATCCACACTCATATCCCCACATAATATCCCTGCAGGTCATTCATAACTTACCTCTTCACTTCCTGGGAAAAATAAAACAATATAAAAGGGGTGAGCTCAAATGCCCAGTAAGGATAACAATATAGCGGAAACTTTCATAAATAAGAAAAAACATTTAAGGAAATGTATAACTAAAACAAAAACCTTTCAAACATGAACTTTCAACATGGTATGGCATAAATAAAATGAAATAATTCCATTTACTTATTCACATGGATATTCTACTAATCGAATAATCACATGCAAAAATCAATAACCACTTTCCTAATGTTGGAATGCATAATGCCAGACTATCATAACCACATAGCCAAGGCCTCGTGCCAAGACTAAAAATAAGATTTTGTCAAGGCCTTGTGCCAAGACACTAGTTTGTCTCATGAGACCTACCGATGCATCGAGGAGCTATAGCGGGCTCCACCCGTCACTTATTAAGTCCAATGCATTCCCATATGAAAAGTTTTAAACATAATATAAACATTCGTATTAAAACTAGCATACGAAATGTCAATAATTTCACCATAAACTATGAATGGTATAAAAATAGCACATCCATAGTCAAACATATCACAAAACCTTCAATACAATATAGAAGTTTTGTATCATAATAAATCAACTTCAAATAATCTTAAAATCCATCAAAGGATGTTGACGTAGATGAAATCAAAATTGTTTTTAAAGAAATATCTCCTTTTATTTTGAAATCATTTATGATCCATATAAAATAAAACATTTTCTTTGAAAATATTCTTATAAGCTTGTAAGGAAAGCTTTGAAGATTTTATAACGGCGTAAAATAACCGCACCCGCCGTATAAGTTAAAAAAAACATTCTTACCTCAATTCTGTCGAAAAGGTTAAAAAGGACCTTGTTTTGAAAACGACGGAAAGATTCCTTTATAAACCTCTTATAAAAAGTCAAACAAGGGTATAAATGACTTTAACCCATATTCTTGTAAATAGTAAAAATGTTTTGAAATACATTTTTAAGAAACATGGATGTGGATGATAAAGATATCCCAGTAGATTATTACGTATAAATAACCTCGGATAATGAAGAGATTGTGAAATAACCCTTACCTTGTACTTTTCCTTGGTTGGGGTAGGTTAACCTCCTGTATAATGGTGAAATAGTTGTTATTAAATTATACAATAATCATATACATTAATATGATATCATATATGATCTTTTAATATTGATTTGATAATAATATCTTAGTATTATCGTTGTTTCGTGTGTTAACTTACTTGTTTTCTTTTGTATGTTTTGTTACGTAAGACATGTATGTAAAGGATAGGTTGTATATTATTCATATCCAGAATGATATCAAGTCGTTAAACATCATTTTTTAAATCATCAAATGATAATTATACTTGAATGGATACGATGGAGAATGAATCTCATCGCGTTCGTCGAGACGGTAGTCCGTACGTACGCACGAGCGACAATATCATTCTTTTGATATTAAAATGATATATAAATGGATGGTATATCATATATACAGAATCATTAACATGTTATATTTATTATTTACATGAGTTACACATCATTATTATACCCATCCAAATAATATTATATTGAATAACAATTACACCACGACGTGGAGACGGTAAGCCGTACGTACGCACGTATGGTGACATGTTATTCAAAGGGTGGAAAGAATACTGAATATGGTTGTACCATATTTATAATAACATCACAGTATATGTAAGATACTGGAGTTATTATTTTAGAATGGTAAGAACAAAGAAAGAGGAAGTGGACGAAGAAAGGAACTTAGAAAAGGGTGGTGAAATCATTACCTCTTTTTCGGGTTCTTCCTTTTGATTTGATCAAAATGGCTCCTTAGGTTGGCTTTCTGATAAAACTAAGGCCTCTAGGTTGTAGTGAGGGATGTTGGAAGAGTATTTGGGCAGAGTTTGGCCGAACCAAAATGCTTTGAAGGTGTGAAGAAATGAGAAGTCGGAGTGCCCTTTTATAAGAGGGGTGAGGGGTACCTTTGGAAAAGCTAGAAATATTAATTTATAATAAATTCATATTCGGTTTCTAATGGCTCAAAAGTTGATTATTCAAAGGTTAAGGTGGGGATAGGTCGAAAACCACTCAACCAATAGAATTTATACAGGTTTGGGTACTTATATTAACCTTATCTTTAAGTATTAACTCTAAGTTAATTAGTTTCACTTTTACAATGTCTCTTTGTATTTTTATATAATATGGTTAATAAACTTACTATATACATTCAAGCAACCCCCAAGTGGTCCATTAATTATGAACCTATCATGATATAAGTCTCTTGGCCAAACCTTAGATTTTTAGGAATTTAATATCAATTAATAATATAATATTTGTTTTAAGAACTCTTTTATGTCAATTTTGACACTATTCAATAGTTGATTTTTGTGAAACTCATAACAGATTGATTACTTCGAAAAAATCCAATTAAATCAATCCTAATATATCATATTATCCTAGAAAATTAGTTTAATTCATTAAAAGTTTCATATTATATTTATTTGGGTATTTATAATATCAATTATTTTAATTTTTCACTTTTATAATAATTACTGCATCATCATTGTGTCATATATAAAATACATTATTTAATGTCTAAAAATTATAAACAAAATATCATTATGTAGGAAATATTTTTAGATTTCTAATGAATATTTATAATCTAAAATCCAACATATATAACCCTATGTAACAATTGTTTTGCTAAAAGATATATGCTTGTGTCATTTTTGTATTCATTTTAACTTAATTAAAATAAAGTGTCATTATCACTTACAAGTGGATCCATGGGGTCCCAAAATCGACCCAAAGATGCCCATGGTCGACCATGTATCAACCAATCAGGTTAAGACACGTTTTAGGGTAATTTAGTATTATTATAATATTATTTTTTAACCCTTATTTACCGGATTTACCCTTAACCATGGTAAATAAAATATTTACCGCAGTAATTATTCAAAATGTCTAAAAATAAAAGTTACCTATTTACACAATTTTAACATCCTGATTCCAAATATGGAATCCATTTTTCTAAATTCAAAACACAGAAGTGGTAGAAATTAATTCAAAATTAATTCCCACTGTCAAAACAAAAAGCGTCTTTTTAAGAGATAATAACTATCAAAAGATTGACACGTGTTTATGTTTGGTTTAATTGTAAAATTATGTCTAATGACCAACATTATATTAAATTGTAAAAATATATTCTAAATATTCTTTAAAACCACTCAAATTCATAATTTATCACTATTAATTATTTTGATTAAAAAAGTTGTTTTTAATTAAAATTTAGTAATTTTCACTATTCATCAAAATATGAAAGTTATCCGAAAAGTACCAAAATTTCACCTTAGGCTAAATTCGATATTCCGAATCCAAAAATGAAGTCCATTTCAAAATATAAAAGATATATAATTTCAAAATTTAGGTATTACTATTCATAACGGCTAGTTTGATCGGTTGTGGTGTGTGTTAAAACTCGACGTTGCGTACAACACACGCTACTGTTTTATTCAAAGGAAAGCGTACCGTGGAAGCATGGGATGTTTCATTCAAAATTTTTGATGTCCCCATTTAGTCAAAAAGTTTAAAATATTGTATTTAAAAAGGGTTCACTATTAAAAGTTGATAAAAGTGCAATACTGAAAATGAATTTGTTCTTGCATTATATCTAAGAAACACATAATATGGATTCTAAAATTATAAGGATTATATAAAGTTTAAAATTTAGATAATACTATTCATAACCTCTTTTGAATGGCTTTTTTTTTGTAAGTCATGGTGTGATTGAACTCAGTGTTGCGTGTAGTGCAAGTTATTGAATTATTTTGAAGAAATAACACACTATGAAATCTTGGGGTGTTACATTCTCCCCTCCTTCAATAAATTGCGTCCTCGCAATTTGAAATTGTTCTTCGAAAATAAAAGGTTGAAAATAGAAAATATATTTGTGGGAAAACCCACATCGGAAATTGGGTTACTAAAATTTAGTCTTAATATGAGGAAAAGAGAAATCAAAGGGTCACCACCAAATTATGATCTCGATTAGGAGAACATTGGTGGCAATTAGAGACATATAATCGGAGGAAAAACGTAAATATTTATAGGTAGTGATTGAGGTCATCAATCACAAACAAGTATAAAATTGAGGTCCTTAAATTCATCAATCTATGATGATTTGAAGTACCATCGGTTCAACAAAATATAGGGTATTGGGATAACACATTTTTGACGTTTCAAAATATCTTAGTTGAAATCCCACATCGAAAAATGAATTAATGAGGCCTCTATTTAAAATAAAGAGTCAAAAGTATGAAGATTACCAAAAATAACACATACTAGGGTTCCATGAAGGAAAATATGGATATGGAAGAAAAATCTAACCATAAATTACTTGATGGAGAGTGGTAGAGAACATGGCTATGAAAAGACCAACAATCCCAAAGCCATAAATTAGTGATGATTTAAGGTACCATCTAGGAAAACATTTTTGTTCTAAGTTGCTTTTCTTAATGTTGAGGAATTAAGATCATAAGGAGATATACTTACTTTATAATTAGAGTTTTATCCATTAATAAATTTCTACCACAAACTCATCTTTCACTCTAAAAGATAATAGAATATAAAAAAAATTCTATTTACACTATTCATACATGGGTTCCAAAATAAACGAATTTATAATTCATCTACATGATATTTTAATAAAAACTACATTATTTAATCCAGGGCATCTCATGGGCCAGTGGTAGGTGATACACCCTTATCACCCTTCGGTTGCGGGTTCAAGTCTCGCAGCCTTGCCGGACGCGACGGGTTGCCGCCCGACCTCCAGGTTGTTTTTTTGGCAATCCAAAATAATCCAAACTAGAAGTATCCAAAATACTTCTGTCCAAACTCACATTCCAAAATTTATAAGGAAGGTAAACATAATGTAGACACTTTTTACCCCGTAAAAGAATATGAATACCTTCAACATGTATTCTTTTAATATACTAAAACATCCTGAATTACCATATTCCTTATTGATTACATTCATGCTCCCTTATTCCATATAGAATGCTGGATATTAATCCAAAAATGTTTTAAACCCCAACAATGATGGAATATAAAAACCATTAATCAGTTCCAAGGTAGTCAAGAATATCCCATTTAATTTATCCAAAATAATCATGTATTATTCCAAAATCACTACCTCAATATCAGAACTCTATTATGATTTATCTTTCTCTCAACCATATATTTTCCAAAAATTTATCCTGCTATTGAGTCACTTTTCTTTGTTCCACACAATCTCAAGTCCTTAATGAAATATTACTGCAGTACAATCCTTATATATTCCATAATTATTATAACAAGTACATTGTTGATACAACACTCAATTGATATAATCAACATAAGAACTCTAATCATTCCTCTTCATCTGTGGTAGTATCATAACTTTATTATTATCCAATAGCATCATTTGCAGCATAGCCTGATGACTGGGGCATAGGTTCGCGTAGTGTCCAAACTCCTTGCAAATGAAGCATTGTACATTTGAAACCATTTTCTTACCCTTGCAGTCATGTACTTTGTGCCCTTTTCCTCCACACTTATAACAAACTCCCATTTCTTTCAGGCATGTTCCAGGGTGTTTCTTTCCACAGTTACCACATATGGGAAAATTCTTCTTTTCCCTCTTCCCTTTATCCATCTTTCTCTCTTCTATCCTTTTCTTCTCTTGCTTCCCTTCAATGCCATAGGACTCAGTAAACTCTTTACTTATCTTATCAACACATGATATTATTTCTTCATATGATGATAATACATGGGAGACTATTTCTCTTGTAAATTTTGGCTTAAGACCATAAAATATATGATCCTTCTTTCTCTTTGTATCATGTGCATTGATAGAGTTCTCATTCCTTCTACTGGGCACCATTTCTAAACAATGGCATACACTAGATCAGTTTATGAATCAAAATACATAATCCCATACTTATAAAACACTTAACATAAATTAAACTATTTATGGATATAATCCATAATCATAAGAATGTTTTCTTTGAGGATGTATATACTCATAATCCCTTCAAAATGATTTGTAAAGAAAATGAGAGTTATCCTAAGCATATCCCCCGGGAGTGTCGTAACCAAGAGTGCAGCAAGGCCCGTTGTCGTGCACCAGTTCCCGTTCGAGTCTAGCTCAAAGCGGTGTTTTCGGGTTTTACCCCTAGGTACATCTGTGCCAGAGCCGCCTATAACTGCTCGTATCTAGAAAGGGATGTATTGCTCGGAAAACTCACAAAATCTCTACAATACCAAAATTCTAGAAAGTTCTTCTATACTAATCCTCAAAGTTCATCTTAGGTCTACGTGCTCTAATCAGAGTTTATCTAAATCTAGTTTCCAAGGTTTGTACTAAACTTCCTCTGATACCAACTGTAACGCCCCGACCCCAGCTACCCAGAGTCGGTGCATTATTACATAACATTGGCATGATCACAAGAAAGATCAAATCTCGAAAGACCGATTGGTTTAGTAGCCTTGGAAACACTAGATATATTCATAGGTTTTACATTACATCATAAAATGAAAAACTACTACAACAACATATTGTCTCCATAATCCACACTCATATCCCCACATAATATCCCTGCAGGTCATTCATAACTTACCTCTTCACTTCCTGGGAAAAATAAAACATAGAAAAGGGGTGAGCTCAAATGCCCAGTAAGGATAACAATATAGCAGTAACTTTCGTAAATAAGAATAAACTTTTAAGGAAATGTATAACTAATACAAAAACCTTTCAAACATGAACTTTCAACATGGTATGGCATAAATAAAATGAAATAATTCCATTTACTTATTCACATGGATATTCTACTAATCGAATAATCACATGCAAAAATCAATAACCACTTTCATAATGTTGGAATGCATAATGCCAGACTATCATAACCACATAGCCAAGGCCTCGTGCCAAGACTACAAATAAGATTTTGTCAAGGCCTTGTGCCAAGACACTAGTTTGTCTCATGAGACCTACCGATGCATCGAGGAGCTATAGCGGGCTCCACCCGTCACTTATTAAGTCCAATGCATTCCCATATGAAAAGGTTTAAACATAATATAAACATTCGTATTAAAACTAGCATACGAAATGTCAATAATTTCACCATAAACTATGAATGTTATAAAAATAGCACTTCCATAGTCAAACATATCACAAAACCTTCAATACAATATAAGAAGTTTTGTATCATAATAAATCAACTTCAAATAATCTTAAAATCCATCAAATGATGTTGACGTAGATGAAATCAAAATTGTTTTTAAAGAAATATCTCCTTTTATTTTGAAATCATTTAAGATCCATATAAAATAAAACATTTTCTTTGAAAATATTCTTATAAGATTGTATGGAAATCTTTGAAGATTTTATAACGGCGTAAAATAACCGCACCCGCTGTATAAGTTAAAAAAAACATTCTTACCTCAATTCTGTCGAAAAGGTTAAAAAGGACCTTGTTTTGAAAATGACGGAAAGATTCCTTTATAAACCTCTTATAAAAAGTCAAACAAGGGTATAAATGACTTTAACCCATATTCTTGTAAATAGTAAAAATGTTTTGAAATAAATTTTTAAGAAACATGGATGTGGATGATAAAGATATCCCAGTAGATTATTACGTATAAACAACCTCGGATAATGAAGAGATTGTGAAATAACCCTTACCTTGTACTTTTCCTTGGTTGGGGTAGGTTAACCTCCTGTATAATGGTGAAATAGTTGTTATTAAATTATACAATAATCATATACATTAATATGATATCATATATGATCTTTTAATATTGATTTGATAATAATATCTTAGTATTATCGTTGTTTCGTGTGTTAACTTACTTGTTTTCTTTTGTATGTTTTGTTACGTAAGACATGTATGTAAAGGATAGGTTGTATATTATTCATATCCAGAATGATATCAAGTCGTTAAACATCATTTTTTAAATCATCAAATGATAATTATACTTGAATGGATACGATGGAGAATGAATCTCATCGCGTTCGTCGAGACGGTAGTCCGTACGTACGCACGAGCGACAATATCATTCTTTTGATATTAAAATGATATATAAATGGATGGTATATCATATATACAGAATCATTAACATGTTATATTTATTATTTACATGAGTTACACATCATTATTATACCCATCCAAATAATATTATATTGAATAACAATTACACCACAACGTGGAGACGGTAAGCCGTACGTACGCACGTATGGTGACATGTTATTCAAAGGGTGGATAGAATACTGAATATGGTTGTACCATATTTATAATAACATCACAGTATATGTATGATACTGGAGTTATTATTTTAGAATGGTAAGAACAAAGAAAGAGGAAGTGGAAGAAGAAAGGAACTTAGAAAAGGGTGGTGAAATCATTACCTCTTCTTCGGGTTCTTCCTTTTGATTTGATCAAAAGGGCTCCTTAGGTTGGCTTTCTGATCAAACTAAGGCCTCTAGGATGTAGTGAGGGATATTGGGAGAGTATTTGGGCAGAGTTTGGCCGAACCAAAATGCTTTGAAGGTGTGAAGAAATGAGAAGGCGGAGTGCCCTTTTATAAGAGGGGTGAGGGGCACCTTTGGAAAAGCTAGAAATATTAATTTATAATAAATTCATATTCGGTTTCTAATGGCTCCAAAGTTGATTATTCAAAGGTTACGGTGGGGATAGGTCTAAAACCACTCAACCAATAGAATTTAGACAGGTTTGGGTACTTATATTAACCTTATCTTTAAGTATTAACTCTAAGTTAATTAGTTTCACTTTTACAATGTCTCTTTGTATTTTTATATAATATGGTTAATAAACTTACTATATACATCCAAGCGACCCCCAAGTGGTCCATTAATGATGAACCTATCATGATATAAGTATCTTGGCCGAAACTTAGATTTTTAAGAATTTAATATCAATTAATAATATAATATTTGTTTTAAGAACTCTTTGATGTCAATTTTGACACTATTCAATAGTTTATTTTTGTGAGACTCATAACAGATTGATTAATTCGAACAAAGTCAATTAAATCAATCCTAATATATAAGATTATCCTAGAAAATTAGTTTAATTCATTAAAAGTTTCATATTATATTTATTTGGGTATTTATAATATCAATTATTTTAATTTTTCACTATTATAATAATTACTGCATCATCATTGTGTCATATATAAAATACATTATTTAATGTCTAAAAATTATAAACAAAATATCATTATGTAGGAAATCTTTTTAGCTTTCTAAGGAATATTTATAATCTAAAATCCAACATATATAACCCTATGTAACAATTGTTTTGCTAAAAGATATATGCTTGTGTCATTTTTGTATTCATTTTAACTTAATTAAAATAAAGTGTCATTATCACTTACAAGTGGATCCATGGGGTCCCAAAATCGACCCAAAGATGCCCATGGTCGACCATGTATCAACCAATCGGGTTAAGACACGTTTTAGGGTAATTTAGTATTATTATAATATTATTTTTTAACCCTTATTTACCGGATTTACCCTTAACCATGGTAAATAAAATATTTACCGCAGTAATTATTCAAAATGTCTAAAAATAAAAGTTACCTATTTACACAATTTGAACATCCTGATTCCAAATATGGAATCCATTTTTCTAAATTCAAAACACAGAAGTGGCAGAAATTAATTCAAAATTAATTCCCGCTGTCAAAACAAAAAGCGTGTTTTTAAGAGATAATAACTATCAAAATATTGACACTTGTTTATGTTCGGTTTAATTGTAAAATTATGTCTAATGACCAACATTATATTAAATTGTAAAAATATATTCTAAATATACTTTAAAACCACTCAAATTCATAATTTATCACTATTAATTATTTTGATTAAAAAAATTGTTTTTAATTAAAATTTAGTAATTTTAACTTTTCATCAAAATATGAAAGTTATCCGAAAAGTACCAAAATTTCACCTTAGGCTAAATTCGATATTCCGAATCCAAAAATGAAGTCCATTTCAAAATATAAAATATATATAATTTCAAAATTTAGGTATTACTATTCATAACGGCTAGTTTGATCGGTTGTGGTGTGTGTTAAAACTCGACGTTGCGTACAACACACGCTACTGTTTTATTCAAAGGAAAGCGTACCGTGGAAGCATGGGATGTTTCATTCTAAATTTTTGATGTCCCCATTTAGTCAAAAAGTTTAAAATATTGTATTTAAAAAGGGTTCACTATTAAAAGTTGATAAAAGTGCAATACTGAAAATGAATTTGTTCTTGCATTATATCTATGAAACTCATAATATGGATTCTAAAATTATAAGGATTATATAAAGTTTAAAATTTAGATAATACTATTCATAACCTCTTTTGAATGGCTTTTTTTTTGTAAGTCATGGTTTGATTGAACTCAGTGTTGCGTGTAGTGCAAGTTATTGAATTATTTTGAAGAAATAACACACTATGAAATCTTGGGGTGTGACACCGCGAATCAATGACGTGTGTTGTTAATTACCAAGGTAGGGTTTGATTTTTTTCGTGAATATTCTTTTCGGTCCAACGTCAAATTCTTCAGCAGCTTTATATCGAATTAACAGGAGGGGACTGGAACGTACGAACATGGCCGACCCTCCTCCCCCTTCGTTGTTGTACTCTTTGTGGCTCGAACGAAGGAGGCACGGTGCAATGGCACCGCGCGGGAATGAGGAGGAATGTGTTGAAGGAGGAAGGTGCCGTTGTGCCATACCGCTGATGCCAAAAGAAGCCGCGACCGGAGTCGGGTTGCGCCAGAGGGGAGCGGTGCCATAGCACCATGCCAGAGAACCACGAAGAGGCCGTGGCTTAAGGCTGCAACAATGCAGGGAGTGGCGACCGGAACCGTCGGCCGCTGGCACATGGAAGGCGGGACCCGCGGGGGTCCCGCAGTGTCACACTAACCTCCCAAATTGTCCGACCGGTTTCATAACATCCCAGTGTCGTAACCCCTGATTGGAAAGAGCCCCCCCCCCTTGGGGGCCGTTTATTCAATCAAGAGGGGATCCCCCCCCCCTTTGCGCGTCTGCTCGTCCAGCGTCGAGCCGCCCCGCTCGGCCAGCACCGAGCCGCCCAGGCCGGACCGGCCACACCGGGTCGGGCCGCCCGCGCCGGGCCAGGCCGCTCCCTAATGTGTCGGACCCGGACCTGGGTGGTTCGGCCCGGATAGGACCGACCCAGGGGGTTCTGGGCCGGGTCGGTCTGGGCCCAAACCCCTAGAAAATCGGAAAGGTTCTTTCAAATTCCCATTACATGGGCTACAGACCTCCGATTTATGCTTCGTCAGTTGTGATGTGATCCGTGGATCGAGATATTCATTTAAGTATATTACAATCAAGGTTTAGGAGAATCATTGTGGCATACACACATAATCATAGAGAATAATTTATTATTAGTCAAGACTCATTGCCAAGACTATCTTAGTGGACAAAGTCCATTTCTGAACCGAGATCACTCGTCGTTTCTGCCCTATTTCACTGAACCGATTTAACCTACCGTTACAGCCATGTCGATCTCATGAGATATAAAATCATTACCCAATGCATTATAGGGAGATATAGGTCCCACCCATCTCATAATGATACCATTCTTATGTGTGCCACAAAATCATAAACCATACATCATAGCATAACCCATGTAATAAAAATGGGATTCTTAAACAACATGACATCATAAAACAATTCATATAAGATAAAGGAATTCATAAAAATATTCCCATCACAACATAATCAAATCCATGTAATAATAGGGATAGAAACAGAACCCAATATTATCTTAGATGGAAAATTTTTTGATAAAACACTTGAACTCCATTCATGAGGAAAATATCCATTCTACTTCAAAAACACATTTCATTTCTTAACATGTCATAAAATTATAACTAAAAGAATTTGATTAAAAATAAACATGAAAACTTGTAAATGAGTCTTCTTGAAAATAATGTTTTAAAAATCCATTCATGCCGTATAAGTTAAAAAAAACATTCTTCGTAATTTTGTTAGAAAAGTCAAAAAGTACCTTGTACGAAAAATGACAAAAGATTCCTTTCATATCTTTTACTAAAAACTCACCAAAGGGTAAAATTGGATATAAAATGTTGTATAAGGATATAAATATTACATATTGAGGAAACATGGATGTGTTTGATAAAATACACCCCAGTAAATAATAAAGTATAAACAATCTCGGATAACAATGAGATTGTGATATTTTCCATTACCGTAGGTCCGAATTGCTTTGTAAGTATCTGGACCTCCTGTATAATGATTTAAATAATGTTATTGACTTATTCCATAATCATACTTATTTTTATGATATCATATATGGTCATATTCTTAGCTTCTTAGTAGTAATATTTCATTGCTACTTGTTATTCGAGTGTTTATAACTTTTTGTTCTTATTCGTGTTTTGTCGAATAAATTCTTATTATTCTCTTTAGGTTATAGATACCTCATTTCCAGAATGTAATTAGTGTAATATATATCATATTCATTCATTCAATTCATTTATATAATCATTATGAAATGAAGATCATGTAGAACGAGTCACATCACATCGTGGAGACTGTATTCCATACGTACGCACGAGTGATGATATCATTTCTATGATCGTGGAATTGTATTGGAGTGTATGTATACTATTTCAGAATCAATATCACTTTATAATAGTCATATGTAGTCATTATTTACACCATTATACCCATCCAAGTAAGGTGGTGGTGGAAACTAGATTACCCCACGGCGTGGAGACGGTATTCCGTACGTACGCATGTGCGGTGATTTCATTTTCCGTAGGATGGATAGATGGTTAAATAGGGTTGTTTAATACTTATAATAACATATAAGTATATTAGTTATACTTATGTTATTACTTCATAATTAAACAACTAATTAAGAAGAAGTTGAAGAAGAAATAAATTGGAAAGGATCGGTAATGGATATTACCTCTTCTTGGAAGTGCTTCATTGAGACCTCCATTTAGGGAACTAAACATGGTCTTTTAAGAAGACCAGGACCTCTAGGATGTATCTATGGAAGAGGAGAGGAGAAAATGGAAGGGTTTGGCTGAGCGTGAAGGTTAAATTTGGTGTGAGGAAGAGAGGGAGGAGGTCCTCTTTTATAAGAGAGGAGAGGGGCACCTTTGGAATAACTAAAAATATTATTTTATTATAAAGTCATGTTCGGTTTTAAATAGCTCCAAATTGATTTATTTCGATGCTAAGGTGGGTATGGGTCGAAATTCTCTAATACAATAGAATTTAGACAAGTTTAGGTTCCTATTTTAACCTTATCATTTAGATTTAACATTAATTTAAATAATTTTACTTTTACCGCGTCTTCTTGTGTTCTTATACTATAAGTTAAATAAACTTACTATATCAAGTCAAAAGAACCCCAAGTTGTTTATTATTAATATATAAAACCTTATATAAGTCATTTGGCTGAACCTTAGATTTTTAGGAATAAAATAACAATTAATAATATAATATTTGTTTTAAAAACTATTTTATGTCAATTTTGACACTATTTAGTAATTGATTTTTGTGAAAATTATAAAAGATTTATAAGTTCGAAAAAATTTAATTAAATCAATAATAACATGTCATTTTAATCTAAAAAATTAGTTTAATTCATAAAAAGTATCAAATTGTATTTATTTTTGTATTTAAAACATCAATTATGTCAATATTTTATTAATAAGATAATTACTGCCTCATCGTTGTGTCATAACTAAATTAAATTATATAATGTCTAAAAATTACAAATAAAATACAATTATGTAGGAAATCTTTTTATATTTATAATTAATATTTATAGTCGAATTTATCTTATGTATAGCCCCATATTAAAAATGATTTAGTTATTAATCTTTGATTTTAACTATTTTAACCCTTCTTTAAATAAATTAATAATAAATGTCCTAATCTAATCCAAGTGGGCCTGAATGGTAATATTTTATTCCTAAGTTTGTTTTTGGTCAAATTACACTTTTCCAATAGAATTATGACATGTGTTAGGGTAATAATAATATCATTTTTACCCTTAATTACCCTATTTACTTTTAACCGTGGTAAAAAAAGTAAAAAGTTACTATTCACCAAAAAGTTATTTTCATCTCATTGAACCACATTTTACTTACTGACATCAACCGTGTCTCTTATATTTTTGAAATTCCACTCACAGAAGCGGTAAAATTATGTTTTATGAAAAATTCAGTTTTTTTAACAGCCACTTGGTAGTTTCACTATTCATCTAAAATTGAATGTTTTCAGAAAAATACCAAAATTTCACCCTAGGATAATTTCGATATTCTAAGTTCAAAAATGAAGTCCATTTTGAAAAATAAAATATATAGAATTTCAAAAATTGGTTATTAATATTCATAACCGTTTAGTTTTAATAATATTTTAATAGCATATCATTGTTTAGTGAAACTCGGTATTGCGTACGACGCAAGCTATCAAGGAAGGCCGCGGTTGTGTGTAAAGCAAGACAAGCTAGTTTTGTGTGTAGTGAAATATTCCTTTGATGATTTATATAACATAAGAACAAAATATTTCACATAAAAGTCTCGGGTGTTACATTCTACCCCCCTTAAAATGAATTTCACCCTCGAAATTCGACACTTTGTAACAATTAGATGAGGATACCTCTCCCTCATCATATCCTCAAGCACCCATGTAGCTTCTTCTAAATGGTGGTTCCTCCATAAATCTTTCACCAATCGAGTGGTCTTGTTTCGTAGGACTTTTTCACTACAATCCAGAATCTCTATCGGTTGTTCTTCATAAGAAAGATCTTTCTCCAGCGGTACAACTTCTAGGATAAGTACATGTGAAGGATCAGGTATGTACTTTCTCAGGAGAGATACATGGAACACATCGTGAACTTGAGAGAGATTCGGTGGAAGCGCCAATTGGTAAGCTACCTTCCCAACACGATCCGTTATTTTGAAAGGACCGATATATCTATGGCTCAACTTCCCCTTCTTTCCAAATCTCATGACTCTATTCGAGGGAGATATCCGTAAGAACACTTTATCGCCCACTTCAAACTCTAGGTCTTTTCTTCGGCTGTTGGCATAACTTTTCTATCGACTCTGAGCTGCTCTTATGTGATGTTGAATAGATCTGACCTTTTCTGCCATTTCATCAATGAGATAAGGTCCAAATAGCTTTCTTTCCCCAACTTCATCCCAGTAAGTTGGAGTCCTGCATTTATTTCCATAGAGAGCTTCATAAGGATCCATCTGAATAATGGAATGATAGTTATTATTATAAGAAAATTCCACCAAAGGTAGGTGTTGATCCCAACCACCTTTTAAATCCATAGAGCAAGATCTCAAAATATCTTCTAGAGTTTGAATTGTTGTGTCAGACTGACCGTATGTCTGAGGATGATAAGTAGTGCTGAAACTCAACTCTGTATCTAGAGTATGCTGATGACTTCGCCAGAACATCGAGGTAAATCTCGGATCCCGATCAGATATAATAGAAAGTGGTACTCCATGCAATCTTACCACTTCATTTACATATATCCTGGTAAGTTGATCTAGATAGAAATCCTCTCTAATAGCAATGAAGTGTGCAGACATTGTAAGATGATCAACTATGACCCAGATAGAATTATTGCCTTTGGATGTTTTAGGAAGTCCTGTGACAAAGTCCATAGTGATGTTTTCCCATTTCCATTTGGGTATGGGTAATGGTTGTAACATCCCCATAGACATCTGTCTCTCAGCTTTAACATTCTGACAAACCAAGCATCGAGAGACATATTCAGCAACATCTTTTTTCATTCCATCCCACCAGAAGTACTCTTTCAGGTCCCTATACATCATCGTGCTTCCAGGATGAATAGATAATGAAGAACTATGAGCCTCATCCAGCAGCTCCTTCTTTAATTCGGGGATGGGAGGAACACAAACCCGATTCCTAAACTTTATTATCCCATCACAATCAAGGTTGAATTTAGGAACATTTCACACCTTCTTTTGTAACTCGACATCTTATTTCTATGCCTCTTTAATCTTCACATGTATAGATGGTTGAACATTCATTTGAGAAAGATAAGATTTTTCCCCTTCCATTATAATTAAAAGATCCATTCTTTGTAAATACATAAATATTGGATCTTTTCTGATCCTCATCATGGATAAACTGGCATGGTCTTGTCAACTTAATGCATCTGCCACCTTGTTTGCATTCCCAGGGTGGTAATGGATTGAGCAGTCATAATCCTTAATTAGCTCCAACCATTTTCTTTGGCGCATATTCAGCTCCTTTTGTGTGAAAATATACTTTAAACTTTTATGATCAGTATAAATATCACACCTTTCACCATAAAGGTAATGCCTCATAATCTTTAATACAAAGATTACCGCAGATAACTCCAAATCATGAGTTGGGTAATTTTTCTCATGTATTTTCAACTGTCGTGAGGCATAAGCTATCACTATATCATTTTGCATAAGAACACACCACAATCCCTTCTTGGATGCATCACTATAGATCACAAACCTTTCTCTTCTACAAGGCAGTGTGAGCACTAGTGCACCGGATAACCTTCTTTTCAACTCCTTGAAATTCTCTTCACATTCTTTCGTCCAAACAAACTTAACTCCTTTCCTAGTCATCTTGGTTAGTGGATTAGATAATCGTCAAAAATCTTTCATAAAACGTCTATAATATCCAGCCAAACCAAGAAAACATCGGATCTCAGTCACTGTTGTTGGTCTCGACCATCTTTCGATAACCTCTATTTTTGCTGGATCCACATATATCCCCTCTTTTGAGATTATGTGACCCAAAAATGAAACTTTTTGAAGCCAAAATTCACACTTGGTAAATCTGGCATAAAGCTTCTCTTTTCTCAGGGTCTTCAATATAATTCTCAAGTGATCTTCATGTTCTTCCATGCTCTTTGAATATACAAGAATATCATCTATAAAGACTACCAAAAACTAATCAAGATAGTCTCTAAAGACTCTATTTATCAGTCCATGAAGATAGCAGGGGCATTAGTAAGACCAAATGGAATCACTATAAATTCATAGTGTCCATACCTTGTACGGAAAGCCGTCTTTGGTATATCCTCCCTTTTGACCCTTAATTGATGATATCCTAAACGAATATCAATCTTGGAAAAGTATTGAGCTCCGCATAGTTGGTCAAATAGGTCATCAATGCACAGGAGATGATATTTGTTCTTGATGTGATCTTATTATGTTCTCGATAATCAATGCAGACTCTCATTGATCTATCTTTCTTCTTAACAAACAGAACAGGTGCTCCCCAAGGTGACTCAATAGGGCATATGAACCCCTTATCAAGATTCTCTTGGAGTTGCTTCTTCAATTCCTGCAACTCAATTAGGGCCATTCTATAAGGTGTCTTTGAAATATGCAAAGCACCCAGTACGAGTTCTATTGAAAACTCAACTTCACGATTCGGTGGAAGACCCGGTAATTCCTCCAGAAAGACATCATCAAACTCTTGTACAATGGGCATATTATTAATTGTGAGTTTCTCACTAACCATTTGAGATAAATAACCATCATTTAGTGGAATCAAGACCCATAAGATGGATGGAATTTCCACTGGAAGGTTATGTTCATCCTTGCATCGATAGACGATCATAGATTGATCTGGAATATGAATTGTGACATCCCTTCTTTGACAATTGATATGAGCTCCATGTAGAGAAATCCAATCCATGCCAATAATCACATCAAATTCTACAATATGAAGGATCACAAGAATTGCAGGAATCACTTTCACACAAACATCAATCGGAGAAGAATTATAAACTAATGATGCGACTGTTTTGCCATTAGGGGTTGTGACAGATAACTCAACATCTAACTGTTGAGGTAATAAGGTGATGTCCTTAGAAAATTCTTCAGAAAATAAGGAGTGGGTGGATCCAGAATCAAATAAAACATTTGCTACTTTAGAGTGGATGGTAAGTGTAACTTTCACCACATATTTATCGTACTCCACATCACTGATAGAAATTGCATGTGACATTCCTTTGTATTTAGCCTTAAGTGTTTGTTGACGTCAACCATCATCATCAACCCTTGGATTTGGGCATTGATTGGCATAATGCCTCATCTCCTTTCACTTGAAACATTGAAGTGTAGTAGGTTCATTCTGTGTATCCCTTCCTTTGTTTGCATCATTAGACATCTTCTTCCCATCATCGCGGCATTTAAATGCCTGATGACCTTCCTTTCCACATTTGAATCATTTACTTGTCCCATGAAGTCAACTCCCTCCATGTTTCTTTCCATAATTTGTGCATAAGGTAAAGCTCATCTTCTTTTTAGTGTGATCTTGTGATTTTCCTTTGAATTCCATTTTCCTCTTCTTATCAAACCCATATGACTGATGGGTTAATCCAATCTCCATCTGAACTTTGAGAGCACATCGAACAATTTCCTCGTAGCTATTGAAGTCCCTTATGGCTAATGCCCTTCAAAGACTTGGTTTTAAGAAACTAAAGAATCGATCGATCTTACTCTCAGGTTGGATAATAATACCAGAATCATACCATGTAAGTCTTGTAAAATTTTCTTAATAGGTACCAACATATTTATCATCATTTTTCTTCAGTTCAAGAAACACTTTCTCCATCATTGTTAGGAGAATACGAGGTAAGTACTTATTGAAAAATAAGTTCTTGAACTCGTCCAATTCCATGGACTCAATTTCATCCCCTTTTCCACGTATTCTTAATAAGATTCCACCATTGATCAGCATCACCCTCCAAACGATACACTGCTAGGATGACTTTATCATGCTCAGAACATTGAAAAAATGAAAATATTTTTTCAGTAGTACTAATCCATTGTTCAGCAACTAATGGATCAGTATACCGGCGGAATGAAGGTAGACGCTGTCTCATGAAGGATTCAATAGAATGTTGCTCCTTCCTTTGTTCGTTTGGAAGTCCTGCATGATTCATAACTTGAGAAAGTTGTGTGATAATTGCTACAAGATTTTGCATTCCAGCTCCTATAACATTTGGTTGCTCAGGGGGACAATCATTACATTGCCCATCGCATTCCGCATTAACACGGTTCCTTCAGGTTCCAGCCATTGACTAAAACCAAGAAGAATAGTGTGAGAAACACTAATTATAATAGGAAAACCACATAACCAAGAATAAAACTTCACACTTAAGGTCTTATCCTAGGTTATTCATGGCCATTTCGAAAACACTATGATTGTGTTCTATGCTTAGACTTATCCTTAGGGTTCTTACTAAGGCTTTCACATCCTAGTTTCTAAAGGTTGACTATACCTTTCCTCTGATACCAACTATAACGACCCATACTTTACATACATTGTTATTACTTCAGAATTGAAGAACACTTATTACAACATATAACAAAACCATGAAAGGACCATATAGGTATAGTGTCTTCAGAAACAAGGAAATATAAACAACTGGTTCATAAAGCATCTACTTTGCCTCACATTTATTTCATCATATCTAAAGTCCCTTTTTGGCATATTCTACTTAATAACCTTCTTCCTGACCTGGGGAAATAAAACATACAAAAGGGTGATCTCAAATGCTCAGTAAGTGTAAAAAAAAGAAATATCAATCACATCATATACATAAGAACATAACTTTTGGAAATCTTATCCTGTAAAAGAGATCATTATATCATAACATGCGACAAATCATAGAAGTGAAATGTAATCCAAATAATCATAACTTAAAACCTGAAACTTTGTGTCATACACACATAATCATAGATAATCATTTCTTATTAGTCAAGACTCATTTCCAAGACTATCTAGGTGGACAAAGTCTATTTCTAAACCAAGTTCACTCCTCGTTTCAGTCCTGTTTCACTGAAATGGTATAACCTACCGTTACAGCCATGTCTATCTCATGAGATATAAAATCTTTACCCAATGCATTGGAGGGAGATATAGGTCCCACCCATCTTATAATGATACCATTCTTATGTGTTCCACAAAATCATAAACCATACATCATAGCATAACCCATGTAATAAAAATAGTATTCTTAAACAACATGACATCATAAAACAATTCATATGAGATAAAGGAATTCATAAAAAAATTTCCATCACAACATAATCAAATACATGTAATAATAGGGATAGAAACAAAACCCAATATTATCTTAGATGGAAAATAATTTTGATAAAACACTTGAACTCCATTCTTGAGGAAAATATACTTTCTAATTCAAAAACACATTTCATTTCTTACCATGTCATAAAATTATAACAAAAAGAAGTTGATTAAAAATAAACATGAAAACTGGTAAAGGAAGATTCTTAGAAATAATGTTTTAAAAATCTATTCATGCCGTATAATTTAAAAAAACATTCTTCGTACTTTTGTCGGAAAAGTCAAAAAGTACCTCGTACGAAAAATGACAAAATATTCCTTTCATATCATTTACTAAAAAATAACCGAAGGGTAAAATTGGATATAAACTATTGTATAAGGATATAAATATTACATATTGAGGAAACATGGATGTGGATGATAAAATACACCCCAATAAATACTAAAGTATAAACAATCTCGGATAAAAATGAGATTGTGATATTTTCCCTTACCTTAGGTCCGACATGCTTTGTAAGTGTCCGAACCTCCTGTATAATGATTTAAATAATGTTATTGACTTATTCTGGAATCATACTTATTTTTATGATATCATATATGGTCATATTCTTAGCTTCTTAGTAGTAATATTTCATTGCTACTTGTTATTCGGGTGTTTATAACTAGTTTGTTCTTATCCGTGTTTTGTCGAATAAATTCTTATTATTCTCTTTAGGTTATAGATACCTCATTTTCAGAATGTTATTAGTGTAATATATATCATATTCATTCATTAAATTCATTTACCTAATCATTATGAAATGATGATCATGTAGAACGACTCGCTTCACATCGTGGAGACGGTATTCCGTACGTACGCACGAGTGCTGATATCGTTCCTATGATCGTGTAATTGTATTGGAGTGAATGTACACTATTTAAGAATCAATATCATATTATAATATACATATATAGTCATTATTTACACTATTATACCTATCCATGTAAGGTGGTGGTGGAAAATAGATTACACCACGGCGTGGAGACGATATTCTGTACGTACGCACGCGCAGTGATTTCATTTTACATAGGATGGATAGATAGTTAAATAGGGTTGTTTCATTATTATAATAACATATCAGTATATGATAGATACTGATGTTATTACTTCATAATGAAACAACTAATGAAGAATAAGTTGAAGAAGAAATAAACTGGAAAGGATCGGTAATGGAAATTACCTCTTCTTTAAAGTTCTTCTTTGAGACCTCCTTTTATGGCACTAAAATTGGACTTTTAAGAAGACCATGACCTCAAGGATGTCTCTAGGGAAGTGGATAGGAGAAAATGGCAGGGTTTGGACGAGCATGAAAGATCAAAGTTGTGTGAGGAAAAGAGGGAGGATGTGACCTTTTATAAGGGAGGAGAGGGGCACCTTTGGGATAACTAAAAATATTATTTTATTATAAAGTCAATTTCGGTTATAAATAGCTAAAATTTATTTATATAGAGTCTAAGGTAGGGATGGGTCGAAATCCTCTCATCCAATAGAATTTAGACATGTTTAGGTACCTATTTTAACCTTATCATTTAGATTTAACATTAATTTAAATAATTTTACTTTTACAGTGTCTTCTTGTGTTCTTATACTATAAGGTTAATAAAATTACTATATCAAGCCAAACGAACCCCAAGTTGTTTATTATTAATATATATAACCTTATCTAAGTCATTTGGAAGAACCTTATATTTTTTAAAATAAAATAACAATTAATAATATAATATTTGTTTTAAAAATTATTTTATGTCAATTTCGATACTATTTAGTAATTGATTTTTGTGAAAATCATAACAGAATGATAAGTTCTAAAAAAGTTAATTACATCCATAATAACATGTCATATTTACCTAGAAAATTATTGGAATTCATAAAAAGTCTCAAATTATATTTATTTGGGTATTTATAACATCAATTTAGTCAATATTTCATTAATAAGATAATTACTACATCATCGTTGTGTCATAAATAAATTAAAATATTTAATGTCTAAAAATTAAAAATAAAATACCATTATGTAGGAAAGATTTTTATCTTTCTAATTAATATTTATTGTCTAATTTTTCTTATGTATAACCCCATATTAAAAATGATTTAGTTATTAAACATTGATTTTAACTATTTTTACTCTTCTTTAAATAAATTAATAATAAATGTCCTAATCTAATCCAAGTGGGCCTAAATGGTCATATTTTATTCCTATATCTGTTTATGGTCGAATTACACTTTTACAATAGAATTAGGACATTTGTTAAGGTAATAATAATATCATTTTTCCCCTTAATTACCCTATTTACTTTTAACCGTGGTAAAAAAGTAAAAAGTTATTATTCACCAAAAAATTATTTTCATCTCATTGAACCACATTTTACTTACTGACATCAACCGTGTCTCTCATATTTTTGAAATTCCACTCACAGAAGTGGTAAAATTATGTTTTATGAAAAATTCTATTTTTTTAACAGCCACTTAGTAGTTTCACTATTCATCAAAAATTGAAAGTTTTCAGAAAAATACCAAAATTTATCCCTAGGCTAATTTCGATATTCCAAGTTCAAAAATGAAGTCCATTTTGAAAAATAAAATTTATAAAATTTCAAAAATTGGTTATTAATATTCATAACGGCTAGTTTTAATAATATTTTAATAGCATATCATTGTTTAGTGAAACTCGGTATTGCGTATGACGCAAGCTATCGATGAAGGTCATGGTTGCCTGTAAAGCAAGCCAAGCTAGTGTTGTGTGTAGTGAAAGATTCCTTTGATGATTTATATAACATAAAAACAAAATAATTCACATAAAAGTCTCGGGTGTTACAATAAATATTATAAACATCGGTTTTTTGGAAACACAACACATGATATAACAATTTTTCATTTTAATTAAATATTTAATAAATTTTGAAATAATAAGTAATTATCATATCTAAAAAATGTATCATTTGATAAATATGAGACATTTATTATGTTCAGAAGGGGGGTTTACTCTTGGTAGGGCATAACATCTATGAAAAATGAGCATTAACTGATATATAATTTTACTGTTAAATAATATATTTTATTTAATTATTTAACAAGAATTTCAATCATCTATAACCACATTCTACAAAATACATTATTTTCAACCAAATAATTTTAAAACAACAATTTACATTATTTTGAACAATTTAAAATATGAAACTCCATTAATTGAATATTTCAGACACTCTTTTATTCACTTTACTTTCAATCATGGATAAAACAAGAATTATAAATTTATGGTATTTAATGTTGGTTTTTAATTTGAATTGTGACGATGATTACAGATAACTAATAGTAAATATAATAATAGTTTTTATTACTATTATTATTATTAATTATGGAAGATAATTTTTAAATGGTGTGTTATAATTATTATTTTTAATAATAATAATAAAGATGTGTTACTATTATTATTTTATATTTTAAAAAATTAAAAGTTAATGAAATTAAATAGAGATAAAGATGCTCCTGGAGATATAATGAAAATACATAAATCATGAAGTAGTTCCATTACATTCATGACTACCGAGAGATGTGGGGATTTAATATCTAATTTATTTTATTATATCATAATAAATGAAATATGATAATATTAATTTAATTAAACTATAAATGGTTTTAACTTACATGGAGAGCCCAATGTGGCATTGAATATTTTAAATATATAAATCTATTATAAACAAATTTTAATAATATTATTATTATTTATGTTGTCAAAACCTCATTTCTACTATAAATTCATGGTAGGATTCAAATTGACTCTCCATTAGTGGTAGCCAAACCCTAAAATTGAGGTTGTTATTTCAAGACTAGTGTTGAATATTAAATTTTGATTCATGGTAGAGGTCCAAAAAAAATTCAATTTGATGACATTTTAGTTCATGTAATTATTAGGATAATTTAATAAATAGGAGATGAAATTATTAAATTTTACTTAAGTGAATCATAAAAAAGTAATATAAATTCGATCTAAGATGGTGCATAGGGAATGGGTAGGAATACCATTATTTCTGAAGCCACTTCATCTATCTTAATCTCTATATCCTATTCTATTTTATTCTTCAAAATTTCTCTCTTAGATATCTTATTAAATTTTTATTGTATTTCTTGTCATTTGTTCTGGTGGGTTCATCTCGATAAGTATAAATCTATTCTTAGTATTGTTTTTGAAGGTGGCGAGGAAAACTTTTCTTGTTTAATTAAATATTTTTAATTATCAAACATAGAGATATTTCTAATCAATGTTGTAGTGGCTATTGTTCATGGATCCATTTGTGTGAAATCATCTTTTTGAATGGTTTGTGTGTGGTTAGAGTGACAAAAACCATTTTAAACCTCGACATCAACTTGGAAAACTGTGATCTAGACTGTCCCTTTTCACATTCATTATCGTTTTCACATGTTTTTATATATTTTAATTATGTGTTGGCTTATTTGATATTATCCTTGATTGTGAACGCATGTGCGTGTGTGTGTCTCCCTTGAGAGCTGTTTAGATTCCATGATTGATATTATTGTATCCTTTTCCTTGTTTAGTTGTTAACACATGATGTTGAGTTTGATTCTTTATTTCTCATGATGATATATTATGATATTCTAGTCATTGTATGTCATATCACGTATGTTCGTTTCCTTTCTTTGGAGGTAAATTTTTCTGATCGGTACATGTGGACCATCGTGACATGTTTACACATAAAGTGTGATTACACTTTAATTGTGTTGTTTTTCAATAATGTACCCAAGAAAAAGGTGGATATAAAATAGAATTCCATGTTGATGATTTACTCATGGAACTAGATTCCATGTATCAGGTTTTTTCAATGTCTAGATAAATTAGGAGTAGCGTACTCGATGCCTAGTTAATTTTAGAGAAGTATTCCTTGCATTAGGATAATAATATAACTATTACAAATAATTGTTGGAGAAATGTTAATAGAACTGGAATCCATGTTCGGGTTTCTCAATGTTAAATTATATATGAGTAGTACACGTGATTACTAGTTTATTTGCGAGCAGTTTTCTTGATGACTAGTCAATTTTCATGTATCAAACATGATTTCTAGATGCTGGACAACAATACATACATGGGGTCTTGGGTGAAATTAGTTTCACGTACACACAATATCGTGTTGTTTTTAAGAAAAAAATTTATTATTCATGTGACTAGTTTAGTTAATAATTAAATTTCTAACAGATAGATCATGAGTGCCTTGTGGTGGTCCTTACTCCTTGAAAAAAAATTCACCATTATCTTCCACCATAGAGCTAATATAGGTATGGAATGGGGTTTGTGGAAGCTTGGTAATGCACCACAACATGGCCTTTTTGTATTATTATATAATTAGTAAATATTGATTTTTATTATAGAATACACTCGTATACCTGAACACAACAGGTATGGACAAATTTATTGTCTCATACTGAATCTTTTACTCGCACCCTTCTCAAGAATGTTAATGCACTTTAATATTACATGATACATAGAAACTAGTATGGGAACAATAGTGGATTACTAACTATGTGGAGCATAGTGTCGGAGAAGACCGGGAGAGACACAGAAGGACACCACAGTTCATTTATTTATTATATACATTTCGTTATGCTATTTATTCATTCCACTTTGAAGGAATATTTATTTGTATAACATTTATCTAAATTACACCATTATATATTTTACTCTGATTATTAATTATATTGGTTATTATAGATTATTGATCTTATGACATGGTATTAATGGAATAGTCTCCCCACTAATGGACTCAGACCCTCAATTCTAGTCAGTTGTCTCTTGTTTCTGAAGAGGCATCCATAAGGCCACATGGAATTTCATCTCAGGCTTGGTAGTTTGGGTCTAGATGATACAAATTGGTATCAAAGGACTCTAGATTTACTAAATTATTTCTTCTCTTGGTATTAGGTTAGGAAATGTTATAAATGAGATAAGAAATTGGCACTCAGGAATTTGAAACATGACAGTTCTTGGAAAGAACTGAATAGTAGACCTTTGAATTTCCATAATGTGAAGACTTTTTTTTCTTGTTACCAATTATTCATATTGGGTGATTCACATGATGTTATTTTTGATTGTTTTATTTTTAGTATTGTAATTAAACATAACTGGGAAAGTGGGTTCTCAATCCATATATATGCATAATGTTGTGTTGCATAGTACTTCAATAATAAAATACCTAGATTTGTGCTCTCAGTTTGGGATAGTATGTTTTGTGTGATAAATTCCTATTTCAATGTTCTGTGATATATCATTATATGAATTGATTACATGAACTAAGCATGTTGTTTTGTTGTTACATAAATAATGACTATAAATAACATGAATGTATGATAACAATGGTTAGTTGTTAGAGGGGTATTCCATGGGATAAGGGTACACTCCTATGAATACCTATTTTTCCCTAGTTGATTAGTTTAGAGAAACATTCTGTTATCAAATAGAAAGGATATGAATTTTTTTTCCCCAATGATCCACATATTATAGACATGTAAATGATAGAGGATGATGTTCAAGGTCATTGATCTGAATTGTTTGAACTAGAATTCTTCTCAACTGTATCTTACTATCTCTATACAATTCTATTTGATTTTTATAAATTCCTCTCTATGATAACTTCTTTGATATTTATGTGATTGAAGTGGAATCAGTTCTATTGGATTCATGTCGGTATGTATAAATTTATTTAAAATTTTGTTTTTGAAAGAGTTGAGTTAATATTTTATATTTTATTAAACAATTTGAATAATAAAATATAGTAATAATTCTAAAAACATTTGAAGAAAGGATCATTCAATGATTTATTTATGGCCATTCACCTTCTGGTTTTGTAAGATATTGGTTTGGGGGAAGAAAACATTTTTTAACCATAACATCAACTTCGAAAAACGTGAGTTAGAATGTTTCTTATCTCTTGGGATTTCATTTACACTTGTTTTTTCATATTATATTTTTTTTCTTATTAGATATTATGCTTTATTGTAATCGCATGTGGGTGTGTGTGTATCCCATGAGACATATTCTGGTTAATTGAGTGATATTAGTGTTGAATCATCCTTGTTTGCTAATTATCACTTGATATTATGTTTGCTTCTTTATTTATCATGATGATATATTATGATATCCATGTAATTGTATGATATATCATTATTTTATGTTTCCTTGCTTGGGAAGAACCATTCTTGGTTGACTAAATAAGTCGACCATCGTGATATTTTTATCCTTAGAGTGGTAGTATTATAGAATAGAATAGATTTCCAATGATTGAACAAATTATAGAGTGGACATGCAATGGAATTCCTTGTTGAAGATTCACATAGGGAACTAGAAGCCATGTATTGGATTTCTCACTTTCTAGTTGATTTGTGAGTGGAATACTCCATACGTAGTTGATATTGCAACATTATTCTACAATTGAGGTCGATGATATGATAATCATATATCAATGTTAGAGATGAAATTAAGAAACTGGAAGCCAAGTATCAGGTTTCTCAATGTCTACTTGATTTTCTTGTATTCCACTCAATTATGAGTTTATCTATGATTAGTATGCTTGATGCATTGTAGGTTAGTAATTGACACACTCAAATCCGAGATATCAACCAACATAACATGGATAGAAAACTTGGTGATCCTGTATTCATTTATACATGATATAATGATGTTATCAAGTAACAATTTACTAGTATGGTGACTAGTTTGGTTAATACTAACATTTCCAAGAGAGATAGATTTTGTTCTCCATGCACTAGTCCATGCTCCCTAAAAAAATTCCATTATTGACTTCTTTCATGGACTTAAATTTGGTTTTACCAAGGGATTGCGTCTTCTTGGATAGAGCACCACCACTCAATTTTGTTTTGAATTATTTTATTCTTGTAACATATTAATAATTATTTTGGAATACACTAGTATACCTAAACACACAAATTAAGGATTCATTGGTGGGGTCATACTGAGTCTTGTACTCACACCATACTTAGGTATTTTGATGTGATTATAGATTTCATAAGAGACCCAAAAATAGTAATGGGACATTTTGGAAATTACTGACTATGTCAAGCATGTATCTTTATTAGACTGGGATAGATATTAGAGGAAACCACAATTATTTAATTTATTATGTACTTTTCATTACACAATTTATCCTCCCCATTTTTGGATCAAATTTTTTCATATGACATGTATTTTAATTTTACCATTACACATTTTAAACTAATTATTAATTATATTTTTTATTGTTGATTATAATCCTATGACATGATAAAATGTTTATAGTATCTATAAAATGTGTATAGTATCTCTTCTGATGGACTCCTACCATCAGTACTAGCCGATAACCTCTTGTATATTGGGAGTTGCACATGAGGTCTCATAGATTTTCGACTCAGACATTGTGGTTCGGTTCAGTATATTACACATTGGTTTTAGAGGACACAAAATTACTAATTTTTTTCATCACATTTTCTTGTTTTGGGATATGACAGATATGAGATTGGAAATTGGGGCTCGGGTAGGGGAACTATGATTGTGTCAAGCCATCTTTGAATATTTTTCCTCTAAGTTTCCATAAATTGGGAATTTTTTTGTGTTGTTACTATTTATTACCATGGGTGACACACAGTATTTATATGTGATTTACAATATTTATAGAATGTTTATTAATTATTACTAGGAACATAGGTTAACATTCCATATATATAACTATTGTTGTATTGAATAGTAGAACGTTAAGTAAATGCATTAATATTTTCTCTCTGTTGAGGATAGTATGTTTTTGTTGACATATATGTGTTTATATGATGTGTCATATATCATTATATGATTTAATTATTTTAAAAGTGATTAAATTTGATTTTTTATATATAATTAATATTAATATAGTGCTGGTATGTATAGAACGGTTAGTGCTAGAAGGGGTATACCTTGTGTTAATGGTAGACTACTAGGAAACCTTTGTTTTCTCCCATAGCATGGTTTAGAGAAACTTTTTGTGATCTCATAGAATGGCTTGGAAATAATTTTTTCCAAATTTTCCTCCTAATATAGAAATTTGATAGTGGGAGTATGATATTCATGCTCAGTGATCTGAGTTGTTTGGGTTTGTCCCTTAGTTACACATCTATTGGAAACGATGTCAATAAATGGTAATATTATTGAATTTTGAATATTTTATTATAATAATATCCAAATTTTTTATAAAATATAATTATTTTGTGTGAAAAAATAATAATTTATCAATGAATATCACTTAATAATTTATTAATTGATTTTCATTAGTTTAATCTCCCATTTAACATGATGGAATAATCAATGAAATATTTTTTAAGGCTAGATACAGAGTTTGTAAATGATTCTAATGCCCGTAATTCCTAGGTACTGATTGAATAAAAATCATAAATATAAAATTTTAGGAAAGCATCATTTATTAAAAATAATTGAATATCTCCAAGTAGGATCATTGTATGAGAAAACACAGACCACTTCTTGGTTGTGAATTTTATGTTACCCTTGGTGGGGTATTACATTTTTGAGCATCGATCATTTGGTCAGGTTTATTCAGAGAATATGTTATTTAATTATTTTATTCTATTATTTTTTTCAAAAATAATATAATGTCTCATAAATTTTGTATCGTATGGAATATCTGATACCACAACTATGTCTGAAATGGATATTTAACCATATGTGGTGTTTTAATTTTATGCATGTGAAGTGTTAGGAAGCATCGCAAGTGTTAAACCAAATTTAATTTTAATTAATTACTTTATAACTTTTTTAAATAATTAATAACTAATAGCTCTCAAATGATGCGTCTTTTAAGATATCTGTGACCCGCGTAAAGTGTGTAGAGAGGGGTTTACCCTAAGTAGAGAATAACTTATATACAAAACGAGATTTAGTTGTAATTTAACGATTCTATTAAATATGTACTTTCGTTTAATTATTTAGAGTGAATATAACTTTTCTCTATCCTCATGCTACATTATTAATTATCCCCCCCCCCAAAAAAAGATTTTCCAAACTTAAATTTATACCATTTTGAAAAATGTAAAATATACAACACCATTAATAGATGAATTTAGACACTCTTTCAATGATTTTAAATTGAATCGTAGATTAAATGAGCATTTTAAATTTATGGTATTGAATTATAGTTTATGTTGAAACTTATATGAAAAAATGATTAGAGATAATTAATAATAAATATAATAAACATTGTTATTATTGTTATTATTAATTATTGAATACAATATTTAAAATGAGTCGTATTAATATTATTTTAAATAAAAATAATAAATTAGTGTTACTGTTTTTATTAGTAATATTAAATAAATAAAGAGTTAATAAAATTAAATGGGAATGAAGAGGCACCTAGAGATAGTTAAGGCATATATAACACATAATGTGGTTCCATATCCATCTAGACATTCTTGAGATGTAGGTAATTAATATCCCATTTATTTCATAATATCATAATAAATCCAAAGTGATAATATAAAGTAAATTAAATAATAAATTTGTGTATTACACATGGATAGAATATAGTGGCTAGTATAGTGTTTTAAATAAATAAATATATTGATATTAATATAAAAATAATGTTATTATTATTATTTTTTCATAACCACATTTTCACTATATGTCATTCTTACGATGTCGGATTGACCCAACATTAGCGATAGTGTGATTGTAAAATCGAGCTAGTCATTTCAAGAATATTGTTGAATATTTTATTTAGTTTCATGGTATAGGTCAATGAAATTCCCAATATGATTCTGGGTTGTGGCATGGAAATAATATGAATATGTAATAAATATATAATGCAATTAATAAATATTAATCGATTGATTGATGAAAAATTATTATAAATTTGATCTGCGGTTGGGTGCATGGTATGTGTAGGAATTCGATTAGTTCTCACACAAATCCCATATCTCTTACTCTCCATCTCATATTCTTCTGTATTCTTCTAAATTTCTCTCCTCAATATATTATTCTATATTCATTAGATTGGGGTGTTGCAAGTTCCACTGGATTCATCTTAAAGTGTATTTATTTATTTGTAATATTATTTTAGGTAGTTAGGTAATTTTATTATATTTAATTAAATATTTAAAATTTTAAAATATAATGATAATTGTATATAAGGTTGAAGAAGGAACGGTTCAAGTATTTTTTGATGTGTGATCATGATTTGATTAGGTACAAGCATCATTTGGGTGACTAAACACCATGTAAACTTCATTAGTGACCTGGAAAAACATGAGTTAGGATGTTCCTTATCTCTTTAGCTCTTGATTAATTTTTTTTTTATATTTTATATATGAGTTGGATATCTTGATATTATTCTTAACAGTGATTTCATGTGTGTGTGTGTATCGCGTGAGACCTCTTTTTATTCAATGAGTGATATTTGTAAACCCTTTTCTATGTTTGATTGTTATTTAATGATTTTAGGTTTTCTACTATTTTTCTCATGATGATATATTAATATATTCTTTTAATTGTATGTCATATCCATTATGTTTGTTTCCATGCTTTTAATGTACCACATTTGATGTTTGGAATAGGTGGAATACATTGAAATGTTTAACCTTATAGGGGGAGTACACTCAACATGATTTGTTTTGAAATTATGGACTCGAGCACAGGGGGATGATATAATATAATTCTATATTGAAGATCCTCTCAGGGAACTAGAATCCAAGTATCTGGTAACTCGATATCTATTTAATTTGCATGTGTCGTACTCGATTCCATTTTGATTTTCAAGCAGTATAATATATTTGATGTCAAATATATGATGACAATAAAGTAGTTTTGATGATTATCATGGGTAACATGAAGAAAAGTATTGGGTTTACCAATTTCTAAATGATTTGAAACTAGTGAACATGACTCCTAGTTTATCTTAGAATAGTATGTTTGATGCCAATTTGATATGTTAGTGGATCACCCAATGCCTAGATGTCAAAGAATAAGAAAAACCTGAGGCCAATGGTGAAATTATTTTCATGTAAAAATGATGTAATGAGGGTTTAATGAAACAATTTAATAGTATAGATTCTATTTGGGTTAATATAAAATTTTCTGAAAGATAAATTCTTAGCACTGTGCACTATTCAATGCTCCTTGAAAAATATTCATTGATTATATTATTGTATGAAAATGAAGCATGTGCTATTGAGGATTTATTGTAACTTGGTTAGAACACCACTACTCGATTTTTCTTTTTTTGATTTTATTATTATTATACATTAATTATTGTTATGGGATAAAAATATATAAATGAGCACACAAGGTATGGACACATTGGTGGTGCCCTATTAGGTATTGTACACACACCTTACTCTTTCATTTTGATGCACTTAATGATTCCATGATAGATATGAAAATAGGAAAGGGTCCTATTATGGATAATTTATCAACTAGAACATGGAGCTTCAGGAGACCAGGATAGACACAACAGAGGTCCCCATGGTTCTTTTATATAATATCATCTTTTCATTACACATGTAGTGCTTTACACATTTGGAGTTTCATTATCTGAATGACATGTATATAATTTTAACCGTTCTTAATTTTACTTTTATTATTTGTTATATTTTTTATTTTTTATTATTTATCATATGACATGATACTAAGGGTATTTTCTCCTGACTAACAGATGTAGACCCTCATTACTTGTTGATAGCATCTTCAGTACAGGGAGGCACACAGGGGGTTATCTGGCAATTCAGATCGAACTCGGTGTTTCCTGTCGGGATGTTACATGATTGGTTCAACAACTATCCTGGGAAAATCACACTTTATTAAAGGTAACCATTTTTCCCCTAGGTTATTATCCCATTGGTTGTGAACAATGAAAAATATAATTATAAACAATAGAATGGTTATTCCCATAATTATGGGATATATTATTAATTAAAGAAATAATAGCATACCATATATATTTTATGACATGGAATAAGTGAAAGTGTTGAATTTATAGTAATATTTATAAATCTACAATGATACACTTATTTAATATTTTTAGGTATGAGAAATATAAAAGTGGATGTGGAAGAATGAAATTTATTTCCATCATCAATGTTGGAATAAAGTATATAAAAATTTTATGGGACTCAAGAAATCCAAGGAGAAAATAGATAACATGATAATATATATAAGGGAAATGTCAAAAATAATTATTTCATATGGATGATATAAAGATAATTTGTTTTATATATTATATTTATATATAAATAGACAATTAAAGACTTTGTAACTAATGTGAATTATTAATTTTGTCATATTATGTCTCTTGAAGGTATGTTGATGGAATAAAAAAAGTTAATTGTAATATTGAAAACATTTCCTAATAAAAAAAATTAATAGTTTTATTTTTTATGAGAATGAGGGAAATATCATAATGAGTTTCACAACACACTCCTTAGCTATGAAATGTGGAAATCAACCATGTCCGAGAAGAAATCCATAGAGAAAATGGAATTTAAAATAACTAAACAACATCATGATCAATGAGGATAAATAAGATTATTATTTTGAATTATTAAGGGATAGAAAAAAATGATTATTAATATAGAGGATAATGGAATATATCTCTAACAATAAATATTTTGAAATGGATATTATAATGGAAAATCTCCAAATAATTTCATTTTTTAGTGAAATTTGTAATTTTGTAGCTGATTATGAAATAAAATAAATAATATATTATGATTATATAAGGTATAGTGAAAGTAACTAGATAAATAAAAGGGAATGACTTAAAAATATTCCATTACTTTTAGTGTTAATTGATATAAGAAACAAATAAGAATATGGTCATGCTTGGAATGAAAGGGGGAAGATAACTACTAAATGAAATAAAGTCATTCTAATGAATATTTTCATTTTATTTCATGTAACTTACTATATCATTAGGATATACATGAATAAATTTTATAATCATTGGGATAAGTAGAGAAAACCTATATGGGGAAAATATTAAAAGATAATATTAAAGTGGTACATTAGAGAACACCACTACAAAAGAGGGAAATCACATTCCTGAAATTAATAGTTGTTTAGTTGATGAAATTAAATTATGAATTTCATGATAAGTATGAGTTGTATTTAAACCAAATTAATCATTTTTATGGTTAAATTTTAGGGAAATTGATATTTTTTAATGACATTGTGAAGAATATTACAAAAAAATAATATGAATTGAACACTAATCTATAAGCTGTTCTGAATCTAACAGTACCGTAGTAAAAAATGATATTATTAGAATAATAATGTGTAAATAATATATCATTTGTTATCGAATATTGCGAAATCTTTTTTACAAAATCAATTAAAAATAAAATCTATGACACGCAGGAATGTAAAATTTGTTTTATCAAATAGTTTTGTTTCTACGAGAAAATTATTTCATGAATGGTTTTAAAAAACCTAAATGTATATTCAACTAAATTTTTTTTAATGATTACATAATAAATAATTATTCCCAAAATTTAAATTAAAAGGATTCATGAAATATACCACCAAAATAATATAGAACTATAAATAGGCTTGATTGTTTCCTTAAAGAATATTCATCAAGGATACCATAAGTGTTGTGGAGTATTGGGCATAAATGTTTTTACAATTACAATATTCTATTTTATTGTGTCACAAAATCATGCATTTATAGTTGTGATGTATAGTGTACATAAGTTGGGAATCATAAATAAAAGGGGGGAATAGAAATTTAACATAGTTATGAGTCAAAAATAAATTTCATTTTATAGTTTAAATATCATAATGATTTGAGAAAAAAGGTAAGAATTTGAAGAAATAAATGACCATGATTTCATGATACACTCATTAGGATATTTATTATATGAGAAAAAAAGTTGTAAAAATTTGAAAAGTCACTTATTATCCAAGTAACTCATAAATTTTGTGGGCGGAGTAAGACATAGATTCTTTATAGTGAAGATCATCACATATAACTATAGAAAAATGAATTTAATTAACATTAAATCTCATTATGGTAGTTTTTTATCTTTTTAAATAGAATCTCATAAATTATTAAATGAATCAGTGTAGGTGAGAATAAATCTGAGAAGCTATATTAAAGTTATATATTCATTTTTTTATTTTTATTAACATAAATATTTAGTGAATCATTCTATTTCTATAGAAGAAATGATAATATATTCATAATAAAAACATTCCCAATCACTAGGATAATAGATTAAAATATTATGACATGATGTGAAAAAAAAGGTGAAATTTAATTTTAATGATTTTTTTTTGGAATTTATGATTACTTAACATTTTATAATGATTCTAATTATGATTTTAATATAATATGTGGTAATAGATTTTACTCCCTTCAAGATTGTAAGATAATAAAAATTTTCAAAATCCAGTAGAAGGAAAAAATCCATAATGATGCCAAAATATATTGGAAATAATTTACACAATGAAACAATAAGTTACAAAATATGATTATATTAAAATTAATGTATGTTCACAAGCGTATGTGATAACCAGAAACCATCCTAAATAAACTATGAATTTTTATTATTACTGTAAAACCAATATAACCTCGTCATTTAATTGATGTCAATCAATATGATAAAATTATTTATGAAATATATATAATGATCATGTTAAATATAAGTGATTTGATTAATTAATAATATATTATAATTAAAAAATTTTGAACACATTTTAGACATCCAAAAATATGTTTTCTTCAAAAAGTATTTTTGTTAAATTATGTGAGGGAATAATATAATATATTTTAGGAACATTTATATAACTTATTTTAGGAACTGTTCATAATATTTAAAATTTTAAAATCAACGTTAAATTTGTGTAAATTTTTTTCTAAATTAATTGATTTTTTAAATAATTGTAAAAAAACTAAATTACAAATATCATCATATATTTTCATTAATTCACATAATGTAAATAATTTGTTTTCATTATTCCATATTTGAATAATTTGACTTATAATAATCTAATTAATATCATTTGATTCGAAAAAAAGTTTAGTATAAGATTATTTTCATTATTAGATCACAGTTATCAAAAACATTTTTTAGATACAAAATTTTATTCCATGATATGTAATTAAAATAACCCCCAATATAGGAAACATATACATAATATTTTGAGATTTTATATCTATTTATATGGATATAAATTCATATAGTGATTGTTTCATGTAATGTAGTTAATATAAGATAATCTATTTTTTGAAAAATTTCATTTTCCAGAAATAAATCTCTACATCACACATTGTGGGATTATTATAAATTGTATTTTTAAAAATTATAGATAATGAATATGGTATATTGGATTTCATATTTTTAACCATACTCATTTTCATTTTAAATGGTCAAAACATTTTTGGGTTGTAATTAATAATAAAAATAAATGAAAAACTTTAAAAATAGTAAAAGGGATAATAGTATTAACCGATGTTAGTACTAGGTAATAATGGCACATATTTTTTGTCTAATGTATTATTTTATGAATTTATTTTAACCCTTATAACCATATTAGATATAATTATTTATATATAGGGTATAATTATATAAATGCTAACTATAAAATATATAAATTATTGAAAAAGAAAATATGCCACCCTCTTACTTATAAATAGCACTTTTTTCTCACAAAGGGACTCATGATATCTATGAATGAAAAATAATATATTTTTAGACTAATTAAATATTTCCATTATGGTTTTTGATTTATTATTTTTAGTTTATTATATTGTAACATCCTAGCCCATGTACTACACACTTGATCCAAAATTCGGACCGCCACCTGACCTTAGATGAAACTCCCCTAACACTAGAAGATGTAGACTAGTAGCGATAGGATGATAAGTCATGGTGGAGAGACTATACCAACTTTTATTGTAGTAAACCATGATCAGAAATAAATAAAAATATGTGGATTAATATATATCCTAAACAATAATAATTTCAAAAGATAACCAAAACAACGAATGCATTACTGATCTGAAAGGGAAAAAATAAAATTTCGTGTAAGTGTCAAAGTGTATAAGATGAATATGAAATTAAAGACATGAAATAATCTTATGCGGTTTTTGACATGGGTGTGGTTCCATCATCCACCCACCAACCTAAATCATCTATAAAAAATATAGTCATTTACCTTAACATATACTACAACAATATTTCATATTCAGGTATTAATCATGAAACCCAAATAGGGTGTCAGTATGACTCAGTAGGCCACAACCCATGGTGTCTAAAATAAAACCAATCAACAACATGTGTAGGAATTTTTATAAATAAAATAATTAAAATTTATAATTTAATAGTTATCAAATTATCAATAAATCAATATTAACAACATAGAATATCATGTTTGAATCGTGTCACACAGTCAATTAATAATTTTTATACATATTTATCCTTATTGAAAAACACCATGTCTACACAAAAAATCCCACAAGTGCAGAATTCCATGTTTGACACCAAAAATCATTTCCATGTAGAATTCATTGTATGATTCCTAAAATCCCATATGTTATTATTTATCATTGGTGTATATTTCCATGTCTGACACCCCAATTCTCAATAATACAAATAGATATATCCAGTGTAGAATGCCAAGTCTGACACCCGAAATCCCATTGCTGCATAAAGTCAATTCTAACACCCATAATACTATTAATTTATTTATATTATTGGTGAACAATTTCTGGTTTAACACCCCAAATCCATTTATGAATAGAATCAAATCTAACACGTTAAATTCCATTAGTGAAAAATGAAATGTCGAGCACCCCAAAAACTCATCCATTAATTAATTTATAATTTAAATAATCATGTATATTAATTAATTCAACAACTAATTTACAACATCAATGTCATGTTAATTAATTATATAATAAATTAACAATTAATAATATCAATATTCAATAATTAATTGACCAATTAATTATTCTTGATCGTAGAAAACATGAATATTAACTAAAAATTTAATTATTCCAATTTTTTATGATTTATACTAATAATTAATTCACCAATTTATTATCCTTATTTCCCATACAGATTAAATAACTCAACTATATCAAACCATCATAATTAATACTCACAATTAGTTATCATACTCAACAATCAGTAAATCCAAAAAATTCACAAATTCTATAATTAATTTATTAACCATATTAATTACTTCAATTAGGGGTATCAATTTATAAAATAATATAAAAATACTACAAAATTCATATATGATAAAAAATCACAACTAACAGATTTAGAAATTTTACCACCCTCATCGATTATTAGAAAGACATTCACTCAATGGAAATCAAAAAAATATGAGAAGCACAAAAATGTAGATCCAAATTCAGAATCTATATCAAGAAACCATAATCAAAGATATTGAGATTTAATCAATGTAGATCTATATCAATAATCATACATATAGATACCTCCAAAATTTTTTCGATTAGAATAAACTGGGGATAAACTCCACCAAAATATTAATATATGAAGTAAAATTAGATGGAATAAGGGTCGGGATGAGATCCACATGCCATTAGAAGAGAAGATCATCGATTAATTCATTGAATCACGAAGAATGTTGGTCAGACAACCATAGAGCCCCACAAAAAATATCTAGAATTTCCCAATAATGATAATTCATGAGCCATGGTTGAAATGGGGATTTTTTGGGGGTTCACTAGATTTACGAAATTGGTTACAAAGAAAATTTTTACAAAATATTTCTTGGTAGGGGTGGATGGTTTAACAAACTAAGAGACAACCTTGTAGTCATCGCTATCAAGGGTCTTACAGTTAGCTTCAATGGGTGTTTAGTTTACTTTGACTATGTGACAATCCTACAAAGTCCAATTTTCTAGAAATGATTTTAAAACACCTCCCAAATGCACCCCAAGTCATAACTCCAAACAAAAGTTCATATATAAAACAAAACATACTTGAATTTGTTAATGAGAGAACTATAGAAATGCTCGAGATCTTAGAATTTCCCCCCGAATTAAAATAGTTCATCCTAATGATTCACTCTTAAGCCTCTTAATGATTCTAAAGAAATAATATCCAACTATTGAGCCTATATATATTCCTCCCTTTCCAATGTATCCTCTAGTAAACATCTATGCTCCTGTAACAATAAAAATAACAGTACAGTCTTTTCTTAAAAAACATTCTTCTTGTGATCCAACAAACAAATTAGATTCTCTATATAAGATGCATCTATTTAATGACCAACCGAATCCAAATAGATCATATCAGAATGGTCTCCGTGAGACCTTTACAGTTGTGACTCATGGAAAATATCATGCATTGTGCTGCATTTATGTGGAAGAGCTAATTGGTACACAACATGCCCAATTCTATACATTATCTAAAATGGTCCAGAAAACCAGGGTAGTAGCTTTCCCAATCTCTGTATCCCATGGTTTTCCAACCAAGTCGACACCTGAAGGAATGTACGAACACCCTCTATAAACTCAAGGGGACATCTCCATCTATTGGCATATAAATTATGTCTACATTGAGTTATATCCTTACCGTTTGGAATAAAATAAACCAACTTTGAGGTCACCTACATGAAACTCTGTCCAAACAACTCTTAATCACTAGCCTCCATTACACATAGTGGTGAACTACATGACCTTACATAATGAGCCCCATATGGGGCCTTATATATTGTTTCGTAATAAATTTTGTTCTATGAAAACATCTCAAAAGCCAAGTGCTTCTCTGAAGACCCACCAATGTTAAGCACACATGCCCACAACGTATGCTCAAGAACCTATATTATACGCTATGACTACCCATCTGACTGTGGTTTAAAATTAGTATTCAATAATACTTGTATAAAAAGTTATTTAAACAAGACCCGCTAGAATTGTGATGTAAATCATGAATCAGGATGTGAAACAATATTCCATGACACCCTGGGAAAACAAACAATCTCTTATATAGTTCATTTTCCCAACAGTTCCAGTATGAAGGTTTCCCATTTAGGAATAAAATATTATACATTTGTCTCTAAATCCACCACAACCAAAATAGGATCATTATTTATAATGTTTTTTAAGTCTTATTGAAAATTATATAGTCATGTAATACCACATCCACTCAGGAACGGGTAATGGTTGTAGAAGACATCATGGTCAGGTATACTCCACCATCACAAGGTGATAAGTGAAGTATTGTGTGACAAATATTTCAACCTCATTTTTCATTCCATTCCAACAGAACTGTCTTCATTGATCATCGGACATTTCTGTCACACCGTGATGTACCGCCCACTTTGAGGCATGAAATTTTTACATGACCTGATCCCTCATTCTCGTTGGTACAACAACACTATCTTTAATATAGATTATCTCATACACATCTGTCAACATATAAATATATTTCTCACCACCATTAATGAGTTCCTTCAAGGATATTCACTTCATATCCTCATATTGGATGTCCAAGATCCATCTCAAAAGTGTAGAATTCAGTGTAACTCAAATGATAATTATCTTCTTTTGAGTCTCCTGACCCACTAAATACATTTCAGACAACAAATTCTTCATCTTCCACCCAGTAATAGTCTCATGAACCATCTATTTCTAAGTTTTATTTCTCATGTCATCAACCACACTATTTACCATCCTGGTTTACAGACTACTTCGAAGTTGAATGACTGTATATATTCGAACCATCTCAACTGACAAATATTAAAATAACTATCTATGGTGAACTACATCAATCTCTTACGTTCAGTGTAAACTGTAATCTTTTCTCCAATGACGTAGTGTCACTAAAAATTCAGTTCATATACCACAACAACCAACACAATGTCATGTGAATGGTACTTTTGTTCATGAGGCATCAAATGTTGAGACCCATATTCCACAACTCGGTCTCCCTACATCATCACAGCTCCATGTCTGATCATAGAAGAATCATAATACACAATATACTCCTCTCCTAACATATAAAGGATCAAAATTTATGTTGATTTCAAAGACTACATCAGCTCCTGGAATTAATTCTCTCAATATTTTTTCCACTAAATTTCTACCCCCGTCTTAGTCATTCCAAAAAGCGGCAGTGCCTATCAGAATTTTTTTGATTAACCTCTTTTAATATTTACCCAATCCAAAATGTAATTATTTACTTAAAAACTTATTTGTATGGTCCAAAGAAAAAAATGAAGGATTCTTATCTAGGTCCACAAACACACCTTTATCTAAGATGGTATGCCCCAAGAAGTGTACCTGACCAACCGTTAACAAACACATAGATATATTGGAAAATAATTGATGCTATGTTAGTGTACTCAATATGAACATAAGATGTTCGGAATGATCATCATGAGTATTGGAGAACACCAATATTTATTCCAATATCCCCACCACAAAATGATCTAGATACAGATATAAGATTCATTTCATCAAGGTCACATAAACTACTCATGCACTTTTTTACCTGAAGAGTGTAATCACAAAAAGATAATTGAAATTAAAACTCATGAAATTTGTACATTGTATATCAAATTTACTAACTCTCAACTGAAGATACCCTAACCTAAAGTCAATCTTTTAGAACACACAAGACCCTTTTAACTAGTCAAAATGATCAATGAGTCATGGAAGTGAATATCGATTCATCACAGTCATGTTTTAACCATTTTGAAATAAAAACATAAATTTATGATCCTATTATCATTCATTGAATACAATACATGTGATCCACAATGTGACACACTCAAATAGAAAAAACCTTTATCCTTCTATTCCTCCAGTGGAGTTTGAGCTCTTGAATCATGGTCGATTCCATTATTTATTGTGTAATAGATAATGTCATATTCTTTGACATAAGCAGAATAAGGAATTAAAAATCTCTCTCTTGTGGAAGACTTAAAGGGGCTTCAAGTATGAAATCCTGAAATAGTTCTACTACTAGTGGAAGTAAATCATGCCTGACAGCTTCATCATAATATAAAAGGCTAGAAACCGTTGTAGTGAGATCTACCAATTGTTGAGTAATTGTCCATGCATGGCTAGGAGTTATATCCCACATTACATGGTGAATGTAGAGGACAACCAAAGAAAATATAAACATAAAACTACTACGGTAATATTCTATGTGGGATATATAGAGCCCATAGAAAACGGTGCTCCCCAATCTAAAGATAACATTTCTTGGACACAAAGATTTCTGTCAATCGTAGCCACAAAGGTATATCTATCATCATAACCATATATATAAACTCCCCTACCTGGATTAACCCATTAATTAATTTACCAAAGCTAATAGAATTTGATGAACCAGTATAAAATAAATACTATGTAATGTAGATGAAAAAAATATTACTACCTCTAACTATTGATTGACCAACCTTTTTATCCATGAGTGTTGGATTAATCACATGTAACTATCAGTATTATATTCCATATTATTATATATGACTTCACTGAGTTTCACTAATCTACAGATTTGGGATCCCTTTCCCAAAAGTTCCATGTCCATAGAATCTACCACCCTGGCCTGATGAACTCCTGCTGCCATATAGGTATGGTGCATAAGACCCCCTTCTCGCACATTGGTTCTCTATATCCACTACATCACTACCTGACTACCCATGGTTGCTATAGAACCTATGTAGATGATAGATATTTTTGTAGGCTCGAAACTCTAATGGTGGTTGGGAACAATGTTTCAACAACTTTCAAATACTACCAAACTAGTGGAAGGGCAATCTAGTAAGATCCTGGGTACCTGATCCCCAAAACTAGCCACTATACTCCCCACTATTCTTTATAAATTTCTCATAAAATTTCTTACTCCTCTCAAAAGTCATTCTCCATAACTAAAAAATGTGAATTAATTTTCCTCTATTGAAAGACTTATTGAGTTCATCCATTGAAATTAGATCATGATTTACCACCTCCATAAACATATTATAAATAAAGATATTCACCTCAAACTTGATTTCACATTTAAGTCTATCGTGAAATTGTATGATTGATGTATCATCATCTAATGGAATTGTTGGATCAATACACTATAAGATTGTGATGTGTCTAGCATAATCTATCAAAAGTAGATTCCCCTGAGTTAACCTCTAGAACTCTTCTTCTCTTTCATTCCTCACTATTTCAAGGTATAAGTGTTCAAATTTATTTTCATGAAAACACTTCTATTTAACACTATTAGCTAGAATAGTGTGCACTTGGGTATCCTACCAATGTTTCATTTCACCATGCAACATGTAAAATCTCATCTTTACTCTTATATATATATAAATGTCTCCAGGTGGTCATGTATAGTCTTGATAGACTCTATCCTGAACTAATATCTCTCATTTCCACCCACTCCATTGATAGTCATATGAATATGCAACTGAAACACCCTCATCCGATAATAAATTCATTTCAAAATCTATTCTAGGTCTTTTTTCATGAATTGAATGGATATATTTATGTTCAATTTGAATGACACTATTGTTTCCTCCCCCCAGCACAATCAGTACCTCAGGTTCCACCATTGGTGGATCGTCCAATTCCATTTGCTCCGTTTGTACTCTCAACAAGCGGCTTCAGAGAGGAATTTCTCTACAACTACTAACACACATCTAAGGACTCATAAAATACATTATCAAATTTAAATAGAATGAGAAACCTTCACAATCCATAAATAGTCTTTTCCTTAATGCCAACCACTCGTTCGTAACCAATGCATTATTGCTACCCTTAACCACCTTGTACATTGATCCAATTAACAAGGGTAACCACATTCTCACCCTCATGTTCCACATTCAGATAGTCACTCTTTATTATTTAAATTATTTTACAATTATCTAATTCATATTAGGAATTGATTAAAATTCAATTTCAATATAATGGAAAAATAGTCTAAGCTCTATGACATACCTCTACCCTTTTCACTGCATTCCTATAATGATACATATAACAATAATACTAAATGATTTGAAAGATATATGCAGGACCAACTCTCATTCCATTCCATGACATGAATCAATAATAAATAATTCACACAAATCTCCACAATAATTTTCATTCCACAAAACAAATTTGTCACCCAATTTGAAATAATATTCAACTCTAACAATAAACAAAAATATCAACAATCCAACCCTGAGTATTTGGGTTTTCCCTCATATATGGGATCGAAACTCCCATACAAAATATTAATATAGAACCTCAAATAATCGTTGTATATTTTGTACCTGTCCCAAACATTAATACTAAAGAAGAACAAATAAAACTTCTCTGATACGACTGTGTAAGGTCTCGACAAGGGTTCCACGCAACAGTTCCATGAGTCAGGCTGCCACATGAACTCAAACATGTCTCCTCATATTCTAGAGTCATACAACTAGTAGTGAGGGTCTGGTAAGTCATTATAGGGACTATATAGCCTCTTTTATCAAATTAAACCACACATGGAAATAAGTAAAAAAAATGTGAAAAATATATAACTAGAACAATACCAATCACAAGATAACCAAAACAATATATACATTACCCAACAGAAAGGAAAAACATGGAATTCCAATTAAGTGTCAGAGTGTCTTAAATGAAATTGAAATTAAGGGCATGAACGACTCCCATGATGGTCCCAAACCACATCTATTTCCCTCATCCATGTCCAAACCTATATCAGAAATCCATCGCAGGGTTATTTTCCATCACCTTTCATGCAAAAACAATGTCTATTTGGGCACTGATTAGGCAGCCCAAGTAGGGTGTGAGGGCGACATAGTATGCCCCCCAAAATGTTTCTAAAACAAATATAGCCATTAATAAGTTTATGTAGTTTTATAAATTATATTTGTATTATAAATAATTGATTAGTTTTCACATTATCAACTAATCTTCATTAACCACCAAGACTATTAACTTTTAATTATGTTACATATTCATTCCTTTCAAACATATTCATCATTAATGTAGAATTCTATGTCTAGAAAACAAAATCCCATCAATTTATAATTCCATTTCTAACACCCAAAATCTAATCGATGTATAATTCCATGTCTAACATCTAAAATACCATTTTATATTATTGATCATTGCTGTAGAATGTCATGTTTGATACCCAGATTATGAATGTAATTTTTAGATCCATTTAGTATTGAATGACATGTATAAAACTCGAAATCCCATTAGTGTAGAACATATTGTCTAACACCAAAAATCTAGATCATTTATGTATATTATTAGTTCATAACACCTTGTCTAACACCCCAAATCCCACTGGCATAGAAAGTCATGTCTAACTCATAAAATTTCATTGGTACAGAACACCATGTCAATCACCCCAAAATCCCATCCTTTAATTAATAAATTAATTAATTAATCAATTACAATAATTTATTCCCAAAATAATAAAAAATCTCTATTTAATGTAAAATAATTCAACAATAAATAACATTAAAAATTAAAAAATCAATAATTAATAAACTAATTAATTATTCACGTTCACTAAACCATGATAATTAGAAATATGTTTATTTATCCCATTATATTTTTAATTGAAATTGATAATTAATTCACCAATTAATTACCCTTATTTATCATTCAAATTAGACAACTCAACTATCTCAACCAATCATAATTAATTCTCAAAATAAATTATCCTCTTCAACAATCCCTAAATCCCATAATTTCACAAATTTCACTATTAATTGATTAATATTTTTAATCAATTCAATTAGGGGTATCAATCATTAAAAAAATCTAGCAATCCAACAACTTTCCTGTAAGAAAACAAATCATAACTAGGAGATTTATAAATTAGACCACATATTATGATTCATTGATGGACATTCTCTTAATGGAAATCCTTAAAATCCAAGAAGAAAAATGACATTGATTTGTCTTTTGGTTCTATATGGCTACAAAAAGATCAATTATATCAAGATCTAATACATCTAGATTTAGATATTCATTATTAGATCTTGATCTCACCAAAATGGTTTATATTTGACAGACCATGGGATAAACTCTACCAAAGTATTTAGAGAATAAAGAATAATATAAGGAATATGAGTCGAGATGATATTCACTTAATGGGAGAAGAGAATACTGATGATTCATGATTTTAATCTTGACGAATGGAGGTTGTATGGACTTCTCACCCCTCTAGAATGGTCTAGAATCTCCTAAAATGGTATATTCCTGATACAAGGTTTAAATAAAGGTGTTTCGTTGGTTTGAGTGATTTTAAAATAGTTTTTGGGTGGAAAGAAACAACACACATAGATTTTTTGGGCATAAAAATAAGGTTTAAAAAACTATTCACCATCCATGATTCCCTCACAATCTCGAGTCACATGGACAGCTGGGATGGGGATACAGTTTACTGTAACTGTGTTCCAACCATGAAAAGTTCCCTTTTGACAATATTTTCATAAAACTCAAACCCAATGCCACCCTAGTTATAACTCCAAAAAAATGTACTTAAATGAATCAAAACCTACCTCAATTAATGCATAAGATAACCCGAGTAAAGATTCTTATCATACATATATAAAAAAATTATTTATTATGAAATGAAAACCTAGTATTTCTATATATAATCAAATTGAAATAAATTAATTTAAAAATATTAAAATTAACACAATTTTAATCAAATAGTGTGAATTTTTGATATACTTAAAAACATATTTTCGGTCTCTAAATGTTTTATATTCAAAATTAATATTTTTATATAGGTTATTAGTGTAAAAGTAAGTAATATTGTCAAAAAATGACATTAATGAAATTTTATTAAGGAATAATATTTTATTACATGATTTAAACTTCTTAAAAATGTATCATCACTAATGTACATGGTATATAAATGATTCTATCAAACATGGTACATTTATGGGATGTTTTACCTTTTATAGTGGCTTTTATGAGCCTTAAGGTTTGAAAACATGTATATAGTGTTATTTTTAAAAAGGGTTAATGCAAATTAACAAAAATAGATAACGGTGTAAACATCACCTAAACATTTTTATTTTTTATTAGATCTGATTATTTCAAATAAATTTTATATTTGGTACTGATATTATCTATTTTAATATAATATTATATGAAAATTAAATTATATTAATTTCATATTTTATGAAATTCCAAGAGTTCCTCTTCCATCGGTTGTTAATGGAAACCTCATTTCCCCTTTTATTCACACTTAAATAATCTTTTTTCAGATTAATTACCTATTAAAATACATTATTTACATCCCTTTACATGACCTAGGTGGATTATTTTGATCATATAACCATCATGGGAAAGCTATGGTTGTACCCCTTAAGATGTTTCCGGATGAAGATGTATAATTCTTAAACAATGATATTCATTTTATTTCTTCTTACACATAATTTAATTATTATTAATAAATAATTATATAATAAAACCATAATATCACATATAATTACTTGTTATTATTTTAAATTAATAACATATATCGATATATATCTTCCCCCAAATCGCAAACCAAACTCTTTTTTGGGTATATGTAAGACTACAACCTCACAAACAGATTTAATTAGATTTCCATCACAACCTATCACAACTGTTTACATTGATAAATCTAATATATATATATATATATATATATATTATTAATGAAATATATAATTTTCAATATATGTAATATGTCTTTTTTCATAAAATTCTCAATCAATAATAAATGATTGCATTATTCATGCGTATTTATGGAGTGCCACATCCATGGAGCGATGTGACACCTTTTTCATTACAACATAATACAGATGTTATATATAGTTGTATATAAAGAAATAATATGATATCTATGTTATAAGTATAATTCATTAATTTGTAAATATCATAAACCATATTTTGAGCATTATCGTTGAAAATGGAAACATTAATCATTCATAAGTATGAACTACCATCTTCTCAATTTTATTATACATCATTTTTAAAATCTATTTTTCATGGATGGTTTAAAAATTATAATTTGTGTAAAAAAATTATTTATTTGATTATTTTTATTTTTTAGATTGACTAATAATTACCTATTTGAACATTGTCAACCTACTGAAGTCATTTTGGATATATTAGTCGAATATCAACAAAACCAATAACAAAAAATGAATTTTATTATTATTTAATTATATTATTGTAAAAGGGAAAATATTATTGAAAATTATTCTTAAGAAATAAAAAATTTAACATAGGTTTAATACTGAATATTATAAAGGACGAATATGGATATTTATAATCATGTTAAATGACTATTTTTAAAAAAATCCACCTTTAATGATTCACTTCTGGGTCTTTCATTTCTAGGTCCATGTTCTATACAATGTAGAAAAAAATTATTAATATTTATTCAATGGATTATAATGGTATGATTTACCATATTAAAATTTATTATCAATTGTTTTAAATATGTTAACTTTTTATGGTTTCACTTAAAAGACACTTTACATGATAATCATTTTTCAAAAAATATTTCATGAATTATAATTTAATTCATTCTCTTCGTTGTATATATTATTATTAATTACTCTATCAATTTTTTATATGTAAATAGTTTTATTATAATAGATATTATTATTCCACTTTTTAGTATCCCTTATAGGTTTTAAAAATTAATTTTTTACATATTTTATAAATAAATTTTTTTATTTACCAAAGACAAAATGATTTTTCTAATTTAATGTATGCGATGAAAAATCATTTTCAGAAATTTTAAACATTACTTGTTTGTATGGTTTCATTTATAATCATTCATGTTTTCATTAATGGAATAACATGTCCCTACATTGTGGGTTATCATTTTTTGAAATTGGGTTTTAAAAGGAATGGTATATCAATAATCGAATGTGTTTTCACTTATGTATGTAAAAGTGTTTTTCTCTTATTTTATGGTGAATTTTCAATATGAAGATGTTTCATTAATTAAATATTCCATTGAGATTATATATGAAAAAAAATTGACTCTATTACAACTTATATTATTATTTGATCCCCATTATAGCTCACTACGATGGGTGGGCCTAATATAGGTTATGTGAATGGTGAAACATATTATATAACTCAAACTCATTGAGAAATTATTAATTTCTCAACGTAATTATATTTTAATAAGACTACGTGGTTATTATAATTTAAAGGATTCATGTAAGGGTCCTATTAAAATTAGTCCCAATAAACATACATTAATTTTATACACTTTTTTATGATTTTTCCTGAAATCCTTTGATATTATGAGGTATGTTGAAGGTATTTTGTTTTAATTAAATGGTTATTATATTATATTGTAAAAATATATTTTTTAAGAAATTGTTTCCAAGAGAAAACATTTCAAGTATTCTATTGTTTTCTATGAAAATATCATGGAAATTATTTTTCTTTTTGATTTTATATAAAGTGTCTTATAATAAATATTGGGAACAAACAATTATTTCATGAGTAAGTAAATTATTATATTGACCCCAAATCATACTATATTAATTGAAATCATTATTTTCCTATAAATTATTTCTATAAATCATTAAATCGATTATTTATTATTTTCATATACTTTATTTGTCTTTTTTCTCTTCCCATAATAATTCTTTTTCAACGGGTTTATTGATTTGTATGTAAATAGAATATTTCAAGTCAATATTCATGAATATTTTTCAAGAAATGAAAATTTGATTATTTTTAAAAATATTATATTATGGAAAAAATGAATACAAATTCAAAGACTCCATGTTGTAAAATATGGGTTTTTATAAATGGGTAATGACCAAATTCTAGAAAACATTAAACCTCAAAAGATCCATGAAATAAAAGAAGATGAATGATTTTTTTTAAAAAGTAAATTATGGGATGGATACAGATTGGATTCCTATAGTTAGAATCATATAAGAGGTTTACATAATATTATCAGTTACAGTGTTATTTATGCATTGGTTAATAGTATTCTATTAGAATCAATGTTACATGATTCTTTTAAATAATAGTGATTTGATAATGCATAAATAAACTGATATATTACAGGTTTAAAGGATTAGAGTAACATAAAATATTTATAATATCCATTGCACCCTTATAGATTTTTTTTATTTTTATAATTCATTTTATGCTTAAATTATTTTCTCTCATTTAATTGATTATAATTTATCATGATAGATGGAGACTGATCATTCATAACCTTCTTATCACTTACATAGTATTTTATTATCGTAATTATTGAAAAATCCTATTCAAATTCTTTTTATTGCTTATTTGGTATTCAAATCACCTTCATGAAACTATTTTACTTTTCCAATACTCTTTTATTTTTTCAAAAAAAATTATTTTTCATTATAGTTTGTTTATTATAATTCTAAGTAATACTGATTTCATACTCTTGAATAGAGAAATACCACAAAGGACTTGAAAAATTATTTATTTGGATGTTGTGCGGAATTCCATGGGATAAAGGGAATATCATGTAAAAGCTGATTTATGGATTTACAATGTGAATAATTATATTATATTTAATGTATAAAGAATGTTTGGGATTATGTTAAGGAATCAAAAGTATATATTTCCTTCCATTTATTTTAGGGATGATGTACTAAGGAATAATCAAAACAATCATGATTTAATTTTTAAGATGGATATTTAATGAAGGTAATGATTGTTTATTTATTTTTCATAATTACGATATGGAGGTATTCAATAAATTATATTCTGACATATTATAATTACTATGAGAACTATGAAACACCAAATGAATATTCTATTGTTGATTTATTGTAGAAAATTGGGAATATAAGTTAGACCGAACTGAAATCTTCAAAAAATTGGCGTAAAAATGTTGATAGATTTTGGGATATATTTATTGATTCATAAAATTTTTTTGACGTATATATAAGCTTCAATATTAAATTTTCCTTAATGAAATGTCATATGATAAAAAATGCATTTATATTTTGTGGATATGATTTAAATTATTTTGATTACCTTCCTGAAATATTTGATTATTAATGATAAGTATTATTTTAATGGATGTTAATCAAAATAGAAAGACATTATAATAATTATATAACTATATTATTGTAAAAGGGAAACATGTCACATCTATAAATTCTAAAGGGAAAGAACCTATAAATGGAGGGAAACAAGGGTGAAATGCCATCCAATGGCCTAATTAATGTTTTGGATAGTACACTATTTAATTTTTTTAAAATTCATGAAATAAAAATATTAAGATAATTTTGGGGATATTATTTTTATTCTACAGATAATTGTGGCATTAATATTTTATTTTCTAATTTTTGTGATAAATGTCATTTTGGAATATCATCACTTTTTTGGGAACCATATATGGTTTTGGTAAACCCTAAATTATTGTATTTTTTAGTGGATTAAAACTTGATTTATATTTAGGAGGTATATATGAATTTAATTTGGCATTATGGTCATTAATGTCATTTAAAGATATGATTATGAAATAATAGATATTATATAACAATGTAAGATAGATGTTTAGTATGAGTCGTTAAGAGTAACAAATGTTATTTTGAGATAGATGTTAAATTTATGTTAAAATAATATATGATAATCTTATTCTAATATATATTTTTCACTCTTTCCCAGTAATATTTTAAATTTTTTAAAAAATATTTATGTGTAGAATGATTTTATTTTTTCATTGGGAATTATTATTTAATTTTAGAGATTAATGTATGGTTTTTCATTTTTTTATTCATTCCTAAAATTATCTTACTTAATGATAACTATTTCGATATTAGTTGATATATAATTTCAATAGGAATATATAATTATCATACTGTGGAATTATGTGGTCCATTATAAATTGATTTTAGTACTTTAAGTATAAAAAAAATATCTGAAAAAAAACATTAATTTTTGAAAGAGGTGAGATTGTGAAATAAATTAATAAATGGAAGAGATTCTACATGTCATGTATGTATATTTTTCATATTTTCTCATTCGATATTATAAATAATTCTTAAACTAGAAGAATAGGATCTTGAAATAAATATTTTCGTTATTATATTTAGTTGTGAAGAATCAATGGTATTTTTCACACCGTATTGGTTTGTGGTTTTATAGATATTAAATTTCTCATGATCATTTACTCCCTTATTACAAATGATATTTATCACTCTCCATAATTATTTGGGAATTAAAATTTTATTATATTTCATTATTTTCACTACTCTAAAAAGATCACATTTTTTTAATATTTTTTATGTGTTATTCTAGATGACATTAATAATTATAGTTCTCTCTTATTAAGAGGAAGTTTTATTAACCCTTTTGACAATGTGGAATTTAAATAAAATGTATTTTAAAATTATAAAACAGAACATATGGACAAAAAATTAGTAATAAATGGATTAAATTTACTAAATGGGTAGAACGTAATACCAGAGGATATTAAAAAAAATAAACTATATTTGATAGCATAAATGACATGCAACAGAGAGCATAAAAATACTAAGAAATATTATTATATAAATATGATATTTATAACCTGTAAAATTATTAATAGATATGAATAAGATTAAAGTATTCAAAATAATTATTTGAATATTCTAATAAATATAAAATTATTTTTAAATTCAAAGTAAATAAGTACTGAATTTTTAGTAGCCATTTTTTCGTCAGAAAAACATTTCTTAAAAAATAATATTATTATATACTATAACTAATTATAGAATAATTAGAAATATTATATTCTAAAAAAATTATTTTTTTTACATGTAAATTGAAATTTCATTATGTTGAATTGTTTTTATTTCTTGGAAATGATTTAATTATCGCTTAATAGAGATAATTACCATTTTTTTCAAATTCTGCAATTCCTTTTCATTAAATGAAGTATACAAGAAATAAAATTATATTTCTTATTTGATATTAAATTTTCATTTAAACATTTTTATTCTCTATTATATAATAAATTTTATTTGAATCATCAATTTTTATAAGTTTTAATATAATTTAATTTTAATTTTTAAACATGATTTTTTTTAAAATGAATTTATGTTCATATGGTTTATCCATTTTGATTCATTAAAATAACCAATAATAATGAATAATTTAAATTATATGTATATATAATATATCTATATATAAGAACTAGAATTTATAAATTTATTTCCTCAATTCATATATTTAATATATGATATTTTATTTCCAATGAAATAAATTTTCTAGAAAACCCCTTCTCCATCAATCCTTGTGGGATTATTATGAGATTAAAAATCATATAAATATTTAATTAGTAAATTTTATCAAATATTTGAAATAATAATTATAAATTATTTTAATTATATCAACATTTAAAAATTTTATTAATTAATTGTTTAAGGAATATAAATATATAAATGTGGTCAAAGTGTACTTCATGTTGACCTACGTTAAAACTGAAAAAATGGAAAACAATTTCATATTTAAATTTTTTATATAAATCTATTTTAAAATATATCAATTTAGCTTATTATTTATTTTTAAATGAGGATTTTTTTATAAAGGATATATATTTAATATTTTATTTATTGTTAAAGAAATAATGTCACCCACTCTCATTTAAATATATAACATGTATTTCCAAAGGAACACAAGTAATTTTTTGAAATAATATTAATTGGTTTTAAGATATTAATAAAATTATTTTCATTTTTAAAATTTATTTATAAATTATTTCAATTATATATTTACATTATATGCTTAGGAAAAACCGAGATTATATTTTTTTTTTAAAAGAAAAAATTAAATTAAAATTAAAATTTTAGAATAAAAAATGGATGAATTAGTATGTTTCATAATATTTTTAGATAATTAAAACATATTTAAGATGTTCTAAATGTTTGTATTCTAATTCCAACATTCTATTTTTTTCTATATAAATTTAAATGAATAGTGATAAAATTGTCTTTAATAATGTTTTATAATAATTACTTTTCTATTAAATGATATAAATTTACAAAAAAAAATATTATCTTGAGAAATTTAATATTGAAATGGTTGTTAATAGAAAAAAAATTTCATTTATATATGTTTTTCCTTTTTTGTTATCTTTATTGACCCATAAGAGTATAATCGTTAATATTGTGGTAATTACAAAAAATTGTTAAAAAGGGTTATAATAAAAATATAAATGAGAAAAAATCACATAGACCTATTAAAAATTTTATTTGATGATATGAATAAGATTAAAATTAATCTTTGTTTGGATTCATATAAATTTGGATTCATTTAAAAATGAAATTTTGTTTATATTAATTTTTTTAATTAAGAAATTTCTAGAGTGCCCCTCCTCTCTACTGTAAAATTTCACATATTATAATTTTTTATTCAGAATATAAAACTCTCCATTAGAAATTAACATTAAAAATCCATTCTTAAATCCCTAAATATGTTCTAGATACCTTGTTTTATTAAAAAACCATCAAAGGAATGATTTTTCTGTAAGCCTTAAGAAGTAGTCCGATGAAGTGGTATAGTTATTAATCATTTGATTGGAATTTATTTCATCTGATACAACAAAAAATTAGTGCAAACCATGGTGATATTATAATTAAAATGTAAAATTTATACTATTATTTTCTTTTTTTAATGTAAAATCTTATGTGCACTTCTTTCTTCTAACAAATAGGAAACAAAACTACCATTTATGATTACATTGGACTAAAGCCTCGAAATGATTAAATTATTTTTCCATCACTACCTCTCATGTCATGATATAATGGTGTAATATATATATATATAATTAATGAAATATATTCCATATAAAAGAAGTAAAATTTCATTTATTTTTTTTAAATATTCAATCAATTAAATAAGATATGATTGTTTATGCCTATGTTTGGACAACCACATTCATGAAATAATGTGAATTGTTTCTCATTACCATGTCACATGGATGTTATATAATGGTTTATATATAGAATTAATATTATATTTTATATATAATTATAATTATATAAATAAAAAATATCTCTTTACATATTCACATCACGATCATTCGAAAAAGAAAAATGATAATCTTGAATATTATGGCCTTATTTCTCTATTGATTCTAATGTAAATCATTTTTGATAACCACATTTATATAATGGTTTTAAAATTAAAAATTATTTATAAAAATGATAGATATTTTATTTTTATTTTTCTGTATTTGATGGAATAATTACCAAATTAATAATATCCAACCAATCAATTTAATTTTTCTCAAATGATTCTAATATCATCGAATCATATGATGAGAAAGAAATTGATTATTCCTTTAATTATTAAATTGAAATAGATTTATAAATATAAAAATGGTTTATATGAATGAAAATATTTATATTAATTATTTTAATGATGAAGATAAATAATGTACATGATAAATCAAACTCAGGATATGGGACATTCGATTAAAAACCCTCTTTTAAAGGATCAGTTCTAAAATATTTTCCTTACACATTCTTGTAAATTAAAATTTTTAAAGAAACTTCCAAATTTTTCCTCAATTGATTTTTAAGGTTATTTTTTTCCACATTTGACTCTATTTACAATTTTTTAAAAAATATTAATATTTTTAATGTTTTACATATGGGACACATTACTCTAAAAACCTCATTTTAAAATACATCAGGATTTATATTCATACTATTTATATTCCATTTAAATATTCAAAAATTAATTTAATGGTATTTTTAAATATTCATAAAAAGATTATAAATAATATTTTTTTATTTATTTTCTTACTATAATTATGTGTTATTCAGAAGAAAAATTGTACATATACTGTACAAAACATATTGGATATCATTTCAAATGATAAAATAATTTTTATATTTTAACTTATATATAGTCCATGAAATTTAACATTGAAATAATTGTTAATTGTTTTAATGGATTCCATTACAAGATTTCTAGTTTTTTCCAAGTACAAATCCTCATTTCCAATATTTTGGTTATTTATATTTTGATAATATATCAGGAAATCAAACGGTATTCAAATATTTCAAAATGATTTACTTATGGGTTAAATATTGTTTTCCGATGATTTTATGATGGAATAGATGAATAAAAACTAATTTAATTCAATAAATGATTCTATGATATTATATTTAAAAAATTATTTATCATTTAAAATTTTAAATGATGGGTTGATCCCTATTATCTCTCAAGAAGACAGGTGATCCTGATATAGCTTATACAAATGGATAATTCCATTATATATCTCAAATTTATTAATTAATAAATATATTATCGAGATATTTATATTGGAATTCAAGAATATTGTTATTCAAATTTTATGTTTACTTTTAATAGTTCTATTAGGATGATATCCCAATGTACCTACATGACAATTATATTATTTATTATGTGTATTCAGGTAAATCATTTCATTTCAAAAAGTAATATGACAATAAATTTTTTAAAAACAAATTATTATTCTATTTTGGGTATAATGGTATATTTTTAAGAAAAAAAATTCATGGGATCTTATATAATCCATGTAAAACATATTATTATTATTTTACCATTTTCATTTCATAAAATGTGTCTTTTAAAAAAAATTTAATTTTAATTTTATGTGTATGTAAAGGATTACCTAGAGCTAAACGATAAATACATTGATTGAAAATTTATTTTTTATGATCACATGATTTCAATTTTTTTAATGAGTTTATTTATTGTTTTTATATCCATTACTATGATATTTTTCTCATTCAACCATTTAAAATTTTTTTCACATGGTGTACGGAAGGGTGAGAAAAAAGAATAATTTAAGTTGAAGGTTATAAATATTATCCATGAAAAGAAAAAATATTTCTTTTAAAAGATTTTAATTTATAGGAAAAATGGACACTGATGTGATGTTTCCACATACAAATGGTTTTATATATATGATTTATGATCTAATTATACAATCTTGTAAATGTAAAAATATCTTCAAAAATAAATATAATGAAATATTCTCTAAAAATGAAAAGTATGGGTCTAATAAAGAACAAATCTTTATAAGTTAATAATTGTGTACATATTTATTTAGGAAAATTATGAATAAATCCACTCAATGTGATATTTACATTATCACATTCACTTATTATTTTATAATAATGAATAATTTAATTTTTATAAATAATAATAAATATGTTGTAGATATGTATTTATTTTCATGGTGAATATTTGAGAATGAACATGATATCTATTTCACGAGGCATTTATATGATAATGGTTTAGAGTTTACACTAAATTTATATTGATTTACCAATAAATATAATAAAATTATAAATTAATATAGGACTATATATATATATATTTCTTCAAACATTATTTTTTAAAAATAAATAATTGTTTTTTGGTGGAGATCTGAAAAAAAAATTCTATCTGATATTTGAATCTCAATGTTTTATTGGAGAGAGATATATAATGATCTATATATATCCAAATTATTTTTCCGCTTATAACAAAACAAAATATTATCTCTTCTGATATGTCGTATAACAGGAAAATGAATATGTAAATATTTAGTGTCATTGTTTGTTATATAATAATGATAATTGAAAATATAAATTTTTGGAAAATTTATGAAGAGAAAAATTAAATACATGTTTTGGAATATTTATCAAACCATAATAATATTTTTTTTAAACACATTCATGATATTTTAATGGGTGGTATAATTGGGTTTTCTACTATTGAGATGGAACCACTGGTGACTAGCCTTTTAGATTATAGCATAAGGGTTCTACAATTTGGGTTCAACCATTGAGGATATTTTACAATGGTGCCACTATTCGGGTTCTACCATTGAGGTGAAACCATTGGGGTCATACTAGAGTAATGCTACCAACATGTACTACCTTGGGTCTTATACCATTAGGTGATTCCATTGGTATGAAAATATCATGTGATAAATTTAGTATGCTAATGTTTGATACTACCTTAGGGATGAAATCACTTGATAAAATATATTGAAACTGTGAGTCTCATGGTATTTTATCTACCATTACGTTAAATATTTCGTTTGAATATAAATATTTATAATAATAATTAAATATCATGATTCTATAAAAAAATCTATCTATTGAATTTATAATGATGAAGAATATATTCTATATCATATGAAGTAGTTCAACTGGAATAAAGGAAAAAGGTAAGATGTACACATTTTTACACACACGAAGAATAATTACCAATGGATGAGTAAACCGTTATTATTAAATTCATATATAGGTTTCCAATGAATATTGAATGAAATAATGTTTTTGACATATTCATGTTATTTAAACATTTCACAATTGATGTTATTCCATATTTTATTCATGCATAAATTCATGATTATTTTTTATAATGATTTGTTCTTTTAAAAACCAATGTGGTTTGATTTTAAGAGGTATAATTACAATATTGCAGTTCATGGGATCCAATATTTGTATCAAGAATTTATTGATACATAATTGTATATTATATGTTGATGTGATAAATGTTTTAATGAAGTTTGATGATGTTATGATATATTCTTAATGACTTGATATAGTTACAACTATTTATTGAAGTTGATTCCCATGGATGTTATTTTGATGAAAATATAAAATTATTTCTAGTAGTTTGTATTGAAATATATTCACTCGATATCATAAATAATTGAGATATAAACCAAAGGAAAAAAATTTATTTTCATCTCATTAAATTATTATCATATTTTTCGATATCATACGTGTTATGCTAAATTAGTTTGACATATTATTTTTATTAAATAATAAGTTTTAACATATGGTGCCTTATGATGCAATTTAAACCTTTGTCTAATCAACAATAGAGGAATAAAAATGTGATCTCCAAACACCTCAAAATTATATTATTGTCTATTGAAGGATGATATAGATGATGCTACATTAAAATTTTAAATTTCTATTAGTATAATATGAGGATGGTGTGCATGATGTATAAGATAAAGTTGATCCTTCATGATATGTAAAGTATTTTTCCTTCTCACTCTGGTTCCCAATGTTTATAGTATATTATAAAATCACATATTTTTTCAAATCATTCTAAGGACTTTTGAATCAAATTGAGTTGTAAAAAATATAAATATCATGTTCTCCATCTCTATGACTTAATTTATTTTTCTAACCTATAAATACACTCTTACTTGTTATGGAGGTAGTTATTAATAGAAAATCCGAAAATTATGTAATCATTAATTAATCCCCAACCCCCCAGTGACTTCTTTATAATCTATTTATGTAACTAGAATCAAAGTATTTTCTATTCATATTTCATAAATTTTTAATGATAGTACATGTAATTTTCTCTATATTTTCTTATTATCCATATGGTATAATTTAAATTTATTTAATTGGAAGGGGATTATAATGTTTCATTTTAACAAATTTCATTTAAATTAGTATGTGATGTTACCTCATATCTTATTTATTCGTTATGATGTTCTGTAAGACAAGTTAATGGGATTGTTCAAAATACTGGTGATTTTTCCATTATATTAAAATATAATATGAAATTTGAAAATCGTAGATGTGCTAAGATTTTATTGTCATAATCTCACATAGAATTTAAGTTTCTAAAAGTTAAATCAATAAAATAAAAAAAATGGGATAAACCTCAAAATATGTATGAAGGTAAGGCCAATGGGATACATGAAAATTCACAATTATGGGGAATCATGTATGAATCTCTCTAAATGAATTACACTGAAAACATTTATAGTTTATTCACATTATATAAATATATTTTTATCACTATTATAGTTTATCATGAAAATTTATAAAAATTTGATATTGTTATAAATATATTAACTATACTACAGTATACATATGTTTCTAAAAAAATCATTTGTGGAAGAATGAAATCAAGGATATATTTATCTTTATGATATACATACTATTAAAATTTTATATCATGTTAGGAATGGTCATCCTATTATGAAAATGGTGAACTATAAAAAATAAATTCCTTTTAAATCCCCCAAATCCGTGAAAGGAATAATGGTTTTTTATGAGGATGGTGAACATACAAATTTATAATAATACTATCATATGGATGTGAACTTTTCAAAATTATTCATCCCACATCTTGATAATTATGAAATGTGTATATGAAGTTTTCAAAGGTAAGATACCACATAAAATATATAAATCTTGGGATATTGGGAATTTTGATAAAAATAATACCAAACTAAATGATGATAAGGCATGTGGATGAGAGGATTAAATATTAAATACCAAATTGAAGAAGAATAAATATTCAAAAACATTATTAAAAAAGGATAACAATATATCTATGAACAAAATTATAAATATATTAATTTATGTATATGTAAGGAGAAATTATTAATGGGGATGAATAGGTTTATACTAAAAATGATATGGGAAAAATTATTCATATTTAAAATTTTAATGATGAAGTCATCAATTTTGATGAATGAACTAAATATTGTAATGTTGATTAATAAAAAAAATATATTTAATGATAAAGTGATAATTCTGTGGATGATATTAAAAAATATCCCATCAAATAAATGGGAATAATTAAACAATTGTGATCAGTATACTACTAGTATAGATACACCCCATGGTATAAAAAATCAGGATTTGTTGGAAGTAATTGATAATTATGAATATTTACTTGATATATGTAAGACCTTGGGTATCATGATGAAAGAATATATTAAATTGTTGTAAAATTGGTATGATCATATTCAACTAACTATTTTCAATGTAGAGGTAGAGATGAACCTTTCTAGAATTATATTTCAAAATTTTATACAATAATTTAGAGAATGTTCAAGGATTTGATAATTATAATAATTTCAAAAGAACCATATTCATAGGATAATATTTAATCTGACATTGTTGGTAAGATATATTTTAATATGAATCATGTCAGAGGGACCAAATTTTTTCAAATTTTATTTAGTCAACAGAATCAATGAATTTGGAAAGATTTTTATGGATAGAATATAGTTTTCGACGGTATATACGAATTTTATGGACATTTTGTGAATTGTGATGGATTTGGGAATATATCAACAATGTTTTTTTAATTTCTGTCATCATGATTATTCAAAAAAACGTTGAAGACCATATCTTTGGTTAATCTAGGCCACTCTATGAATAAATATTCATAAATGTGCAAAAAAAAATTTTTTTGATACTAAAAATATATATCAATTGTTAAAATAATTGTGTGAATGATGTGGTCAAACATTTAAATTTTCAAATTAACTAATCATCATGCATTTAACACAACTAGAACAGAATCATAATGAAAAATTCCAAATATAAGGCATTAAATGTAAAAATATTTTATTACGGCCTGAGTGGGGGAATTATGTGGATATTTGAAAATGGGTACTTGTTTCATAAGACTGAGATCATGAAATTATTCCAAAATGTGTTTTATCATATTCTGGGATTGGTAACATTGAAAATAATGGGTCTCTCATGATTAAATGATGCTTTTATATATTTATTCTAAAAATAAAATTAAAATTGATGAGAACTATTTATGCTGATGGGATTAAATAAATAATTTTATGTATTATAAAAAATTGGGATAATGGGAATGAATTAATTTTATAAAAAGATGTTTTGGGGTAAAAATTCTTTAATTTGTAATGGTTATTACAATGTGATGTGATAAAATGGAAATTCATTTCATATTGTTTTCTCCTATAATCATTCTAAATATAAATGAATACTGAAAATTAAATACATAATAGAAGTATTGGTAATATTTGATTAATTAATAGGTGTATATTTCTAAAATAAATAGTTTTCGTCACTTTCATAAAATTAATAGGGTGATTTAATGAAATTCAATACATGTTAATAGGTGATGAACTCTAATTCCTAAAAAAAGGTTGATATTCTAACATCACACCATATGTAACTTATCCATTCAGATTATTACATGAACATGGAAAAGAATTTCACACATAGAGATTGTAATTTCATTTACATAATTGACTGAATTTCTCATAACACAAATATTATGGTTATGAAACCCAAATCTGTAAATTAAATATGTTTTAGAGTTTTATAAGAATTTCTGAAAAGATTGAGGTGACATTATGATGAGATGTTTTATAGAATATGACTTTCAGTTCACTAATAACATGATTTATTCTTCTCTTGAAAAATATAATATTCATCATGATGATTGTTCATCATACACACACACAAAATGGTTTTGTCAAACGATCAAAATAATAATCTATATAACTCAAACATTTTTTTATAGAAAATGAAATTTTCTATAATTTTTTAGTTAAGGTATTGCAGAAATATTCATGTTAAAATCTTTATATATATTCAATAATTTATTATATTTATTACCATTTTATATACTACAATAAATCTCTTGGCAAGAATCGTCATAAATTTTTTATAAGCCTAAATATCATAATGTTTGAAGATGAAAGTATTTGTATGTTCTTGAAATGAGGATGTTCTAGAATATTGTTTTTGAAACCCTTCATATTGAATAGTATTTCATTACATTTCCGAAGTGTCTTCTAAAATTATTGACAAAATATATATGAATACCAATTATTTTTAAAGGAATGATACTTATGGTAATAAATCTTATTTTTTTGAATTCATGTTTCTACTATTCATTCTTAATAGATTTAATATCTAAAAATTAATCATGAAAAACGATGAATATATGTATATTGGGTGAAAAAAATTATTCCACACCATTCTATAAAGAAGAATTATTTTTGATTCATCATAGTATTGGAATAAATCTTCATGTTGAAAACATCATTTTATATCATGAATAACTAGTACAAACTAAAAGTGATCAATGAAAGTATCGCATACATTTATGTTCACTCAATTTTATGATAATGATGTTGAGGAAGAACTCTTGAATCATGGATGGGTTTGTACTATGGATAGTGGATTAGAAAAATTTATTAGAATTAAACCTCAGAAATAATACGAAATTTGAAAATCTATTTAAAAATTTGAAAATTTCTTTTCAAATTGGTGACTATTCTTAAATTATGTAGTTAAATTCATTATTTTTATTAATTATTCATACAATTAATTTTATTGAACAAATTTCATATATGGTTATATATAAAAATATGTTTTAAACTATATTATTTTAATTTGAAATATATATTTCATTATTTAATTCTTCATTTTTAGATTATATTTGTAAGGATTTATGAAAATTTTATAGAAAAGATATATATTTTGTGAATAATAAAAAAATATTGTTTGTTTTAAAATACAGTGTATTTTTATTCATATAAGAAATAAAATTATGATTTAAAATTTATTTAATATATTTAATGACTAAATTATTATAAAAATAATTTACAATGATAATTAATAACTTGTAAATTATAATTTACTTCAGGATAAGTATACAAGTCTTGGTCTGTCTCGACATAGTGCATGTGCAGAATTAACAAAGTCAAATCATGTTCTTTATAAGTAATAATTAATTCCTAAAAAGTATTTGATATAATTTTTTATTAAATATAATATATTAATAATTATTCTATATAATATATTCTAATTTTATTGTTATACATTATGAGTCTTTTCAAAATGATTGTACAATTCTTGTGCATGGGAAGAAAATTCAAATTAAAAAATTAAATCCTTATTTTACTTGGATGTGAGTAAATATATATAATGACTGAATATAATGGTTTATATTGAACATAATTTATTGTTTTTATGAAATAAAATTTTCAAATTTTTAATATAAAATAATTTTTTTGTTGATTGTGAAAAATATATGCAGTTCTTGTGAAAACAGAAGAGAATTCAAGAAAAGTACTTTAATTAAAATTATAATAACCCTTAAATGAAAAAATGGCATGAATGAATATAATTAGTTGAATATATATTGACTTTTAATAACCAATGGTTCCACATTGACCATTTGGAGCTAGATGTATACGATGTAGACCATTATACTTTTTATTAAAAATAAAGTTAAACTATTCACACGATAGATTTAAATTAGTATAATGTTTTCATATATGGTTTTCTAGAATATATATATATATAAATAAACATTAATTTAAAATATTATAAATTAGATTATTCATTCCAATTTATTTATAATGTGTATACATTAAATATATTCCATAAAGGCTTTCACAATTATGATGTTGTAATTATTTGATTAATGAACACATCAATTGAATTATATTAAAAATACTAAAATAAAAATTATTTTATATTTTTATATTAATAATTCAATTATAAAGGTGGATATGATAATTTTGGAATATTATAAAATTTTTCTTTGGAATATAAAAATTTTGTTGATATTTTTAATTTCATATTTATTAATAGGGTTGGAATTGAAAAATATTATATTCCATGAATATAATATATTATTATATATAATAAGAAATTACAAACATATTTAATAAGGAAATATGTGAATTAATTATTTATAAATAGTAATCCCATTTAAATTTTGATGACTTTTAGAACTATTTAACCTTGTATTGGGATTATTATATTTTATTTTTTTATGTACTTTCTAAATTTTACCTCACCTCAATTATAAAAATGGACTCATTGTATCAAATTATTTCATCGCAATAATACATATTTCAATACAATAATTTGATAAATTTCCTTGTAATAATCCCTTTCTTCATTATAGTGTTGTTAGTCTCAAAAAAATACCTATTTCAAGGGCCTAAATAGGTTCCTAAGGAAAAAATATTCGAGAGGTGAATTTCCCTTTATTATGTTTCAAATTCTTTCTCATATTTACACTATCATCCACCAAAATAAAACATTTCATTGTAACTATATAGTAATATATAAATATATATATTTATAAAAAATAACTTTACTCTATTAATTTATGTTTTATAAGTCATTAAATTTATTATTTTCTCCTTTTATTCTAAAAAATTAAATTTTCAACCATCATGTGTCAATTCACCGGCATCATGGATGACGAGTTTTGGTTTCCAATTACTTATTTAATGGAATGTTTAAATTCCCATGTAATTATATTAAATGAAATAAATATGAATATATATTCTCTATTATGGATTATAATTTCTATTAAACAAGATAATTCATAGGGAATATACATTGGAACCAATAATCAAACAAACCATTTGAAATTTAAATATCAAATATTTTTAATAAATATGTGGAAAATTGTAATAAAATATTTTGTGGTATTATATATTTGAAGATAATTAATTAATTAATTTAGAACACTATTTAAACCATTATATAGTAGTATTGAATGAAATTTATGGTAGTCAAACCTAAGGTAAATGACTCTTTGACTAAAACATTATTTCAAAAGATATAAAGATTTACTATTCTTAATATTTTTATTTCATGCTAATATTTTGAAAATAATTTTAGTGAAAATATTTTTATACAGATGTGTTTTTTAAAATTGTAATTTTATAATTTCTCTCAAATATATTCTAAAAGCTATTTTCTATTTTTTAGGTAATGGTCATTCTTTCAAATACTCTTTAATGTCTCTTTTTTGAAATTCAAGAAGAATAATTTATTACATATACGAGATGAGATAATTTTCTTTTTTCATAAAGTTTTAATATTTTGATTTATCCTTTATAATATTACATATTTTTTTTAAATAAAAATTATTTTTTTGGATTTTATTTTATAAAAAATAATTGATATTCCTCAATGAGGGGTTTTTATTGAATTATTGATATTTTATGATTCTTTTCTCGATATTGTGAATTTTTTATGTCAATGGGTGGTTCATTTATAACCCACATATTTGTATGTAAATGATATCCCTCTATTGAATTGGGTTTATTAGATGTCTATCATAATTTTTATTCCAAGAGTAACTTTGATGTTTACATCATAAGGTTGTTGTGAGGGTCACATTTTGAGGTTGTCGTGAGGGTTAAAAACCATAAGTTATCTATGAGGGTTAAAATCACAAGTAATTATGGTATGGAAATGATAACCCATGTGACTAGGTATTCTATATTCTTTTCACGTTCTATCGTAACCATTGTTTTTCAAAAAGAAAGTATAAGTAACATTTAATAGTGTGAATTATATAACTCATGTGTTTATAAGTATTCAGAGACTAGTGGTTTCTTTTCATATTTTTATGTACCTCAATGAGATTTTTTGTGGCCATCCCACTTTCTAAAATGATGTTAAGTGACGCGTATTTTTTCTGGATAAAATTTGGAATATTTGTATGAATATTTAAAATGTCATGAACTACTTCGGCACAAAAATACAAGGGGAGGGGAGCTTCAACATGATGATTTTAATAATATTAATAATATTTTATCACTCGTGATCAACTTCACATGAAAATTGAACAACACTTGAGTGGAATCACAAATTTTATTTTTGAGACTATGGCTGTGTTGATAATGTTGAGATTACCCTAGGCACAAGATATGCATTGTTGGCACTGGGTGTGGGATCAGAGGCTTCTCGGGACATTGTGTAAAGTGGATATTTTTTTAATAAAATTAAAAAAATACCATATCCCCCTTCTCCCCTTAGTGTGCTTGTAGGTTGCTAAATCCACATCATCCCATTTTTTCCCTTTGATCGTTGGATGCACCAAGGTGAGGAGGTGCTGCTAGATCACGTTTTTTGACACCGATCATCACCTGATCATGAATCAAAACCTCAAAAGTATTTTTCCGCACCAGTTGCTTCATTGTTTCACCCTCAATGTCATAATTTTCTTTTTTTAGTCCCCATAAACATTTGTTTTGAAATTTTTTAAGGTTATAGAGACTCTAAACAACTTCTATGGTCCCCTAATTGGTTGATTTGTGTGTTTCAAGATGAACGATGGTGATTTTGGAAATTTCTAGGAAAATACCATCAGATATTCCCATCAACACAGTGTGGAAACTAGTACTACACATCACGTGTTCATCACCTTTATGGAAGATGATGATTCATGGTATAAAAGATGTGTTTATGGGGTTACACGCCATGTAGGTACCCTTGTTAGGTGGTTGTTGGAAACAACTAGAATAATCATGTAATGTTAGATGGGCATATAAAAAACACGGCCAATGTACATGGATATGAGGTCTGGTACATGGGCTCTAGTGAACCACACATCCAGGTGGCCGAATAACCCGAACACACCTTGTAGTATGGGACACATAAAATTTAACGGACATGGTTGGCTAGGATGTGTGATGGAGAAACATGAATAGGGGCCAGGTGAAGTCAGACCCTACATGTATTATCTCTACAAGTTCTGTTTGTCTACATGGGTAGGAAAACCACATAGAAGGGATACACAACCAGGTGTTTGGGAGGGTTCACATGTCAGGTGGAACCCTATACATATCATTTATTCATTGAAGATCCTATAGAGATATTCATTCTCACGTTTCACATCCTTGATATATTTGATTCAGGCATGTGATTACCCTATCTGGTATTTTTTTCCATGTAGAACTCTATGGTGGCCCTATTTTAGGCCAAGGAGGTACAATGTGCAAGAGAAGTTGTGTGGGTAATTTTGGATATAGATTACTTGACATGATGGGATGAGTGGCTCCATTGGGATCTTATTCATGATATATCGGCTGGGAGTGTTGAGGTGGACCCAAAGTCTTTATTGGATAAGGTTCAACTAGTAGGGTTGAGTGAGTCCCCCCAATACATTCACTAGGAAGGTTTTTAGTATCGCCTCCCCTTCACCGGACTACAACCCCTCATAGATAGCATTTTATATAATCAATGTTTGTGGTTCCCCACATTCTAGAGTGAGTTGTCTCAATATTCATCGATATAAAACATGGATAATATCGAGCATGTATTTCCTCGAGAGGCCCAGCGTGACCCTCACATCCTTAGGTTGGTACAACGAGTCATGGAGTAAAAGCTGAGTATATCTAAGTTTGTTATGGGAGACCTATTGAAATTTGTCGATTTGTTGACATGTTATGGTTGTCTGGTTGATATGTCATGTTTAGATGAGGATGGTATCAGTATGAATTTTATCTCTCATTTGGGTTCCCTCTGGCTGCATTGAGTTAACTGATGACTATAAGGTGCACCTTTTTGGGATGAGATTTTGGGGCACCTACTAAGTATTTTTATTCTCAACCAAACAAGGGTTTTTACCACTAACATAATTCCTTTTACAAAGTCCAAGTTGGACCTAAAGATGAAAGATAATTGTGGTTGGAATGACTAGGTTTTTTTCCAAAGCCATACCACATAACCTATGGGTGCATGTTTGGTACTGATCTCGTCCTTGTAATCATTTTGAAGGCATTTTCGGTTTTCTATTGGGTTGGATTGCATTTTTCCTTTAATTAATTTGGTTATACAGTGGATTGAGTTATATGTATGCACGTATTTTTGTTTTTTATTCTATATATATATATATATATTCATGGTTTCATGGAGGTGTATGTGTGTATGTTCATACTAGTATCATAGGTTCAGAAATCCCTTGTGTGTCATAGAATACATTGTGCTAGTCGCCTACCCGAGGCCTATTAGAGGTAGGCTTAGGGAGTCGCAACATGAGCCTTGCTGGGATTGGTCATGAAAAAGTGGTATCTGAGGTGGTTGGTTCCACATTGGGAGAAAAATTTGGAGTTTGGTTTTGGTTTCATAGAGTTATTTTTAGGATTATTTGAGTTTGTCATTAAATATAGAGACTCTATTGTTGTTATGGGAATCCAACGTATCCATCCTCTAGGACTTTTATAACCTAGCTTTTTACTATGTACACTAGGGAACTTATCATACTTAAATAATGGTACATGAATCATATAGGACTATTTTTGGGGTTTTCCTGTCATTTTTTATTAATCTCCCCATGTATTCTCTTTGGAAATTTTGCATCTTGAATTTGTTTTAAGATGTTTCCACAAAGACAAGCGTTATGTTTCTCACAGATTGGTTTGTAGTATGACCCAATGAGTGATGAGGTTAAATTATAGTTGTCTAGTCACAATGAAGTTTCTTCTCCTGTTGTAAATCCAGTGCATCCACCACCTGTTGAGAAGTGTGATGACCCATTGTCGACAATTCACGAGGATGTCTCCTGCAAGAATAAGTGTTGGATTGGTCTATTGGTGTTGGATGTCGATGTGCTATGGTCTTGTGTGAAACATGAGATTTGAAGATAGGTTTATCTTGATTTCTATGTTGAGCAAGACCCATGGTTAGAATGCATGAAACACAGGAGGAACTGACATTTTCCATTACCATCACCACCCCCATGTGGCCCACAATTGATTCATGGAGCTATTGAACTAGAAAATGGGCAGTTGCAGACATTGGAGTGTGTTAACCCAAAGTCTTGATATTAATATTTTTATTCATTCTTTCCTTTCTACATTATACAGTATAATTAATAAAAACTATTGGGAGGTACTCATTCCATATTGTTTATTTATTTTGGTTTTTTTGAGAAGATCTAGGGTATCGATATATCCTTGTTCACGTGTTTCTATTTGTCTCATTGAATATATGATGATGAGTTATCCATCCCACAACATGATGCATTTTTTAGCATGATGAATATCATGTGGGGGTTTTAGTTCCACCAGAAAAGAATAGTATCGATTTGTGGTTTATGATCCCCTTTTAATTGTGTTCTCAAATCATTTGCATGAGGTACGTAGGTCACTGGAGGTCTTGGTAAGACTTAGGTTGATTTCATGGGTACACCTTTATTGTTTTTTACTAAACTCATAATCTCAAAATCAGCTACTATGTGGGACACTCGAGTAGTTAGTCGTTTGTTTAGACGTGGATTTGGAGTTGTGGGAAACATGGAAACTTCCCCAACATAGATGTGTCCTTGTGACATGATCTATATTCATTTTGGTGATTTTGTTCCACCCAAATAGGATAGTGTCGATGTGTGGTGGATGGGTTACATTTACCTGTGATTTAAACTTCGTTTTTGGGTGTTTTCAGTAGTTTTATAAGGGCTTTGTATGACCCAATGTGAAATCATCAGAAACCCAATTTTTTCTAGGTGGTGAAGAAATTTTCTCAAGGAGTTGGGGTTTTCATACAAAAACACATGATAGAAAATTTAGTGGTAATTTTCTAAAAGTATTTTTCCATAGGGTGCTTAGGTATTCAACCTTATTAAGATTCACTTTGTCAAAATTAACTTTTCAAGAATGGAATCCACAATGGTATCTTTCTCGTAGCATCGTTTTGGTGTTGGAATAGACCGTTCCGAGACAGTTGAGGTCCGCCGGTTACCTTGGGAGTTTGATGATGAATCCATTTATTTGATTGAATATTGTTTATTGTCAAAAATGTTATCTTAGTTTTCAATAAATATCGATGATCGTAAACCCTCCTATTCATTGTGTGTGTTTGGTGTTTTCCACTATTCACATAAGATGAAACACATGCCAGTTGTTGCAAACTGTTAAATTGGTGGTTGATGGGATGTGCCGGGTTGCTTTTGAAGGTTCCCATAATTTTATGGTCATGGGATGCACATGATTCCTAGATGGAATCTTTGGTGGGTTTTCAATGTTTTGGATCCTTTTGTTGTGTATTTGTTACATCATGGGAACCTCTGGTGAGCTCATTGGTCTGTGAGTCCCACTAGAGTGCTTGAGTCCTCTCCTATTTATTATACATTCACTTTTCATGTATGAAAAGGTTTCTGGTGGGTATTATTTAGTGGCCCATGGTTTTCCTTGTTTAACATTGGAATATTTCAATGAACATTTTTGCAGCCATACACTGAGTCTCCACAGGATTCTGAGGGCAGGGTAAACTCAGCACGATAATGATAAAAATATTAAATATATTTTTCACATGTGCTCTATTTCAATAATAATGTGAATTAAATATGAGAGGAGATGCAGATCGAATTTTGGAGACTGCAGTTTAGTTTGGAATTTTGTGTTTACCCTAGACGTGTAATAAACCTTAGCGAGTTCAGGTGTCGGGTCTGTAACGAGTCAATATAGTGTGTTAAGTGGATATTAGATTTAAAAAATACGTAAATAAAGCCATTATACCCCTTCACCCCTTAGTGAAAATGCCGAAGGATATATCATACTCTTCCCCTATTTCACTCCCTTAAACAGTGGGATTAACCAAGTTGTGGAGGTGCTACTAGATCCTTTTTTCGGCATTGTTTTTTACTAGATCAAGAATCAGCATGTCTCGTGCATCGTTCATCACATGATGAATCAGCGTTTCGGCCCCAAGGTTGTATTTTTTATGTTTTAGAATTGATCCCCTTATTTAGGAGTTTTTTCATTGTTTTAAAGCTCATAGAAAACTTCTTGGGACCCATCATGTGTTAATATATGTGTATTTCTGTGAATGGGGTGATCATACCATTTTCATGAATCTTGTATTGTAGTTTACCATTAACACGACATGTAAACTAGTATTACACCCCGTTTGTTCTTATTATTCTTGGAAGATAAAGTTTCAGGGTCTACACACCATGTATCATGCGATACACAACATATAGAGTGCCTTGTTGTGTATCTATGGTAACTATGTTACAGTACACGTATGTGTAAAAGAACATGACCATCATACATTGACATAGGGTCCGGTACACAAGCTCAGGTGAACCACACAACCATGTTTCCATATAACCAGAACACTCATGTTTAATTGGATTCATGGAATATAAGGGACGTGAATAACATGGTCTTTTGAAGGAGATACAAGGCTAGTGTATGGGTGAAGCGGTAATGGCTTTTACAATATCTACAGGTCTTTTATATCTACATTGGATAGATAATATATTTAATGGGATACATAGCCTGGTGTTCGTGTGGGTTCACACACCATGTGGACCCCAGTAGACATTTTTTTTCTACTTGATGTTCTTATGACTCTCATATTTCATCCTTCATAGTTGGAATTTAGGCCCCCCAAGTGTCCTCTCTTGAGTAGTTTTCCACGTAGAATGCAAATGTGTCCCATGTTTGGGCTTATGAGGTATAGTTTGATGGAAACATTATGTGGGCTTTTTCAGTAAGCGATTCCATGAATGTATAGGTTGAGTGGGTCCCCCTATTCATTGGTCATGATGATTAGGATGAAAAGGTTGAGTGGATCCCCCTGGTCTCTATTGGCAATGTTTCGAACTGAAGGGTTGAGTGAGTCCCCCTGGTCCTTTTTCTATGAGGTTTTTCAGTATAACATCCCCTTCACTGGACTATCACCCCTCTTTGACTTCATTTTTTACTTACAAGATAAGTGGTTCCCCATATTCTATACTATGTTTTCTCATTCAAATTCAATGGAAATATCAAATAATTTAGATCACGTGTCTCTCAGAGTGGCCCGAGGTGACCCTCATGTGCTTCTTTCATCCTTGGATGGGTAATTGTAATCATTGTGATTAATATTTAAGGGTCCATTTATCGTCTAAGCATGATGATTATTATAGTTTGGGAATGATCCCTTAGAGAAACCATGGAGAGGACCCACGATATGTGTATCGAGATGTGATTCTTCATTCTATGATTTATCGTGATGATTTACTCAGTGATGTTCTCAGAATAGGTGTGACCAACTCTACACAGGCACTGATCCTCTAATATACATGTTATTCTAGAGTTTTTGTTGCTGTGTGATGCCCTTTCTATGTTTGGTGTTCTAACTATGGTCTTAGTGCCCCCCGTCAAACCTTCAGTGGGATCCCTTGCCTATGGAGTGGGAGTTAGTTCAGTTACTGGCTGACTTCATTCATGGTGCTTTTCATCGTGCATTCATGTACAGATAGGTACCACAAGGGTTGGTCATGTTGTGTTGTTAGTTCATTTTCCTTGATAGAGATACATATCTTGGGTGAGTTCCATCTTGGATGGAAAGGTTAACTCATTGACTACTATATCTTGGTTCTTATCCCCTCTCACTCTGTATTCTATTAGGGATGTCTAGACTATAGGTGTGTCTCCTCGAGGTAGGATTTTTCATCCACGGAAGGAGTTAGATTTAATTATAATCTATGAATTCAGAGCCTCATGATAATACTTTGAGAGTTTCCATGGAACCCCATGATGTTTTTTTGTGGATTTTCTATGGTCGGGACCATTGGGCTTGGATACAAAGCTGGGTATTGGTGGGTATATTCTGGGATTCCCTATTGTATGTGTAAATTCATTTACATGTCAAGGTTGTCGAGCCGACAAGCCATGTTTAACTGATGATGGTATCGAGATGATGTTTCTCTCCCATTTTGGGTCCATTTTCATGAGTAAAGTAAACTAATTCCTATCAGTTTTTCCATTTTTTGTATTGTAATGTATGGTGTCTACAGAGTAATTTTATACTCACCCATGAACTGACAATTCCCATACATGATGTGTCCTGTTCAAACCATAGATCCTTGGACAAAGTCTCAGTTGGACTAGAAGCAGGCTTAACATAACAGCTGGACTAAATGGAGTATTTTATGGAGTCGTACCACATATCTTACCTGCAGGAGTTTGATAGTGATACCCTCTATCTATGTAGGTATGATACATTTGGATTTCTCTTTTCGATGGGATTAAATTTTTCCCCTTTTGTACATTTGTTGTACTATCTTTTTGGGATGGATGTATGCATGAAATTTATTTATATGTTTTTTATATATATATTTAATTTTTTATGATTATTAATCTGTGTGTGTCTGTCTGTGTGAATAAATGTACCTTACAGTAAGACCTCACATGTATGTGATATACTACTTGGCACAAGTCTCCAACCCCTGGTCTATTGGAGGTGGGATTTTGGAGTCATGGATCAATCCAAATTAGGTTGTGCCATGATATTTTTTTATAGTTTGTAGGGTTGGGTAAGAAAAAATAATAATCCAAGATGAATGTTGGGATGATATTTTCTTGATAAGAAATCATCTTTTCATTGTATCGAATATTACAAAAAATGGATATTATTTTACTTACATCCAATTTGTATCATTTTGGATTGTTATATACGAATTATGAAAAAAATTTGAAAACATAATATTTAAATGATATTTGGGAATTTTGATAGTGAATTCTAGTTGAAATGAATATATTATGTAATGTTTATAGTTTTTTCCTTATAGTTGAATACATAGCATGGTTTAAATCACTTTAGGGGTTAGAATAATGTTAATATAATTCGATAGAAGATTTTTTACTTTATGTTTAATTTTAAATGATATTTTATTTAGATATAACCATGTTTTTTACTCTATGATATGTATACTCATAATTATTTTCCATCGAACAAATATATAAGTTGAAGTAGGAAGGAACCAAGATGATGTTATCTTCCCAAATCTACAACCTAGAATAGTGGAAATTTGAACTGAGTAACTTCTATCAATAATGGATTTTTTTGTTTAGATTGTATTTTATTTTGGAATCCATGAATGATAAAAACCAGGGATACCACAAAGGAACATAATTATATTAAAACAATTTATGCGGTGACACCCTCTTACATTAATTCAATCTTCTGACCCAGTGGTGGATGACGAGTAGATTAAATTATTTGAAACTATATTTGATGTCGTGGGGTGTTAAGATAATAACAAAAAATCATTCTATTTGTGACAAACATGATAAATATGATGAGAGGGTAGATATATAGTTTACTTATGATCATGTGTACTTATACAACAAAAAATTAATCATTATTTATCATAATTAAATCCACGATACAAAATAGAATTAGCATCTTGTGAATTTAATTTCTAATAAAAACTCATTCAATGTGTTGAGAAGGATGATATTGAGTTTATAGATGATAATGTTTAGTTTTTCAAAATAAAAATATATGGTCTAAATGGTATGTAATGGTTAAGAATAAATCAAATAATAATGAATGTATGAAAATCTAGTTTACATTTTTTGTAATGTGTGGTAAAAATAAACAAGGGAAATGTCCTAACATATTTGAGACGTGTTAGTAATGTGGTAAGTTTGGATATATGTCCCAGTATTGCAATGAAAATGATGTTAATATTAATTCTGATAAGAAATTTGTTAAGTGTTTACAATGTATTTTGATGGGTCATTATGCACATACATACCCATAGAAGGATCCTATTGATAGGAAGAAGCTAGCCTATTGGCATAAAAGTGTAGTTACATCATTTGAAATTACATCAGTAGATGTTGGTCCATCCACATAAGTGATATCAGGTATATTTTTTCTTTACTCATATTTTTTCAAATGTCATGCAAGATTTGGTGTCCAAACAATCCTTTATTTTTTATTAATTTTCTTGTAAACTAGAAATTTCAACTCATGAAATGAGACCAGAACATTTGTTTAAGAAATTAGAGAGATATCTTAATGTAAAAATAGAATTATAAGAATCTTTTTTTTTGATTATTATGTAAAATATAGTTCAACCCAAGATTATTTATACATATTATAGATTAATGTTATTCTGGATATCTATTGGTTATCTATTTAACATGATATGATTAATTGATGAGAAAAATAAATTTATTTTTAGAAATTGTATCCATTTTATACAATAATAAACTTATACCATTGATAACATATCAGGAAGCTAAGAAACTATAAAAACAGGGAAACGATATTTATATTATATATATTGTTGAATGTAAGGGAATTATTCAGATTAATGATGTTTTAGTGGTAAATGAATACATGTATGTTTTCACCTAATGATTTTCTTGGTGTTATAACTAATTGAGAAGTTGAATTTACTATTGAATTAATTCATAATGAAATTCCACATTCATAAACCACTTATCGAATGGGTATCATGAAATATCAAGAATTAAAAATACAGTTGTTGTAGTTTCTTGATAAAGACATCATTTGTCATATCACATCACCGTGGGATGATTCTATTTTTTTTAAATAAATATGTTTATTTTCATTTCGCTAAGATATGTTTATAACCTTACTATTAAAAAGTATATATTTCCTTATATTGAGTACTTGTTTGATCAGCTCCAAAGAGATTATTATTTTTTCTAGATTGACATGAGATCTAAGTACCATTAGTTAAAGGTAAAGTATGATGAAATTATGAAAAAATAATTTTGTACTAGATATCACCATTATGATTTTTTATAGTCAAATATTATTGATGATTCCACTAATTTTGTTACCAATTTTATTAATAGAATATTTAGTGAATATTTAGTTATGTTTTTTATGTGTACTGATTATATTTTGTTTTATTAGAAAATTAATGATAATTAGGAAAAACATATAAGGAATGTCCTCCAAAATCTACAAAAATAAGTTATATTGAAATAATGTAAAATGTGTTTTTTGGTTACAACACATATGATTCCTTTGGTAAATTTTAAAAAAGGATTCCATAACAATTGATCCCACCAAAACAACGGTGGCAGTGGAACTGGCTTGAAATATAATTGTTACTAAGATTCATTTTTGTCTTGTATTGTCCTAATTTTAAAAAAGGTTTGTTATATACCATCAATTATTATCTATCCTTATAAAAATTCAAATAGAAAACGGGGATAAGTTTATAAGAACAAAATATTGTGATTTTTTAGGAATTAAGAAAGGGGTTGGGGAATGATCTATTTTTCCCTTCTTCCATAAATTTTGATTTTTTTTATCTATAGTGATGCTTCATTTAAGGGACTTGGATATGCTTTTATATAGAATGATTGGTTAATTTTTTATGCATCAGGGAAGAAGAATCCTCAAGGGTTAAATTTTACCACATATTATATGGAATCAAAATATGTTTTCATTCTTAAAAATTTAGAGAAATAATTTATATGGATACAAATGATAAATATTTACATATCATAAAAGATTAAAATATTTACAGAATTAGAGTAAATTAAACATGGTGTTTGGAATATCATTGGAACTGATAAAGGATTGTGATTTAATGATATAATTACAATCTATGATGTGATAAAAAATTTGATGATGAATTCAGTAAAAAAAAATTGGTTATCATTAACCATGTTAACTGTAGAAAATTACAGTATGATTAATGATTTTGTTATGAACCATCCCTTGGGGCCCATATTGTGACATACCCCATGCCCGCCTCTTGAAGGCTAGGGTTTGGCGACTAGCGCCGAAGGCATCATCTTATATGTGGAAGACATTTTATTGAGTACATGTATGAACACACATTCCCAACCACATCCCACAAAATGAATGGGGAAAACAAGTATGCTGAAACTAGTGCTATGTACAAGTATAAATGAAAACAAGTTGGATAGGACAAAAACCCAACAAATAACAACAAACATAAAAGTACAAAAGGACTGAAGTAGTCATCCCCTAAAAAACCAACCTAATTGTATGAGTAGTGGAGCTACTAGAAGCCAATGTAGTATGTCTCGTTTGCATGGTCCAACTAGGTCATGCCAGCACCCAGACCACCAAGCTCTCCATCGAAATGTATGTCATCATTACAAGACACGACACGTGTGAGCCTTGCCCGTGCAGGTTTGAGTAACATTGTGCATAGTAGGGGACCCCAATCCACTAAGGATAAATACCACAAAGCAACCACAATGGAAATACACAATGTAAGGAATCTTGATAAAAACACAAGGTAAGGATACATCATACTAGGAATATTCTAGATTAGAAATTGTTCATCAGTTATAGTGAATAATGTTTCATACTGTTGAGGGCTCAACCCCGATGAATCGTTGCTCGTCAGTCGGGACACAAAGGATCCAAGTTGGTGGTGCTCGTCTATCAGGCCACTAAGGATCTACACATCTACTACTCATCTTCTAGGACAATAATAATCCACACAGTTTTTGCTCATATGCTGGGACACTATGGATCCAAATGGTAGCAGCACATCTACCTGGCCACTAAGGATACACATGTTCTACTGAAAAAACTACTTATACCCACGGTTCAAAACCATGGGCATAGCCACAAAACCGTGGGTAAAGACTATACCCATGGTTTTGGGAACCGTTGGGGTGAGAGACGTCGCAATAGGGGTACTAGAATTTACCCACAGTGTTGAAAAACCATCGGTATAGAGGTTTCACTGCTATATATCTTGGCACAAAAATGCCTCATGGTTTGCAAACCGTGGGGATTAATATTCAAAAAAAGCTGGTGGTGTGATTACACCATGGGACTCCCCACAAGTAGGACACCTTCTCTCAACAACCGATCCAAATAAATGAGTAATATATAAATATATATATATATTAAGGTAGCCACTTATCTTAAAATGATTAATGTGAGAATAGAACACGCGACCTGTGGGACGACGGTACATTACCTGCCCAACTAAGCTTCATATATTTTGATAATATAAACATACATCTCTTTACTTATATTATTTAATCTCATTTATAAGACAAAATAATTCCCCATTATTTAAACAATGGACCACCTTCCACAATACGAACTACCTAACCAACCAACCTACATTTATTAGTGGTATTTATATTTGTATCTTTGTAATTATATTAATCCCAAATGTTTTCCCACAAAAACATTTTTTTCCATGGAAGATTATTTTTTCCACCGTAAAGTAGAAAAGCCATACCCACGGTTCTCTAAAACAATGGTTATTGGTCTTAAAACCCCATAAATACCCACGGTTTTTAAAACCCGTGGGTACAGTTCTTCTGAAAAAACTCTACACCCAAGGTTTGGGAAAAATAGTGCGTATACATATTGATAAAACTCCTATAACCACACTTTTGTAAAACTGTGGGTATTGGTATTTAAAAAAACACTTATACCCATTGTTATGGGCAAAACCATGGGTATAGGTCCCCATATTATCTATATCCCCATGGATTTTTGCAATTCTGTGGGTATAAATTCCATTTTACAGTAGTAACTACTTCTGCTTGAGCTGCCGGCCATACCTCAACCGCAAAAATGTCCTACATAGAATAACCCAAAGTACCTTCTTGTTTATGTGTTAGAACTCAACAAATGATGTGTCGAATGCATGCACGGTCTGTAAGATAGGGACGTTTTGTAATTCAGGGATGGTTGTGCTTGGGCCTTGTTTGACTTAGTCAGACTGACCCGACCTTTCACGGCCTTCTATTCAATCCCATGGGTCAACTAGTGACCTTATTATTATGCACATAGAAATAATAATGTGGGCCGATCCTTTTTCCCCACCAGGGCCGCACAACGGCCAGTTCAACATAAACATCATCTTAAGAAACTAGTCGGGCCACTCGGGCAGCTGTGTCCAACTATCCTAGCTTGGCTGGTCCTAGTGGGGGCACACAATGCTAGTCAGCCGTGCCACCCCCATTTTTTATCATCGAATAATTATGTGGGTCGTTACTCCATTTGGGGCCTAATGTAACCATTCTTCTAAATCAATGTTGCGGCCGACGGGCTACAACCTCCTATTGTCTCATCGAGGCGCATGTTTAGCGCTACACTAGCTTGGCTCCAGCCCCTATCGATGGACCCTTTACTGCACCACCATTGAAATCTGGTTGCAGCAAACCTTCTACTGTTTCATGCCAATGGGCGGACCGCCTCCCTATACTTGTGACCACAACCGCTGGGCCCTGCCAATGACCGCCATCATCAATATGCCGATAGTTCCATCTACAGGACACCGTAGATGCTCCAGTTGTCAGTTTTTCAAATCGTCTGTGCCTACGGAAACATTGGTCTTCTACCTTGACATCGATGGCCTCTAAAATTACTTTCCTCCATTAAAAAATTTCTCTATAATGAACACACAATGCGAAGGGGGTATCAGAAGTTTTTTATGTCAACCAACACCCTTCACATTAGAGGTTTAATGCAGGGGAGGCTTGAGATTACAATTTTAACACCAGTAAAATTATTCCCGAATAGAAATACCAAGAACAGAACCCTCCTACAAGAACTCATGATCCACATATTAACATATTCATGGGTTAGTCCGAGTATATCATTTAGAAAAATAACAGTGAAATCATTAAAATAATTCAAAACCCGTACCTTGTTGAGGTTTTTTTGTTAGCATTTTTCCCTCGAGGGTCCAAGAGTTTGATAGTGTTTAATAATTATTTGATGTATGTCGAGTTCAATGACATATTCTAGAATTCCTTGTTCTTCATTGGGGAGTAAATCTATTAGTGGGTTTTTAGAGAATTCTCACAGTTTAATCCTTGGTCCACCAACGTGTTAAAATCATAAAATAAAAACATGTCACATTGTTTCTATTACACTACATGTTAAAGATCCATTAATGAGATCCATTAATGTGTCTCATCACTGCTTTGTCTCTTCATAATAGTGTTTCCACGTTGTCTCTCATCTGTGAGAAAAGAAATAAAATAACCTTTTATGTTTTTTTTCTTTTTTAAATATTCAAAAAATTAATTAATCCCTTTGACCATTTCCAACCAAAGATACGTACATTCTAGGTGAATCATGGCGTCCATAGAATAATGTTTCGCTTTTATTTCTGATCCATGCACCAGACTAACAGTTGGAAAAAACCCACTAACATGTTTACTAAATATACCTTAAAAAATTTAAAATGTCATCTCAGGCACACCAGGCCTCAGAATCATTTATCTTCAGAGCATGCCGTCTCAAAATAATCCATATAATTTAAAAAAAATACATCAAAATTCTGAGACATTAAATTTTCCCCACCATAGAAAATTACGTCCCCTAAATCCAAAACAATGTCTAATCAAGAAAATGGGGGTACTGACCACAAATCTGAGACTCAAACTGCCATGTTCTCTCCTAGATATTCCTATGATTCTACCAAACACGCACGAGATGAATCAACCATCCATGAATAAAATGCTCTTGTCAATCCCTTATCAACACCAGGAACTCCACAAATGTCTCCCCATTGTCATTGTACAACGCGCCCTAATCAATGATATGTGATCAATAATGCATATATATCCTCAGCTAAAAAACATAGAAAACATCGTCCACCTAGTGAATTTGTGGGGGATGATATATGTGTACTCCTCCTCGCCAACTATTCTCATGATTACAAAAGGTTTGATGAACCAAAGATTTAGTCTTCCGCCCTGGCCAAATCATTACAATTCTCATCGGGGGTGAGACTCAATGGAACATAGGCTCTCCCTCCTAAAACTCTAGGGGTCTTGTTCTCATGTTGGCATAAGACTTATGCCTACCCTGTTTTGTCCTCATCTATTCCTGGATGATCTGTACCCTCTTGGTGATAACATGTACCTACAATCGGCCCATGATTTCTTACTACCCTGGGTCTGTTCAGCTTAGAGGTGATCTGTATGGTCTCCCCATACATGGAATCGAATAGCGACATGCCAATGGTGGAGTTATATAAATTGATTTATGAAAACTACACCAGTGGAGTGTGGTCCTCCAAACTAAAATCATAATCAATTACGTACGGACATATCATTTTCTCCCAGGTTTGTAATGTCCGCTCCATCTGACCATCTGTCTAGGGATGAAAATTTGTGCTCAAGCCCAGCGGATTCCCGGATGCCTCCGGAAATCCCTTCCACAACCAGGATTTAAATCATGCATCACGTTCTGAGATTATTGTTGAAGGAAACCCATGATGATGCATTATATCTTAGACTTAGAGGTGTCCCAAGACCCCTAGCAGTCCCTACTCCCAGATGAGAAGGAAGTGATCCGACTTGGTATGTCTGTCCACGATCAACCAGATAGAATCATGGCCTCTAGATGTACATGGTAAACCTATCATGCAGTTCATTAAGATATTATCCCATTTCCACTCTGGCACCTCATGTGGTTGAGCCTAGCATGTTGGAACCTGATTCTCATCCTTCACTTGTTGACATGTGAGGAATAATGAGATGAACTCATCCAATTCTTTCTTCTTCCCTGGACATTAGTACTGATTTTGGAGGTCCTAGTATATCTTAGCTACTATAGGATGTACCTCTAATGGGGATGTACCGAACACCATAAACACCTTCTCCGACAACACGACATGAACAATGGTGTTCCCTATGAAAAGGATGTCACGGTCCCCACTTATCAAAATTACATCCAGAGCATGTCCTAGGGATAACTGAACATGTATGGCCTTGCCGTCAACATCCAAGAATTGTGCCTCCTTGAATTGCTTTAATATTGGGGGAGTAACCGTCATAGACTAAAGGTAATTTGTTCTATCATCATCTACAATGTATATCTGTGTCGGTGTTATTTACTCCATAATCTCACTCAGAAGCTGTAAAATATACCTACTGTTGAGCATGTCTGCCACCAAATTTCCCTTCCTAGGATTATATAATATATCAATTTCATATTCTAGGAGGAACTCTAGCCTTTGATGTAGTCTTTGGTTCATGTTCTTCTTGGAGAAGATATACCTGAGACACTTGTTGATAGAGTAAACTATAAAACATTCACCCATAAAGTTGTGCTGCCACATCTTCAAAGAAAATTCCACTACTGCTAACTCTCGGTCATCGGTCGCGTAGTTCTACTCATACTGCCTCAACTATTGTGAGCTTTAGGCGATTACCACTCTCTCCTGCATCAAAATAAACCCATTACAGTCCCCTATGCAACGTAGATGACTACATTCCCAACACCCTCTTCGGGTAGTCTCGAGATGGTGGCTCTCGTCATTCTCTATCTCAGCTACTGAAAAATCGTATGACACTTCATTATCCATTAAATGTGTTATCTCTTGCATGAAAATCATGATAAAGGTTCTATTATTCAAGGAAATTTGTGAACAATCCTCTGGTAGTATTCACCAAACCATAAGAAACTCTACATGTAACACCCCTAGATTTTATGAAAAAAATTCATTTTTTTATTTGATTTCTTTTGTTGTACACTGCACCAGGATTATCTTGTGCTATATGCAATGCCGTATTATCTTGTAGTATACGCAACACTATTCTTGGATGGTGTTACAAACAATTTCAAGTTCGTTTGATAGTGTTTATTCTATGCAACATTGATTGTATTTATATATATATAAATTTTTAATTTATAAATTAAATATGGTTGGATTTTGTTATACGATACAACAAAGGAGATTTTCACTGCACTCAACCCTAACATGGCTTGAATTACATGCAATCGCGGTCTTCCTCTATAGAGTGTGTTGTACGCAATATCGGGGTTCACTAAAAATGATATATGGTTGTTATTTTATTATGAACTAGATGTTATGAATAATAAAAACTACATTTTTAATTTTATGAAATTATTATTCATATTACACATTCTCTAGAACTTGTTATGTGAAGAAAATAAATTTTTCGGGTAAAATAAGAATTTTTTAAAAAATGCATTTTTGCCACTTTTTAATGGAACACCCACATTAAATCTAGTTATTAATAAGTTTATAAGTTCAATTTGAAAAAATAAAAATATTTTTTGGAATCATGATATAAAAATTTTCTTTGGATAAATTTTTCATATTATTCTGATAACTTTCATATTTTAATGAATAGTAAAAACATGCTATATTTTAATTAAAAACATCTTTTTCATCAAAATAATTCATATGGTTAAATTATTATATTGAATTGTTTTAATGTATAAATAGAATATGTTTTTAACATTTAATATTATTTATGTCATTACCCTAAATTTTACGTTGAATTCATTGGTAAAAACCATTCAATCATTTGCAATGTTTTAACTTTTAAAACTCTTTTTCTTAACAACGGGATTAATTTAAAATTAATTTCTGAAACTTCTGTAATTATAATTAGGAAAAATGGATTCCATATTTTGAATCAGTACGTCCAAATTATGTTAATAGGATACTTTTTGTTTTTGGGCACTATGTATAGTAACTACGGTAAATTTTATTTACCATAGTTAAAGGTAAATCGGGTAATTAAGGGTAAATATAATATTATAAAATTACCCTAAAACATGTCATAATATAATTGGATGGTTATATTTGGTCCTATGGAATATTCTGGTCGCAATGGAATCCATTGGTACCCACTTGGATGTGATTAAGACCTTTAATTTATTTTATTTAAAAGAAAGTGAAATATGTCTGACTCAAAAATTAATAACTAAACTATTTCAATATATGGTTATACAGAATATAAATTCAGTTATAAATACACATTTAAAATATAATTTTTTTTCTTTATCATGTTAATTTATTTGAAATTTTTATGAATTATTTATTTACCTTATTTGCTTATACATAAATGATGCAGAAATTATTTATTTAGTGAAAAATCAATAATATAGTTATTATTGAAAAATTAATACACAAAAAAGGCTCAAATACCAGAAAATGACTTATTTGGAAGTGTATATATAAATCATAATCATCCAATGGCCTAATTGGTGACCATTTGGATTGTTATAAATATGTTTATGACACTTATATTATTTTATTTTAAATGATTCTAAAGATGTCACCTTCATAATTTTACAAATATAACAATTTACATGTTGTGATTTTAAGATGATAAATTGGAGTAAAATATTATTATAAAATCTTTGAGATATATATTAGTCATATGATTTTTTTTTTAATTTTTATGCAACAAATATATATATTAAATAATTATACAAAAATGTTGTACTAATTGTTTTATTAAGAGATATACCTAATAAATGGTTTTACATATATTAAAATAGATATTATATGAACTATTTAATGTTCCCCACTAATTTAATAAACAAATTTGACATGTTAAAAATATATTAAATATTTTGGTTTGAATATATCCTCTCTGTGGATTTTATTTAAATTAAAATAATTGAATAGTGTCAAAATTGATACTATTGTTATTTTATAAAAATAACATATTATAAAATTGTATAAAAATAAAAAAAATATTTAAAAATTACAAATTTATATTTATATTGTCTATAATGTCATTAATTATCCAATTATAGACAATTCACAACACATAAGTAATTATTTATAGCAATTTTAAAATTAGAATCTTATTATCACAAATAAAATTTATTAGATTAAATAAGGATAAATCAAGTTGATATTGTTTAAAATAAATTCCCAACATGTATAAATTTTATTGGATTATGAGATTACAACCCTATCTCATCTATTATTTGTATTTGAATCAATTTTACTGGTTTTTATGTGAGGTTGAATTTATTATAAATTAATATTTCTTATGTTACCAAAGGTGACCCTCTCCACCCTTATAAAAGGGAACCTCCTCCCTCTCCTCTTCACAACACTATGTGCCTTAAAGATTTTCCAAACCCTGCCAATTGCACTTCTCCACTTCCCTGGAAACATTTTGGAGGTTTTTTTCTTCTCAAATGACCAACTATAGTTCCTTAATAGAAAGCATAAAGTAGGTGCATCAAAGAAGAGGTAATCTCTTCTACCGATTCTTTCAAATTTCATTCTTCTTAAACATCTTCTTCTTTAGTGTTTGCATTATAAAGTAATAACATAAGTATCACTAATATACTGATATGTTATTATAAATATGAAACATCCTCATTTCACCTTATATCCATCCTATGGAAAACGAAATCACTGCGTGTGTGTACTTACCGAATACCGTCTCCACACCATGGTGTAATCTGTTTTCCACCACCACCTTACTTGGATGGGTATAATGGTGTAAATAATAAGTATATATGGTTATTATAACATAATACTAATTCTGAGATATTATGTCATCCACTAATATTCAATTCAAAAATTATGTGAAAAATATCATCGCTCTTGCGTACGTATGGATTACCATCTCCACGACACAATGAGATTCTATATCCATCGTTTTTATCCAAGACTGTTTATTAATAAGTATTTAATGGGGTTATAATTACCATCCATTTCCTTGTTTCCTAAAAATGGTTTCATGTATGTTTAAATTCCTTTTTATCCATTTTTGACTTTTTACTACATAGTATGTAAGGAATCTTTCTTTTGCTTCTGTTACGAGGTACTTTTTTGACTTTTCCAGCAAAAGTACGAGAAGATTGTTTTTGTAACTTATACAACATGAATAGATTTTTATGGGTTTATAACGGTTTATTTTCATGAAGCTTACTCTACATGTTTTCATGGTTATTTTCAATAAAATCCTTTTGTTTTAAAATTGTGTGGCATTTTGTGAAAAGAAAATTATTTTCGAAGAAGAAAGGATATTTTCCTCATGAATTAATTTCAATTTTTTTGTGAAAACTATTTTTCCATCCAAGATGACATTATATCATATGTGTATGTTTCAAGTATAATGTCTCTGGTATTTACATGGTTTCACTTTTCTTATGATCATATTATATCCATTTGTTTTATAAGGATTATGTTTGATGGAATGATGTTATGGAAACCCATTTTATTCTTTGGGTTATGATGAATGATTAATGTTTCCGTTATGGAACACTTAAGAATGATTTCATTATGAGATTGGTGGGACCTATATCTCCCTCCAATTCATTGGGTAAACTATTATATCTCATGAGAGAGTGATGCCTGGAATGGCATGTTAATCCAGTTTCGTGATACAATACTGGAACGAGGAGTGAACTCGATTTAGAAAGGGACATTTTCCACTAAGATGGTATTGAAAAAATGTCTTGGATACTATGGAAATCATAACATGTGCTTAATGGTTTCCAAAATTAAATGTTTTATTCCTAGGTAATTTTATCATGATTAAGGTTTCTTTATGATCTATGCATTAAATATTTCCATGTTTTATTTCATTGCTCAACATTTTGATGTTTCAACATTATGTTCAGGTTTATATGTTCAAATCTATATGATTTGTTTTATTTTTTCCAGGTATACACTTAATGAACATTTGTGCTCACCCTTTATATGTTTTCTTTTCCCCATGATAAAAAGAATGGTTTTTAGGTAAGAAAACAAAAGGGGAAGATCTTTATGGGAGATGTTGAAGATCTTTCACCATGATTAGAAGATTATGTTCTGAGTTACCAAAGACACTAAACTATTACAGTCCTATGATGTCTATTTTTTTTATGTATCATGTATTCCACAAAAGTAATGTATTGTCCATGGACATCAAATTTGGGGTCTCTACAGTTGGTATCATAGGAAAGGTATAGTCACCCTTTGGAAACGAGGATGCGAGAGATTTTGTGAGATCCCTAGAGATATTTCTAAGGTTTGTATAGGGATGTTCCTAAGGTTAATTATAAGTATAGGTTACAGTTCTATAATTACGGTAAAAATCATAGAATTTAACCTATGATGTTATATATTGAAGGTACTCCCATTGATTATGATTTATTCCTCTCACACTATACTTTTTGGGTTTTAGAAAATGGATAGAAACCGGAAGATTCATGATAATGGAGGATATGATAGACAATGGAATGATATTATTAATGAGAAACCAAATGAAATGTGATTTGAAAGTCCAAACATCATTATTATGCCTAATCATAAATCACATAATAGTATCAAAAATATCAACTTTGGTATGTTTCCGGACTCGACTAATAAAAGGAAGATGCAGTTTCATGATGATTATAGAGGAAAAAAACTTCAATTTTCCTCATGTAAATCATTTGGGAATAGGATTAAAGGAGAATGTTTCAAAAGAACTGTAAGATTCCTTGGGTGTGGAAAAGAAGGACACAAAGCCAATAAGTGTAAAGGAAATGGTTCAGTTAACACCATGGACTAAGATAATGGTATTGATACTATATCAACAACAATTAAATGTTTTAAACGTGGAATGTATGGGCATTATGCAAACTAATGACCTAATGGAAAATCTCATGAAGAGATTTAGCATGGTCGTATGGATAGTATTTATGTTGATGATGATGAAGAGACTACAAATGATATTTGAGATGAAATAATTGTTCATGATCGTTCAATGGTTTAAGATGTTAGTGAAAGGATTTATGTTTATCAAGAGTAATGTTGTTTAGGTAATGGTACTAAGGAATAAAGACACGTCTAAGGATTGTTACACTATTGATTTCTTAAAGTATTTGAAAGTATATGTTGAATGGAACCGGTAACCATTAAAGGTTATTCAGATATTTTTAGAAAGTAGATGATATGCGCATAATGAAGGGATAAGGAGATAATGAGATGTTTGATAGTATTATTGAGCTCATGACTGATGTAAAGAAAATGTGATATCATGAATTGAGTATATATAATTTTTGGGATTTTGGTATATTGAAAGAGTTATCATTTGATAGCATTCATTTTTTAACTTACGTTCTATGGTAATTTATGTTTTAAAATAATACATGATTAAGGTAATCACATGTTTGGAATGTGAACAACAACAAGATATATCTTACGATATATGGGGGAGAAATGAATGAATTCACATGCTCGGTAAATGAAATATCTAGTAATCGGACAGACGTATTTTTGATAATCCTAAAGGTTGGAATGGACATCATATTGTATTGCATAAGGCTATAATTTTTTGTTTTTATTTCTAGAATGTTATATTATTGTATTTTTAGAAAAAGGACAACCCATAGGATGGGAGAAAACCCATCACATCACACAAAGTTGCGAGAATAAAACCCACAATTTAAGTGAGAAAAGAATTTATTACCTACCACTAGCCAAGAGGAAGTCTATGGTTAGTAGAAACTAGTTTTATTTTATTAAGTTGTATGGTAGATAAATTATAAGTTCATTTTGGTAACATATACGATTAACCTCACCATAGATGGACTTATGTATATTTGATAAAATTTTCTAAACTTTTGTTTGAAACAGAAGGAATGGCCCATCATTCTATAACATGATCTGCTAACACTTCACAAATGACAAATTCAACTTCATTTCTTTAAGAGATGATGTTGAAATTGCTCAAGGCATGAACAATAGTGAAATTGTACCAAAATAATGTAAGTATTTCTTCTAATTCAACAATTCGTTGACATTAGGGAAATGATCTTGAGAACTAAAAATGTTTTCATAGTACCCTCATACCCAATTAATTATATTGTACCTTAAATCATCACAAACTTATGGCTTTATGATTGTAGGATTTATCATTGCCATGTTCTCTACCACTCTCCATCAGAACTTGATGGTTATATTGCTCTTCCATATCCGTATTTTCACCCATGTTCTCCTATGTGGAAACCAAAAAATTAGTTAATTTGGGTAACCATTATGTTTCATACTTCACTTTTTTAAAATTATGTTTTAATATTCCTTTTTATGATGTAGGTTTCTATGAAAGAAACTTTCAAGTAGTAAACCATTTATGACCCTGACGAATTATAAGGGTGAAATTATTTTAAAGGGAGTAGAATGTAACACCCTAAGATTTTATGAAAAATATTCCTTTCTTTTCTTTTATCTATTATGTTGTACACTACATAAATATTATCTTTCTCTATATACAACACCATATTATCTTGTAGTATACGCAACACTATTCTTAGATCGTGTTACACACAATTTCAAGTTCGTTTGATAATAGTTATTCTACGCAACATTGAGTGTGTATATATATATAATCAATGTATAAATTAAATATGGTCGGATTTTTTTATATGCAACAACAAAGGAGTCTTGAACTACACGCAACCCTGCCTTGGCATGCATTACACGCAATCACAACCTTCTTGATAGAGTTTGTTGTATGCAAAACTGGGATTCAATAAACAACGATATATGGTTGTAATATTATTATGAAATAGTAATTATGAATAATAATAACTACATTTTTTATTTTATAACATTATTATTCATCCTACAAATTCTCTATAACTTGTTATGTGAACAAAATAAGTTTTTCAGATAAAATAATTTTTTTTAAAAAAATTAGTTTTGTCGCCTTTGAATGGTGCACCCAAATTAAATGTAATTTTTGATAGTATTATAAGGTCAATTTGACAAAATCAAATTCTTATTTTGAATGAGGATATAAAAATTTACTTTGGATAAAATTTTCATATTATTCTGATAACTTTCATATTTTAATATATAGTAAAAACATGCTAAATTTAAATTAAAAAAAATATTTCATCACAATAAATTATATGATTAAATTATAATATTTAATTGTTCTAATGAATAAATAGAATATCAATTTACCATTTAATATAATTTATGACATTACCATAAATTTTACATTTAATTCATTGGTAAAAATTTTCAATCTTTTGCAATGTTTTAACTTTTAAAACTGTTTTCTAAACAATGAGATTAATTTTAAATTTATTTCCAAAACTTCTGTAATTTGAATTTTGAAAAATGGATTACATATTTTGAATCAGTAGTTCCAAATTATGTAAACAGGCTACGTTTTTTTGGGCACTATGAATAGTAACTACGGTAAATTTTATTTACCTTGGTTAAAGGTAAATCGTGTAATTGATGTTAAATATAATATTAAAAAATTACCCTAAACCTTGTCATAAAATAATTGGATGATTTTATTTCGTCCTATGTAATATTTTGGTTGCAATTTAATCCATTGGAACCCACTTGGATGTGATTAAGACCTTTAATTTATTTTATTTAAAAGAAAGTGAAATATGTCTCACTCAATCTTTAATAATTAAACATTTTTAATATAAGGTTATTCAGAATATAAATTCAGATATAAATACTCATTTGAAAGCTAAAATGTTTTTTTTATCTTGGTAATTTATTTGAAATTTTTAAGAATTATTTATTTGCCTTATTAGCTTATACATTAATGATCCGAAAATTATTTATTTATTGAGAAATCAATAATAATGTTTGATTGAAATAATAATACACATAAAAAGTCTAAAAAACCTGAAAAAGACTTATTGGTAGTTTGTATATATACTCTAATAATCCAATGGCGGAATTGGTGACCATTTGGATCCTTATAAAGAATATTATGATATTATTTTATTTTATTTTAAATGATTCCAAAGTTGTCACCTTCATAATTTAATAAATATAACAGTTTACATGTTGTGATTTTAAGATGATAAATTCATGTAAATGTATTATTATTAAATATATGAGATTTATCTTCATTTTAGGATTTTATTTTTAATTTTAATGGAACAAATAAGTAAATTAAATAATTATACGAAAATATTGTCGTATTATTTTATTAAGAGATATACTCAACAAATGGTTTTACAAGTATTGAAATAAATATTATATGAACTATTTAATGTCCCCCACTAATTTTATAGGAAAAATTGGACATGTTATAATTATGATAAATATTTTGGTTAGAATATATCCTCTGGGTGGATTTTATTTAAATTAAAATAAATGAATAGTTCCAAAATTGACACTATTGATATTTTATAAGAATAAAATTTTATAATTTTTTTTAAAAATCACCAAAATTTTTAGAAATTATAAATTGAAATTTATAGGGTCAAAAATGTCATAAAAGTTCCAATTATAGAAAATTCACAACACATACGCAATCATTATTAACAATTTAAAAATTAAAATTTTATTACCCCAAATAAAAATAAATAGATTAAATAAGGATAAATCAAGTTGATAATGCTTAAAATAAATTTCCAATATGTCCAAATTTTATTGGATGATGAGATTACAACCCTATCTCATCTAATATTTGTATTTGAGTAATTTTTGGAGGTTTTTATGTAATTTTGAATTTATTATAAATTAATATATCTTATGTTACCAAAGGTGCCCCTCTCCTCATTTATGAAAGGGAACCTCCTCCCTCTCCTATTCACTACACATTGTGCCTTCAAGATAGGAAAACCTACCCATTTCTCTTCTCCACCTCCCTAGAAACATTCTGGAGGTTCTGGTCTTCTCAAAAGACCACCTCTAGTTCTGTAAGAAGAAGCTTAAAAGAGGTGAATCGAAGAAGAGGTAATCTCTTCTACTGATTCATTCAAATTTCATTCTTCTTCAAATTATTCTTCATTATTTGTTTAATTAATAATTAATAAAATATATAACACTAATATACTGATATTTTATTATAAATATAAAGAAAACTCATTTCAACTTATATCCATCCTACGGAAAACGAAATCGTCGCGAGTGTGTACGTACAGAATATCGCCTCCATGACGTGGTGTAATATGTTTTTCCAACACCACCTTACATTGATGGGTATAATGGTGTAAATAATATCTATATATGGTTATTATAACATCATAATTATTTTGAGAAATTATATCATCCACTCCAATTCAATTCTATAATTATTGGAACTATATCATCGCTTGTGCGTACGTACTGATTACCGTCTCCACGAAGCGATGAGATTCATTCTCCTTGTTAACCACTCAAGAATGATTATAATGTATATATAATGAATAATAATGAAATATATGACATTATAAAGCTAATATATATATATATATATGTCATCTACTTAATTCCATTCAAGTCAATAAGGAAAGAAAAATAGTGTTCATGTGTACGTATGGCCTACCATCTCCATGTATGGTGTTTTTCGTTTCATTCATCTATCTAATTTATATATATATACTAAATATATATGAAATATAAATCATAATTTACATTCTGAATGTATGTAAATCGTGATTTATGTAATAATAATATCAAGAACAACATGTCCAAACACATACGATAAATAAAACGATTTTACCCAAAATGCTACTTCAACATGGAATTTACAAAAGAATGTCTAATATAATGTCATTAATGAACCATATATGATATAATAACAATGAATATGATTCTGAAATAAGTCAATGAAATTATTTAAATCATTATACAGGTTGTTTGGATACGTACGAATCATATTGGACCTACGTTAAGGGATATCTTTTTCAACCAAGATTGTTTATTCGTAAGTCATTACAGGGTTTATATTTATCATCCATGTACTTGTTTTCTAAAATTCGTTTCATGTATGTTTAATGATATTTTTAAGCATTTTTTCTTTTTGTTAATTGGTATGTAAGGAATCTTTCTTTTGTTTAGGTTACGATGTACTTTTTTGACTTTTCTGGGAAAAGTTTGAGAAGATTTTTTTAACTTATTCGGAATGAACATATTTTTATGGTTTTATAACGCTTTATTTTCATGAAGCTTACTCTACATTTTTTCATGGATATTTTCAATAAAATCCTTTTGTTTTAATATTTTGTGGCATTTTGTGAAAATGAAATTATTTTTGATGAAGAAAAGATATTTTACTCAAGAATTCATTTAATGTGTTTTGTCAAAAATATTTTCCATATAAGATGAAATTATTTCATATGTGTATTTTTAAATTATAATGTCTCTATGATTTACATGGTTTCACTTTTTTTATGATGAAATGATATCCATTTGTTTTATAAGGATTATGTTATGATGGGATGATGTTTATGAAACCCAATTTATTCGTCGGTTAATGATGAATGATTTATGTTTATGTTGTGGAACATGTATAAATGATTTCATTATGAGATAGGACAGACCAATATCTCCATCAAATTCATTGGTTAAAGATATATATCTCAGAAGATAGACATGGTTGTAACAAAAAGATAATCCAGTTCAGTGATACAAGACTTGAATGAGGAGTGCACTCGATTCAGAAAGGGACTTTCTTCACTAATATGGTCTTGGGAACAATGCCTTGGCTACTTTGGAAATCATAACATGTGACTAATTGTTTCCAAAATGACATGTTTTATTCCCATGCTATTTTATTATGACTATGGGTTTTTTATGATCTATGCCTTATGTATTGCCATGTTTTATGTCATTGAAGAAGATTTTTATGTTTAAACATTAGTTACATGTTTTTAAGTTCAAATGTATATGATTTGTTTTATTTTCTCCATGCTTACCCTTACTGAGAATTTGAACTCACCCTTTATATGTTTTCGTTTCTCCAGGATATAAAGAAAGGTTTTTAGTTTAGAAAACAAAAGGGGAAGATCTTCATGGGATATGTTGAAGAACTTGCACCATGATTAGAATATTATGTTCTGAGTTACCAAAGACACAAAACCATTACGGTCCTTTGGTGTCTATTTTTTTATTTATTATGTATTCAACATAAGTAATGTAATGTCCATGTACGTAATGTTTTGGGTCTCTACACTGCACATCCCTTATGCTTCTGGCTCATTCCCAAGAAATCATTTCCCCTGTCATTATCAGATATGGTAAAACTCCAACCTCTAAGATGATGTGTCCTAGAATGTTGACCTATTGAATATATAACTGGAACATTGAGTGATTACAACAAAGATACTACTCTGAATGTGTATCTAGGACTACCCACAGGTGTGTAGCATGCTCCTTCTCTGATGTTGAGTGCACCAAGATGTCATCAATGAAGACTACCTTGAAAATATCGAGATAAGGCTAGAATATCTTGTTCATGAGTCCCATGAACACTTTTGGGGAATTGGTCTCACTGAATGGAATAACAACAAACTCATAGTTCCCATAATAGAACCTAAAGGCAATCATTGGTATAGCGTCATCCCATAATTAATGTGGGTGATATCTTGTTATAAGGTCAATCTTCGAGAACCACCTTGATCCCTATAACAAATAAAATAGTTCATCAATCCCCAAAAGTGGTTACTTGTTCTTCACAGTAACCTGGTTTAGGCATTGTAATTTAATTCATAACCCCATGCTCTCATCTGACTTATTGGAAAAAAACAATGGATCTACCCTTGGGGAAACACGGGGCCTTACAAATCTCTTCTCCAGCAATTCCTCTGGATATACACTCATCTTGTGAAGCTCCACAAGAGCTATCTGATATGATAGTGGCGATATCAGTGTCATCCTAAGGAACATGTCAATGAAAAAGTCTACCTATTTGTGATGAAGTAGTCTCAACACATCCTCAATAAAAACATATCCATACATATAAAACACTACTGGAATTCATGGACTCCACTCTTCCACTACACTGAGGGTGAGGCTATTCAAATGAAGAGTGATTGGTTGCACCCTCCTCCGAGAAAGTCCATAATGTGATTTAAGGGTTTCATTATAGAGGTTGAAGGAAAAAATTGTCCCATTTCGGTGGAAACACCACACTAAATGCCTAAAACATCCAATCTGATAATTGTTTTGGATAACCAGTCCATTCCCACAATGACATTGTAAGGCCTCGACAATGCTACTAGGATATCTCAACTGAAGCTATATCCTCCTAGATTAAGCTCACACAACCAATAAAAGTGTGTAATCATTAAATCATCTCCTATAAGAGAATCATTCCATAAGTATTGAGCAAATAGATCCACAAAAATCTCAGAGATATGAATGCAGGTAATGGAATGTAGAGAGTGGCTGACACATGTGTCTATAAGAACTGAAAATAGGGTGGAGAATTAAAAGATCATAGCTTGAATCGCCTATGTATCTCCATGGTGATAAGCCTCTACTGCCTGAAGATGAGGTCTCCCAAGTCTACCTAATCCCTAAGGTTAGGGTGGACCACCGTGAGGCCATGGCGGTGGTACCTTGAACCGTCTCCCACCAACTACTACTCATCCTACTCCCCTTCCATGTCTTACACCATAAAACCTCATTGATCAAACATCTACCTCTGTCTCGGTGGTCCCTCGACCATATACTTATTGTTTATATAGAGTTTTGGGACGAAACTATCCATGTATCCCAACCCACTGCATGAGTAGCACAGCAAACTCCTCTACTATCTCACACTTTCCTTGTGGCTTTGCACCACTGATCTAAAGTGCATGGGTCATCCACTGGATGATATCTCCCAATTAGAACACTACTCCATCTATTGGGTACCTTCCAAATTTGGCTCGGATAACTATCACCTAGTGCTGGCACCCAAAATTATTGCATGCTCTATGACTAAGCTCCCAATAATAAGGTCTCACACAAGTACCCCAGGAAGGGTAGGGATGCTGAGATACACCATTGATGCCCTGATCTCCCGCCTAAGACTTAAATCAATGGCCAATTCCCTAATTAAAGGGTCCCGAACAATTTTTGTAGAGTATAAAGAGATGATTGTAAACCATGTAGAGTACTCATCCACTGATACGTTACCCTGCTGGAAATGAAGTAGCTCATGAAAGAGCACAGGGCGCAAGGTCGCATGGAAAAATCCTCCTGGAAAAGCTTCTCGATATATTCCAAGATAGCGTCACCTCATAATGAGTTTTAATAATCAGACTCTACCATCTCCCAAATGAGAGATAAATATGGATCTCAGATAATTACTCTATATAGTTGAGTGGTTTTGTCACTAATTGGAAGACACATGTCACCTCCTCCATCTAATCCTTAGAGTCCTGGGGATCCATGTATCCTCCAAACCTAGGAGGTCTCTGTCAATGAAGCATGGGGAGGCACTAAGTCTGTACACATCATCTACTTATACCTATGATAGTAGTTTATTACCAACGGGTGGTGGTAGCACTAGTGTACCACCAAGTGGGGCCATATCGAGGACTGGTCTTTGAACAGATTCCATATCACTAGGCAGGTTTTCCTCCTCACCATGTTTGAGAATCCTTTTTGACCGTCTAGGTGTAGTCATCCTGAAATAGATCATGATGGGATAGGTTCTGTATGTTATACCTGGTGATGTGAATGATTAATTATAGAACATAAGGAGACACTTTTTCAACTAGTGTGTTTATTCATTGAACCAAAAAGAGAATTGAAGGTCTTGGTGTGTGGATATAATGGCCGCCACACCCACAAAATAATTCCTTAATATGTGAGTCTGACACAAAACATTAAACATTGTTTCCCCAAAACAAAAATAGTATACTCTCAATCTCTTAGGTAGAATCAACCACCTCTAATTCCACATTGTCATGACCCGTCTACTGGGGAATGTGCCGTGACATACCCCAAGCCTGCCTCCCAAAGTCTAGGGGTTGGGAATTAGTGCTGAAGGAATCAATCTGAAAGTGGGAGGCATTCGAATGAGTACATATACATTCAATGATTCCAAACCATATCCCAAAAACTAAAATGAAAAAACAAGTATAGTGAAACAAGTGAGGAGTACTAGTACAACTAAAAAAAGTGGGCTAGTATAAAAACTCATCAAAAAAACTGAAAACAGAAATGTACAAAGTTATTCGAGTAGTCATCCAATAAAAACACCATCATATTGTAAGAGCAGTGTAGTGACGAAAAGACGATGTAGTATGTCACGTCCACCTACTCCTATTGGGGCCCACATCCTCCCAAGACACCAAGTCCTTCGTCGAAAAGTTTGTCTTCTGTACTAGACCCAACATGTGTGGGAAAAGCCCGTGCAGGGGTGAGTAACCTAGTAATCAGTAGGGGACCCTATTACACAATGGATAAATACATGAATGAATCCACAAATCGAATCCAAAAAGTAATTAAAGCTCAAACCAGATATATTATAGAGTATGAATGGTCTGTCTGTAATAGTGAATAACTTTTAGTACTATTGATGGACTCAACCCTATTGAATCACTGCTCGTATATCAGTCCACTAAGGATCCACATGGATGCTTACCATCTACTGGGCCATTAAGGATCCAGATGGATGCTACTCATCTATCGGGAAACTATGAATCCACAAAACTACTAATCACCTACCGGGACATTAAGGATCCACACAATTATTTCTCATCTGTCGGGCCACTAAGGATCCACAAGGCTGCTGCTCATCTACCAGGACACTTAAGATCTACATGGATACTGATATATCCATTGATTATATTTCAACCACCATGAATTATCTCAAATAATAACCTAATGTATTGTCTCATCGTAAGGGTTCCAATGCAATAGACGGTGTGTCGAACAAATGTCTAGTCAGTATGATACAAACATTTTAGTAAACAGGGGCCCGTTGCGTTCGGGCCCAGTTCGACTAAGTCAAACTGACCCAAACCTTCTTGGCCCTAGTTCCAAACCCATGGGTTACCTAGTGACATGGTTTATATCTAGTGTGTCCCACTCTGGTGAATCAGTCACTTTTTCTTATCCGGGCTATATAGCGGCCTATGCAGTCCATCTTTTACTCCCATTTCGATTCTGCTAATAATGACTGGCTTATGGAATTGAGCATGCCACTCGGGCAGAGTCGTCCAACTATCTGAGCTCAGCTAGTCTGGTACAGCCCAGACCAGTTCAACCTGTTGGGGTACGGTCATGCTTTCCCAGTCAACCTGGACACCCCCTTTGTTTAGCAAGGCCCACAGATGTAGGAAACTCATCCACATGGTACACAAGGGAATCGTGTTTCAAGATCAACGTCGCAGCCAAAAGTCCATGTCCTCTTTCTATCCCATTGTCGTGCATGTTGGGCTTACCTCTCCCACCTGTCACCGGCCCATGCCGCTGTCCCAATTGTTGTAATGATGTGGCCTTCCAGTACGACAATCCTACCACCACGCTGCTCTGAAGGGTGCACTGCCTACCTAATCCTGTGGTTGTCACCATATGCCACCGCCATCCACTTCCGTCAGTGCCGGGGCACCGAAGATACCTTCAGTAGGCCACCAGATATGATCTGGTGCTCTGTATTTTGAACAATCATCTCTTAAGAAACCATAGGGTTGCCGCCATAACTACGATGACAACAAACAGGCCTTGCCGCTATTCAACAATTTATCCACAAAGAACGCACAAGGAAGAGGGGTTCGTGCCTTATATGTGCCAGCATGAACCCTCCCCGTCATAGTATTAATGTAAGGGAGGTTTGTGAAATCAATTCTATCAACAATAAATTTAATCCTGAATAGAAAACCCAAGAAGGACACTCAATAAATGACGCATCTGATTATATCCCAATGTCCTCACTTTAGATCTCATATGCATGATCTGGTTTGATCCTCCCAAAAAAGATATATGGAATATGATATTTATACATTGATATCACAGAGGGAGTCCAACTGGAAAGATAATATTCTGATATTATCTGTTATTAAAACATCAACCCATGTATCCTAGAGATTGTGATTAAATCATTAAATTTCCACAGTATATAAGTGATTATAGAAATATTGATAAAATACAATAGTCTTCTTAGAATAATATATATATGATTGAATGTCACTTTAAATCTGAATACATAAAATAAAAAAAATTAATTTATTTGAGAAAATTATTATCCCATCTAGAATATCATTACATTGTAATATTTGTACACTTATTGGTATCATAGGTAATGTAAATAGATTTAATTCATAAGATCAGATTCAATGTAATGGAATTCATAATGATGAAGTTTTCTTTGAATAAATAATTAAAGAGTAATATTAATGGAATAATTGTTTATCAAATAATTACATTAAAATAATCACGTTAGCTAAAAACATATGCATGTATATCATAAATATTCAAATAATGTCATAGACATCAATAACTAATTTCATAATTATGGAAGGCATTATATTAGACACCTTTAACATACAATTTGTTATATGTTCCAACACTACATATATAAATGGCTAATTAAAATTTAAAACACCGAACATGTTTTGTATCATGACACATAGTGATTCTTATAGGGGATATGTAATTTCACACCCCACCAAGTAAAAAATATGATCAATATTGTAATCATATAAATAAATAATAAAATATAATCATTATACCTTATTAATTAATAAGTGTCAATGAACTATTATATGAATATAAATAGTTACCCAGAAAAAATATCATAATCAATAAAATGAAATATTATGGATGGTATCATTATAATATATCTTTAATAAAGAATTATTTAACTGAGAGGATGTTGAGGAAGATTAAAATTATTAAAAAAGAACATCAGAACAATTCACGATGATGATATCATTTTGAACTTAAATAACATTATAAAAATAAAATATAAATAATTAATATTTTGGAAAAAGTTCTCCGAAAAGTAAAATGGAATATTTTAATTAAATTTTCATAGAGGTGAATAATTATAATTATATTAAGAGTCATTCACATGGTTGTGTTAAACCCAAAAACAATATAAATTATGATAATTTTAATTCAATATTAAACATTTATACAATTTTTATTAATAAGTCATTTTATAATAGTATAAATTTTCATCAAAACATTTTAAATAAAATATAGACATGAAATAAAGTATTCTGAAATGATTAGAAAGTAATAGTTGGTTTTCAATACTAATATTCTTCCATACATTTTCATACATAAAGAGTAGAAAGCATACGGAATAATTTGATATTAAAAAAATAAATCGATTAGAATAAAACATATGTGTTCATTTGAAAATATCATATAGTTACCCCTACAAAAACTTATTCATAATAATCCTAATTTAGGAAGGGACTATGAAATAAACACTTACCTCAGGTCCGACATATTTTTTAAATACTTTTAACCTCTATTATAATAAATGTTTATTTATTATAATTCTATAAAAAACAATTTCTTTCTTAAAATATAATATGAAATCCACTTATATCATCTCAATACCACCTTATTAAAAATTCATTATAAAAATCATTGTTTCCTTGTATTAATTATTTTATTTTTCATGTATGTTTTGGTCACTTAGTGTTTTTAATCGAATATTATTTTATTTCCTTAATCAATATAATATTAATAATGATATAAATATAGTATATATTCATTATAATATGTTTTATAGTCATTACTGAATGTTGTACACTCAAAATTAATTATATCGCTTTTTTGAGGATGTAGTATCCAGGTATACATGGCCAATTCTATCTTTTTTATGGGTGAATGTGTAAGTAGTTAAATTCTATATTATATTTATAATTTCATAATTATGTAATAAATATAATAAATATTAATTATATTTTTTTACCATCCATGTAATGTATTTGTAACCACCAGAATAATGAACTTATTTTATTTATGGATCTCATTCCACATAATCAATTTTCGTATGTTTTACAATAGAAGCACAATGAAATAATTCAGAACCAAATTTTTGTTCCCAAAAATGATATAATTATTATTAAAAATTTACGTATATTGAATAATGATTATTTTAATTATATATTATGATTAATAGTCCCCTTTTAAATGTAAATGATAAAATAATATCATTTATTTATGTGTTAAAAAATTCACTAAGAAATTTTAAAATTAATTTATTATCTGCTACTTTTTTAATAAATAAGTAATTTTTTATTTAAATGATAAATTTCTCAAACATAAAAGAATTATTGTAGTTAAATAAACACCAATTTTTAATTTAAAATGTCAAAATAAAAATCTGATGAATTTGTAGAATTTTTCTATAAAGTATCATGGTTTGATAAATAGTTATTTATTTTATGAATAATGGTGGATGAATATTTGTTTCATCAAGAATAGTATTTTATTAATAGTTTTATTTCAATGAATAGAAAAAAAATATTTTATTATTAAATAACATTTTCTGTGTAATGATTTTTAAAAATCTAACATACACAGTAGTAATCGGGGGGAAAATGTAGTTAAACAAGATCAAAATAATGATTTGTTGAATACAAACATACTATTATGAAAAGTAATGAATATTTCAAAAAATTAAATTGGCTAAAAAATGGAAACTCAACCAATTAATGTATAAATACATTTTAGATATCTTAAAGGAAAAAAAACATAGTAAAAGTTTGGGTATATTTTTGTCATAAATATTTTTTAAAAAAATTTATAATTAATTAATAATTTTAAATTGAATGTTATTTTCATAAAATTTAATCATAATTTGTTACTTTATGGAATTATGGTTATATAATTTTTTTATGGGACTTTAATTACGATATCTATGTTTTACGATACGTATTATAGTTTCAGATTAGTTTTTTAAACAAGTAATAATTTTATATAAAAATTAAATAAAAAATATTTAGAAAATTATTTTCATAAAATGGATTTCATTTTTCAAATTCGAGAATTGATCTTATGTTAGAGTGAATATATAATATTTTTATAAAAAAAATTCTTTTCGGTAAATAGAAAAAATATAGTTTTAAGTATCAGTATATTTAATGACATCATTAGTGATGTAATCATAATGTAACCATCCTAGTCAATTGGTGAATAGTAAGATATGTTCTTTGGTGTCACAATTATCCAATATCGTGGGGAAATACAATAGATAAGTCCATGGGTTTTCAAATACCAACGATGAGGTGTCCCTTAGAAATTAATTAAATATCCCCTCACTTTTGCTATAAATACCTTCCCATTCCTTCATTACATTCAATAAAAAAAATTATCAATGAATCTATCGTATTTTTACCACCCAATGAATCCTCCTAATGTTCTCTCAATCCCCCAAGGTCCCAACCTTCATGTACTAGTATTTACAGTTCATGTTACCAGAACGTTTCACCCTCCTCTTTTAAGTCATGACTTCATTTATGTTATGGCTTCTACTTTCCATCTTCATATATTGGGGTATGTTATTATATATACTTATTGTTGTCCATTTTATTTCTAAATGATTAGAGACCCTTTCCAGCCCTATAAATTTATTTTTCTTAATTTAATTTGATGTCGTTAGGCTACTGAATTTTGCGTAAAAGAAATCATATCTTCTCTTTTCTTTCAATTCTCCATTTCATGTGGTATGTCATTCAAATATCCATATCATGATCTTATTTCTTTTTTATTATTTCCCAATAAATTATTATGAATTATTTATGAGTGTCTTTTCCCTTTACCCTACCTTTTAGATATTTTCTAAAAACATGTTATGTAGGTGTTCTGCTACAAAATTTTTGTCTCAAAATCTCTCACTTTTTCTCAAGAAAATCTATTTTTTTATGTTATGTGAATACCAAAATCTATTTTAATTTATAGGGGTATTCAACGAGATAAAAAATTGATCTATATGTTTCTAGAATTGATATACATATAACCCTCACTTCATTTCCATGGGTTATAAATAACATAATTATCACATTTTTAAGCACTTTTAAAAAGTCATGATTTTGTAGTGAATCCCAATTCTTTTACTCTTTTTTGGTTATTTTTGAAATGTATGATTATTATCTATATTAGTCACATGAAAATAAAGAGAAATTAAGGGTTCACACTGATAGATCGCCAATGCATTGGGTAAATAATTTAATATCTATAGCTGATAAGTTTCATGATACCGTGGGGAATAACTATGGTAATTTTTATGACACCCTGGGGATGAACCTTGGTGATTTGTTTATTAATTTATAAATTAAATGTTGTATCCATATATTTAAGTAAAGATTCATGTTATTTTTATTATGATATACCTTTTCTTCAATTGATATTGTCTTTATGTTTTTTATCAAGTTCTTATTGATATCAGAAGTAAACTGATTCCCATACTTTCCTTACTGGATCTTATGCTCACCCTATCCATTGATGTATGTATCTAGGTTATTAGATGTAGAAATGATAGTTACTATGAACCTTTTAAGAAGCATTACAATTGTATTATAAGAATTTTTAATGTTTTCATGTATTTTGTTCATGATTTCCATGACACTAGATGTTAATGATCCCCCCTTTGTAAAATGTAATAAAAAGATATTTAATAAAATGTGGGATGCCATAGTCAGTATCAAATTATTGTTCATTTATTTATCAAAATTAGGCTATGAAAACATTAAGAAAAAACCTAAAAAATTTTAAATATACAAAATTCCTAGTATTTTGGTGAAATATTTCATATGTGGTTTCTAAAAAAATACATGCTTTGATATGAACAAGAAGGTGTGGCTCTAGAACATATATACCTAGGATTGAAAACTCCGACAAGGAGTTTTGGGCTTAACCCAAGGTGTCCTGGTAGACAGCAACATGCCCTGATGCACTCCTAGTGTGACACTCCTACTAGATATGTTTGGTTAAAAATAATCATTTTAGGAATCATTATGAAGGATTTATAAAAAATGAAATTGTTTCTAAAGAATAATATTTTTTATACATGAAATTTCACTATAATGATAATTTTCCTAATAGTGAAAATTATTAATAATGAAAAAATTGAGAGGGAACAACTTATTTAAGGTGGGAAGAATGTAACAACCCAAAAAAAATTATCTTCTTTTATATATGGATATATTTACTCCTAATAACATATTATTATATTTCAAATTTAAAGAACATCGAATTATTTCGTGTCGAAATTTTAGTTTTCAAAATGTGATATAATTATTAGAGAAAATTAAGGTATATGGAATAAAGATTATTTTCATTAATTAGTAATATTTAAAGTCTCCTTTTTAAATGTAAATGATAATATTATTATATTTTAATAAGTGTCAGATATTCCACAATCAAATTTTTTTATTCCTATTATATCTGATATTATTTTTAATAAATAATTAGTTTTATATTTAAAAGATAAATTTTACTAACATAGAGAATTATTGTGGTTAAATAAACATCACTTTTGAAATTTAAATATCAAAAATAATCTAGGATGAATTTTTAAACATTTACTAAGAAGTGACTTTTTTTATAAAAAGTATTTTATTTAATGAATACTGTTTGTGGAATATTATTTTCATGATTAATATTATTTGATGAATATTTTTATTTTAATGAATAGTAGAGAAATATTATATTACTAAATAACTTATTTCTATGAAAATATTTTCAAAATTTCATCATACATGGTTGTAATCCGTGTGAAAATTGTTGTTATATAAGATCAAAATAATTTATTGGTGAATAATAAGTTACCCTTATGAATAGTAATGAATATAAATGAATAAAAATTTTCCCATGAAAATTAAAACATCATCCATTAATTTATACATATAATTTATACATATTAAAAGTGAAAACTATCAAAGTATATGTTTTTTGTATTTTTTTTGTCATAAATTTTTTATTTACAACATAATACATAATTTAATAATTAAAAATGAAAATATATTTTCAAAAAATGCAATAATAAATTGTAACTTTATTGTATTTTGGTTTTATGAAAATATTATGGGAACTTAATTTTGTTCTTAAGGTGTTACAAAACAAGTTATAGTTTTAGAGTTGTTTATTAACAAATAATGATTTTATTTAAAATTAAAATTAAAATTTTTTAGGAAATTTTTTTTATAAAACGGGTCTAATTTTTTTAATTCTGATGATAAATATTATGTTAGCGTGAATTTATGATTTTTTTTGATATGTTTTGTTTTTCAGTGAATAGTAAACATATAGTTTTAAGTATATGTATGTTTAATGACATCATTATTGATGTAATCATGATGTGATAATTATGGTAGACTTGTGAATAGTAATATATGTTATGTGGTGTCCAGATTGGCCAATACCATGGAAAAAAACTACGGTCATGCCCATGGTTTTGCAAATACCACTAATGAGGTGTCCCTTGGAAATTAAATAAATATTCCCTCACTTTTGCGGTATAGACCAACCCATTATTTCATTTATTTCATTCAAAATTCATCATCAATGAAGATCTGGTATTTTTACCTCCCATTTAGTCCTCCCAAGGTGCCTTCAAACACTCCATGGTCCCAAACATCATTTATTCGACATTACTATTAAAGGTAAGGGGACCTTTCTCCCGCACCATTTAAGTCATTGCTTCTTTTATGTTTTTTCTTCTAGTTTCCATATTATCTTTTTGGGGTATGATCATCTATGTCATTATTTCTATCCATTTTATGTAAAAATTTTGATAGACCCTTTCATCTCTCATCAGCTTATTTTTTGAATTGTAAGTGATGTTGTTAGGCTGCTGAATATTTTACAAAAGAAATCACATCTTCTCTATTCTTTCATGATTCCTTTACATGTGGTATGTCATTCTAATATCAATACCCTGCTATTATTTCTATTTTACTCTGACCATATACTTAATTATGATTAATTTATGATTTCTTTATTCTTTTCCCAAGTCTTTTTATTTTTTCTAAAATCATGTTATGTAGTCGTTATGCTATAGAATTTTCGTCTCTAAATCTCCCACTTTTTCTAAGGAAATTCTATTTTTTTATTTAAGTGAACACCCAAATCTATTCTAATTATCAGGGGTATTCATTTAAACATAAAATTTATCTATTTTATTATGTAATTTAAATACATATAACCCTCACTCCCTTTCCATGGTTTATTAATGACATAATGATCCTATTTTTAAGCAATTTTAAAATGTTGTGATTTTGAAGTGATACCCATTTCATTTACTCTCATTGGGTTATTTATGAAATGTATGATTATGATATAAGTGGCTCACGTGAAACTAAATACATATTAAGTGTGAACCTTGATATCTCTCCAATGCATTGGGAATGGAATTTAATCTCTAGAGATGACATGTTTCATCATACCTTGGTGAATAACCTTGTTAATGTTAATTACACCTTGGGGATGAACCTTGGTGATATGTTCATGATTATCTAAATTAAATGTTGTAGCCACATAATCAAAGATATGATTCAAGATTTTTTTATTATTATATAACTCTTATTACATTTCTCTAGTCTTTATGTTTTTCATCATGTACTTATTGAAATCATAACTAAACTGATTACATTTTTTTCTTTACTAAGCCTTCTGCTCATCCTTTCCATCGATGTATGTCTCCTAGTTATAATATGTAGTAATTATACATAAGATAAACCTTTAATTAAGACTTACAATTGAATTAAAATAATTTTTGATGTTTTCATGTATTTTATTGCTGATTTCCAAGACACTAGAATTTAAAGAACCTCTGTTTGTAAAATATAATGATAAGTTATATAATAAAAGGAAAGATTAAATAGTTTTTATGATACAATAACAACAATGTTACAAGGTAAGAAAGTTAATATGTACACACAAATTATGATCTGATTTTCTATAGGATGGAAATGAGTTGAACAATGGTTTGTGCCACCATAGTAATTCCATTTAAGTATATTAATGATTTTAATAACATTGTATTATAATAGATATAGAAAATTTATATTTTATTTAAGAGTATATAAAACGAAAAAACTATATTAAGTGTTGAACCACTTCTTAAAAAAACTACCTTTGGCATAGACATTAAGAATTCTAGGTTGTTCCTTTGATGAGACTAGAGACAGTTGATCACAAAGAGGATTATTTTGTTTAGATATATGATAATATAGTTTTTGATATGACTTTAATGATTTCGGATAAATATAATATAAGTGTTTCTCCTTTATAATTGAGGGAATATGAACACTGAAAATTACATAATATATATTAATAACATATAAAAAAATTTAGTGTGAATATGGTTCTGAATTGTAAATAATGAGAATAAGATTTGTTTATATCAAAAACTAAATAGTAAAATGAGGTTTAAGAAATTATATTTCTTATCTTGAATACGTATCTTTTTATTTTATTTCATTTTAACACATTTTACCGTTAACCAAGATGATAAATATTTATCATACTCAATATTAATTATGAACAATACTTAATATTTTCTTATTAGAAAACATTAATTATCATAATTACTAATTTCTGATAAATTTCAATATATTCAATAGTAAGATTTAAAATAAATTACTTTTAATGTAGTTTTTCAAAACTACTTAGAAACGATTTTTAAAAAAAATAGTTTGGTAGTATAAAAATAATATTATCGAAAAATATTTTTTATATTTTATTCCAATTGAATTAACTGGTTTTTTTAAAATCAAAGAAGTAATAATTTTCTTAAGAACTACAAAAAACTAAAATTAAAAATTTAAATATGTTTTGATAAAAAATAATGGAATACATTTTCTTTTACGAAAAAATAGTATATAGATTTCTATAATTTTTTTTATATATTTGTATGTTCAAAAATATATATTTATACCAACAATATTATTTCCTAAATATATAATTATTCTTATATTTTATTTTTATAACTCAAAATATTTTTATATTTTTATATTTTTATAAAAGTTATTTTTTTTAAAAAAAAATCAGTTTTTTCACTTATAACATAACTTTTAAATATATCATAAAATTGTTTAAAACAACATAAGATAATTTTGACATACTGCAATTAGATATTAAATTAATATCATAATATTTTATTTTAAAAAATAATAAATTATTTCTACACATTATTGAATTATTCTATGTGTATTATGATATTTTTTCTTAAAAAAATAATGAATACTATAATTGATGACTACATCTTATGATCTTCACTCATTCAAAAATTTCAATCCAAATATTTTAATAATTCCTCCTCATGAATATATGTTGGTATTTATTCATTATGACCTTTTTAGGTTCCAAAATTTAACGATAAATCTTATGATTTTTCCAATGTACCATTAATAACTAATTTTCCAAATTCATTAACAATTTTTTTATACTATAATGAATATGGATATTCTCTTCATGTTAACATTAAAATGGTTTTAATTTAATTTCCCTAATAGTGATAACATTCATTGGTTCTTGAATCTACTTCCTCTATAATTATATATATATAACAAAACATGAAAATTAGAGTATGTATATGTAATTTCCAAATGTTAACCCTTATATACAATTCATTACCCAATTATAAATGTCACGATGTACCTAGGACATAGATTCCATATATTTTTTAATCATACAAAACATTTAATTATAAATAACTTCCCAAAAGAGTGATCTCCCACTTCAAATTATAAATCCTTCATTGTGATATCAAAACAAATTTTTCTCCTCTATTTGATTCATTGATATAATTATGAATAGTATAAACATTTATTGTTTTCTCCACCACAAGATAGGGACCTATAAACCTCCTTTCGATATCATCATCCAAACATGTTAGTGTACAAAACCTATTCCCATAAAGTGCTTCATATGGTTCCTTTTAAATGTATTGGTTGATTCTATTATTATATAAAAATTCCATTGAAGTTTAATATTGATCCCATGCTTCTTGAATTTATATCACTCACAATCCAATCATTTTATATAGTTTTTGACTAATCCTTTCACACAATAAATAACTTTATGGATGATTGGGGGTTCTAAAACACAGCTCAATATCAATAACTATATAAAGGATACTGAAAATTAAAATTTATACTACATATCATGATCTGATAAATTTTAACAAGGTGCACTATAATGTATCACCATATTATGAATATAGAGTCTTGAATTGCACTTATGGGGAAAATCCTCTCATATAGTGAGAAAATTTGCACACATGGTAAGATAATCAATACTAACCCATATTAAATCCTTATTATTGTTAAATTTAGTTATAGAGTGATTAATGTCTTATTAATACCAATAAATTTCAACCAATGAATATGTAAAGGTTGTGTGACTCCTTTGGAATACTACCTGTTAGAAAATACTAACTGAAAGACCATGAATATTAATATAAAATAATTAATTTTCCATATCAAATTATCCCACAACAAATAGTCCATTAATCTATGATACATTTTGCTACTTCAATGGTGTATAAAGAAACATGAAACATGGGATCCATCTATAAATAATCTTCTCATCCGGGGAATGGATGAAACATGTAGCCTATTTAGAAATTTCATCAAACCAGCATCATAAACAAAATCATTTAGTTTATCATCATTATAAACATTAATTTTATTTTACAAAAACATATCATCGACAAGAATCAAATTTATTTTATTATAATTATTGTTCAGAGATAATTTGAAAAATAAATGATGTTTCCCCTCCCCTCCTAATTCCCATAAACATCATTGAAAATATCTTGAATATAAAATCCTTATTAATCCTCAAATAATTTAAAATTCAATGTTATTTATTATAAAATCCATCCTCTACCTTATTATCATTCCAAAGGTGGTACTCCATCCAATAATCATTTCCTTTGAGTAGTTATAGTTGTATCATTTGTTTCATGGTGATCTATTATTGTGAATAGACTAATTTTAATTTTTTTATCCATATATATTTCTCACATTTTCACCATAGTCATAATAACACTATGTAACAGGAAATATTATAGTCTCCCACTCATGATCATGGGATTATTACTTTTTTTCACGGATCATTAAAATCCACAATGTATTTGAAATAATTGGTTCTTTTTCAAAAAGAACAAAATTGAGCACAAATCCTTTACATGTCTATTAATTTATCATATTTTATATGTGAAACTTTTTTTTATTTCACTTACAGTAACCTTCAAATTATAGAAATGTATGTAGATTAGTTATGATTGTAATATTAGTCTATTATTAAATGTGTTTTTCCATTAATATATTGATTTGTATTTCATATGTATTGGTAATTAGGATAAGATATAAATATTCTATAAGGATTGATTGGCACTCACTAAATTTCCCACACAAATCATTTTCTCTAAGAGTATATAGATGATTCTCAAATAACACTTATGAACTTAATAATATTTGGATTATACCATGATAAATTTTATATATACAAAAATTAATTTATCTAGAAATTAGTTCAAAACTAATATCATAAACCTTATAAAAAATATGGTGCATTAGTTAATGAAAATGAATCTTCTATACTCTTATAAAGTTCATATAAAATAAAAATATATTCTTTAAAATTATTCCATCCAAACTCATTGTTTATTATGACCATATTGAATATTTATCCTTGAAAAATAATTAACCATTGATATTGTTCAAACAAGTCAACAATACAAGTAAAGGGGTACATGTTCTTCACAATAATGGATATTAATTACATTTAATTAAAACCCATCCTAATAGTATTGTACTTATTTTTCAAAAGTAAATTAAGATCTCCCTAAGGGGAAACACATTATTGTATAATTACATTTTGAGAAAATAATATGGTTATTATTTAAATCTCTAAACTAAATTATTCATATTCTATAGATAGTATTATATATATTTTTCATGATAAGGATGAGTTAAACAGAAAACTCATCTTCAAGATTAGGTGGATCTCTATCTTTTTTATCTAGAAAAAATTCCATGTATTCTGGAAAAATTTGAAAGAAATTTTTACTGGGATTACCATTCCAATATATTGGTTCATTCATCCATAATTCCCTTAGAATATAAATATGGTATGGTAATGAGTGTATAACCAGTGATGATTTAGACAATGATATCTATGTTCTATGTAAAATAAAGTTTATATGCTCATAACTAATCATGATACCCTTATCTTAGTAATAAGTTTTTATATTATACATTGAAATTAATATAGACCAATGATTATATCAATTTCTACCATAGGAATAACAGTAATATTTTATAGATTGGGTATTTCCATTAATCATACTGTGGAATAATTTATATATAATTGTTTCACTAGATATTTTCTAGGTGTCTTTATTGAAAACTCCAATATTTTTAGTCAAGAGAATTATTAAATTTTATTTGAAATAATGGATGATATAAAAAAGAATGATGATCCAAAATTTAATAGATCATTATCCAAATTTAATATTATAATCATGGTACATACAAAAAAACACTAGAAATATCAACTAATTCATTCCAAATAAAAACATGGTCTTGAAACATCTCGATTGAAATAATTACTATTATAATAATCACATACACATAAATAAATTGTCTCATAATGAGGGAATACATAATATTAGACATCTTAAACATACTATTGAGGCATTTTTCCAAGATATAAAACAAAAATGAGTACGCCAAATCTAAAATACAAATACTATTTTGTCCCATTATATAAGATCAATCATTGAGGGGTTGATTAATATTTTCACCAACTATTACATAATAATTCCAATTTAACCATAATATGAATAACTTATAAATGATAAACAATATTTTTTAATAATAAAAAACTATCTATATTAGGATGAATAATGATATGTAATTTTAATAATCCTCCATTTAAAAATGATCATACGACAACAGAAAATAAACTGGATTTTATCATTAGATTATATTACCACATAGGAATAATACATTTCTATGGATGTTGACATAGTTGACAATAATTATAATGGTTCAAAAAATTATTCATGGGGAAAACCTCAATATATTTTGGAAAAAAAATCAAAAAATGTCTAGTATATTATGAAAAAACATATATGAAAATAACCTTGTAAAAGAATTATTCTAGATTAAATGAAAAAATAATTATAATGGTTGTAAAATATGTATTTGTGTCTTTTCCTAAAACAAAAAATTCATTAAAATATTTTCTTAAATGATCCTCTTTCAAAAAAAAATCTAAATGATAATTTTTTTGACAAAAATATAAATAAAAATTTGTTTAAACATAAAATTCATAAATCATTAATTACTTGTTAGATCATTACAGAAAACATTATAATGAAAATTTGAATGTGGAAGAAAACATTAATGACCAAAAAGAAGGATAATGTTTACTTTCCTTAAAGACATTCCTTAAGACTATTGATTGCTTGGAGGGAGGAAATCAAAGGGTAAGTATAAAATTTACTAAAATAAATAGTTTAGAAGAAACTATATGGGTTTTATGGATGAAAATAATATAATATCTCATATGGAAAAAAACAAACATTATTTTATAATGACGATATTGTAAAATAAACCCCTACCATATATATGAATTTCTTCACTAGTGATTTGAAACTCCATTATGATACATTTATATTTATTATAATTCTAAAAAAATCATATACATATTTATATAATCATATATGGACAACTTATAAAATTTATGACCTAATTTGCTAATAATTGTTTATTATCATCAGTTTCTAGTGTTAACTATTTCATTTTATGTGTTTGTTTCAATTAAGTAGAAATGATACATACATATTTCTCAAAGGTACATTTTCTCTAGAATATTAATAATTTTTTTAATAAGATATATATTCATTATATAAATATATATAATTTTTATTGAATGGTTGATATGAAAATTGAATCACATAACTCCGTGGATGTCATATTCCACACATACGAATGAGTGAAATTTTTATAGTGAGTTGAATTGTGTAATGTTTTATATTAAAAATAATAATTCATGGTGTTTATTTTATTTTAAATATTATAAATATAATAATAAAACATTCAATGATCCAATTTTTTAGCATCGTTGGAAATTTTTTTATGCACAATATGTGTATATAATAAAAAATTAACATAATTGAAAGCATTAATTTTTTTACACAAAAATGATCTCTAATTATTTCTAGTACATTTATTCACATGAGGATATAATTAAAAGAAACATGTGTTGTAAAATCCTTGTAAGGGGTGGAATATCATGGGATCCATATGAACCTTAAATAACAGGTCAAGGGTGACTATAATACATAACATCGTATTATAAGCATAGTTTTATCATAATAATCTTGTGGGAAAATTTCGGTAATTCCCAGGAATATGGGTTCTTTATAATAATGAAACATAATATCAATATGATAAAATACGACATATTGTTTTAAAAAATCTACCATCGGGTTCACGAATAAAGAATGTGCATTAATAATAATATAATAATTGTGAAAAAATATAGAATCATGTTAATGCATTATACAAGTAATTTAATTAAATATATCACAACATCCAATGTATTATAGATATGTATAATTATAGGATGACTCATATCATCATAAAATTATTATAATCATGCACGCCACATGGAAATATAATATATGACAATCATTGTAATGAAATAAACCCATGGAATGGAATATAATTTATATAGAATATCACATATAATACTTTATGGAATGTAAGTTTGTTTTAAAAAATTGTAAAATGAATAACACAAATTTTCATAAAAGATATTTTTTATTTGAATTTTAAATATCATAAGGTGAGTGAAATAAATGTTTTTGAAAAATAATTCCTTTTGAAAAAAATATTATTTTTTTGTAAAAATCATTTTGAAAATTTTGAAAAATGTATGTACCAATAAATATAAGGGAAATGATATTTAAAGTTACTTATATGGATAAATTTAATTATAAGATCCATTATTTTATATCTGTGTGGAAATATTTTACAATGGAAAAACCCCAAAATAGAGGGAGTTGGGGTTGAGATTCCACATAACTCAAATCCCATATTATTTCATCGATTTTCTACCTAATGAATAATAGACATAGGTTTAAAACAAAATATAACACTACGTTGATAATTTTTTTCACTCTACATCCATTATAATCAATTTATACTAATATTTAATTCCCATTATTAACAGTGATATGTTTTGATACTATATTTGTATTCATACATCAAGAATTTCCTCAATTTAATGATCATTATTAATTAACCTTAATAAATAATTATGATTTAAAATACAGTATCATATATATATATATATATTTACAATGACGTATTATGAATAATTTATAATGATCATCTATACATGTTGTGATAATTTAATAATTCACAATTTCCTTATGGGCTGTTAACTGACCATTGATACGACAATGGGAAAAGTAGAAAAAAGTTAACTATTTAATACAAATTCATTATAAGGATTACTACTTTCGAAAGATTATATAATATATATAATGTAAAATACAACTAAAATAATATTATATGAATTTTTATTGAAAGGTATAGATTCAAAAACAAAGAGATGAGTAAAATGAGAAGAAAATTTTATAAATAATTCACTCTCTCAATGATTCTTCTTTTATGCAGCACTAGTATACTTATATGTTTTGATTTATTATTATCCAACACACCCTATGTATAATAATGGGATTGAGGAATATATTTGGGGAGACTATGGGATTTGGTGACTGAGGTATGTGTGGTCTTCCATGGTATGTTTCAGAGGTTATTAATATATGAGAAGATGTGTATATTAAGAATATCATATTGAAATAATTATTATATTAATGTCTGAAATTTCAATATTAATTGTTTTTAAAATATTGGAATATATTTTAATTAAATAACATCTTTTTAGGATTTTTAATAAATTTATAATCATAATTTATTAGTTTAATAAAAAATAATTTTTTTTAAATTGATATAATATTTTTTGTGGATATCATTTTTATTGTGTGGAAAATAATTAAGATGTTTGGAAAACATTATTATTTTTTTAAAAGGAATCTTTAATAAAATTATATATATCTTTCAATAAAGAAATATTAATAGAATTGATTTGTTCAATAGTAAATAATTAATTTTTTAATTTAAAATATACTAGTTTTAACAAAATTGTATTTTTTCTGCTAACCTAAACATTTTTGTATTTAAAAAAAGTTCCAAAAATTTGGCATTAGGAAATATCAATATTCTAATTCTAAAATTTAAAATAATTCTAAAATTGAAAATATCAATATTATTTGAAACATAAATTGTATTTATTTTATGAAGTACCATAAACTAAATTTACTAGAAATGTTCTAATTCTTTTATCAGGATCAGAATCCTCATATATAATTTATGGAATTATAAAATTCATATTTTATTAAATTACTATCGATAAATATTATCAATACAAAATTTTATTATTTTTATTTCAAATTACTATTATAACGGTCAAGTTACTATTCCCAACATTTAGGTTGTCATTTCAAATGGTGAAGATACTATAACATTAGTCACATTAATATTCCAAAAGTCACCTTACTATTGAAAAAATTATTTAAATACTATTAATTAAACATCACTCCTTTTTTCATCATTCATTATAATTTCTCTTATAATTAAATATTATTCTTTTTTTGATATGTTAATTGGTTTGAGAATAATTTTTTACTTTCCCATAATATTTTTCATTATGGTGATTATTTAATAAATCCAGGATGATCTAACATTTCCCATTGTAGTTATTTTAAATTCTATTATCCCCATGTAATATTTTTTCTTTTTCAATTATTTATCTGTTGACTAATTTGACAATATCTATTAATGAAATAAAATTTTTATGGTTTCAATATGTGATATATTTTACTAATACAAAATGATATAACATATTTAACATTTATTAATATATGAAATATCACTTATAAAATAATTTTCATTACATTACCCCCCATTAGAAAAATCATCTATAAAAGTGATATTCATATTCCTATTTGATAATAGATGTGGGTTCTTTTGTTTTATTTTTTCTATTGATTATCATGTATTATCTTCATATTTACGGTTCACCACAAAACTTTAATAAGGTGAGTCGTCATATTGAATAGATCATTATCTCTACATTTCAAGATAATTTCTCGATACATTTAAATTTAAAGTTCAATATCCTTCTATACCACCTTCATATTAATTACATGTGAGGGATCATTTATTAAATTCATAAAAGGAGATACATGAAAAATATCCAAAAAACGATCACTATTTCATGGTGGTTCAAGTTGGTAATCCACTCCCTCAAATATAATGTATCTCAATGGGAATAGTGTACCTATAGATTACATTTTTTTCCATCCAAAATATTTCTCTTTTTTCCAGAGTGATATGTAATGGGAAAAATTTCATCGAACGTCAAACTCTGTGTTTCCTAAATGGTTGTGAACATGACTATCCTATAGAATCCAAGTCCGGTTTTTATGTTATTTGATGGAATTAACCTTATATGTATTTTATTTCACAATATCAGGTCTCTGTATTTTATTATCACCAAATTCTTCCCAAAACGTTAGTGTTCTATATTAGAACCCATATGGAGATTTATATGATGAAATCATATTTATCAAGTGGAAGCGGTTGTTTTATGGGAACTCAACTAGTTAGAGATATTGTTCCCATATACCAATAAAATCCATTTATGAGGATATAATCATTTCATTTTAGGTATGAATTTTTCATTAATATTGACCATTAGTTTGGGGGTCATAATCTATACAAATATTCAACTTAATATTAATCAAATATTAAGAACATCACAAAAAAATTTAAGTGAGTATTGGATGATTATCATAGATGATAAAATGTGGTTCTTCAAGTAGCTTCATCACATACATTACTTATATATTATAAGGCTGTTCAGGTGATAAATATTATCAAATAGCGATGAAATGGGATGTATTTGTGAGTGGATCCACTATAAACCCTATCCCATTATGTCCTCAAGATTTCTTTGTGAGACTTGTGAAAACGTATATAGTAATGTTCTCCCATTTCCATGAGGTTATGGGTAGTGTTGGTAAAACAAAATTAAATATTTGTCGCTATACTTTTCGTTATCAGATTCCAAGAACATTTAAGTATACCTACTGGTCTCCTCCATTATTTTTCCCCACTATATGTTCTCTCAAAATCCCAATACATTATGGTTCTTATTTAATGGATTAAATAAGAAGAGATTTGTGAAAGATCCACCAACTCTTTCTTTATCTCACGTTATATAAGTAATCATAGTCTAATTAAAAACCTAAATATTCTAACTTAATTGTGTTAGTAAGATGTGTTTCCTACTATTATTATATATAGATCGATCTATTTCATATCCTATGAAATGTAGCCTTTTCCAATCCACATCATGCAGATGGCTATTTTTCTACAAATGGCATCATCTACCTTGTCCAACATTATTGGGAGGTAGTGAATTGAGAATTCATCAACCTTAACTTTTATCATTGATTAATTATTAAATCATTTAATGTTATTATTTATATTTTACTCCTTCCAACTATATATATTTCACACATCTTACTTTATAGGTTGTTTGAAAAAATATTCATGGAAAACATCACAGTTGTTAATGCTAGATCACACTTTATGTAGTAATTCTTATTGATATTTAATTATCTTGTAGAATATTCTATCACATTATCATTCACCATTATTAAAAAATCGAAGGATATTTTGATTCATTTCTGTATATCAAATAAATTCTCCAATTGATAGCATTGTGATATAGCTTTATTGATAGCCTTTCCTTGACATTGATTATTTTTTGCAAACATTGTTTTATGCATATGTACATTTCCACATTATATGATAAAATATTTCAAGGGATATAAAATTGATATCAATTTATCAAAAAACACATTTAGTATCCATATAAGATAAAAAATATTAATTTCCATGATAAATGATGTCTTTGTCCAGTCCTCAACTTCCAATATTTTTTGGGGTAACCAAAAATTCCATCACTTGTCATCCTATTACAGATGAATGTTATTTTTTTCATCCAAAAGTAACACATGGTGAACATAGAATATATTTTTTTCTTTAAAAATGTATCATGTAGAATCCTTAAATGCTCATAACCATCCAAATTAACATCAGATAAAATTAGAATATCCTCAATAAAGAATACTAACAAATTATCATTAATGACTCAAAATATAGTATTCATTAAATCCATGAATATTTCATTGTAATTAGTATGACTGATGGGAATAATTATGAACACATAGTGTCAATACATTTGATTAAAGGGTGTATTCTCAAAATATTCCTTATTAACCTACGATATACAATATATATAATGTATATAAAAATTTAGAATTATTTATCTCTTTTTAGTTGATTGAACTAACAGTTAATCAATGGAATAGAATAATTATAAAATATGGTGATCTTGTTGGGAACACAGTGGTCAATGAAAAACAAACAGATCCATGCTTTTTCTTAATAAAGATATCTAGATAACCTAATCATGACTAAATAGAGATTATATAACATATTTTCATATTCTCTTGTTGCTACCTCATTAACTTCTCTAATTTGATTGGGTACATCCTATAGTGGTATTTGATAGAGGAATGACAATGGGTATAGGCGATATTGAGAACATTTCCTCATAGTGCTTGGGAAGGGTTGATATAATTTTATAAAAATATATCAATATAATCCTTGAAAAATAGAATGTTGACGAGGATGAAACTTCCATTTGAACCAACTATTTAGGAAAGGTATGAATCATCATTTGATAACAAAACCCATATAATTTATTTATTTTTGATAGGAGACTCATAATTTTCCATGATTTTTTTGTGAACATGGGATGGTTTAGTTTATAGAATTAGATTTATTTTTTTTGTTGGTGATGTCATATTTATAATTAATGCCCATCCATGGACATTATATCAACAAATTATCCCAAATTAAGGATTATGTGATTCTTCCAAAAAATTCACTACACATATATTAAATAAGAGAAGAAACCAACAATGGGATTGCATTGTTAACACCAATAGTATATCTTGTGGATATGTATACATTATGATATCATTTTTTTGATTAAATATTTATAGTAAACAAGTAGGATATGAATAATTGGTTAATTATATAATCAATTAAAACATTTTATATTCTTGTGTGAATTGTAAATGTACCTTCTATGACATTATTTTTATATTCCATGTCACCGGTATCTATGGGATTATAACTCCTTTACAATTTTATATTTGTTTATTTTGGACATTGATTACCATTAATGACACATAGTTTAGTAAACTACCTTTAATAATTCCTTTTTACCTTGTAGTTGACGAATTTCATCATTGGTAGAGAATTGGGAGGATTCAACCTTTCCTTTATCATATTATCAATATTCTTTATATCTCATAAATATTAATTATATTACAATCCATTTCTCCCATAATTGAATCAATTACAAGTCCCTTTATGGAAATTACCTAAATTTTTCTTTTCACATAGTTAACATGTGGTTAGTTCAAAATTTGGTTATATATTTTCCTTTAATATTCCTTCTTGATATTCAATTATTCTATTCATAACAATGTTTGGATATGAACATTAAATAAACAATATATCTTCATTGAGATACATATATCTACTTCTTAATAACTCCCAATTAATTGGATAACTTAAACCTTTCAAAGACATTGTTTTAATCAACTAATGAATCTATATGTCTTTATATCATTATTGATTATAAAATCATGCATATATTGTAAAGCTAATGTCAATTTTTTTATGATTTCATAGATTCAGAAAAATTATTTATAACATCTAGGAATTATCTCTTCAATATTGTTTGACAATTTTTTTGAAATTCATGTTAAGATAAAACTTCATAACTTTTTACCACTCTGATTCTACAATTTCATCCACCAACATGGTATTATTTATTAAAACCAATCGTAGATCAGACTCTCCATCTATATGATTTGAAAATAATGTAACATTATAATTATAGAAATAGTAATGTTCAAAAAAATATATTTCGTATTGATTTAACCCAACGTTGTAAGAAAAGTTGATCAGAATATATAATAATCGTTTTTGTCTGTTTCCATATAAAGGACTTGAAAGTCAGTTCCTTCTTCTTTGAAGATAGTGTAAATTCATCCTGGTTCCGAATTTTTCAAAAAGCCTAATACATCTTATTAAGTGTCACCCGCATGTTTTGAACTCCACCTCCCATTTCATGGTTAATGATCTTTATATAGTCATTATATTGTTTCCCATAAGGGTTGTTCATCTTTTTTTCTAGGTTTTAACCATTTTATACAATATAAATTTTTTAACAAAAATATATGTTAATAATGGATTAATAAATAATATATCCTTATGTGAAAATTAATTAAAATTTCATAAACTATGGTATCATATTTTTGGAAAATATTTCTAGAAATATTATTCAAGTATTCCAAAAATTAATCCTTTTCAAAAATTAAATTAAATAATTACACAACTTATATATCCTTCATAGTTGTTTTTGTAGAGTCTATGATTAATAATATCATATCATTTTGGACTTTCAACCATGGTTTTTAGCGAGACCTATATGTTTTGAACAATGTGACAATCAATTTAATATCCAATATTCAATTTTTAGGAGTTATTAGCCCAATTTACATCTATTATAGATTCATATCCACATTTAGTATGTAGAATAAAATTTTATTTTTTGAAAACCATGCATTATTATATAGTAAAATATAGTAGGTTATTTACTAATATATATATTTAACCTATTCTTTGTCCATAATGTTTAATATTCATAATAAAAAAATGAAGAAAACTATGCTAGAATACCAACTATAGTTACCAAAATATTTCATTCAAGAATATTACAACAATTTTGAGATAAAAATTACGGAAATACAATCCTGGAATGAAATATTTACTATCCATGTAAAATTAGGATCATACATCACCTGTAAAAGATAAGGCATTAACCTAATACAAAACATCATCATTTTTATATTAAAATATATCAAATTATTTTTAGTATATGACAACACACGAGGATACACATAAAATAATGTGGAAGGCAAAAAGAATAGTAGTTAGAGGAAAATAATTATGGGAATAGTACAAATGAATTTGTAGAACATCCATAAGAATAATCAACATCATCATATAACAACATTAGAATTTTCTTCATAATGATGATGGAAACAATGGATAATGGACTGTGATGTGTCTTTAACAGAAATGTGAATCATTAAAAAATAGATATAAAATACCACACATAATTAGGAACAAATATATCATCATGTTCACAAATAACATATAGTAATAAATGATAATATCATTTTTTGAAAACAAATTAGCATTAATTTCATGTAATATAGTTAAAATTGTAACAATATGTCACGTTTACCAATGCATTATATGTATATATATTTATACGACCTATAGTATCAATGTAAAATAAACAAAAAAAATGCATTCCACAAGGAATGGTAACATATAACAACCAACATCCTAAAACAAACTCTTAGAATTGAGTCGGTTTTATAAAATATTTCATATATAATGCATCAAGGAATTACACTTGGGGTTCCCCAAATAATAATGGGTATAATTATTTTAGCCAAAAAATTTATTTTCCTTATATTAAGAAACAACCCAATAGAATTCAAGGATTTGTTTTAGAAAAATAACGAAATTTTGATAAATCACTATATTTAGATTAGAAATCATTTTGGCAAGGTATAAAAAATCATATATTATGAAATATAAGGGAATAAAATTTTAAGTATATTTTAAATAAATTCTTGTAATATAAATAATGAAAATTAATTAAATGATGACCTAACCCCAAAGGGAGGATTTTGGATTCAAGATTAAAATTACCTAAAATCCATTTGTTTTTCTTTGTTTTTTTATCCTTGATATTAAATATATATTTAATAAAACAAAATACTATAATTGAATTTTGATCATATTTACCAATCTTGATAAAGTATCATTATTGGATTCTATTCTTTAATTCCCTTTCTTAAAGGTTAAATGTTGTGATATTATAATTTTTTCATAATATATCCAATATTGATTAAATTTAACGATCCATATCAAATTCTATTTATAACATATTTAGGTTAAATATAGAATCCTATAAATAATAAAATTTATACATTTATATATTATAAATTAGTTATTTTGATCATTCATATTTTTTGTGATAACTAACATGTTGGAAACATACTAATGGGTGGTAAACCAACCATTAATTGGATATTTTCCAAAGATGAGAAAAAAATTCTATGAAAAATAAATATATCAAATGTATAAAAATTATAATAGGTTATCATGGTTAATATAATTTCAATAAAATATTAAAATCATTATTTAATATTTTTATATGAAATAAATTCAAATAAATAAAATGATAATTCTAAAATTTGATGAAAATTTCATGAAAACATAAACTCTTATCTATGTTTCTTCTTTTCTATAAAACTAGAGAACTAATATGATAGATGTTTTTTCTTCAATAACATCCCTAAAGATGTAAATGAGATATAGTGATGGGGTTTTACGAATATTATCATATTTAATGGGTGTGGGTGGATTTTCATTCCAAGGGAGGGGTGATGGGTCATTTATACATGAGGAGAGATGTATTTTAATAATAAAATATTGAATACATTATTTTATCAAAACAAAACCATAAAATAGTGATATTTTTACAATATAAAATGTATTTTAAAATAATAAAATGATTTAATTCTTTCAAAAAACTTATAAAATGATATAATTTTATCAGTCAAAAGGAAAAGTGGAAAATTAAATTCAATTATGAAACACATTACACATTAGACATTGGAAAATATTATTTATGTTTGGAAATAATTTTTTTAAATTTAAAAGAATAATTGGTCATATGAAATATAATATATGTTTATGAAACATTTCTAGATTTTATGAGGTCATAATTATATAATGAATCATTTAACATAAAATACATTAGTTTTGAAATACACAATTTTTTACGAATCACAAACAAATCATGTATACTAGAAAAAAAATAATGAATTGAAAACTAGAAAGATTCAATATTATGATAATTTAAATTGAATTAATTTTAACCAAAAAATTATTTAATATTGGTAATTTTAATTTTTTTAATATAAAAATAATTTTTTGAACTGATTCATTAAAATATAGTTTAGTAAAAATGTTCTTAGTGTTTTTTATCCTTTTCAATCATTATATTATTAAATGTGGTGTAATATTAATAATTTTATATATTACTCTTAATAAATACTATTTACATTAAATTTTATTCATTTTATGATAAATTACTATTCGTGTACTGTTGTTTCTGTTCCCAACAATCATGTTACTACTAAAAACTAGCATTTTACTATTATTAATGATTTGATTACTATGGAATGGTCAAATTACTATTCCAATTTTCACTTTACATTTATAATTGACATGTTACCTCTTAAAAATACCACATCATTCGATTATTCAACTATTTATATAATTCCACCCAAGGATCTAAATTTTTATTTTCTCAGATGTTGATTGATTTTTAAATATTATTTTTCTTTTCCACACTGTTATTTATTGGGTCATTGAATCCAGCATATCAAAATGAACAAAGAATTAAAAAATCAATTCTATATTATATGTTTTTCATTTTAATTTTCCAAATTTAAATGGTTCATTTATTAACAAATTTGTTGATATCTATAAATTAAGTAAACTTATATTATTTTCTCTATGTAATGTTTGTGATTAAAATTGTATATAATATTATAACAAAAATTTATTCAATATAAAAATATAATGTATAAGAACTAGGTTATTATAAGTTAAACAATATCTTATATTAATAGAATCTTAATTATTTTATAAATATTATTTATATTTCTTTTTTATATTTGTGTAAAACAAATTACACAACTATGTGCAGACATTGGACATTACATATGCATGATGGCTGCTTTAATTTTCAATTGCATGGAAAGGAGATGAATATATTTTTCTAAATGAGAATAATACCATTTAAATATAACTCACATAGATATTTTTTTATATGATCATGGTAATATACATTTTATGGAGGTAGGATTGGAAAAAATGAAAACACTCAGCTAAAAATTATACATCTTCTATGAAAAATTCATATTTCTTATAATATAATATATTGCGATTAAACTAGTTGTGAGACAAAAAACACTAGATTATTATGATTAAGGCATGGAATGCTATTTTAGTTGGATTAATATAACCAAGTGGGTTAAAATGTGTGAATAGATTGTGATGATTTCTTCCCTTTCATAAAGGATGGAATTGACAAATTTCACATTACATGGATTTTTATGAAAATATAGACCATTTACCCTCTTCATGTGGGTTAAAAGAATAATGTCCCTAAGCATGATTACAGTAAGGGAGATAATCGACAAAATAATAATGTTTATATTACCATTTTTTTATCATGGAGGATTATCCCTTTATTTTTATCTCTTTATATCATAGGTTACCATTAACTAAGGTGATAAATATTTACCATATTTACTATTCTATATGATAAAAATTTATGTTTGTATTGTTAAAAAAAATAATTATGTTGATTCTAAATATGGGATCAATTTTTCAACATTTAACTTCTATAAGTGGAACAAATTAATATTCATATAATTTCATAGAACACAAAAAAAAATTTAAAAAAAATATGTGTTTTATGAATTAAAATTATTTGACCCTAAATAAAACATAATTTATATTCCAATGGAATTAATTTGATTATTATAAATAATTGTGTAATTTTTGTTGTTATATCTAACTAAAAATTAATGGAAATTTTTAAATACATGACTAAGATAAATGAATCAAAATAATTATTTATTTGTTAAAAAATTACAATGATTTCCAAAAATGTTATATATATATTAAGTAGTTGAAATTAATATTCTTATATTATTATATAACATTATATATATATATTATTATAATAAAAATGATTCTCTATTAGTAAATTTATTCTTATATCAATATAATGTGATAAATCTACTTGTTTTTTAAATACCATCCTAAAACTGGATCATTACCCACCAACCATTTTTTCTTCACTAAGCAATAAAAATATGAATCCTAGATAGATTACGAAGAGAATCCTAGTATGTTGTTACAAAAAAAGAGGGAAAACATCATCTCCCATTGATACATAGTTTCACCTCTAAAACAATCAGACAACAAGCCCATTGTTCAATGGTCTTGGTTCCTCCTCAGCTAAAATTTGATCGGATTCATGAGCAGAGTGGCACCGATAGACCAGATCGGAAAGGATACCCTCTTCGGTGACGCTCATTTTGGAAGGACTCAGATTTTTACATGTAATTGTATTTAATTAAATGAAATTATTTTGAGTCCATGAAAATTGAAGGTGCGTGATACCGAGGATCGGTGTACCTGGATTAAATTTCTGAACTTTTTTCCAGGTGCGTTCTATAACCACGTGAGCGGTGTTTTCTTACATTTGAACCGGTGCTCGGAATTGAAATATGAGGACACCGTTGAAATCGCAGTGCTAATATTTTCTTAAGGAGATCTTAACCTCGACCGATGTAGGTTTAGGGTGCAAGATGGTTTTTAAAAATTTCATGATAGAAAATAAAATAAACATGTTTTATTTTATTTTTGAATTTGAAACCACCCTTTTGAAACATGAAGGTGGGGATCACATGAGGGTGGTCAGGAATTTAATGATGGTAATTAAATGCCCGGTTATACAAAATGTGTAACCATTTCCCTCATCCATTAGTAGGATTCATTAATTCAGAATTAATGAATCAACCTTAAACTCTTGGCTTTCTCCAAATAATATGTCCCAACTTAAGGTAATTAGGGTACAAACATTAATTGAATTATTGCGTAAGATTATATAATTTTTCACCTAACCACTCGCAAGAAAAGGGTATAGGAAAAAGAGGGGATTGCTATGGAGAGTTGGAAAGATCTTTCTCCGAAAAAGGATATCCTACAACAAAGAATGACTTCCGAAATAGAAGAAAAAGAAACAAACCATGGAGTGTCTTTCAGGGGTGACGAACACCGATGTCAATCTTCCAAAACTTCGTCTTCTTCCTCATGAAACCTTCATCAGAAAAAAGAGGTAGGGGATTTATTTATATATGATTGAATTTATTTATCGGTTCTTCATATTCTGGTTTCACAACGATGATGGACAATCTATCATGGCCATCATCTCGTGCATATACCATGCCTCTAGTCTATTGATTGTTTGCGAATTCTTCGTGCCTTCATCAATGCCAAATATAAAATGATGCTGGAAGCAAAATATTTTCTTGACCATGAAATATGGAAGTAGAGACCTTGACCCAAAGATCGTGAATATGAGATCATTTTATTTTTCATGCTATGAACAGAGATGGAACGATTCATGGAAGAGGGTGAAGGAAAGAACACTAGACGACTTGTTAAAGGTATGGAGATGGGAATTCATGCCATTGGATGAGTAGGAGACCGTGACTGCTTGGACATGATAGATGCCGAAGAGCAACTGGCACCCAGCTGGCCGCGATGGAGCAGCGGTGCGTGACCACACCACTGGGATGAGGACCTTCTAGAACACATGCCGACTATTGTGGGATGGAAGGACCCACTCGGGTTCCATCGATGTCATGGCAGTCCCAAAGGTGCTTCCCCACGAGAATCTGAGTGGAGGGGGGTCAACTCCCCCTTCGGTGCCAGCTTGGGTGGACCGCTGCACTAGTTCGCGCCAATGGGATGCCTCAATGGCCCACTTCTAGTGGGTCGGTACAGACAACGACCAATTAGGACTTTCCCGCCATGTCCCAGGCCATCTGGGATAGACCTGGGTCAGGCCGGGTCAGACCGGACTCGGGCCCATCCAAACCCAATTTCTCTTTTTTGGTCATAACATGAGAACCGGGGGTATTTTTGTCGAACCGTCTGTGGTACCAGAATCCCTGGTTTGATATGGTTCGTTTGGTATACTCCACATGAGTTTGGGGTATTTTTGGAGTATTTTCGGGTAGGATTAGACCCTGAATCAAAGCAGGCCCTTGGAGCGGAAGTACTATTAACTTATAGACTGGGCATCCGATTGATGTGTCGTATATCATGTTGGATCATTTATGACATGATGGAACTTTGTAATAATTCTTAATGGATCATTGGGGTTGTTGTAGTGTGAACAATGGATTGGTGAGCGACTCACCCAAGCACACTATGTACGGAACCCTACGACATGGTGAGAATTGATGACTGTGGATTGTTTTGACTCGGAGAGACTCGACAACCCCAGTGGGGAGAGCCTCTATGTGACATAGCAGACCGATGGTACTCGATAGGAGATGTACCTTAGTAATCCAAGGTTAGTGGGAAACAGCTCTGTGTGATGCAAAAGTCCCACTATACTCCATTGAGGATGACTTCTTAAGCAGCCAAGGTTTTTAACGGTGTGACTATGGATGTTACTTGTTATTATCCATAGGGAATCATATTGCTGGATATTAGCATTATAGCAATCCTGTGTGGGTCAGCATCATTGTCCTATTTCTCAGAGTTGTATAACTGTATTGAGCTATGTCATATATCTTCAGGGTGTGCATGTGTGGTACTTTATCTTCATAGTGATACCTGTGTGGTTCTCCGACCATCATGGTCATACCTATGTGGTATTCTTACCTCCTATGTGAGGTGGGTATATTTTGAAAACTTAGGTATATGTATGGGAATATAAAAATATAGGGTTGACTTTTGTTTATATGTTTTGTGGTTTATCCTTTGTGGATTTGAGAAACCTTTGAGTGTCTCAGGGTCCATACTGAGTGTTTTTATACTCTCCTCTACAAAGGATATGCTAGATCATTGTTGTGTCTGGTACAGATGATAGACAGTGCTGACTGAGAATGTGGGTACCTGGACTAGAGACTGCTCGGAGGTGGAAAATTGATGAGGTGATCTGTAGAGACGATCCTCTTAGATCTGTAACTACCGTTCAGGTTGTATCCTTAGTGGGTGTTCACAGGAGCTGTACTCAGTTTTAGTTGTAATTTCCTTTTTTTCATGTACTTTCGATATGGGATTGTATTTTGGCCCCATTAATTTCTGTACAAAACATGTTTACTATATAGTTTTCTTTTTGCATTTATATGGATATGTGCTTGGTTTGTGTGAGTTTGGAGTTTATAAAAACATTTCCTTCTTGTTTTTGAGAATATACCTTTCGTTGCATGTCTCTATCCCCAGGCCTATGGAGGGTGGGGTTGGGGTAGTCAATGTGCGGGCCCTGGGGGACGGGTCGTGACACCATTGGTGTGGTTGTAGGGTCCTCCAACCCTTGTAGGAATTTATGTAAATCCCCAAGGATTTATTAATAAATGAATAAAACATTTAGTTCCACCAAAAAAAATTATTATAACCTAGCAAGTAAATATAATTTTCCACCCCTGTGATTTTAATTTTGAAAAACTAACATACAAGATTGCGTTAAGTGATATATTTAGAAGCTAATATGAAAACTAAAATTTTTGGTGAATAGTTATATACCCTTATGAATAGTAATATGAATAGTAATATTACCCTTATAAATAGTAAGTCATATTATTATTTTATCATATTAACATTATAAGATAATGACATGAGGAGTAATTTCTCAAGGTGATATAAGGAAAATTATAGTTATAAAATTGAATTTTTTTGAATAAATTTTTATTTTATGTAAAAATTAAATTATTTATATTTAGAAAATTATTATTTCAAAAAATGGAGTTCTTTATATAATATTACACATCGAAAAATGTATAGGGTGCATTTTTGGTATTTTTCTGAAATACTGATAATTTTTATGAATAGTAAAATATGGTAATTATATTTATATATACATTATCAGTTAAATTAACTATTAATATCATCATGGTTGATGTAATAACACATATTCAGATGTCACATTCACAAGTTACTAATCTTGGTCAGAGGAATCTATACTATTGGTTTTATATTGAAAAATAATAAAATATTGAGTAAAATAATGGGAAAATCCTCCACTCCTCTACTATAACCCCCCACTCACTCTTTCTTCCCTTCACTCATCTAAATCCAACATCCATATCTAAATTCTACTTTAATATCCACCCAAGCACCCACCCTTGGTCCATAATCTCTTGTTCTCATAAAAGGTCCAAGACCACTCCCCTAAAAAGTCTCTCAATGATTATTACACCAAGGGGTAAATTTCACTTTTCGTTTAATTTAATTATTATTCCTTTATTTTCTATTTCATTAATGATCCCCATTAATCCAAATGATGTGAGAAATGTAGTACCTAACTTGTACTGAAATTTTTATATAATAAAGTAATGATTCTTTATCATCTTTCCTTTCCCATTATTTTATACTTGAAATGAAATCACCATCTGAGATGTGTTAGTATATCACATTCTAGGACGATGGGATTTCAATTTATACTAACATCTTCAATTATAGTTATAAAACAACTTTTAGGGTTGATACAAACTATAATATATGTATTTGAACTTAATTGTCGTTCCGAAATCCATTTTTATAGATGATATTAATTTATTAATCAAAAAGAGTTTGTTGTGAGAAAAACCCACCAATTAACTTAAAATTATCATTAATGTTATATATAGTTATTAATATTCACTACTAAAAAGAAAATGAATTTTATAACCATTTAATCTTATTGTTTTACTAATAACATAAAAATTCCACTCGAGACAACCATCCTCATTCAACATGTTTACACATACATTAATATAAGTAAACTGATTATGAAAACCAAGGAATAAAACCCTGCTAAACAATGAAATTGAATTTATTGACAAATAAAATTGAAATGAATCATCCTAAATAAGTACATATAAAATCCATTAAATGTAGATGAGTTTCTAGAATCAATAATTTATGAACCTAAATTTTATTATTCATGTCATTATGATCATGTAAGGAACACCTTTGAAATCATGTTATGGGTTTTTAATCCAAACCCCCATTTTCAATTGGGTTACAATTATTCTCTACTTACCTCAATAAATTTTCTATTTATTCATATTAACCCCTCATAAATTTTTTGTGAGTTTTATCTATATATTTACCAACCATAATCCTACTTCAATTTATTAGGAGTTATATGTTCTAAAAGGATCTTTAAAAAATTCATACAGAAATACATTCCAGATTCAAGGGAATTTATCAAATTTGTATGTATTATTAAGGGTACTATGTAATATTTTCTTATAAACTGTTATCAGTATAAAAATAATCATTGTGTTATTAAAATACAATCATATTCACTTCAGGTTTTATACAGTGGATTTTCCAAATGAACTCTTCATTTTAAAGTAAAATAGTATTTATCTCAATATTTACATGATTATTTTATAAGATAATCTTTTCATATTTCAATACTCCTTTTGATTATTATGTATTATTGGTTTTAGTATTTTATTATTTCATTAACCATATTTAATTTAATGGATTATGATTAGTTTACTGTGGATGTGTTATATTAAATCCATTCACCAATTTAATCACAATGGTTAGTGTTTATTCTTAATGTTTGGGGAATGTTATTGACATTTCATATGTTTCATAAAATATGAATGTTTACATGGTTTATGCTTATCACCATTCATAGGTTGAATAAATTTGACATATATGTGATTGGTGGGGCCCTATGTAGTCCATCGATGCATCGTTATGTCTCATTAGACAAACTATAGTCTTGGCACAGGGCCTTGACAAAATGATTATTTGCAGTCTTCCACGATCCCTTGACATATGTTTAAAATGTCTAGAATTATACATTAACGCATTATGAATTATGTAATTTAATGTTAATGGGGTTATTCAACTAGTATAATACCCATTATTATGCTTTATTATGGAATTTTTTATTTATCTGTTATTCATGCCATAATTGTTTCAAGTTATTTTTTAAAGGAATGTGTTTTTTAGTTATTCTCCATTAATAATGTTTATTTTTATGATATATTCTATTGTATTTCATACCATAAATGATAATTTGATCACACCCATTTGATATGATTCATTTTCCTAAGACATGAAGAGGTATATCATGGATGACATGGTAAAATAACATTGGAGTTATGGATGTTTTCAAATGAGTTTCTAAATTGTTTTCTATGTTTAGTTGTAATGTTGATCTTTTGTGTGTATATTGTTTCCAAATATACTTAACTACACATTCCTTCAGGATGGATATTAAATTATTATATTCCAATATAATAAAATAAGGGACCACTTCTAGGAAACTAGGTTCGAGTCCTTATAGTTGGTATCAAGGGAATTTTAGTATAAAATAAGTAAAATAGATTTACAAAATGAAGATTAGGTAAAAAAACCCTAAGATAGTTTTTGAGGATATTCATACAAGAAAATCAGAAAATTTATGGTACAAAATCAAATGTGTGGTTAATTCTATAAAATACATCCCTATCTAGATACTACATGTGTAAGTGGTTCTGGCATAGATGTACCTAGGAGTGAGAACTTTGACAAGGAGTTTTGGGCTTGGCCTGGGGTATTTTAGGACATGAATTTGGGCCTTACTATGCACCTGATTTGATACTCCTAGAAAAAATCATAAGATAATTCACATAATCATTATAAACCATTATTAATGGTTTAAATGTAAATTTTTTTTCAAAGAAACCATTTATATGATTATGATATTATCAATGGTGATTATTTTTATACGTTGATATTTTACGTTATGATTCATAACCTAGTCTATTGTGTTCCATTATTTAGAATTGGAACATAGTAGAAGTAGTGGAATCCACATGAATTAACATGTCCCGTATAGTTATTTCCCACCAATGCAAGATAATGATGTTGTCTCTGGTGAAATGAATTGTGTGAAGTAGCTTAAAACAATAATGGGGTAGTTGAATAAGCTATTTAATAATAACCTTAATCGCATGGAGCATCCGGATCCATAATGTCGAAAATCTTTGCTAGACTGCTTTATTCGACAAGTACCACCATCATTTAATGGGACTACTAACCCATTTTAGCGGAGCAGTGGATATGTCCATTAGAGAAGATATTTCACACTTTGGGTTGTAAAGAAATAGATAAGGTTGTCACATTGGTTTTTCATCGATCGGGAGATGTGGATAAATGGTGGTCTTTGAATCAAAACACAATGGAGGAGGAAGAAATATAAGAAATGGTGTAAGGACCTAATCAGTTAGGAACACAATCCCCTTTCGTCTAATGTCTTATGGGTATTGAAAACACATGAAGTTATTTTATTATTATTGTTGGGATTAAATGACTATTATATATCATTACCATTGATAATATATCACTTGAACAGATATCACACAACTGATATAAATAAATGTTTCTCTAAAATTTGTTCGACACAGACAAAGGAGGGGATATCCTCATCTAGTAATCTTGGGGTGCAGAAGCTCATTTCTCATTACTCATAAAAGAGGTAGTGTGACTGGGCTTTTCTCTTGTCCAGGCCCAATCCGAGCATCAATGCGTTAAGCTCGAATAGAATCACCTATGATAGAAGTTCATGTTAATAGAGATTACCACTCGTGCAATGTTATATGACCCTACCCAAGAGTCTATAAGCACCAAACACCTTACCCTTTGGTCTTATGCAGGTGTTAGATGGGGTTATGTAATAAGGTATGAGTAGGTAATTGGGTAATACATTTTTAATAAATAAAACTCTTATTCTATCAATTTCTTTATAGGAAAAGTATTTTCTATGAAATGATGAATTTGATAAATATATTTTTTTAGTTTAAAATGTTAGATGTGAGAAATATATAAATTATTATATTATAATATGGTTTTAATTAAAAATATTAAAAAAATTCTTCCAAATGATTATTATATTATTTTTCTATCTTTAAATGATTATGTAATCTGTTTGATAAGAATAATATTTTTTATACGATAAAAAGTGTATTTGTATAGAATTTATTTTTAATAATAGATTAATTTATGATATAATTCATATATTAATAAAATATTATTTTCAAATATTGTTATGAATAATTAACACGAATATAATTATTATGAAATCAAATGTAATTTTTACAATGGATTGAACTGTTTTTGTCAAAACCTATGAATTTTTATTAAATGTCATTTTTATTTTTAAAATAGAAATTTAAAATATTTAGAATATTATTTAGATAAATTAATATTACTTTTTTAATCATGACATCAAAATTGTCTAATGGTGAATTGTTCATAATTTTCTAAGATTGTTGAATTTTTGTTTAAAAATTAAATACCGAAATAATAAAATATGTGTTTTGTGGCATCATTGGGACCCAAAATGATATAATAAATATTTTTGTTGGTATTAATGGCCCCATATTTGTTTTATAATTAAAATTTTGTTATTTTATATTTGTTTTTTTATTCTAAAAAGCCTATGTGAATCCAAAAAATGTATAAATTCTTTAATGATTTTAAATTCATTTCCTTGAGAGTGTGAGTCAAGTCCACATAAGAAAGATAAATATTTTAATATGTTCTACCATTTTCCTTCTAAATTAATGTTTTCTACTCCTATTTGGAAGAAATCGTGGTCAGAAACTAGGTGAATGTTTGTGGTATTATATATTAAATTATATAGATTCCAAAACCAATGTTTGTGAAATATTAATGAATTCCCCTCCCATTTCCTATATAACTCCACCATGGCTCCCACTTCACATTAGTAAAAATAATTTGATCTCATCCTTACACATAACTCCCTTCTCTATAATCATCCCATGTTTCCTCAAACTCTCATTAATCCCCTATTCAAGATTTTGAAGTCACACACTCATGTATGTGATAGTTATATTCCTTCCTTTCTCATTTTTATCCACATTTCTTTATGTTGTTATATCCTTTTATTTTCAATTACAATTTTTTGGGTGTGATTTAAAATCCTTTAAAATATATCCCTTTGTATGTTTGAATGATGAGATACCCTCTTATCTCCCATTAAGGCCTTTCATGTACACGCGTTACCCTGCCAAAATTCCGTAAGGGGTTTCTCTCTTCTTATTTACATTCAACATTTCTTCTGTATTATGGATCTATATTCTATTTAATTTGTTGGGATATTTTGTTCCATAATCCCCTTACTATTTATTTCATGTTTAAATGATGATATATTCCTTCCTCTATCATTATACCAATTTATGAATTCCCATATATCATTGTTATGCTGCAAAAATTTCCCCACAATTTTCCAAGCCAAAATTATCATGTAGTGAAAACCATAACCATTTCCCAATCAAGGGTATTCACCATTATCAATATATACTTTTTGAATGGTTCTTAAATTTATTTAATCTTCATTATTTGATCGTGAAAAAAATGATTATGTTGAATGAATCCATGTTATACGATCTATGTGGAGCACATAAGTATTAGATAGAAATGATTTTGAAAGGTGTGCCCTGATATCACTCTAACGCTTTTGGTAATGTTTAGTATCATGATACACCATGTGAAATGAGGGTTTAATCGTTCCAATTAATTTGAAATGAGGGTTTAGTCATGCTAATATATTTTCAATGATCCTTCTCTCATGTTAATACCATGTTGTGTGTGATTTCCACATTTCCACGTTATGATAACCATGTTATATCATGATTTTATGCTAATCCTTCTCTAATTCTCCATTTATTTTCCTATTTTCTAATATGTATGGTATTATTCATATTATTCATTGTTTACTCCCTTAATGGGCTTTATAGGTCAACACTTTCTTATGTATATCATCAGGTTATCCCATGTAGTGTTATGTATGAAATAATGAGATGGTCATTTCAATGAAGTTTGAAATAAAGATGGAGTGTTTCATTTTTTAATTTGTTATTTAATGTTCCTAATTTCCTAAGAAACTATACCTCTTATTCCTCAGAGTGGTCATTTGTGTTTGTTTATGTAAGAAATCATGTTTTAGTGTGTAATAAAGAGTATGGTTGTTATAGTTCGTATCAAATGATAGGTTTATATTTTTTTAAACTGGGGTTATAAAACTCTAGTGAAAGCCATTGGGATAAGAATATGTATATGAAAATAATCCCAAAATAATGGTGAGTATAGATTTAATGACCCCAAAAATAAATGTAATTTTTTTAAATAAATGTAATTATTAAGTGTCTATGGATATTTATTGTACATGATTCCGAAACCCCGAGTGCCCCGGACAGTTTTTTAATTTTTTTTAATGTTCGTTCAGTAATCATTCAGGTGGGAAATTCTATCTTTTGAACTTGTGCTTAGAATAAAAATCTGAGGGCATTGTTGAATCTGCATCTCCAGGATTTACATAAGGGAATCATAACATCTACCGGCAAGGGTCGACCGAAAATTTTAAAATTTGAAATTTACAGTGAAATTATAAAATAACTCAATGAGTTATTTTATTTACTTCTTGTAACTTTTGAGTGGTGGTGTTAGGGCCACTAGGTTGTTTGACCATTATGAGGTCAGTTACACCTGTTTCTGTAACTGCACCACTAGGGGAATTAATAGGTTCATTAATTCAATTCATTAATGTACACATTAATTGTGTGGTGCATTTATCCTCTATTTCGTCTATTTAAATGTTTCTCAAACATGGGTTTTTGGCACTCTAGAGATGAACCTCTAACAAAGTGTCGTGGATTCTTCGAACTACATATAATAAGGATTCGATGATAATTTAAGGATTAGATGACTAGTGCCAAAGGACATGATCCATACCCTTCATCCACAACCCCCCCTGATGTGGAAACTCCTTCTGTATCGACATCAACATCATACATGATCTAGGTTTGGGGGTTTTGTTCTTTTATTAGGAATTTTACATTCTAGTATTTCTTCCAATGTTATAATGCTAACACGGAGTGTGTGTACTGAACAAAAAAGTCCCAGACCCTCCGCATTTCATTATTTGGTTGTGTTTCTTTTGGGGCGGTTGAGAGACCACAATGAAAGGCAGTACCGAGAGCCACATAGTAATGTTTGCATCCCAGGTGGCCCATAGGAATAGTAATTATAGGTAATGGGATATTGTAGCTTCATTGAGGCCTGCAAGAATCTTTGTCGGTGTGGCGGAACGGGCGACCAGAGAAGGAGACAGCCGACACCCACCAACGATGAATAAGATGCAGTTCCCAATGTAACCAAGGTGGAAAACAGTGGTCGATCGATAATGGCTGCATTGACAATGGTGGCATGATGCAGTAGCGTGCTATGGAGGATGCTCACAGCTCCAAGCCGCGGTTGATGGAAGGTGCGGCTGGCCATCACTGATCGCATTGTCCCAAAGTGGTGCACCAAAACAGCACACCATGGAGGAAGGATGTGTCTTCAAGCCACCATAGAGGGTTGAACCACATCACGTGGGTCCCGCAGGTGACTGGTTCAAGCTGGTCAGCCTAGTGGTGGGTCTCCATCCAGCGCCACAACATAAAAAAAACAAAATGATTAACCATTCGAGAAAGGGAGTAGACCCCCATTGCTGGAATGTGGGTCACACCCCACTATTTGGGACAGGCCACACCCCTGGCCAAGTGGTCTGGACTAGGCCTAGCTGAACTGGTCTGGGCCCAGTGGGCTGGGTAGGGTCAATCTAAATGGGTCGAACCGGCCCCGGACCTTTTTTGGCCTAGTTATGCTTAAATGGGTGGGTTGGATCATACCCAAATTTAATGGGCCCTGGGAACTAAAATTACTATAACATACAGATGGATCATCTTTTTGATTCTCCGTCTATTGTGTTGGAACCCTAATGATGTGGCAGTTTATAGGGTTACATATTCATGGGTCTTAATTCATGTTGATATAGAACTCATGAATTGAGAAGAGGATATTATTAGAATCATGCGTACATTGTTCAGGAATCCAGTGGGTGGCTAAGACTTGATGTATAAATAGTGATCCTGGGTGGATCAGCTCTAAGAGATCCTTTGTGGACCTACAACAAGTGAACTTATGTTGATCAGCATCGTGCTATCCTGTGTTGATCAGCACCGAGCGATCCTATATGAATCATCACTGAGTGAACCTATGGGGATCAAGAACAAAAAATCCTACGTGGATTAGAACTGAGAGACCATGTGTGGGACATCATCAGAGCCTCATTACAGAATAAGATGATCTATCATTATAACTAAACATACGTACTTCTGAACTTAAGATAAAACTGGTGCGATCTGTCTTTTTATTTGTGCTTTGTAATTGAGATCATTCTATGTGGTTTTTCCATTGTGGAATTCCGAGAGACCTTAAGGGGTCTTAGGGTCCCTACAATGTGTTATTATACTCACCCCTCGACGGGATTTTCCCAAACATTGTAGTGTCTTCTGCAGAAGATGAGTAGCTTTGACCGAGTCTCAAGGATCTTGGATTTGACAGTGTACGGAGGTGACTAGTTGGCGTAGAGAGCCACAATAATGAGCGTTACCCACCCTTTTGGTAGGATCCTTAGAAGATGACCTCAGGAAATGCTTTTCTTTTTTCTCTATTTCCATTTCTATTGAGCTTGTATTTTGTCCCCTTTATGTCAGTACATAATTTTACACTTTGTGGGGATTTTTAGTTGTAGTTTTGTTTTCTTCTTTTATTGTGTTTTACATGTGCACAGTATTCTATATCGGTGTCTGTATAGGTTTTGAGGATGTCTCTTTCCATTTTAATAAAATTTATTTCTAGTGGTATTCTCCAACCCATATCTTATAGAAGGTGGGCTTGAGGTAGTCAGAGCATGGGCCCTAGAGGAAGGGTCTTGAAAAGGTGGTATCAGAGGAGACAGTTCAACAAAAAAAACTCAGAGTTTATGTTTTCAATGGATCAATATTGTTAACTATCTGGAGTTTGGGATTCAGTTTTGGGAGTCTTGTGTTGGGGCAGCCACAGATATATCCATACACTAGGACCCTGGTTTTTTATTTTTGACTCGGTACACGAAAACACTGATTCCATGTGTTTTGAAAAGGTTGTGTTTATTTTTGATATTTTTGAGTCAGTTCACCATGTATAACATAATGACAATGAAACACCTGTTTCATTACAGATTATTCCATATAGACATCCATCCAGGATTCGAGATATAGAACATGATGACTGCCCACTGAGCGATGAGGCGTTGGTGTAGGGCCCTCTTACGGTGATAGGCCCTTTGGGTGGTGTACAAGAAGCACCATCGTCCATGGGAAAGTTGTTTCCACCTGCCCCACTAGTAGACCGTGCACACCGAATGAGAGTGTTTCATGAGTACCATATATAGAGGCCTCTGATTTTTTGAGGCGAGAGAGATCCCCCTGAAACTAAGGACAGGCTGGGGGCTGTGAAATGAGTTTTTCACGTAGTTGAGACACCAACAGATCATATAGTGATCCTAGATGCATGCCTCTGCCAGGGAATAGCAGGGTGATAGTGAGTCTAATTCTCCAGATTCCTGATGAGGATAATCACTCCTGGTTGTACTTCGAGACCCTTTTCAGGGCAGAGTTCATACCAATGACTTTATTCTTACTGCGTATCAAGGAGTTGATGTGCTTACATCCGAGTATCCTTAAAGTGTCCCAATACTTGGTGAGATTCAATAAAATCTCTCTCAAGTCAATTGACATGGTACGATACCCATTATTCAAGGCCTAGAACTTTTATGAATGTCATCGGGGGTGGGGGGTGGAGATCAGATCGTTGATGACATCGCACAATATTCTAATGCCGGCTGCAGTGTTCGAGAAAACATTGTTGGTGGAGAGATTCTTAACTGAGCATGAACCAACAATGATATACACCACCAGACCACAAGTATCCATGTAATCTGTAGCATGTAGTAGGTAGATGACAGAGATGCCCAATGGGGAAAGACCTTCCAAAGGATGGCCCCAATATTCAGGGTCGAAGCTATGGTCCTCATGAGGCAGAGGATTTCTTTTGAGGACAAATGGATGTTACTCGTGCGGTGAATAAAGACACATGGCTCAAGATATTTTGACTCCCAATTTCAATGATAAACAGAAGATTATGGTACCACCAGGAAATAATTGGATGTTTGAGTATGGAGGTCCATAGGGCAGTGGATGTTGACGAAGAGCTGGTCGTGCATCAGGCGGTGGGAGACGGTTTGAGGTACCACCACCACCCCTAAAGTGGTCCACCCCATTTATATGGAGAAGGTGGTCATGGGAGATCTCATATTCAGGTGGTATATTCCCATGACCACGGTGCTCCAGTGATGATTAGAGTTATGATCTATGTCTACTCCAACCTAGTTGTAGTACTTTCATTGACATGATTCAATCAGTCTTTCATTTCCATGACACTCGTTCAGATCCCAGAGATTCTAATGGATTTTTTGGCATGATCCTTACTATTAGAGACTCATAAGAGAGATGATTATACTATTATAAATTGGTTACAACACTATGAGCTTACTTTATGAGGTGAGAGCTTCAGTTGGGATCTCCTAATATCACCGTCGAGGCCTTACGATGTCATCTTGGGTATGGACTGGTTATCGATGGTCCATGCTCAGAATGACTATTTTAGGCCAAAATTTCTGTTTCATCATGAGAATGGGACCATTTTGACTTTCACTGGAGGGAAGCAAACTTATTCAGCTCAGGATGGACTTTCATAGTGGAAGGTCCATCCAATCACTCATCAGTTGTCAAGCCTTACCCTTGGAGAAGTTGACGTGGTTATTTTCAGTTATCCTATAATGGTAGACCAATATGATAATGTCTTTTCTGAGGATGTCCCAAGACTACCTCCCCACCAAGAGGTCGACAAATTCAACAACTTGTACCCTTGGGACACCACCGATATCTTTTCTAGCAAATCAGATAAAAACCACAGAGCTTCATGAGTTAATGGTATTACTAGAGGACATATAGGGTAAGGGAATTATGAGTCCCAATGTTTCTCCATGGGAAGCCCTGCTTTTTTTTTAAGAAGGTAGTCAAGAGTCTGAGGCTTTTGGTGGACTATAATAACTTAAACCGGGTGACCATGAAGAACAAATAACCACTTCCAATGATCGATGATCTCTTCGATCAACCAAAGGCAACTTAGTGGTTTTCGAAGATAGGCCTCAAATCATTATATCATCAGCCCAAACTTTGAGATGAGGATGTACCTAAGATAGAAATCAGATGTCAGTATTTACACTATGAGTTCTTGGTGATGCATTTGGCATGAACAACCCTCGGCAGTGTTTCTGGGGCCCATGAACGAAATCTTATAGCATTACCTTTATCAACTTGTGGTGGTCTTCAGTGATGAAATCTTGGTGTACTCAGTGAAGGAGGAGGAGCATGTCACTCACTTGCAGATAGTTATGGATACACTCTAAGATCACCAGTGTTATGGTATGCTCTCAATGTTCCAGTTCCCAATACCGTAGGTCCACTTTCTGGGAAACATTATCTCAGAGGATGGATTTTCATTGGATCTAGAGATGATATAGGTAGTGCATGCTACAGTGCCACCCCGGAGTGTGACCAAGGTGCAGGGATTCCATGGATTGGCTAGGTACCATTGAAGATTCGTAAGTGAATTTTCTAGAGTAGCATAATACTTTTCATCACTAAAAAATAAGGGAAATCCTTTCTTATGGAGAGAGATATGCCGACTGAGTTTCCAAGAGTTGAGGCAGAGAGAGATGAGTGCCCCCATATTGAGTCAACTAGAAGAGTTATTTGTGTATTTAGTCTACTGCGCGGCATCAGGGACTGGACGTAGTTATGTCATGATGCTGGAATGATTGGGGATCTCCTATGGTTCATGACAGATGAGGTTTAATGAGAAGTATTATCCTACTCATGGCATGGAGTTAGCAGTAGTGATCTTTCCTTGAGGGTGTGGCGTCACTACTAGATGGGTGAACAATTTTCCCTATACTCCAATCACAAGAGTTTTTGGTTTATCTTCTTGTATAATGATCAGAATCTATGACATCAGTGATGGATAATGTTCATATAGGACTATGTCATTGAGATAGTCTACACTCATAGGAAGGGGATCATAGTAGCAGACGCACTCTGTAGGAGGTCTCATGTAAAGTTGATGGGTGAGGCCACAGAACAGCTATCCGCGATGCAGATATCCTTTATGGATAGAGATTTAGTATCTTACCTCTAGTAAATGACTATCACTCCCCTACTCTTTCAGTGAGTTTGGTAGGCATAGCTTGGGGAAATTGACTGCGAGGCCAAACGTGCTCATATATCCCCAGGACAACCTCCTAAACGATTTTCTGAAGGTGGGGAAAACATTTATCGATTTAAAGGATTCACCATGGTACAAGTGATGAAATAAGATTAGGAATTTTGGGAGTTCAAAAGATCACCATTTGAGGTATATCCTATAGTGGAAACGATGTACTATGACCTTCGGCGTTAGTACTGGTGTCCATGGATGAAGAAAGAAGTGGCAGAATTTGTATCATGATTCTTCCCTTGTCAGGAAGTGAAGGCAGAGTATTAGGTACCGACAGGCATAGCTCAACCACTTGAGGTGCTGGAATGGAAGTGGGATGGTGTCTGTGTGGACTTCGTGACAGGGATACAAAATATGTCATGGGGACATGACCCAATCTAGGTGATAGTTGACCGACTTGAAAAGTCTTCCCACATCCTACTCATCTGAGAGCAGGGATTAGTAGAGGGCATGGGAAGCCTCTATGTACTAGAAATTTTATAGCTTCACGGGGTGCCTTTAAAAATTTTCTGAGATCATGATGCTAATTTTAAATCCTGATTGTGGAAGGGATTACAGGAGGCATTCAGGACTCCACTACGCTTGAGAACCCCATTTCATCCTCAGAAAAATGGTCTGATGGAGTCGACCATACAGACACATGAGGAAATGTTTTGTATTGGCATCCAAGATTTATGCCATAGTTTGGAGTACAACCTAACACTAGTGGAGATTTCATAAAATAATAGTTATCACTCCACAACTGGCATAGCTCTATCTGAGGCCATGTACGGGTGACCATGACGATCGACTCTATGCTGGACATACCTAGGGGAGTTAGCACTTATTGGTCTAGATTTCGTACAGGCTACCACTGAGAAGGTGTAGATCAACTTGGACTTGATAAAAACAACACTGATCCATTAGATGTCTTATTCTGACAAGACATAGATACCGTTGTTGTTTGAGGAGGGAGATCATGTCTTTCTACTAGTCTCGCCCCGGAAAGGATTGTAGAGATTTGGTTTGTGTGGGAAGCTACCTCTGAGGATCATCTTACATTTCCATGTCCTCTGAAAAGTATGTGATGTGATGTATCATATGCTATTCCCCCATATATACACCATGTGCATAATGTTTTCCATTTGTCATAGCTGAGGAGTTGCGTGCAAGATCCATCAAACGTTATCGACTAGGGTGAGATGTTCATCGATGATGGGGTGACATTTGCATAGTTCCCGGTTGATATAGAGGATTGAGAAGAGCGAGTCCTTTTTGGGAGGTCGATTCTTATGATGCCAATTCAGTGGCAGCATGGAAACCTCTAAGAGATCACATGGGAGTGGGAGGCTCAGATGTGTGCATATTACCCCCATTTGTTTCTCTTGATTTTATTGTATCTATTGGGGAAGAAAATCCCCAATGTGGGTAGAATTTAATGATCCAAAAAATTAACATGTAATTTTTTTTAGTTAAACGGAATTAATTTGAGTCTGAAAAAATTGATGGCACGTGATTCTATGGCCCGAAGAGCCCATAATACTTTTTTTGAACTTTTTAAAGGTACATTTAGTAAATGTGCAGGCTGAAAATTATTTCTTTTGAACCTGTACTCGGATTAAATATTTGAGGGATCCATTAAATCTATAAAATCATGATTCACTTAAGAGAATCCTAACATTGAAAAAAAATGGTCTGATGAAAAAGTTAATTTTTGGACATTACATTAAAATAATAAAATAAATCAACGAGTTAAATTTTTTCTTTCATGTATCTATTGAGAGGTGGTGGTGGGGCTGCTCGGTTGTCAGACCATTAAATGGTCGGTACACATCATTGTGTTACCACACAATTGGGAAAATTTATAGGTTCATTAATTAATTTCTATAATGAACCTCATAAATTGTGGGGTGCATTGATCCTCCCTTTCATCTGTTGAAACGAATATCGAGTATGGGTTTTTAGAAATCAAGAGAGGACCTCTTAATAATCGCCAGAATTTATGCCAAAAATCTAGAATGAGGGTTTGATGACCATTATAGTATTCAAAGATGAGCACCAAAGGATGTGAACCTTTTCCTTTGTCTGCAACACCCACGGTCATGGAAACTTCTCCCTTGTCTGATGCGACTTCTAATGAGATTGAGGTAGGGTGTTATGTTTTTTAATTAAGAAATGCAATTTTATTAATTTCTTTTGATGTTACAATGCTACCACAGAGGTAGTGGGCTGAATGAACAAGGCTCAAAACCTATGTCTTTCTTGGTTTGGTTGTGTTTCTACATGGGCGACCGAGAAAAATCGTGGCAGGGCCAAACCAGGAGTTGCACAGTGATAGAAGCAACCTGGGTTTCCTATAGGAATAGTCGGTAGATAAACGGGACCGCTGAAGGATCATCATAGGCATGTAGATTCTTCTCCAATGCGACAACACCGTTGACCGGAGATGGCAGCGATCTACACCCACCCTCCGTGAAGAATATGCATCTGCTGAAGGTGCCACTATAAGGCCCCAGCCTTAAACCGTACTTAATCTTGAGTTATTACAAGATTACACATTTAGGATCTTTTCAGGTTTAGAGTTTTAGAGAATTAGATCATCAAACATGCATTACATTCCACATTTAAACAAAGTGGTTACATAAAAGACATTATTCATTCTTCCCATCAACGGAAACATATTTAAATTAAAACATGGATTCTTTCTTGACACATCCTTGACACTATCATCACATCATGTACCTTTCCCGTGACCTGTGAAAAACATTTCAAAAACATGGGATGAGCATAAAAAGCTCATTAAGGGTTATAAAAATATGGAAAGGAAACATGAGTACATGAATACATAAGATTGAAATCATACTTTACCCATAAAACATAGGCATATCAAATCATGAATAAATCATAGAAAACATAAGACATAAAGGTAACTTGAGGCATGCATAACATTCTTACGTAGGGAGTAACCCTCTTGGTTATGTTTGGAATACCCATCACAGTATATTCCCTAAATCTCTTCAGAGAAACCGTGACGTTTCACTCCTTCGTGTTACCCAATGCATTGGAGAGCTATATCGGGCTCACCCGCCCTTAGTTTATCACAGAACCACCCGTTTTCATAACAATGCCCAAGAACCATAACATAAATGTGTCATATAAAACATGCATAAAGGAAACATAACATTTCCACATTTCGATCACAATATAACATTTTAGTATATTGAAATAATGAATCCATCCAAAAAGAAACCATTTCCAAAACCATTTAAAACATTTAATAAAAATATTTTTGATTCAAAGTGTCCCATACCACCTTGAAGATTTTAACATTTTAAACCATTAATATCCATATAAGTAAATCCTTAAAACCATTTTGAAAACATGGATATTAATAAGAACAAATCATTAAAACATTTAAAGCGATATTTTGGTTAAAGGGTTTTTACCAAAATTAGAGACACTTGAATACAACAATTACGGAATAACATTTAATCAGAACATTATAATATCATGAGAATAAATGGATTCAGGATATAATATTCCAAAGGACAGTATATAAACCATATAAGAGTGAATTGGTGCATATCAACAATGAAGTCTCAATAGAGATGTAAAATGTGATGAAATCCCTTATAAAGAAGGTATCCTTAAATTAAGGACAAATCAATCTCAAAATATGTGTGAAAAATATAAATACACCCAATATAAGTGGATATTAAGTGTAAAACAATAAAAGGTCATACAAACATATTCAATTGATGTCATATTCAATGACTACATGTTGAACCCAAAGAAATCAAAATTGGGTTAAAAAGATCCCTTGACAGCCTAACGGCATCACATCAAAATGAGTTGATGAGAGATAAAAAGTGTATCTCATCACTTGGACATAAAATTTACTTCAATGAGGATATATGAGAACATATCCCAACATAAAAATATGTAAATTAAAAGACCCAAAAAAAGAAGTCTTTAAAAAAAAGAGGGTGAAAGGTTCCCTTGCCGACTTGGGTATCTTTCAAAACATACACCCCATGAAAGAAGGAGAATATATCATTGATGTAAATACTCATAAACGAAAGTATATTACACAAAGAGTATAATAATGGGCAGTACATACACCACTAAATGGAATTTGTGGCAACTGTAGCATAAATCTCACGGGAATAAAAGTGAGATGAAAAATCCCTTACGAAAACTCGGCAGCCTAACGACGCCACATAAAACTTCCAAATATTGATTGATGAGATAAAATAGGGTATCTCATCACATTACAATAAAATGTACAGTAATAGGAATATAAAAGAACATCCCCCAACATTACAAAGAGGAGCTTAAAAGTAGTGACATAAAGGAGAGTACTTAAAAAGAAAGAGAGAGGATAGATCTCTTACGAAAGTTCGGCAGCCTAACAGCGCCACTCAAAACATCCAAAATGGATTGATGAGAGAGAATAGGGTCTGTCATCACATGAACATAAAAATTACAGTAAGTGTAATATAAAAGATCATCCCAATAACAAGAAAGATTATCTTTAAAAGGAATGACATAAAAGTGTGTACTTAAAAAGAAAGAGAGGAGTGGGATCCCTTACCTCGGGTCCGACTTGATTCGATCGTTCTTTAATCTCCTGAATAATAAACATGACTTAATTTCTACTTCCTTAAGAACTTTTTTCAAGTTAATTATTTCTTTTATATCACTTATTACCATGTCATAAACATTATGTAATCATTTAAGTTAATAATGTTTGTTTTGTCAATATTTGGTTCTTAAGTCGAAAGTGGACTTCTTACAATTACATGTTGTTCGTGTGGTCAAAGGTTCTTTATATCCAGAATGACATTCCTGATTTGGATATCATATATATCATATATATCCAGCATATACATGTATTTATAATATTAAATAATCATTTAGAGGTAAGAAATGAAATGCACCGTTCATGGAGACGGTAAGCCGTACATACGCATGAACGCTACTTTCATTTCTTTGTCATATTAATGGAATTAAAACTAAATGAGTGGTATTTATATTTTAATTACAGAATTATATTCATCATTTTGATTTATCATTCATCATATATATCCATTATATACATGTACTTATAATAGTACATTACATTTGGGGATAAGAAATGAAATGCACCGTTCATGGAGACGGTAAGTCATACGTACGCATGAACGCTACTTTCATTTCTATCTCATACTATAATGGAAAGAAATAATAATGATATAGAGGTATATAATAACTCCAGTATAACATCATATATAACAACATTAAATCCATCCTTTATACGTTCCACGTATGGAATTAACGAATCACATCACTTTGAGGGGGCGGTAGTCCGCACTTCCTAAAATGAAGATATCGCGTATACCCATAATGGAAGCCATAAAGGTAAGACACAAATGAAAAAATACCGAAGAATAAGTAAAAAATAAACATATTATATATCATATATAAAAATAGTGACATCATAATGGCCACATTTGAAGGTGTTAAATGAGTATTGAACAATCATCGTTTCGGGAGGCAGAATTTCGCCATCCACGGAAACCGTATGTTTTTTAACCATTTGATGTAGTTGTGTGAGAGTGTAGATCGAATAAATATTATAAAAACATCCTAGTATATTTAAGATACCTGTGTTGTTACAAAATAAGTAAATAAAAAGTGTTTAGGTGGTTGGAGAATCAAAATAAAACAAATGAACATGAGACAATGAATTACCTTTAAAAGTGTAACTCCTTTTGATTTGAGCCTAAAGGCTTCCTTTGAAAGGATTATGCCCAAATGGAATCCTCTAGGATGAGGAGAGGGATGTGGAGAGAATAAATGGGCAGGTTTTGGCCGAGCCAAAGGCTTGTGGAGTGTGTGAAATGAGGTAGAGGTGGGGGCCTTTTATAAGAGGAGAGGAGGGGCACTTTTGGTAAGTAAGAAATATTACTTTATTTGAAATTGTCTTTCGGTTTTAAAAGGTCCCAAATTGATATAATTCGTGGATAAGGTGATAAGGCTTCGAAAACCACTCATCCAATTGGTTTTGGCCATGTGTAGGTTGTAGATTTTACTTTATCTTTCCATTTTATTTAAATCGTTAAATAATGAGGTCATCGCTGCAACATCATGATGTAATAAATAATTTAATTTATTTAATGTCTAAAAATTATAATAAAAATACTATGATTTATGAAATATTTTTATCTTTCCAATTAGTATTTATAATCGAAAATCTGATCTTTATAACCCCATGTAAAAATTGTTTTCGTAAACATAAAATGTTTGTGTCATTTTTAGTTTTACATTAAATAAAAAGTTATTTATGTCATTTCCCAACCAAAGTGGATCCATGGGGTCCCCAAGTTGACCCATGGCTTATCTAGGTCGGCCATGACACAACCAATGAGGGTAAGACATGTGTAAAGTTCATTTAATATTATTAAAACATTATTCTAACCTTAAACTACACTAATTACCTCTAATCGCGATTAAAAACTTAATAAGTTACTATTCACCAAAAAATTATTTTTATCCCATTGAACCACATTTTACATAGTAATGACAACAATGTATGTTTGATTTTAAAAATTTAATACACATTAGTGGTAATCATTCATTTAACTGAAAAATCAGTTTGCTTGATTACCACTTAGTGGTTTCACTATTCATCAAAAATTGGAGTTTTTCAGAAAAATACCAAAACATCACCCTAAGCTATATTTGATATTCAGAATTCAAAAATGAAGTCAGTTTTACAAAATTAAAAACATATTAGTCACATTAATTAATTTAATAATTAATTCCCGTTGTCAGAGCAAATAGCGTGTTTTTATAAAACAATAAGTATCAAAAGATTGACACTAGTTTAAGTCGGATTTCAAAGTGAAATTAATTCCAACGACCACTATTGGATTTAATGGTAAAAATATTTTCTAATTTCACTTTAAAAACAATTAAAAATATTATCTAATCATATAAATAAATTATATTAAAAAGGGGTTTTGAATTAAAACACATCATTTTACACTATTCATTAAAAAATGAACTTTGTCGGAAAAATACCAAAAAATTACACAAAGTAAAATTTGATGTCCCGATTCTTATTAAGAGTTTTATTTGGTCCAAAAGAATGTATAAGAGTGATCAAAACTATATTTAATGACAGTTCTCCATTAATAGGCGATAAGTGGACCTTTATTGAAAACTAGGGCATATACGTCTAAAATTGAATTTTTTCAGTATTTTAAGCCTTTACCTTTTATTGGATAAATGTAAAAACATTTAAAAACATATATAATCATATTTTAGTTATTTCAATACATTCCCGCCAATACAACGGCTACATGTTAACTACCATTTAAAATAATATTATTTTATTATTAGAGTGCAACGTAAGATTCCCAAGAAACTCGTTGTTGCGTGTTGGGTACGCCATCGAGCATAGCATCCCAATTAAAGTCATTTCAATATTTTATTCACAAATATGGATAAATATGAAATGTCATATTTTTTATTTACCTGGGGTGTTACATCCTTCCCCCCTTTTGGGAATTGTGTCCTCTCAATTTTAAAATTGCGCTTGGAAACATCCTTGAAAGTCCCACATCGGGACAAGAGTCGGTAAAACAATCACTTTAAAATAAAGAAAGATAAGTACAGAGGTCACCTGAGTTAACCCATACTAGGACTCCATGTAGGAAAACATGGACATGGAGGAGAAAATATAGGGTCATGTTCTGATGGAGAGTGATAGAAAACATGTTTAGGAGAATGTTAACAATAAGAGAATCACAAACTTGTGATGGGTTAAACGGTGTTGGGTTCCCCAGTAGGAAAATATAATAGACAACATTTTTGTTTTAAGTTACTTTTTATTGAGGAATTTATTCATAAGGAAACATAATCACTTATCATGTTGACTTTCAACTTTTACTAGATTCCTTAATCAAACTCATATTTTTTTCAAAAGACGAGTATTTAGGGAGACTTGTTCGCATTAAGAGTACTATAATCAACTTCTAGAGAATCACCTAATCCACAAAAGATAACTATATACATCCCATTTCTTTAGGCTTTAACCAAAACCAAAACTAAAAAGGTTAGTACAAGGTCAGATAATCCAGAAATGGATAACCCATTAAAAAAGAAAATCTATTTTTAATCTCCAAAATTTTTCCATCAAAACCCAAAGTTCAACGAGGACCATTATATAATCAATTTTTCCATAAAATTCTTCAAAGTAAAACAATATAAGATTGAAACCCAAATATTTGAAGGATTTAGTCGCATAGTCTTCCAAGATAAATCGTAACATTTATCCCCAAACAATATCAGTTGCTCCTAAAGTCTCGTTTTGAAATGTAATTAACCTAATCACATATCCTCCATGATAGGTTAATCATTTTCATAATAACCCAAAATCAACTTACTCTTAATTCATAAAATCATATAACTAAAAAGAATCGGTCAAACTAACCAGGGACATCACGTAGTCTAGTGGTAGGCGATAAATACCAGTCGCACTTTGGTTGTGGGTTCGATTCCCACAGCTTTGTCCGACGCGACGGGTTGTCACACGGTCTGCATGTTGTCCTTTTTCCAAAAATATATAATTCTAAAATCATTCCCCAAAAAGAGATAAAATCATAAAAAATGATCATAACATATTTTAACCTCAATTTTATCTCATGCCTTTCATTTTCCAGCATATCATATAATAACCCATAATTACCTCAAAAGTAAGGATCATATAAACTTTAATGGTTACCTTTATAATTATTACCTAAACTTCCACATGGATTAGTCATCTTGTACATGATGCATTACAGAACATACCAAGGATCAAGTGGTTGATCATGACTCCTTGATATTTGTTTTAGAACAACCACGAGTTTCCTCATTGAATCCTCCATTTTATCTAGTATCTTAATCAGAGAACCACTACAGTTTCCTTCAAACCTGTTGTCTCTTTGGTGCCTTCTAGATCCATCCATTCACTAAAAATAGAAATTTCAGCGTGAGTATATCAACAAAACCATCATGTACTAATGAGGAAGGTAAACACTAAGATACACTTACTCATTCACTTTATCTAAAACTAGGACTCTTTCTGAAATCCTAACCATTATGGTAATGTCACATATGCTTAAAGAATACCCTAACCTCTAAAGTTATCTAAACCGACCTTTGATATCAACTATAAGGCCCCAACCTTAAACCTTACTTAATCTTGAGTTTTTACAAGATTACACATTGAGGATCTTTTCAGGTTTAGAGTTTTAGAGAATTAGTTCATTAAAACTTGCATTACATTCCACATTTAAACAAAGTTGTTACATAAAATACAGTATTCATTCTTCCTATCAACGGAAACATATTTAAAATAAAACATGGATTCTTTCTTGACACATCCTTAACACTATCATCACATCATGTACCTTTCCCTTGACCTGTGAAAAACATTTCAAAAACGTGGGATGAGCATAAAAAGCTCAGTAAGGGTTATAAAAATATGGAAAGGAAACATGAGTACATGTATACATAAGAATGAAATCATACTTTACCCATAAAACATAGGCATATCAAATCATGAATAAATCATAGAAAACATAAGACATAAAGGTAACTTGAGGAATTCATAACATTCTTACGTAGGGAGTAACCCTCTTGGTTACGTTTGGAATACCCATCACAGTATATTCCCTAAATCTATTCGGAGAAACCTTAAAGTTTCACTCCTTCGCGATACCCAATGCATTGGAGAGCTATATCGGGCTCATCCGCCCTTAGTTTATCACGGAACCACCCGTTTTTATAACAATGCCCAAGAAACATAACATAAATGTGTCACATAAAACACGCATAAAGGAAACATAACATTTCCACATTTCAATCACAATATAACATTTTAGTATATTGAAATAATGAATCCATTCAAAAAGAAACCATTTCCAAAACCATTTAAAACATTTAATAAAGAGATTTTTGAATCAAAGTGTCCCATACCACCTTGAAGATTTTAGCATTTTAAACCATTAATATCCATATAAATAAATCCTTAAAACCATTTTGAAAACAGGGATATTAATAAGAATAAATCATTAAAACATTTAAGGTGATATTTTGGTTAAAGGGTTTTTACCAAAATTAGAGACACTTGAATACAACAATTGCGGAATAACATTTAATCAGAACATTATAATATCATGAGAATAAATGGATTCATGATATAATATTCTAAAGGACAGTATATACACCATATAAGAGTGAATTGGTACATATCAACAATGAAGTCTTAATAGAGATGTAAAATGTGATGAAATCCCTTATAAAGAAGGTATCCTTAAATTAAAGACAAATAAATCTCAAAAATATGTGTGAAAAATATAAATAAACCCAATATAAGTGGATATTAAGTGTAAAAAAATAAAAGGTCATTCACAAATATTCAATGGATGACCTATTCAATGACTACATGTTGAACCCAATGAAATCGAAATTGGGTTAAAAAGTTCCCTTGATAGCCTAACGGCATTACATCAAAATGAGTTGATGAGAGATAAAAAGTGTATCTCATTACTTGGAAATAAAATTTACATCAATAAGGATATATGAGAACATATCCCAACATAAAAATATATAAATTAAAAGACCCAACAAAATAAGTCTTAAAAAAAAGAGGGTGAAAGGTTCCCTTACCGACTTGGATATCTTTCAAAACATACACCCCATGAAATAAGGACAATATATCATTGATGTAAATACACATAAACGAAATTATATTACACAAAGAGTATAATAATGGTCAGTAAATACACCACTCAATGGAATTTGTGACAAATGTAGCATAAATATCACGGGAATAAAAGTGAGATGAAAAATCCCATACGAAAACTCGGTAGCCTAACGGCGCCTCATAAAACTTTCGAATATGGATTGATGAGATCAAATAGGTTATATCATCACATTACAATAAAATGTACAAAAATAGGAATATAAAAGAACATCCCCCAACATTAAAAAGAGGAGATTAAAAGAAGTGACATAAAGGAGAGTACTTAAAAAGAAAGAGAGAGGATAGATCTCTTACGAATGTTCGGCAGCCTAACGGCGCCACTCAAAACATCCAAAATTGATTGATGAGAGAGAATATGGTCTCTCATCACATGAACATAAAAATTACAGTAAGTGTAATATAAAAGATCATCCCAATAACAAGAAATATGAGCTTTAAAAGGAATGACATAAAAGTGTGTACTTAAAAAGAAAGAGAGGAGTAGGATCCCTTACCTCGGGTCCGACTTGACACGATTGTTCTTTAATCTCCTGAATAATAAACTTGAGTTAATTTCTACTTCCTTAAGAACATTTTTAAAGTTCATTATTCCTTTTATATCACTTATTACTATGTCATAAACATTATGTAATCATTTAAGTTAATAATGTTTGTTTTGTCAATATTTGGTTCTTAAGTCGAAAGTGGACTTCTTACAAATACATGTTGTTCGTGTGGTCAAAGGTTCTTTATATCCAGAATGACATTCCTGATTTGGATAATATATATATCATATATATCCATCATATACATGTATTTATAATATTACATAATCATTTAGAGGTAAGAAATGAAATGCACCGTTCATGGAGACGGTACGCCGTACGTACGCATGAACGCTACTTTCATTTCTTTGTCATATTAATGAAATTAAAACTAAATGAGTGGTATGTATATTTTAATTACAGAATTATATTCATCATTTTTATGTATCATTCATCATATATATCCATTATATACATGTACATATAATAGTACATTGCATTTGGGGATAAGAAATGAAATGCACCGTTCATGGAGACGGTAAGCCGTACGTACGCATGAACGCTACTTTCATTTCTATCTCATACTTTAATGGAAAGAAATAATAATTATATAGAGGTATATAATAACTCCAGTATAACATCATATATAATAACATTAAATCCATCCTTTATACATTCCACGTATGGCATTAACGAATCACATCACTTTGAGGGGGCGGTAGTCCGCACTTCCTAAAATGAAGATATCGCGTATACCCATAATGGAAGCCATAAAGGTAAGACACAAATGAAAAAATACCAAAGCATAAGTAAAACATAAACATATTATATATCATATATAAAAATAGTGACATCATAATGGCCACCTTTGAAGGTGTTAAATGAGTATTGAACAATCATCGTTTCGGGAGGCAGAATTTCTCCATCCACGGAAACTGTATGTTCTTTAACCATTTGATGTAGTTGTGTGAATGTGTAGCTCGAATAAATCTTATAACAAAATACTAGTATATTTAAGATACTTTTGTTGTTACAAAAGAAGTAAATAAAAAGATTTTAGGGGGTTGGAGAAGCAAAATAAAACAAATGAACATGAGAGAATGAATTGCCTTTAAATGTGTAACTCCTTTTGATTTGAGCCTAAAGGCTTCCTTTGAAAAGATTCTGCCCAAATGGAATCTCTAGGATGAGGAGAGGGATGTGGAGAGAGTAAATGGGCAGGGGTTGGCCGAGCCAAAGGCTTGAGGAGTGTGTGAAATGAGGTATAGGTGGGGGCCTTTTATAAGAGGAGAGGAGGGGCACATTTGAAAAGTAAGAAATATTACTTTATTTGAAAATGTGTTTCGGTTTTAAAAGGTCCCACATTAATATAATTCGTGGATAAGGTGATAATCCTTCAATAACCACTCATCCAATTTGTTTTGTCCATGTTTAGGTTGTATATTTTACTTTATCTTTCCATTTTATTTAAATCGTTAAATAATGAGGTCATCGCTGCATCATCGTGATGTCATAAATAATTTAATTTATTTAAACTCTAAAAATTATAAAAAAAATACTATGATGTAGGAAATCGTTTTATCTTTCCAATGACTATTTATAATCGAAAATCGGATCTTTATAACCCCATGTAAAATTTTGTTTTGTAAAACATATAATGTTTGTGTCATTTTTACTTTTACATTAAATAAAAAGTTATTTATGTCATTTCCCAACCAATGTGGATCCATGGGGTCCCCAAGTTGACCCATGTCTTGTCTTGGTCGGCCATGACACAACCAATGAGGGTAAGACATGTGTCAAGTTCATTTCATATTATTAAAACATTATTCTAACCTTAAACTACACTAATTACCTCTAATCGCGATTAAAAACATAATAAGTTACTATTCACCAAAAAATTATTTTTATCCCATTGAACCACATTTACATACTAATGACAACCATTTATGTCGGATTTTCAAAATTCAATACACATTAGTGGTAATCTTTCATTTAACTGAAAAATCAGTTTGCTTGATTACCACTTAGTGGTTTCACTATTCATCAAAAATTGGAGTTTTTCAGAAAAATACCAAAACTTCAACCTAAGCTATATTTGATATTCCGAATTCAAAAATGAAGTCCGTTTTACAAAATTCAAAACATATTAGTCACATTTATTTAATTTAATAATTATTTCCCACTGTCAGAGCAAATAGCGTGTTTTTATAAAACAATAAGTATTAAAAGATTGACACTAGTTTAAGTCTGATTTCAAAGTGAAATTAATTCCAACGACCACTATTGGATTTAATGGTAAAAATATTTTCTAATTTCACTTTAAAACAAATTAAAAATATTATCTAATCATATAAATAAATTATATTAAAAAGAGGTTTTGAATTAAAACACAACATTTTGCACAATTCATTAAAAAATGAACTTTATCGGAAAAATACCAAAAAATTACACAAAGTAATATTTGATGTCCCGATTCTTAATAAGAGTTTTATTTGGGCCAAAAGAATGTATAAGAGTGATCAAAACTATATTTAATGACAGTTCTCCATTAAAAGGCGATAAGTGAACCTTTAGTGAAAACTAGGGAATATACGCCGAAAATTGAATTCTTTCCATATTTTAAGCCTTTAGCTTTTATTGGATAAATGTAAAAACATTTAAAACATATATAATCATATTTTAGTTATTTCTATCCATTCATGCCAATACAACGGCTACATGTTAACTACCTAAAATAGTATTATTTTATTATTAGAGTGCAACGTAAGATTCCCATGAAACTCGTTGTTGCGTGTTGGGTAAGCCATCGAGCATAGCGTCCCCTTTAAAGTCATTTCAATATTTTATTCAAAAATATGGATAAATATGAAATTTCATATTCTTTATTTACCTGGGGTGTTACAGCCACGAAGGACAAGGTTGTTTGATCGATGCCAGCCATGTTGACAATGGCATCATGGTACAGAAGAGTTCCACATAGGAGGATCACGGCTCTGAGCCACAGTGGTCGACAATCATCGGCTACTTTGTCAACAGGCATTGTGCTGCGACAGAGGACGTACCCACACCATGTGTGTCCAGCAGGCAACTGGTCTGAGCAAACCGACTTGGTGGGGCAGCACCATCTTGCACCGCCTCTTTAAAAACTAAAGTGCCTCAGTCAATGGGGAAATGGAATAGTCCCCTACTCTAGTACAATGGGTCGTGTGGTTCTACATCCTGGAGGGCTTCACCCATCCACGGGTTCCAGGCTGAACCCACGGCCCAACAGGGCTAGCCCATGACCCAACCGAATTGGGCGGAGCATAGCAGGGTGGATCAGTCTGACTGGGTCAGCCTAGACACAGATCATTTTCGGCCCAGTAATTCATAAATGGGGGTATTTTCAAATCCAAACATCCATTTGACAAACAATCTATGGTTCTGGAACCCTTAGGATGAGGTTGTCCTTTTGGGATACTCAACGTGAGTTTTGGAGAATGTAAGAGTTTTCCCAAGTTGGATTGTACCCATATCCAGTTGGGCCATCTGCAATAAAATTCCTATAACTTACAGATTAGGTATGTAGTTGACACATCATCTATTTCATTGGAACCCTTTTGAAATGGAAGTTATCAGGATACTTATTCATAGGACATATTCAGGTTGAAATATGACTGACAGATTGAGAAGAAAATCTACCCAAAATAATTCATGCTTTTTGCAGGAATCTTGTGGTTGTCTGAGATGTGAAGAATGAATAGTGAAACTATGTGGATCAACAACGAGCTATCTTATATGGATGAGCACCAGGTGATCCTGTGTGGATCATCACCATGAAATCCTCTGTGGATCAGCTCTGAGTGATCCTATGTGGATCAACACCGAGCAATCCTATTTGAATAAGCACCGATAGATATTGTCTAGGTCAGCAGCATAGGCTCATGATAGAATAAGACTGTCTAGATTTATGACTAACCATCTGTACTTATGTTAATCCTTGTGTGAGCTATCATTTTTTTGGAATTTGTGTTTGAGATCATGCTTTGTGGTTTTTTACGTTTTGGAATTTTGAAAGACCTTTGTGGTCTCAGGGTCCCTACTATGTAATGATATACTCACTCATGCATGGGAATTGCCTGCACCTTGTTCTATCTTTTGCAGATAATGGGCACATATGACTATGTCTTGAGGATCCAGGACATGATAGTGTATGAAGGTGATCAGTTTCCATGGATTGAATCATTGATGTTTTTACATAACCTTTATGTAGGATCCTTAGAGGATGACCTCAAGAGCTATTTTTCATTTTTATGTATTTTATTTTTAGTTGGGATTGTATACTGGCCCCATTACTTTAGTAGATACTTTTACGCTCTACGGTGGTTTTTAGTTGTGGCTACACCTTTCTTCTTCCATTTTGTTTCACTTATGGTCAGTGTACCATGTTTGTGTGTGTACAAGTTTTTAGGTAATGCCTTCCCATTTTAGTGAAATTCCTTTCCGGTGCTAGTCCCGAACCTCTGGTCTATAGAAGGCGTTCTTGGGGTAGTTAGGACACCAGTCTCGGGGGTCGAGTCAAGACAACAGAGTTAGTTTTTAATCATGAAAATATATCCATATCTTGATACGAACAAGTAGTGGTGGCTCTAAAATGTATGTATATTGGGGTAAACCCTGAAAATACATCCTTGAACTAGACATGAATGGTAACTAGTCCATGATAATGGGAGCTGCTGCACCCTTGGTTCGACACTCCTGGGGGATATGATTTAGTAAATTCATTATCTTATTACAAACCATTATTAAGGGAATAAAAAAATTCCCCAAAGAATTTATTTTGGGATGTAGATCATAGAAAACATTGACTGAATCCTATAAATTAATATTATAAGGAAATAAATTTTATTTATATGTTTTCACTTTTTTCCATTGTATTCTCATTTATCAGTTTAATAGATTAAAATACATACCTTTAAATTCCTTTTATTATATTCAATTGGCAGTAATAGGAGGACTCGAGCTAACAACTGATGCGAAGACCAATTTGATGACTATTCTAAAGAGATGCCCAAGAAGATGGGAGTAGGAATCACAAACATTGTAATGATAATATATAAGTTAACTCATGTTTTCAATATAATAATAGGTAATTAGGAACATCTATCTCCTCCCCCCATAAACTAACATGCCGTAATTGAGCGCTTCATAAGACAAATTCCTCAAACTCTCAATGGATCATCTGATCGCTTAATCAACAAAAAATTAATCAAATCCACTGAGAAGAACCTCCCTATTCTCCATTGTTCCAAAAAAGATAAAGTTCTTATAGCTTCTTATCATATGGAGGGTGATGCAGATCAACGGTAGACATTGATAAAAAATATGAAGTCTAAGGAAGAGATCGAGGTGTTGGAATTGAAGGATTTCTAGAAATTGGTTTTCCATAAATATTTTCCTCTGACCCTTCGACATAAGATGGAAATGGACATCCATTCACTAATGAAAAAAGATGACAAATCCATCGACGTGTACGAGGAAAAATTCACAGGTCTTTCACAATATGACTTCTTGATTTTCCTTACCCCTGAATACAAGGTTGAACACTTATTTGGTGGGATAAAACCCAGCCTATAGAAATATCTAGATATCTGTGGCATTGATAGCTATGAGGAAATTTTTTGTTGTGCCCTAAATGCCGAAATAGAGATCAATGAATCTAAGGGGTATCATGGGGATAAGAAGTGGAATGTGGACTTTAATTCTAAAAGTTTGATGAATAAATCAAATTGTGTTATGAAATTCCAGCAGCCCACTTACCAATGGTTTGGAATGAATCATCCGGAAATATCTTGAAGGGGATGAGGAAATGTTTTCGGTGTGGATGAGATGAAAACAAGGTGAATAGTTTCCAACAAGAAAAACCCGATGTTGTTACAAATGTGATGATTTCTCGGTTTGAAACACAATGAATTGTTCATTGCTAAAACATCAACGAACCATGGCACTTTATGAACCAATTCCATAATCCAATAGTTTTTGGAGGCTACTAATAACCTCCATGGCTGCAAGGGTGGGATTTTTCAATCACTACAGTTGAAGTGAATTACAAAAATGATGTGGTGACAAGAACTCTAATTATTCATTCAAGAATTCTGGACATACTTTTTAATTTTGTTTCAATTTTTTTTAATATCCTGAAATCTTAGTAGAGAATCCAAACACCACCAATAATTATGGAAGTAGCGATGTCAGTGATAACAAAATGGGGAAATTTTTTAATCCCAAGAATATAAAACATCTCTTGTCAAAATTTGTCGATTTAACTTCCTGCACACCACACCATACCCCCTCTAGTGTAATTTGATGAAATTACTTTCATGGATTGGATTTACCTATATAGATAAATCAATGATTTCTAGTATAAGGAAATCACACACCCTATGGATAATTGACCCCTGATTCTATACAAGTGCAAGGAGGAGTAAAAATCATCATTAGCACCATCATCTCAAGAATTGATATTACATCCCTATGAGAATGGTTATCATTCTCAATTGATTGGGTCTAAAGAAGAAACTATCCTCTTAGACATGCCTATTGTGATGTAATTTGATGATCTGTTTCCTATGAAATTTCATTTTCTTCCTCCTAGAAGAGATGATGAATTATCAATTGATCATATACCTTGGGTGTTTCCAATATCCATGAATCTGTATTGAATTTTTGTTGTAAATCTTGAGGAGCTAAAGAAACAACTATAGGATAATCTAGATAAATAGTTTATATACCCATGTTCTTCACCGTGGGGTGCAACAGTCCTCTTCATCAAAAAGAAGGATGGTTCGATGGGCCTTTGCATTGATTATCAGGAACACAACAAAATTACTATAAAGACCAACTATCATCTTCCAAGAAATGATGACATGTTTGATCAGCTATATAGAGCAGAATAATTCACCAAGGTGGATCTATAGTCAGGATAATAGAATGTATGTGTGAAAAAGGAGGATACCCCCAAGACTACATTTCATATAAGGTATAAGCACTATGAATTCATAGTAATTCCATTTAGACTCACTAATACTCCATTAATTTTCATGGATATGATGAATAGAGTCTTTATATATTACCTTACAAATTTATTCTAGTATTTATAGATGATATTCTAATATACTAAAAAACCATTGAGGAGCATGAGGAGAATCTAAGCATTGTTCTAGAGTCCTTGAGAAAGTATAAGCTCTATGAAAAGTACAGGAAGTGTGAGTCATGGTTAAGGGAAGTATCTGTCTTGGGTCATATCATCATATGAAATTGGATAAATATGGATTCATATAGGGAATATAAAATTGAGGGATGGAAGAGATCAATATCTGTGATGGGTATCTGTAGCTTCCTTAGGTTATATAGATATTATGGTAGATTTGAGATATTTTTTCCAAAATTTTCAAATCCTATTACTATGAAAACATGGAAGGGAGTTAGGCTTTTTTTATTCCAAATAAGAAGATAGATTAATGGAGTATAAAAAGAGGCTTATCACTAAGCTTGTGCTCATACTATCCATAAGTCTAGAACATTTTGTGGTATTTTGTGATAATTCAAACAGTTTCATTTGCTGTGTATTGATGAAAAATGACAAATTAATTTCATATAATTCAAGGAAATTGAAATTTTATGAGCATAACTATCCAACACATGATCTGGAGTTGGCTAGAGTGTTCCTCACATTGAAAATTAGGGGATATTACTTGTTTGGGGAGAATAGTGAAATATATATGGATCACAAAAGCCTAAAGTATACATTCACAAAAAAAGAGTTGAGTATGCTCCAATTAATATGGTTAGAGCTGATCAATGACATTGACTGCTCAATCCATTACAACCATGGGAAAGAGAACAAGGTGTGGATTCTCTATATAGAAATGACCCATAAATTCTATCATTAATGAGAATTGAAAAGGATCAATTCATTATAAAATTGATGAAAATTGACATTGGAATCATTAAAAATAATCATCATCAATCGTTTCACCAATGAATTCTCAACATACTCTTTTGAAAAAGTTACAGGATGCTCAAAAATATGATGAGAGAATTCAGAAAAATGAGTAATCTATCAGAAAATGGAAATTATTGGTGTTCAACATTAATGAAGAAGGAATTGTGAGATTAGGGTCAAGACAATGTGTTCCATCCAATCTGGAGATAAAGAATGAACTTTTTTATTATGGACATAGTTTGAATTTCAACATTCACCCATGAAAAAAAATATTTATTGAGATTGTGGAGAGAATTATTGGTGGGATAACATGAAGAAGAAGATTGCTGAGTTCATATCAATGTACCTGTTATGTCAAAAAGTGAATGTTGAGAGGAAGAAGTTGAAGGGGAAGTTGAAACCATTACCCATGCGAACATGAAAATGGGAGAACTTCACCATGGTATTTTTCACCGGATATATGAAGACATACAATTGAAAAAAAGATATCTTGGTTGTTGTGGATTGTATTATAAAAGCTACAAACATAAATTTGATTTGAGAGGATTTCTCATTGGGACAATTGGAATAGATCTACATCTGAGAAGTGGTAAGGATGCATGTATTACCACTATCGATTGTCTTCGATTGAGATCTGAGATTCACCTATATGTTCGAGAAGAGACTCTAACCGACCTTGAATACTATGATAAACATAAATATGACTTATCATCCTTTAACTAATGGAAAATAAGAATATACCATCCAAACTCATGTGGACATGTTGAGAAAATTTATAATAAACACCAATGTGGCTGGGATCAACATCTTCCTCTTGTTTAATTTTCATAAAACAACAGTTTCCACTCAATAATACAAATTGCTTCTTATATAGGCTTTTATAGAAAGAGGTTCATAACAATGACATGTTGGGGTGAAGGAGAGAGAAAACTATTTGGTCTAGAAATGGTCAAATAAATGGTGGATAAGTTTAAATCCTTCCAAAAGAAAATTATGTCTACTATGTTTAGACAAAATAGATATGATGTCAATCGTTGATGAGATATCAAGTTTGTTGTTGGAGATATGGTATTCCTCTATATATCACAAATTAATGGAGATAAGAGACTTTGGAAGAAGTTAAAGGATAGTCCATGGTATATCAACCATTTTGAGATCCTTGATCACATTGGAGAAGTGGTGTATCGATTTGAACTCCCACCAATCATGTCTCAAGTATATGATGTATTCCATGTATAACTCATGAATAAGTACATATTGATCCCATTGTATGTACTCAATCCAAAGGTGGTACCATTGGGGAATGACCTCTCCAATTAAGATGTGCCAGTGAATATATTAGATCATAGAGAAACATTTATAAGAAATTAAATGATTCCCCTCATCCAGGGGTTGTGGAGAAACAAAAAGTTTAAAGAAGCAATGTGTGAACCTAGGGATGTTATGAGGAAGAGTTACCCTCCTCCGTTTTTGTGTGGGAAAAGGAAAATTTTAAGGGAAAATTTAATAAGGGTGGAATTCTATAATGACCCTATCATTTAGGAATAATATTCCATATATTTTAATGTATTTTGGATATAGAAAACAAATGAGATCTTTTATTATTATAATTGGGTTTAAATGACAGTTAAGTATCATTACCATTGATACTATATCCGTTGAACATTGATCACAAAACTGATATAAATATAAGGTTTTAATAAATCCTTTCGACATGGAAAAAGGAGTGGATGCCCTCATCTAGTAGACTAAGCCCATACAAACCTCATTTTTCAAAGCTCAAAAATGAGGTAGCATCACTGGGCTATGCTCATGACCAATCCAAATCCAATCTTCAACATGTTAATCTTCAATGGAATCACTTATAGGAGAATTTCAAGTTTATAATAACTACCACCCGGGAGATGTTATCTGAGCCTCCCAAGGGTCTATCACCATTGAACACAAAACCCTTAGGTCTTACATGAGTGTTATAAGGGAATTTGAATTAAGGGATTAATAACCTATTTTGTAATCCATTTTTTATAAATAAAGTTTTACTTCCATCAATTCCATTATAGTTATAGTATTTCTTAAAAAATGATGAATTTGATAAATTTATTTTTCAGGTAAAAAAGGATCTTTTGATAAATATAAAAATTATTATAATAAACTAAGGTTTTGATTAATTATATTATTAACAAATATTTATAAATTATTTTTATATCAGATCCGTATATATAAATCATTTGGTAATCAGTTTGATAAGCATTAATTTCTTTATACGATAAAACATAAAGGTTATTTTCAATGAATATAATTTAAATAATTAACGAACATTTGAACTAATTAATTCATTAATAAAATATTATTATCAAATTAATTTAGTGAATAATAAATGAATATATAATTTTTATGACGTAAAATGTATTTTTTTTGTTTGAAAACTATTATTGTCAAAATATGTGAATTTGTAATAAGTATTTGTTATAATTTTAAATTTAAAAATTCATGTATTTAGAAAAACATTATAAAAAACGAATATTACTTTTCAATTAATGATATCCACAATATCCAATGTTTAATTTTTCATAATTTTCTATGAGAGTCTAATTTTTGGGTAAAAATTGAATTCCATATAGAAAAATATGTGTTTTATGACATCATAATGACACAAAAATGATTTTATAAATACTAAAATCTGCATTATCAGAAAAATATTTGTTTTCCAATTAATATATTTATATTTTATATTTTTTTACTTATTTTATAAATCCATAGTCAATCATTCAAAATGTAAAATATATTTTTTGATTTCAAATTCATTTCCTTGAGACTATGACTCACCTCTACATAAGAAAGGGAAATATTTTAATATGTTTCGAAATCTACTTATTAAATAAAATTTTCCACACCTCTTAGTAAAAAACCATGGGAAATTTTTTTAAGGTTTTAGGTTTGGAATATTTAGTTATATAGATTCCAAAACCTATGTTTGTTAAATATTAATGAATTCCCTTATAATTTCCTATATAAACCCAATCAAGATACCAAATATATACAATCAAAATCAGTAGATAACGTCCATAAACTACCCTACCATCTCTAAAATCCTTACAAGGTTCCCCAATCTCTCAATAATCAACTCTTCTTGCTTTTTATGTCACACACTCTAGTAAGGGATCCTTACATCCCTTTCTTTCTCATTTTATCTATTTTTCATTTTGTTGTTATACACTTTAATTTTCAATTAACAAAGTCTAGGTTTGATTTCTAACGTCCCGCATTCATACCTCATTATGTTTTTATTATTAGATACCTGTTTCTCCCTCACTAATTTTATCTGTGTACATCGTTTACCATGTTGAAATTTCATAAGGGATTTCTCTCTTCTTATTTACATTCAATAGTTTCTTCTTTATTATGTAACTAAATTACATTTCATATGTTGTAATATTATGTTACATGATCCACTTACACTATATTACATTTATATATGTTTATATACCCATTTCTCTCTCATCAACCTAATTTATGAATTTCTATATAACGTTGTTATGCAGGAAAAATTGTCCCTCAATTTTACAAGCCAAAATCATTGTGTAGTGAATTCCATAACTATTTAACTATCCAAGGTATTCAACTTTATAAACATTTATATAGTGAATGTTACTAAAATTTATTTATTCCACATTATTTTAACATGGAATAAATTAGGATATTGAATTAATCCATGGTATATGATCTATCTGGCACAAATAAGCATGAGATGAAAATGATTATGAAGGGTGTGCCTGATAGTGCTTCAATTCATTGGGTAATGTTTATTATCATGATAATCCATGTCAAATAAGTTTTTACTCATTATAATTCTTGTGAAATGAAGTTTTATTCATAATAATCCATGCACTACGATCTGTGGCTCATGCTAATACCTTGTTTTATGTCGTTTCCACAATACCACATGATGATAACCTTGCTATATTATGATTTTATGTTCATGTTTCTATTATTCACCATTGACATGCCTATTTCCTAAAATGTATTGTATGATTCATGTTAGGAATTTTCATACTCCCTTGCTGGGATTTATAGATCACCTCTTTCTTATGTATTTCTTTATGTTATCCCATGTAGTGTTATATATGAAGGAATGAGTTGGTCATGCAAAGAAGTTTAAAATAAAGATGTTGTATTTCAGGTTTCAAGTTGTTATATTATGTTCCTAATTTCCCAAGACACTAGACCACTTGATCCTCAGAGTTTTCTTAAGTAAAATTTTATATTGAAAATTATGTTTAATTATGTAATAAGGAGAAGGGTTTTTATAAATTGAATGGATGGATTATAAGGAAATATTCTTAGAAAAATACTTCCATCATAAACAAAGAGTAGATATAAAATGTTTGTTAATAAATTTGAGACAAAAAAAGAGGATAATAATGTTTCAATGTATGAAGCTAACTTTAAAAGGTTAATAAGGCATATTATATACTACATACGTAATCCAAAGTGAAATATTGATCGATTCATTGATGGTTTAAATACATTCCTCTAAATGGATCTAGTCTACTATGGATTCTAATCATATGAAGATATTGTTTAAATGCTATCAATATAGAAATGTAATTCTCTATGTCTTATAATTTCACTTGATTGCAATAGAAGATGAAAGCTACTGAAAAATATAGAAAAGGAAATAATGAAATGGGGTAAAAAGGAATAGTTTACCATCCACCAATGGTAATTATGGGAAGACACGCCCATGTACTTTCCCAAAGGGTATGGTTGTTTATTAAATTTGTGGATAAAATGTCCACATATCCTGAGATGGTAAGGGGGAGAAAGAAGATACCAATGTTCAATGCTAAAATTTTAGGGAGAGGGGAAATTGTGCATGTTATTGTCATATAAGTAAAGGAATCAATCCCCAAAGAATTTCAAGTGGGTAATGCCATGATTTTGAGGTCACAACTGTCGAGGCCGAAGGATATGGTTGATGGTACATAAATCATTTCCTTGAATATAAGAAATTATTTATTTTATTCTAGATCATCTAATTATTTTTTATCTCACCAGTTTTCCAAAAAATTAGACTTGTTCATTTAGATTTAATATAGGAGTTGGGATTGAAAACTCCATAGGGGTGTATCATTGCAAAAAAATATTTGTTGATCTGTCCCCCTCAAGACATTTAAACGTGCTTTAGTTTCAAAAATTATTTTCATACCCATGATTGATTTTGATATAATCCTTGGTATGAGATGGTTTATATGTTATGTTGTGAAGATATTTTTCAAGAAGAGGGACATTATGATTTTTTAGAACAATTTTCATTCAATTATAATTATAGTAGAAACCTCACCAGTTGATTATTATACATTCCCACCCCTAAAAGCAATACATAATTCAATTATTTTGGAGTAAGGGAAAGAAATATCTATGTGTGAGGAAAGGAATGATCAATAATAGGACATACCGATTGTGCAATAATATGTCGATTTATTTCCAATGGATTTACCTAGACATTCTCTAGAGTGGGAAATTGAGTTTTCCATTTTTTTAATTCCTAGTTCATGTGGCATATAAAAGAATCATTATAGAATTTCCACTGTGGAATTAGTAGAACCAAAAATATAACTAGAATAATTGATTGATAAATGATTTATTCTCCCTATTTTTTCTCTATTGGGATCCACTATTCATTTTTTTTAAAAGAACGATGGATTTATGATGTTTTTCATTAATTATAGGGAGATAAATGCTATAAATATTAGGAAAAAGTATCCCCTACATCACATCGATGATTGTTTTGATTAACTTCATGGACCCCAATATTTTTCAATGATTGATCTTCCATCTAGATAGGATCAGTTGGTTGTGAGGAAGGAAGATATTCCAAAGGGAAATTTCGAACTAGGTATGGGAATTACTAGTTTATTGTATTTCCTTTTGATATAACTAATGAACCCTATATCTTCATTGATATAATGAATAGTTTTTTTAAGTAATATCTTGATGAATTTTTGGCGGTATTTATTGATGATATCATTGTATACTCCAAAATCTATGAAGATCCGGAAAATCAGTTGCAAACAATTTTGAGGTCTCTTAAAAGAGCTGAATTATATGTGATGTTATGAAAGGGTGAATGTTGTCTTTAATCAGTTTCTTTTCACGGCCACGTTGTCTCTAAGGATGGAATATATATTGATCCAATGAAGACAACGGTTTTCCCTGAATGGCCTGCACCAATTATCATAAATATGGTAAACGGTTTTATTGGTTTAACATTTTTTTATTTCTGCATCGTTTATAATTTCCCCAATTTAACCAATACAATAATCAAGATTACTTGTAAAAGGGTTAAGTTCAAATGGAAAAAATTATATGAGGACTGTTTCGAAAAATTCAATAGAAGTTTAATAAATTCTATTATTCAAACTCTACCATCTGGGACTGATTGTTGTGAGTTCTTTAGTGATGAATCAAAGAAAGGATATGGTTGTATCCTTATAAAAATGATTGAATTAGGTCGTATTCATCATTAAATTTTAAAATTCATGAAAAAATTATCCTACCCATGACCTAGATTTAGCTGTAGTGATATTATATCTAAAAATAAGGGGGAATCTATCTATATGATGAATGATGTGAGATAAATATATATCACAATAGTCTGATGTATATCATTTCATTGAAAGAAGACTGCGTGAAGTAAAGGTGATGTCTTGATCTACTAAAGGATTATGATTGTTACATACACTACCACCCTGGAAAGGAAAATAAGGTAGCTGATGCCTTAAGCAGGAAGGATCATGGAGTTCTGAACAAAATAAATATTGAAAGAGATCGTGTATTCATGGATTTAATATGGATGGAGAGGGGAATTATAAAATAAGATGAGATATAATTAATTTTTCAATTGGTTCCCAAACATCTCGATTTTAATGTATTAAATCATCTCTATCTGATGATGATGATATTCCAAAGACAATTAATTGTGAGAATGATGCGAAGTTGGCTGACTTTCTTTGTGAATATTGGATTATGTAATTTTTGAATAGGATTTCTATTAAAGATATACCCAATATAAAAAGGGAGTTATTGGTTTATTCCCATAGTTATAATTTCCCTAAAAATACTGCTAGCACTAATATGTATATATATTTGAAGGAACATTTTTTGGGGAAAAAATGATGCAGGAAAGTATTGATTATGTGTGAATATGTTTAGTCTATCAACATGTGAGGCTGAAAAACAAAATCATAGGGGATTAATGACACCTATACCTATTTCTACACGTAAATGGGAAAAAATAACATTGTATTTTGTCACTGGATTACCAAAAAACCCAAATAATGAATGATAAAATATGATTAATTTTTGATCAACATACAAAATATGCACATTTACTCACTATATGGAAGGATTTTCCAATAGATCACCTTCCAAAACTCTTTATAAATAATGTTTTGAGACTTCATGGAGCACGTCTCTCAATTATTTCATATTTTGAACGTTTATTTAGTTTAAAATTCTAGAAATGTCTCCATTAATCTTTGGATACTGATCTTTGTCTGAGTACTACTTATCATCCTCAAACTGATGAGAAATTAGAGTGAACAATTCAATCATTAGGATACACGTTTAGATTAGGCTCTATCAACTTTTATGATGTGTGGGATTAGTATTTACCCTTGTTTGGATTTTCCTAAAATAATAGTTTCCATTCGGGCAATGATATAGAACTATATGAAGCATTGTATAGAATCAGATGTCGTACACCAACACAATGGGATGAAGTCAGAAAAAGGAAGCTTGTTGATCCATAAGTTCTGTAGAAAAAAAAATAAATCTAAATGTTATCCAATCCTATATCAAAACATCTAATCATAGAAAAAATATTTATGCTGATAATTTAAGGAGAGATTTGGAATTTCATGTGGTAGATCATGATTTCTTGAATGTATCTCCATAGTAGGGCATTACATGATTTGGGAAGAAAAGGAAAGAGAACCCAAGGTACATTGGACTTTTTTAATTCCTAGTGTTAATTGGATATATTTCATATTTATTGCCTATTATTTCTATAGTTTTTGAAGTACACAGTGTGTTCCATGACTTATTAATGAGAAGGAACATGGTAGATCCAACACATGTACTCACTAATGAATGAATATAATTGGAACCTGAAGTAAAATACTGTGAGGAGCCTATCTAGATTCTGGACACTGAAGAATAAGTGTTTAGGAAACTAACAACTTGACTAGTTTGAGGAGCTTTTTATTTACAACTATGAAAATCTTTTGGTGATTTAAGATTCATGAAATTTTGAGGATGAAAATAATGTAAGGAGAGGAGAATGTAACACCCCAAGGACTTATTAAAATTTTCATGAAACATTGAGCTATAAAAAACACCACATGGTTATCACCTAGAAAATTAACTGAATTTTTCACATATGTGATTTGAATTTCAAAGAAACTGACATACACAGTCGTGTTAATTAAGATATTTAAATACTAAAAAGACAAACTTAATTTTTGTTGAAATGTAAAATACGCTTATTAATCATAACATGAATTGTAATATGAACCTTATGAATAGTAAATAATAATATTATTTTATTTTTTTTAAGGTTATTTGATATTTATATCTTGAATAATTTTTCAAGGTGATATGAAATGAATTATAATTTTAAAATTTATATTTTTCTTATAAATAATGACTTAATTTAATAATTTAATTAATAATATTTAAAAATTTGTTTTCAAAAAATGGAGTAAATGTTTTATGTCAACACATCAAAAAATGGTTAGGGTGTATTATTGGGATTTTTCTTAAAAAATTGAGTTTTTTATGAATACTAAAATATGGTAATTTACAATATACATACATTATCTTTTAAATTAACTATTCCTAGAATAATAGAATATCTAATCTCACTTGGTTAAAACTAAAATTCACATGTTACAATTCTCTGTCTCAATAATCATTACTAGTGGATGTCTTTGGAAAAATAATAAAATCAGGAGTAAAATATTAGCAAAAGCATCATATCCTCCTCTATAAGAACCCCCTCATTGCCTCTTCAATTCACTCCTCTCAAAAAACATTACCTTTTATAAATTATCCTCAAAAATATTCCCAAGTTACTCCCCCATGTATATCATCTTTTGGTCTCAAAAGAAGATCAAAACCTCTCCTGTAAATTTGTTCTGAATGAAGATTACATCAAGAGTTAATTTCTCATTTCATTTCTTTTAACTAACGTTTCTTTCTTTTATTTTTCATTCCTCACCTACTTTAATCCAAATGTTTTTATGACTCTAGTACCATAAATTTACTGTAATATTTTCTTTATAATTGATGAATTCATAATTCTCTCTCATTTACCATTATTTTATAGTAGAAATGAAAACACTATCTTTGATGTGTTAATTTGTCACATTCATGGAAAGCAAGTATCGAATTTATACTATTATCATCACATATAGTAATTAATCAATTTTTATGGTTTCAAAATACTATAGTATATGTATTATAAATTATTTTTTTAATCTTTTAGTACACATGATATTAATTTATAAATCAAAATTAGTTCGTTGTGATCAAATATTGGTAATTAACCCCAAAAAAATTTCATTAATGATTTCTATAATGATTCATCTTTACTCATAATATCCCCAAGAAATTATAAACATGTAATATTATGGTTTTTCAGTAATAAAATATATATTTTATTATTTACAACCATTCCCATTATAAATGTTTACCGATACATAAATACAATTAAACCGATCAAGGAAACCATGAATGAAAACACTCGCAAACAATGACATTTAGTCTCTTAAACCATAAAAATATAAATAATTATCCTAAATTAGGTTATAATAATTAAATTAAATTTATAGGTGGTTATGGAATCAATAATTTAGGAACATAAATTTGATTGTTCTTGTCATTAAGATCAATTGAAAATTCTTTCAGACATAATGTAAGGGTTTTCTACCCAAACCTCTATTTTCAATCGAGTTAATGTAATTATCTACTTACCTCAATTGAATTATTATTTATTAATATTTACCCATAAAAACGTATGTGTCAGTTTATATATATGTGTACCAACCACAATCCTACTTCCATTTATGGGTTGTTATATTTCTTTAAATGACCATTCAAAAATCCTTCTCAAAATACAAGCCCAATTCATGGGAATTTCTAAAATTCCTACCTATTATTAAAGAAAATATATAATATATTTATATAAACCAATATCTTTATAAAATCACAAATTTTATTATTAAAATACTATCTTACTTATCTTCTGGTTTATTACAATATATTTTCCAAAATAACTCGTCTTTTCAAGGTAAACGAGTATTTATCTCAAGAATTACTTGGTGATTTTATAATATTATCTTCACATATTTCAACATTATTGTGGATTATGATGTATTGTTGGGATTACTGTTTTATGATATCATTTAAAATATTTAATTTAATTTTTTATTATTAGTTTTACTATGGATGTTTTATCTGAAATAATTTACCAATTTAGTCTGAATGGTTAATGATTACGCTTAATGTTCAGGGAATGTTGTTGACATTTCGTATGTTAGTTTCAATATGAATGTATATATTATTTATGTATATCCATTTTCATATGATAAATTCAATTGACTTAGTATGTGATCGGGGCGCCCTCTATAGCCCATCAAATCATTTGAAGGTTATATGAGACAGACTACTATATGGGAATAAGGACATGGAAAATATATGATTTTTGATCTTAGCATGAGTCTGTGATAGTAGGGTTATGATATCCAGGATTATGCATCTCTGCATTATGAAACCAGTAATCGAATGTTCAGGATGTTATTAGAACAGTATAATTCCCATGATTATTCATTATTTTGCCCCTTTTAATCGGTTATTATTTATGTTATAATGTGTTCAATGTCATTTTTAAAGGAATGAGTTTTTAGTAATTTTTCATGAATAATGTTGGTGTTTATGATGACTTAAAATGAATTTCTTACCATTACTAAGCATTTTAGCTCACCCCTTTCCTATGTTTCATTTTCCCATGACATGAATAGATATATTATGAATGACATGATGAAATAAACTAGGAGTTATGGATGTGGTCAAAGGAGTTTCTATATATTTTTATGATTCATGTTGCAATGTTGAACATATGTATGTATATTATTTCAAAATCAATTAAGCTACCAGGTCCTTTGGGATGCATATTCCTTTTTTATATGCCAATGTATTAAATTAAGGTACCAACTCTAGGAAACTATGGGAGGGTCCTTATAGTTGGTATAAAATGATGATTAATGAAAAAATTGAAATTAGATTTAGAAAACATAATTTATGGAAAAAACCCAAAGATATTTTTTGAGGATAAACATAAAAAAAATCCATGATTTTGTTTGTAAGAAATTGATTTTGTGGATTTTTCAAGAAAATACATTCATGTCTAGATATTATAATCGGACGTGGTTTCGGAATAGATGTACATAGTAGTGAAAAATCTAAAAATGAGTTTCAGACTTGAGCTAGGGTATTTGGGTACATGAAAATGGGCCTTACTATGCATTTGGTTTGACACACTTAGGGGATATTCATAGGATAATTCATATTTTCATTACAATCCATTATGAAAGATTTAAATCTAAATTTTTTCCTAATGAAATGATGTATATTATTATGAGATTAACTATTCTATGTGTTTTTCTAGAATGAGATTATTTATTATGAATAATAACCTAATTTATCATGTACCATAATTTAGAAATGGATCCTAGTGGAAGAAATATAAACAACCTGAATTCATGTGTCCCATGTTGGGATTTTCCTCCGATGTGAGATAATAATTTTATATTTGGTGTTGCGACAAATGTTTAGTAGCTTATAACTATACTAGGACTATTTAATTAGGTTATGAACAATATCCATACTCGTATGGAGCATCAAACTCCAAAACATTTAAGAGCTATGCTAGACCACTTTATGCGACTAAAACTGCCATCATTTAATGGGACTACAATTACATTCTTAGTAGAGATGTGGATGAGTTTATTGCAGATATTATTTCATTATTTAGTATGTTACAAAATAGATAAGGTTTTCATGGTAGTTTATTGTATATTGGGATATTCAGATTAGTGGTGGGATTTAAATCAAATCACAATTGAGGAGGAAGAATTAGTATAAATTAATCAGAGTGATATTAATGAAATCTTATTAAAAATATATATAAAACATGAAAAACAAGAAGATACAGAATGATAGTTTATTAATTTGAGAGATAAATAAGATGATAATGTTTCAAAGTATGAATCTATCATCTTAAAGTTAGAAAGACATGCATTAGACTACATACATAATCCATGAATCAATATCGATAGATTATTTGTTGGTTTAAACCCATTCCTTTGAAGGTCTAAGGTCTCCCAATGTTTACTTTCATATGATGATAATGTATAAAGTGATATCAAGGTAGAAAAAGAAATTATATATGTATTATGAATTTAAGGAAATGAAAGACAAGAAGAGGGATACTGAAAACTTCTAGAGAATAGAAAAAGAAAATTTGGAGGAAGAGAAGTGTTGGCCTTCCACCATATGATAATTGTGGGATGATACACACTAGTGATTCCCTAAAGGGTTTTGGTGTTTATTCAAATGGTAGAGAATGATTCCAAAAATACATAGATTTTATGGGGAAGAATGATTCTATAAATGTTCAATGTAAATTTTGTAGGGAGAGGGTTCATTATACAATTGTTTGTCATAGGCCTCAAGGAAATATTCCCCAATGTTGGAAAAAGGATAATGTCTGAGATTATGTAGTCACAACTATAGAGGATTATGTTCTTAATGATATTGTTTTAGGTACTTTAATGGTTTCCATGAATATATATAATACATTACTTGATTCTGGATCATCAAATTCTTTTATATATTCTCATTTTGCTAATAAAATGTCCACAAAATTTGGATTTTAGTGAAATATGGAATTATTTAGTTGATTATAAAAGAAAATAAATAATATGGAATGATGATATAATGTTTAATGAATGTAACTAGTGAAATAAAAGTTGAAATACTTATAAATAATCCATGACTTGTAGTGGTAATTAATATAAGGACCAAATACGAAGAATGTCAGGCTTGGAATAAAAGGAGAAGGCAACTACGTAATGAAATCTAGTCATCATATTGAATATAGTCATTGAATTTAATGTAACATCCTAGATCATTCTGATTTACAAGAATAAATTTCAATATCCTTTTGATTAGTAGAAGAAACCTACATGGGAAAAATATTAAAAAGATAATATTGATGTGTTATATGAGAGAAACACACTACAAAAATAATGAAATCATATTCCTATGATAAATGGATGCTTAGATGATGAAATTAAATGATGAATGTCAAGATAAGGATAAGTATTATTTAGATCACATGAATCATTTTTATTTTATTTATTAAGGAAATTGAAATTTTTTAAATAAAGTGTTAGGAATATTACAAAAAATTTAATAAGAATAGAACACTACTCAATAAGAGTGTCATGAATCTAATAATACCATATTAAAAATGATATTGTTATTATAATATAGTATAAATAAAGGAATAGTTTTTAATGAATATTAGGAAATATTTTTTTCAATCTCAATTAAAAATATAACATATGACACTAAAGAATGTAAAATTACATTTATCTAACAATGTATGATCTAAGGGAAAATAATTTCTTGATTGGTTTAACAAAAACTAAAATATGGTATATGATAACATAGTAAATAATGGTTCCCAATATCCAAATTAAAAAGAGTCATGAAGCATACCAAAAAAATAATATGGAATTCTAAGTAGGGTTGATTGTTTCCCTAAAAAATATTTTTAAAGGCTCCCATAAGTGTTTTGCAGTTTTGGGAATAATTTGTTTCCCAATATTATAATCGCTTTTACTATGTCAGATAATGATGGTATTTTGGTTGAGATGTATAGTGAACATAAGGAGTGAATCAGATAATAAAACGGGGGGATTGGAATTTTACATAGTTATCATCAAAAAATTCATTTCATTTTAAAGATTAAATATAATAATTTTGTGACCTACAAGGTAACCATTATAAGAAATACATTACCAGGATTTCAAGAGTCACTTATTTGGATATTGATAGTAATAGGACAAAAAGTTGTAAAAAATTTGAAAAGTTATTTATTATTAAATTAACTCTTAAATGTTGAGGTAGGAGTAAGACATGGATTTTTTATACCGATGATCATCACATATAATTATAGAAAATAGAATTAAATTATTATTAATAATCATTTTGGTAGTTTTTTAACATTGGAAATTAAATCACACAAATTATTAAATAAATTAGAGTAGATGAAATTAAATCCCAGATGCTATATTAATGATATTTTTTTATTTTTTTATTTTTATTATCATAAATATTTAGTGAAACACAATATTTTTATAGAGGAAATGATAGTATATTCATAAAAAAATCTTGAATAATCACTAAGTTACTAGTTAAAAATATTATAAAATGATGTGAAAAAAGAAATTGAATTTTTTTCAAATTGAATACTCCAGTCATATGTTTTACATTATTTTAAATTTTGTTTTGAAATTTATTATTATCTTGAATTTTCTATTGATTTTAATTTATATTTCATATTATTCGTGGTAATATATTTTCCTCCACTATAGATTGAAAGATAATTAATTTTTTAAATCCACCAATTGGAAAAATCATAATGATGGGAAAATATAGAGGAAATATTTTTCACAATGGAACTATATGCAAAAAAAATTCATTTTAATAAAATAAACTTATGTTCAATAACATATTTGAGAATGTACAACAATCACAAAAACACTATTAAATTTTATTATTAAAGTAATAATATTGTATCATAATTATTAAATTTAAATGTTTCAATAGGATTAAATTATTCATGAAATATATATACAGAACTTATTAATTTTAAATTTTTGGATAATGTTTTATGAAATTATAATGAAAATTTTATTTATGACATTTTATTCTTCCAAATATATGATTTCTTCAAAAATATGTTTTATTACATTATGTGAAGGAATAATATAATCTGTTTTAGGAAATTTTATATAACCTATTTTCTGAACATTTCAAAATTTTAGAATTTTTAAATCAATGTAAAATTATTTATTTTTATTATATATTTTGGAAGTAATTTATTTTGTATTAAATAGTAAAAATTATATCTTTTACAAATTTTATCATATATTTTCATTAAATCACATAACTTCAAAAAATAATTTTATTTTAATTTGTAATCAATATACCATTCGAACGATTTGAGATATAATAATCTAATTAAATTAATTTCATTTGGATTTGTTTTTTTAGAATATGTTTATTTTTACAGTTTAAACACAAATTTTTTAATCCTTTTTAGATACATAATGTTTATCCCCAATATGTAATAAAAATAAACATTAATAAATAAACATTTAAATAAAATTTATAGATTTTATATCTATTTATACGAATTTACATTTTATATAGATGATTTCGTGTAATATTTTTTAATGTAAGATCCTATATTTCATGGAAAAAATCATTTTACAAAAATAAATCTCATCAACACACATCGGGGGACTATTATAAAATTAATTTCTATATATTATAGATATTGAATATGGTATCATGGTTTCTATATTTTTAATCATATTTTTATTATGTAGCACGGTCAACATATTTTTGGATCATAATTAATGTTAAATATAATACAAAAATTATCCCAATGGTAAATTTAAAATTTGAATTAACCTATTGTAATACTATGCGATAATGCCACCCTTTTCGTCTAAAATATTATTTTATGAATTTATTTTAAACCTTACAAACATATTATTTAAAATTATTTATATATAAGGTATTATTCCTTGAATGTGAACTATAAACTATTTTAAGTATAAAAAATGAAAAAATGTCACCATATTGCTTTTAAATATCTTTTTTTGTTCAAAAAGGATCTCAAGAAATATGTAAGTATATAATAATATATTTTTATAATAATGAAATATTTACATTATGGAATTTTATTTATAATATTTCGTAATTATATTGTAATTTCCCAGCCCGTGTAACACGCACATGTGCCCCAAACTGGACCAGCACACGACTTCAAGTGAAACTCCCCTTATACTAGAAGATTCCGACTAGTAGTGAGAGGCTAATAATTCATGATGGGGAAACTATACCCTATTTTAGCATTGTAAAACATGATCATAAATAAATAAATTGATGCGGAATAATATATATCCTAAACAATACCAAGGTCAAAAGATAACCAAAACTGTAAATGCATTACTCAACTGAAAGGGGAAAAATGGAATTCAAAGTAAGTGTAAATGTATCTCAAATGCAGCTAAATGTAATGACATAAACGACTCCCAAGTAGGTCCCAACCCATGGTTGGTTCCCTCATCCAATCCCCATCCTAAATTAGCAATCTAACACAGGGACTTCTCCCTTAACATATCTTGCAATAATAATGTGAATTCAGGTACAGATCAGAAAAACCAAATAGGGTGTGATTAAAACTAAATAGGACACCACCCATGGTGTCTAAAACAAAACTAATCAACAACATGTGTATGAAGTTGTATAATGAAAATAATTAAAATTTATAATTTTATAGTTATAAAGTTATCAATTATTCATTATTAACCACATATACTATCTTGTTTTAATAGTGTCCCAAATTCAATCAATAATTTTTATACATATTTATCCTTAGTGTAAAGTGACACGTCAATATCTCAAAATCCCATCAGTGTAAAATTCCATAACTAACACCAAAAATATCATCCATGAATAATGTCTTCTATGACCCTTAAAATCCCATTTTTTATTGTTTATTATCGATGTATAAGGCCATTTCAGACACCCCAATTATCAACAACACAGATTGATATATCTGGTGTAGAATGTTCTTTCTAAAACCCAAAATCCCATTATTTCATAACATCGTCTCTAACACCTAATATCCTGATCATTTATTTATGTTATTGGTGAAAAATTCCACATCTAACATCCCAAATCCCATTGTGCATAGAAATAAATCTAACACCTAAAATACCACTAGTGAAATATTCCATTTTAAACACAAGAGAATATCATCAATTATTTAATTATATAAATAAATTAACCATGTCTGTTAATTAATTCAAAGACTAATTAAAAAAATAAATTTCCTATTAATTTATTCAATAATAAATTAAAATTTAGAAATCACAATATTAAATAAATAATTTAAAAATTAATTATCCTTGATCACAAAAAACATGATTATTAACTAAACATTTATTTATCCAAATATGATGATCAATTACACTAATAATTAGTTCACTAATTAATTATACTTATTTCTCATAAAAATAAAACTACTCAACTATATCCACCCATCTTAATTTATTCTCACTACTAGTTATCTTGTTTTACAATCTCTAAATCCCAAATTTTCACATATTTTCGAATAAATTTATTTATCATATTAATTAATTAAATTATGGATCTCAATTTCTAAATGAATATAAAAATCTGAAAACATTCATATATAAGAAGGAATCATGACTAAGGGAATTAGAAATTTCACCACCCTCCTAAATTATTTGTTGGATATTCAGTCAATGGAAATCCCAAAATTCTATAGAGCACCACCAAGTTTATCTAAATTCTGAATCTAGATCCCAAAACCATGATATATGATATCGAGATCTAATCAATTGGAATTTAAATCAATAATATTACATAGAAATATCACCAAAATGTTTTATATTTTAATATACAAGGGATAAAATCCACCAAAGGATTAAGATAATAAAAATTATTAGATGTAATATGGATCGGGATGAGATCTACATACCAATAGAAGAAGATATCATCGATTCCAGATTTGAATAATAATTAATGGAGGTTAGATAGCCTTATAAACACTCCAAAAACATCAGGAATCACCAAAAAAATGATAGTTTCTAAGACAAGGTTGAAATGGGTATGTTTTGGGGGTTCACAAGATTTCAAAAAAAAATAGGTTGTAATGAAAACATTCACATAGTTTTTCTTAGTACTGGTAGATGGTTTAGCAAATTGTCTGCCAACCATGAAATCGTCACCATCTAGGGTCTTATGGTTAGCTTCAATGGACATACATTATTATTTTATTTTGTGCTAGTCCTTTATAGTCCCCTTTTGTTGAATTTTTTTTAAAACACCCCCCAAATTCACCCCAATTCATAACTCTTACCAAAGGTACTTATATAAAAAAAAGTACCTAAATTTGTGCCCGAGATAAATATAGAATGATCGGGATCTTACAATCTCCCAACTTATAATATTTCATCATTATGTTTCACCCCCAATACTCTCAAATATTCCATGCCAAAAATATCTTTCCCTTGATCCTGTATATATTCTTCAATTTCTTATCTTTCCACTTGTAAACATCCATGCTACTGTTACACTCAAAATATCGTCATTTAGTTTCCCCAAAATAGTCTCTCAGTGAGATTAAAAACAAGAATAATATGGTCCTCAAAGGATTCATATATTTTAATATCAACATAGTCCCCATTGATCATATAGAAAGTGTCTTAGGGATAACTTTATATTTGTGATGAATGGACATCAACATGCACTGCAATAATTTCTATAGAAAGTCAATCTGTTTAAAACATTCCAAATTCCATCCATTCTCTAAAATGATCTGACAAACCTGGGCACTAGATTTCCCTATCTATGTATCCTATAGTGACCCAACCAAGGCAACACCCAAAGGAATACATGATCACCCTCAATTAACTCTAGGGTACATCTTCATCTATTGTCATATGAATTATGTCTACATTATGCTATATCCATACCTTTCTGAAACTAATGAACTAGCTCTGACATCTCCTTCCTGATAGTTGGCCCCAACAACTCTCAATCACCGGCCTCAATCTAACATATTGGTGATCTTCATGACCTATCAGAAAGAGCCTCATATGGTTCCATCTATATTATTTCTTAAAAAATGTTTTTATTGGAAAACTCTTCTATAGGAATGTGATTATCCTAATACCCACCAAATTTGAGCACCAATTCATTAAACATTTGCTCAAGGACCCATATTATATTCTCTAACTACCCATATGAATATGGGTTATAATATTTACTAAAAAATAACTGTATACCATGATTTTTCTGCAAGACCCGTCAGAATTGGGATTTAAAGTATGAATCATGATCTAAATCCATCTTTTATGACACCTTATAGAAATGAACTATCTCTCATATGTGCAGTTCTCCCAACTATTAAATTGTTAAGGCTTCCCTTATAGAAAAGTAATTTGATACATTTTACAATAAAACCACAATAAATATTATATAATCATTATTCCTATAGATATTTGAAAGACCTATCCAAATTTCTATAGTTAAATCATCCCACTTCCACTCTAGAAAGGTAATGGCTGTTGAAAACCTCCAGGTCGCTCATACTCCACCATCACATGGTGATAGGTGAAGAATTATGTCAGAAATATTTCTACCTCAATTCACATTCTAGTCCAAAAGAACTGTCTTCAGAGTTCATTGTACATTATGCTCACATCATGATATACCTTCCACTTCGAGGCATTAAATTCATACATGAGATCCTCCCTCATGCTCGTTGGTACAAGAACACTATCTTTCATATAGATGATCCCATCCTAATCTATCAACCAATCCAAAGGTGTCTCCCCACAATTATATATTTTCTGCAAGGTTATGCACTCTAGATATTCATATTTGATGTTCAAGATCCCTCTCAAAAGTTTATACTACACTGTAACTCAAATGAGATTCATATTCTTCTGAGTCTTCTGAACCATTGAATACTTTGCAACCAACAAATTCATCATCTTCCACAAAGCACTCGATTATTAAAAAAAATTAGGACTAGTTTTTAATTCTCAAGGAATAAACCACTCTGTTACCCATACTGGTGTATATGATAGTTCAATGTTGAAATACTGCATATATTCAACCCATCGCCACTACCGAATATTCAAATTACTTTGTGCGATGAACTACCCCAAACTCTTGTGGTCAGTGTAAACTGTCAAATTTTCTCCAAATAGAATGTTTTTACCATACTTTAATTCATATACCAATAAAACCAACTAAATTTAATATAAAGTGTACTTTTTTTCATTAGGGAGGAATAGTTGAGTCCCATATTCCTCAAATTGATCTCCTTGAATCAACTTAGATTTGTTTCTGATATTAGAAGATTCACAATAATCCCAATACATTTTAACTAACTGATAAAGGATCAAAGTTGGCTTTTATGTGAAATTGTTATTTAGAATTTGGAATGATTTCAAACAAGCTTTCATCAACTCAACGTTTCCCCCCATCATTGTCAATCTTGAAAGAGGAAAATCCAATCAGTAAAATTAATGGATGAACATCATATTATGTTTAACCATTCCCAAAAAGCACCAGATATTGACAAAAAATATTCATATTCTCCCAGGAAACCAATTTATGAAGCTTATTTAGGTCCACTGACACACCTTCCTCTGAGATGTTGTGCCCCAATATGTGTACTTGGTAAATCCAAAATAGACACATGGATATCATGGAAAATAACCATTTCCATCAAAGTGTACTAAAAATTATGTTAACATATTGTTCATGATCATCACGATTCTTATATTACACCAATATTTATTACAAAAACACCACCTCTAACTGATCTGGATACATATAGATGATTCAGTTAATCAAGGCGACATAAAGTACTGGTTCATTTTTCATCATGAGTTTCATAATGATAAACACATAATAGAAATACCTAATCTAGAATTTTGTACTCAAGATATCAAAATTCCTAACTCTCAACTGATGATACCACAATCTCAATAAAATATTTGAGAACGCACAAGACCTGATTAACTAGTAAAAAATATCACTAATAAATGGAAGAGTATATCAGTTATTCACAGTCATATTTGTAAACTTTTTCTAATTAAAATAGAAATATAAGCTCATAATAGTATTCTTTGAAAAAAAACATATGATCCCCAAGGTGACGTACTCTGATAGATAAAGCCTTTGTCATTCAATTCCTTTAGTTGAGTTTGAACTCTTCAATCTTGGTTGATTCAATTTTATATGGTGGAATTGATACTTACCCATCCTCTGTCATAAGATGAATAAGGAATTCCACTTCTCTCCCATGTGGAATCCTTGAAAAGTTTTCAGGTAATACCTACTAAAATAGTTATACTACTGGTGGATGGACATCATCCTAATACCTTAATCATCCTATAAAAGGATAGAAACATGGGCATTGGGATCTCCAAATTGTTAAGTAATTGGCCCTATAAGGCCTGGATATATATCCCATTGTCTATTGTGAATGTAGAGGTCACCTTTAAGAGACATAAACATAACACTCTTGTGGTAACAGTTTATGTGGGCTCGGTATTCCACTATCCAGTACATACCCATATTTAAGCCATATCCATTCATGTATTGGATATATAGACCCCACAAAAAATGGTACTCCCCAATATCAAGATATAATTCATGGGACACACATATGTATGTATATTTTACTCACAAAGGTGTATCTATCATCACAAACATAGATAAAAACACTTCTACCAGGCTCAAACCAATAATAAGTTTATTAGAGATAAATTAATGTGAGGAACCTATATTAGTTAAGAACTATGTAATGTAGAAGCTAGAAGAATAATACCTCTCACTATTCATGGGCCGACCAAGCTGTACATGAGTGTTGGAGGAACCACATGTAAGTATCTTTCCCCTATTCAATATGATTCAGTCTGAATTCCCTTAGTTTTACTGCTCTATATATATGGGATATTTTTCCCATAATCACCAGGTTCACTACATGTACAGCCCTAGCCAAATGAAATCTAGCTAGTAGACTGGTATAGTACATAATACCCCCTTCCTACACCCTCATTTTCTCTACCCCCTCCATCACTAATTGAATAACATGGCTTCCGACATAACCTATGTATATGTCCCATATTTCCTCAAGATCGACACACTATTGGTGGTCAAGAACTATGTTTTTAAATGTGCCCCAGAATACCATTCTAGTGGTAGAGCACAAGGGTAAGATATTCTGTAACTTATCGCCCTAGAATGCCACTATACTTCCCACTGTTCTTGCTAACATTCTCATAACTTCACTTCCTCATCTCAAAAGTCATACCCCATGACCGTCCAACAAGAATTACAATTTCTCCATGGAAATCCTAATTGAGGTTACCCAGAAAAATGAGAGCCTGATTTACTACTTCGGTAAACTTATTCTGTCTAAAAATATTCTCCTCAGACTTAATTTCAAATTTATATCCATATTGTAATTGTATTACTGATGTAACCGCGTCTAATGCCAATGTTGGAGAAAAATACAATATGTTTGTGAAGTTTATAGTATAATCCATCGCAGATATATTCCCCTATGTTCACCTCATGAACTCTGCATATCTTTCAGGTGTCGGTTTCTCTAGGTATAAGTTTTCAAATATCTTCTCCAAAAAATCATTTCTTTCAATACAATTTCTTAGACAATTCCACATCTAGACGTCCCACCAATGTTTTGTTAGACCACACAACATGTAAGCTTACATCATGAAACTCTTCTCAATATGAGTCCCTATGTGGTCATCTAGAGTTTTGATAAACTCTATCCAAAAATCATCTCCCTCAGTTCCACCCTCTCTAGTGAAATTTGGACGGTGGTTCAATTTAATCTCCATCATCATATCAGAAATAATTTTCAAAAGTCATGATAGGTCTTCTTTCATCAATATCATGAAATGATTAATTCTATTGTGGAACTACTTTACTTCTTCCTTCCGTAGGACTATCAGCACCTCGAGATCCACCCCTAGAGGATCATCAACTTTGATTTCCTCCTTCTGTCCACTCAGTGAGTGCCTTCATAGAGGAATTTCCATAAAATTCCTAACAAATATTTAGTAATCATAAAACAATTTATCACATATAAATTGGATGAAAAACCATGGAAATGAACAAAAAGTATTTCCTGCAACCCTATCCATACGTTCAAAACAAAGGTGCTACAAATACCCTTAACTACCCTATATATATGTCAAGTTGAAAAGGGTATCCACATTCTCACTTTCAAGTTCATCACTTAGATATTCAATCATTATTATTTAAATCATTTTTTCATTCTCTAAATCCAATTTGGAACCATTTTCAATTCAATTTTAAAATAATGGAAAAAATTTCTATGTTCAATGACTTACCCAAAACCATTTTTCCCATGTGTTCCAATAATGATACATATCACAATAATACAAAGTGATTAGAATGATGCAAGAAAGACCAAACGTCTAGAAATTATATTTCATAAATAATTACTCAATAGTTCACACAAATTATAACTCCAATTATCATTTCACAAAACAAGTGTGTCACACAAGGTGAAATAATAATCAACTGTAACAAAAAAACAATAACAACAATTCAACCCTAAGTACATGGGTTTTCCTATGTACATGGGACTGAAAATCACATACAAAAGATCATTAAAAACCCCAACTATTCATATTATATTTTATACTTATCCTAAATAGTAATAAAAAAAAGAATAAATAAAGCTACTCTAATACGACTTTGTAATGTCTCAGCATGGGATCCACACAACAGTGCCCCGAGTCAAACTGCCATATGAACAAAAACATGCCTACTAAAATTCTAGAGACTTCCAACTAGTATTTAGTGTCTAATATGTAATGATGGGGAGACTATATCCTCTTTTATCTGAATAAAACAGCAATGGAAATACGTAAACATATGTGAATGAATATATAATTAGAACAATAACAATCAAAATATAACAAATACAACATATTCATTACTCAACTGAAAGGGAAAACATAGAATGCCAATTTCGTTAAAGATTGTCTAAAATGAAAATAAAATTAATGACATGAATGACTCCCATGTTAGACCCAAACCACATGTAGTTACCTTCTCCCCGGCCAATTCTAAATTAGAAATCCATCCAGGTCCATTTCCCTTAACCTATCCTGTAACAAAAAATTCTATTCGGGTATTGATTAGGCAGCCCAAATAGTGTGTGATTATGACTCAATATGCCCCCAAAATTAATGTCTAAAAAAAATCGGGTCAACATAATGTTTACATAGTTTTGTAAATAAAATAGTTAAAATTAGAAATTTAATAGTTATCACATTATCAATTAATCTTCATTAACCACATAGACTATAATATTTTAATTATGTCACATATTAATTCCTTTTAAACATATTCATCCTTAGTGTAGATTTCTATGTCTATCAATCAAAATCCAATCAGTGTATAATGACATTTCTAACAACCAATATCTCATCAATAGAGAATTCCAAATATAACACCTAAAATCTCATTTTATATTATTTTTCATTAGTATAGAATGTCATGTTTGGCACCCCAATTTTCAACAATATAGATAGATCTATCTGGATTAGAACGTCATGAATAACACCCCTTATAGAATTGGTGTATAACATAATTTCTAACACCCGAAATATCTTCCCATTTATTTATATTATTAGTGCATAATGCCATTTCAAACACCCAAATTACCACTAGTGTAGAACATCTTGCATGTCTCATAAAATCCAATTGGTGCGGAATTCCATGTCTAACACTCCAAAATCCCATCCATTAAATCATTAATAAATTAATTAATCAAGTCCATTAATTTATTAAAAATCTAATTACTAATGTCAATTTACTGATAAATAATTCTAAAATCTATTACCCTTTCAAACATAAATTCAGTAATTAATAAATATATTAATTATTCTCCATCAAAAAACTATGACAATTAAAATAATATTTAGTTATCCCATTCTCATGATAACTGAAATTGATAATAAATTCACAAATTAAATTTCCTTATTTATCATTAAAATAAAACAACTCAACTATCTCAACCCATCTTAATTTATACTCATAATTAATTATATTCTTCAATAATCCGTAAATCCCATAATTTCAAAAAATTTACAAATATTTTTTTAATTGTGGTAATTAATTAAATTTTGGATTCAGTTGATAAATAAATCTTGATATCCTAAATCATTCTTATAAATGAAAAAAATCATGACTACAAGATTTAAAAACAATAGCAATGACATCAATTCATTAACGAAAGTTCTCTAAATGGAAATCCCCAAAATCCGAGTACCACGATGAAATATATATATATATATTTGACCAATATCCCAAAATCAAAATCAATTATATCATGATATAATCCATATATATCTTAATATTCAATAATTGATCAAGGTCTCACAAATGTTTTTTATATATTAAGAACCATGGTATAAACTCCCCCACAAGATTAAGAGAAAAAGAAATAATATAAGGAATATTAGTCCGTATGATATTCACATACAAGGAGAGGAGAGGATGTTTGATTGGTGCTCTGAATATTGAATAGTGAAGGTTGTATGGCCTTGGACCCCCTTTGTAATTCTCATGAATATCCCAAAAATGTTATGTCCTCTGACAATGATGAAATGAGGTTGTTTCATGGATTTAAGGGATTTTAAAATAAATTTTCGGGTGAAAAGAAACCACATGCACAGTTTTTCTTGAAATGGATATGTGGTTTAACATGTTTTCCACCAACCATGCTTCCCTCACTATCTTGGGTCTCATGGATAGCTGGTATGGGAATACAGTTCAGTATAACCGTGTGCACCATGAAAAGTCCCCTTTTATCAAAAGTTTCTAAAAACACCTCCCTAATGCACCCTAAATCATAATTCCAACCATATGTACTTAAATAAAACAAAATGTACCTATATTAATGCATAATAGAACTCAAGGAATGTTTAGTGTCATAAATATATAATGAACTCAATTTCTTACTCAATTACAACCTCGTATTTATATAGTTGAATTAAAAATAAAACAAATGAGCTCAGAAATATTAAAAGTAAGAAAATTTTAAATAAAAAGTTTGTACCATCAATATGATATGTACTTATAACATATTATAGTTCATTAAATTTTTTATATTCAAATTTCATCTTTTTCATGATGTTTTTAGTGTAAATTTAATAGAATATTGTGAAAAAATGTCAATAATGATAGCAGTTTAGTGAATAAAATTTTATTAAATGTTTTAAACTTCTTTAAAACATTATTATTATTGAAGTACAAGGTATATAGATGATACTATATACCATGGTCAATTTATGTGTTTTTTTAGCTTTTATAGTAGGAATAATGATCCTTAATGTTTGAAAACATTTATAATGTGGTATTTTTAAAAATGGATTAATGGAAGGTAATAGAAATAGATAAAGGTGTAAAAAACAAAAATTATCTAATATTTATTGGATATGATTATTTCAACTAAATCTGATATTTGTTTTCTAAATAAAATGTTTTCTCATCCATTACCTACAAAAATACAATATTTACTTCCCTTTACATTACCTAGGTGTATTTTTTTATCATGTTACCATCATGGAAAATATATTTCTTGTACCCATTAAGATGTTGTTGGATGAAGATGTATTGATCTTAAACAAGCATATTCATTTTACATATTCATACCCATAAATAAAATATTATTAATAAATAATTATATTATAAATCCATAATACCACATATATCTAAATGTTAATATTTTAATTTAATAACTTATATCGATCTCCATATCCCACTAAATTGCAAACTCATCTCTTGTTCAGGTCTATAGCAGAATTCTACCTTACAAACTAATTTAATTTTTTTTCCATCACCAACTCTCACAACTATTTACAATGATAGATTATATATATATATATATTATTCATGATATATATTTTATTAAATATATGTAATATATCTTTTTTATTATTATCTTCTCAATCATTAACCAATGATATCATCATTAATGCATCTGTGTGGAGTACCACATTCATGGAGCGATGTATCTCATTTATCATTACCAAATCATATACATTTTACATATATATGTATTTAAATAAATAATATGAAATTTATATTAGAATTATAATTCATTAAATTTCAAATATATTATGATTTCTTCATATATTTATCATTGTTAAATGGAAACATTAATCATGAATAAGTATGAACTACCATCTTCATGATTGTGTCATACATTATTTTTCAAAACAATTTTTCATGGGTGGGTTTAAAATAATTATTTATATATAAAAATCCTAATTATTCCATTATTTTTATTTTTTATATTATATATGAATTACCTCTTTGAACATATTCAACACAATGATGTCATTTTGGATATTTGAGTCGAATATCGTCATAACTTATGATGACAATTTAACTTATTGATTAATAATATATATCATGGTAAAAGGAATAATATTCTATAAAAGTATTCTTAATTAATAAAATATTCTACATATGATTACTATTAAAACTTATAAAGAATTTATCTAAATATTTATAATCATGTTAAAGGACTATCATTAAAAAAATATTCTTTTAATGATTCACTTCTATGTCATTTTATTCCAAGTCTGTGTTATTTTAAAATGTTTCAATAAAATTATTATTTTTTATTCGGTGGATTATAATGTCATGTTTTACCTTATATAAATTTCATGTGAATTTTTTCAAATATGCTAACATTTATTGGATTCTCTTAAAGCATAGTTTACTTAAAAACATATTTTAAAATTCATTCATAGGTTATTTATTAAATATTTCTCTTAATTTTATATATTATTATAAATTAATTTATCTATGTTTTTATATGAAATTAAAATTATAATAATGGATATTATTATAAAACTATTTATTTTCTAGAGGGTTTTAAAATGTATTTTTTATATATTTTATACTAAAATATTTTATTTCTTTTCTGATGAAAAAATGAATGTTCCATTTTTATGTATACATTTAAGAAAACATTTTCAGAAGTTGTAGACATTGTTTATTTTTATTGTTTCCTTTAAATTCAATCATGTTTTCATTTATGGATACAATTTTTTCCATCATTTTGTGTTTCTTAGTTATAAAATTGGATTTTAAAAATAATTGGTATTTCAGTAATCAAATTTGTTTTCACTTATAAAATATAATTGCGTTTTTCTATTGTTTTTTGGTAATTATTTAATATGAAATTTTTTTATAGATCATATATTCCATTGAATTTATATATGTGAAAAGGATTACTCTATTACCTCTTATATTATGGTTTTATCCCCATTATATCTCACTATTATTAGTGATCTGGATGTATCTTATGTGAAAGGTGAGCCCCATTACATCACCTGAATGCATTGGGAAATTATTATTTTATTAAAAGAATTATATTGTAAGATGGCCATGTTGTTATTATAATATTTAGGATTTATATAAGGTTTTTATAAATATGTTCTTCCAATTTAAATACATTAATGTTTGACACATTTTATGAGTTTTATTGGAAGTTATTTTATTTATTGAGGTAAGTCGAAGGTATTTTGTTTTAATTAAGTTATTATTCCATTTTAGGGTAAAAAGATATTTTTTAAGAAAATGTTTTAAGAGAAAAAATATCATGTATTCACATTTTTTCTATGAAATAATACTGAATATGATTTTTCAATTTAGTTTTTATAAAAAAAGTCTTATGGAAAACATTAGGTACAAAAAATTATTTGATGTGTAAGTAAATTATTATATTGTCCCCAACTCCTATAAAATTAAATTACATTATTATTTTATTATCACTTAATTTTTAAATCATTGAATGGATTATTTATTAAATTTATAACCCTTACTAGACATTTTTTATCATCCCATAATAATTTTTAATGGGTAAATGGATATTGAATTAAATAGAATATGACATGTTTAAATTTCTGAATATTTATCATGAAAGTAAATTGTTTTTATTTAAAAAAAAATTATATTCTTCTACAAAGGGATAAAAATCATAAGATTCCATATTGTAAATTTGGGTTTTTTATGCATCGGTTATGAACAAATTCTAAAAAAAATTAATCCTTAAAATATCCATGAAATACAAGAAGGTGAATTTTTTTATAAAAAAAATAAATTAATGGCATGAATAAGGATTAGGTCCTTATAATTAGAATCATAGATATGATTTACATAACATTATCAGTTACTATGTTATATATGCTTTGGTTAATGTTATTCTATAATAATAAATATTAACAGATTATTGTAACTTATTAGGTCTTGGATAATGCATAAATAAACTAATATATAAATGGTTTAAACGATTAAAGTAATATAAAATATCTATGATGTTGGCTTCACCCTTATTGATTATTTTTCATTTTAATAATTCGTTTTGTGGTTAAATTATGTCATTTTAAATTTACTGATGATAATTTATCATAGTTGGAGGAAATTGACCATTCATAACCTTCTTATTACTTACATATGATTTTATTATCATAATTATTGAAAAATACTATTCGATTTTTTTTATTGATTCTTTGGAATTAAAATCACCTTTATGAAACTATTTAACATGTAGAACTCAATTTATTTTCTCTTATATAATTGTGTGTCATTATATCATTTTTATTCTAATTCCAAATACTACCTCTTACAACCTATTGAATAGGTAAATACACAAATGGCTTGATAATTTATTTTTTGTATGTTGTGCACAATGCCATGGGATTAAGGGATTATTAATGAAATCATGATGTATTGATATATAGTATCAATTATTTATTATATTTAAGTTATGAAGCTTGTTTGGGATGATTTTATGGGATCTTTTGTAAATATTAAATCCTATTAATTTGAGGATTGATATACATAGAAAAAAAGAGAAAATCATGATTAGAGGTTTAAGAAGGATAATTAAGTAAGGTGATGATTATTAATTTAGTTTCCTAATTATGATGTTGTGGTAATTTTTCAATAATATTGTGATATATTTTAATTACCATGATAACCATGAAACAACAAATGATTATTTAATAGTATATTTATTGTACCCAATTTTGAACATAAGAATGATGGAATTGAAACCTTCATAAAGTTGAATTAAAATAGTGATAGGTTTTGAGATATATTTATTGATTCATAAAATCTTTTTGAGTTATATTTTACATTCAAGCTTAAATTTTCCGTAATTTAATGCTATATTATAAATATTGTATTTATATTTTATGGACATGATTTTAATTATATTTTTTACCTTCAGGGATTATTTTATCTTTGATGACCAATATTTTTTCTAAAGATGTTAATCATGTTTTTAGGAAAATATAATTATTATATTACTATATTATTGTAAAATAGAAAACATGAGACATCTATCAATTACAAAGGGCATGAGACTACAATTCAAGGGAAACCATGGGGAAATGACATCCAACAGCCTATGTAATGTATTGGTTAGTATGTAAGGTCATTTTTTTAAATGTGTGATAGATAAATATTATATAGATTTTGAGAAAATTAATTTTATTCAATAAATAATTATGGGATTAAAGTTTCATTTACTTTTTTTTGTTATTAATGTTATTTATGATGATCATCACTATTTTGGGAATCAAATATAATTACAGTAATAAGAAATTAGAAAAAAAAATTGCGGCTTCAAAGTTGAATTATATTTTATAGGTATATATGACTTTAATTAGGCATTATGTTCATTCATTTCATTTTTTGAAATGATTAAGAAATTCTATAGATTATATAACAATAGAATATACATGTTTGTATGAGTCATTAAGAGTTATTAATGTTGTTTTGAGATAGATGTTAAATTTATCTTAAATGAATATATAATAAAATCATTATAATCTTCTTTTTTCAATATCATCCATGATTATTTTGAATATATTAAAACCTATTTTTTGACGAATGGTTATATTTTTACATTGGGAATTATAATAGAAATTTAGATATAAATGTATTGTTTTACATATGTTGGTTTATTCATTCCTAGAATTATTTAACCCAATGATAATTATTTCTTTCTTGGTTAATATTTAATGAAATGGATAATATATTATAATCATATTGTGGAATTATGTGATCTATTATAAATTTATTTTAGTGATTCAAATATAAAAACAATAATTGGATAAATTATTATTTGGTGAAATATTTGAGATTTTCATAAAAAAAATAGATTAATGGATGAGATTCTACATGTCATGTAAGTATATTTTTCATATATTCTCATTCTATATTGTACTTAATTCTTAAACTAGAGGAATATAATCTTGATATAAATATTTTTTATTACCTTTAGGTGTGAAGAATTAATGGTATTTTTCACACCTCATTGTATTGTAGTTTTGTAGTCGTTGATTTTATCATGGTAATTTTCTTTGTTATGACTAAAGATATTTATCACTCTCCAAAATTATTTTTGGGGTAAAATTTTTATTATATTTCATTATTTTCACTTCAATCTAATATTATCGTATTTTTAATCAATGTTATAGGTTATTATAGATGAAAATCATAATTCCAGTTCTATCTTATGAAGAAGATGTTTTATTAATCCTTTTGACAATGTTGGACTTAAAATGTATTTTTAAATTAAAAAACATCAATTTAAGAGAAAAAGAAAAAAAATAAAGGGATGAAGTTTATTAAATAGGGATTTTGTAAGAATCTAAAATATTAAAAAACTAAAATGTATTCGATATCATAAATGACACACAACACAGATCTTAGACAAACAATGAAATATTTTTTATTTAAATATGATATTCATATCCTATAGATTTATATATTATGTATGAATAATATTAAATTATTCATAAGAATCATATGGATATTCTAATCCATATAATATTATTTTTAAATTCATCGGAAATAGTTTTTTATTTTTTAGATGAAATTTTATTTAATAAAACAGAATTTATTAAACAAAAATATTATTAAATATTATAAATTATTATTTGAACAACTTAAAATTTTATATGTTGAAATAAAATTCATTTTCATATTATAATATTTAAATTAAATTATGTTAAAATGTTGGGATTTCTCTAAAATGATTTAATTTTCAGTGAATAGTGAGAATTACATTTTTTTCAAATTCTATCGTTTATTTTAATTAAATGACGTCATCATAAAATTTCAATTATATGTTTTAATTTAATAATAAATTTTAATATAAACCATTTCATTTTCCATTTTCTTTAATATTTTATTTTAATCATCAATTTTCAAAAGTTTTTTTATAATTTTATTTTTATGTTTAAACATGATGTAATAAAAAAATGATTTTATGTTCATAGGGTTTATCCATTTTAATAAATTAAAATATCCCATAATATGGAATGATTTAAATTTAATTAATATTTAATATATACATGTATAAATCTGAACTAAAATTGATATATTTTTTTTATCGTATAGTTAATATATGATCAATTATTCCCCGACAAATACATTTTCTGGAAAACCATGTCTCCATCAAACGTTGTGGTATTATTATGAAGTAAATTTATAAAACATATATATATTGAATTGGTAAATCTAATTAAATATTTGGAATCATCCTAATTAATATTTTTTCATGAGTTAAACGTTTATTTTTTTGTTATATTGAATTTTGGAATAACAAAAAATATATCACAATGGTGAAAGTGTAAATCGTGTTAACCTAAGTTAAACCTAATTAAAAATGGAAAAAATTTAAATATTTATTTTTTTCAAGATGAATGTATTTCAACCATTATATAATTATTTTAAACATTTATTTTTAAATTGTAATATTTTCAATGAATGTGACATATATAATATTTTATGTTAGGATAAATAAATAATTTCATTCACTTTCACTTAAATATATCATATGTATTCACAAAGGTACAAAAGTAATTGGTGATAAAATATTAATGTTTATTAAGATTTTAATGAAATTACTTTTATTATTAAAATTTATTTATAGTTTTTAGTAATATAAATATTTACCTTAAGTAATTAAGAATCACCAAAACAATATTTATTTTATTAAAAGGAAAATAAAATAGATTAAAATATAGAATTTAGAAAATTTTGGTGAATTAATATGTTCCACATTACTTTTATATAATTAAAACCTATTTCTATTGTTTTAATGGTTTTTATTCTATTTCTAGAATTCTATTTTTGTTTCTAAATCAAATAAAGTAAATAGTGATAAAAATAACATTAATTACTTTTTAAAATTATTAATGTCTCATTAAATGATTTAATGTTACAAAAAATGTTATCTTAAGAAATGTAAATTTGAAATGGTTGTTAATATCAACCATGGTCCATTTCTATGGAATTTTTCCTTTTATTTTATCTTTACTGACCCCTAAAGAGTAAAAAAAATTAAATTATTGTAATTATGAAAAAGTTTTAACATAGGATAATATAAAAATATATACATGAAAAAAATAACTAAACCTATGAAAATTTTATATGATGATATGAATGAGACACAAAATCATCTTGGTTTTGATTCTTAAAAATTTTGATACATTTCAACCAGAAAATTAATTAATATTAAATTGTCAAATTATGAAATTAATAGAGTGCCCATCCACATTAATTTAAAAGTTCACTTCCTATCCTATTTTATTCACAATTTAAAAAAATATACTTCTCAAATTACAATTAACAATACCTTCCTTAAATCCTTACCAATTTCATAGAGGCCATGGTTTATAAAAACCCTTCTTATGAATAATTTGTGTGTAATCTTTAAGAGGTTTTTCGCAAAAGAGGTATAGTTCTTAATCAAGTTTTTTCATTTTATTTCATCTAATAAATCATAAAAATAGTCATAAACTAGGATGATATGATAATAATAATAATGTAAAATTTATACTAAGATTTTTTTTAATGTAAAATCCTATATCCATATCCTTCTTCTAACAAATATAAAATAAAACTATCGTTTATATTTATGGTGGTCTATAGCCTCAAAAATGAGTGAAATTAATTTTCCATAACCACCTCTAATTTATTTATATAATGGTGAATTTCATATATATATATATATGAAATGAATTTAATATTTTCCAATCAAATGAAGTAAAATATCATCTATTTTTTGACTTATTCAATCACTAAAATAAGATAACATTGTTTGATCATATGTGTGGAATACCTCCATGAACTAATGTGATTTGTCTCTCATTTAAAAATTACATCGATGGTATATATAAGTTATTATATGTAAGTAATATTATATCTACTATATAATTATTATCATATAAATAAAAAAATTATCATATATTTACAACATGATGGTTCAAAAATAGAAATGTTTCTCATGAATATTATGGCCTAATTTCTCCATGATTCTAACGTAGTTCATTTTTTGATAACAACATTTATGTGATGTATTTAAAATTACAAATCATATATTAAACTAATAGGTAAATTACATCTATTATTCTATATGTGATGTAATAATGACTACTTTGACCATTTCCAACAAACCAATGTAATTTTTTACATATGAGTTGAATATCATCGAAATGACTTATAATAAATAAATATAATTTGTCATTAATTATTAAATGGTCAACAAAATTATAAATATTAAAGAAAGGATCCTATGAAAGTTAATAATTTTAATAATAATATTATTTATGAAGATAAAAAATGTACACGATGAATCGTACTCAAGGTAAGCTACATTCTATTAAAATACCTCTTTTAAAGGTTCTTTGTGAACTATTTTTCTCCCACATTCTAGTTCATGAACATGTTTATAGAAAATTATAAATTTTACATCAATGTATGTTAAGGGTAAATATTTACCATAATGGGCTCAATATAATTATTCTTTAAAAAATATTAATATTTTAAATGTATAAAATAAGGGACACATAACTCCAATAACCCCATTATAAAATCTTTTAGGATTTTTTTTTCATAATATTTATCTTCCATTTAAATATTCAAAAGAAAATTTTATTAATATTTATAATTATTAATAAATGTATTATAAATGGAATTTTTATATTTATTTTCTTAATTTAATTCAATGTTATTCAAGAGGAATCTTTTTTTACAGATACCTTACAAAAAAAATTAGATATCACTACAAAAGTTTATCTGGTTTTTTTTGTTTTAATGTATATAGAGACCATGAAATTTACCATTTAAATATTAATTATTTGTTTTACTGGATTTTATTACATGATTTCATGTTTTATTCAAATAAAAACCCACATTAATTTTATTTTTCATATTTCTATTTTGAAAATATGTCTTTAAATCAATGTACACTACAATATTTTAAAATGATATAATACTGTGTTAAAATGATTTTTTAATTTTTTAATGATGAAATAGTGGAATCAAAAATATTTTTATTCAATAAATGTTCAAGTTATATTATATAATATAAATGGGTTATCCTTTTAAATATTATATGATCAGTTGATCCCTATTATATCTCAAGAAGATAGTTGAGCCTTATATTCCTTATACGAAGTTGGAGCCGCATTATAGCTCTCTAATTTATTAGTTAATAATTAATTAATTGTGATATTTATATTGGAACACAAGAATATGGTTATTCTAAATTTAAGTGTACTTGTAAGAGTTCATTGATGATGATATCCCAATGCAACTACTTGACATTTCAATTCATTATTATGAGTTTTAATGGAATTGGTTTCGTTTAAAAAAGTAAACTAACAATCTGATGTCTTAAAAAAGAAATATTAATCCCTTTTAAGTAAATTGTTATATTTTTAAGAAAAAAATCAAGAGATATCTTATTCTCTTAGAAATACCTATTATTATGATTTTACCATTTTAATGTCATAGATTGTGTTTTTTAAAAACTATATTTGATAATGTTTATTTCATGCATAGGTAAATGATTATTTTGAGTTAATAGATTAATATATGAAAAGAAATATTATATTTTATGATCACATGATTTAAAATTTCATAATGGGAATCTTTATTATTTTTATACCCCTTTATAGGATATTTTTCACATTCATCCTATTCCAATGTTATCACATTGTTTAAGGAAGTGTGGGAACATACCATAATTCTAGTTGAAGGTAATTAATATTATCCTCGAAAAGAAGAAATATACATTTATAAAACATTTATATTATATAAAAACTGGATTAGTATATGATCTGTCCACCAAAAATGGTTTTATATATATGATTTATGACCTAATTATAAAAACATGCAAATGTAAGAACATCCTCAAAATAAAATATAATGAATTTTTCTCTAAAATTGAAAATTATGGGTTGAATAAGGAACAAGTCCTTAAAAATTATTTATTTTGTATATATCTAATTATGAAAACAATGAATAAATCCACTCATAATGATAATTTCATTATCATATTAACATATGATTTTAAAATAATGAATAATATAATTTTTATATATAATATTATGTAAGTTCTTAAATGTATATATTTTCTAGGTGAATATTTGAGAATGAAAATAATGTGTATTTTAAGAGTCATTGAACTAATAAAAATCTAAAGATTACAATTAAATTATATGGATTCATCATTAAAAATAATATAATTATAAGTTTATAAAGGACTCTATATATACCTCTTCAAAATATATTTTTTTAATGTAATGATTATAAGCTTGGTGAATATGTGGAATACCATGACATTAGAGAACTGAATCTCAATGTTTTATTGAATAGTGATATATAATGATCTGTGTGAATCTAATATTTATTTCCACTAATAAAAAAAGTAAAATATGATCTCTTTTGATATTTTATATTACATGAAACAAAATATGAAAACAAATTACTGTCATTTATATTCCTATTTTAATTATTATTTATAAGTTTAATTTTTGTAATATTTATGAAGAGGACAATAAAAGAATCTTTGTGGATATTTATCAATCCAGAAATGCATTAGATCAATAAAGTACACTCATAATAAATTTGTAGAGGTTTATAAGGGAAAAGTAATTTATAATTTATCATGAATTAATATTATAAATGTTGTTCATTTCTATCTAGTGTATTAAGCGTTTTGTTTTTATTTATTCTTATAATTTAGTGATGAATATTGTAAATAGGAAACAAATTTATTTTTATGTTTTCTTATTTTTCAACATATTTATTATCTTTCAGTGGGTGGTATCATGGGATTTTTTACTGTTGAGATGCAACCTCTGGGGACCAACCATTAAGATTCTACCATAATGATTCTACCATTGGGGTTTTACCATTCAAGATATCTTACCATGGCGCCACAATTAATGTTATACCATTTAGGTGAATTCATTGGGGTGATACCAAAGGCATGTTACCACCATGTACTACCATGTGTCTTATACCATCAGGTGATGCCAGGGTTATGATACTATCATGTGATAATTTAAAAATTCTACCATTTCATTGTATCTTAGGTATGCAAAAACTTGATGAAAAATATAGAAACCATGAGTTACATGGTATTTAAGATACCATGATGTTTAATATGACATTACAATATAAATATTTCTTATAAGGATCAAATAACAAGATATAGATTATCATACTTACTTAAAATGACATATCTAATGAATTTAGAATGATGAAGAATGAATGTGATATCTTGTGAAGTGGTTCTACTAAATTGAAGAAAATGGAAATGTATGATGAATATATTTTTACACACATGAAGAATAATTAAAAATGGATGAGTCAATCATGAATTTTAAATGAATCTATATTTTACCAAATAAGTTTGAAAGAAATATTGATGTTGAATTCTTTATTCTATTTATACTGGGTTTAATTGATATTATGACATATTTCATTCATGAATAAATTCAATATTATTTCTTATGATGAGATGTTCTTTTTCTGGAACTAATTTTGTTTGATTTTAAGAGGGTGAATTACAAAATTTAAGCTAATTTGATCAATTATTTTTATCAAGATTTTATTGATAAAAACATGTAGAATTTATGTTGATTAAATAATTTTTTTCATGATGTGTGATAATGTTATGTTGTCTTCTTAATGATGTGATATAGTTACAAATATTTATGGAAGTCGATTCCCATTGAAGTTATTTTGATGAAAATATATAATTTATTTTATGATTTTGTATTGCAATATATTTACATGGTATCATAAGTATTTGAAATATGAACAAAAGGAAAAATTTTATATTTTTGTCTCATTAAATTATTGTCATATATTTTCATACCAGAAGGAATATGTTAAAATATTTAGAAAAATAGGTTTTATTAACTAATAGATGGTAACATGAAGTGCATTCCAATCCAATTGAAAGCCATTCTTAATAAATAATAGATGAAGAAGAACACGATTTCAACACACTTGTAAATAGATTATTGTCTATAAGAGGAGGATATAGATAATGTTTCATTATAATATTAAATTTAAATTAGTATAATATGAACATGTTGTGAATGATGTATAATATATAAGGGATCATTCAAAGAATGTTTAAGTATTTTCCTTTCTCAATATGGTTCCCATTATCTTTAGTATATTATATGATCTTGTGTTTTTTCAAATCATTCCAAGGACATTCTATTCAATTTGAGTAGTAAAAAATAAAAATATCAGGTTTTCCCTCTCTGTATGTGTTATTTTATTTTTTTAAACCTGAAAATAAACACTAAAAAGTGCTAGAGGTAGTTCTCAGTGTAGAATCATATTATTATGGAATCACTAATTAATCATCAACCTATCAGTGATTTGTTGATTCTCTATTTATATATATGGTAACAAAGTATTTTACATTCATTTTTCATTCATTGTTAAAGATTTTACTTTTAATGTGTTCTATAATTTTCTATTATCCTTAGGGTATAATTTAACATTACTTAATTGTAATGTGATTTCAATATTTCATGGTTACACTTTATATATAAATAAGGATTGGATGTTACCTCATCTTTTTTCTATTAGTTATGATGTAATTTAAGTACTAGATAATGTGTTTGTTCCTCATACTAATGATTTTACATTACATTATAATATAATATGAAATTGTAAAATTATGGGTGTCCTAATATTTTTTTCATATTATCATTTGGAAATTAAATGATCCAAATGATAAATAGTAAAAATGAAAAAAATAGATAGGGGAAAAACATCATAATATGAATGATGGTATGTCCAATGAGATGCATGATAATTCACAGTTATTGAGACACATGTATAAAGATATTTGAATGAATGACATTGAAAATATTAATAGTTTATTCACAAGGTTTAAATATATTTTTCACTATTAGAGTCTATCATTAGAATTTAAAAAATTTTATTATTTTCTAAATATTTTACCTATAACACAAGATAAGTATATTTCTAATAATTAATTTTTTGAGGAAAAAATTAAAGTCATATTCCAACTGATGCTATACATAGTATTAAATTTTCATATCAAATGAGCAATGGTGATCCAGTGATTAAAATGGTGAATTCTGTAAAATAAATGTCTTTTAAATCCTCCAAATCTGTGAAAAGAATGTTAATTTTTTGTGAGGATGATGAACCAACATATTTAAACCATACTTTCATATGGATGTGAAAATTTCATAAATTTTTTCTGTCATATTGATAAATAATATATGTATACATGGATTTTTTAATGTTATGATACCACATAAATTATTTAATTATTCGGATATTAGAATTATGATAAAAATAATCCTGAACTAAATGATGATAAGGGAGGTGGAGAAAAGGATTAAATATTAAATATCACCTTAAAGAAGAATACATCTTTAAAAAAATTATTATAAACAATGATAATATTTTATCTATTCAAAAAAATATATAATTTTTTTATCTGTGTATATGTCAAGTGAAAGTATTAATGGGATGAAGAGGATTATTGTGAAATTGATATGGGTTTAAAGATTCATATTACTAAATTTCAAGATGATGAAATTAATTATGATGAAAGAACTAGCTATGGTAGTGTTGATGCATAAAATCAAATTTATGTTATGATAAATACAGAATTCGTAGAATTAAATTAAAAGAAATCAAACAAAGAAATTGAAAAAAGAAATTAAACATGGATGATCTGTATTTTAATAGTATGGAAACACCCCATGGTGGAGAAAAAATATTTGTTGAAGCATATTGATAGTTATGAATAATTTCATGATATATATATATATATGACCATGGATACCATGCTGAAAGAATAAAATGAAATTATTGAAAAATCAGTATGATCATATACAACTAACTTTTTACAATGTAGAGTTTGAAATGAAGCTTTCCATAAATATATTTCAAAATTTTATTCAAAAAATTAGAGAATATTGAACGATTTTGTAATTATAATAATTTCTAAAGAACCATATTCATAGGATAATATTTAAACTGACAATGATGGTAAGAGATATTGTAATACGAATCATGTGAAAGGACCGAGATTTATGGCTACTAATATTTAGTCAAAAGAATCATGGAATTTGTGTAGATTTTTATAGATAAAATATAGTTTTCAAAGTTATATATCAATTTTATGGATATTTTGGGTATTTTAAAGGATTTTGAAATATAACATGGATGTTCTTATTTAATTTCCAACATCATTATGATTCAAAAAAACGTGAAAAAAAATATTTTTTTTTATTGAGGCAACTTAATGATGAAAAATATTTCTATATATGCTGCAAAATATGTTTCAGATACTAAAAATAGATTTAAATTGTTATAATATGTTTGTAAATGATGTGGTTAGACATGCCATTTTTCAAAATAATGAATCATCGTGCATTTAACACAACTATAAAATAATATTTAAGGGAAAAGAAAGATGCAAGGATCCAAATATTTAAGATTATATTAAGGCATCAATAGATGAATTACCTAGATATTGGAAAGTGGGTAATTATATAATTTTACTGGGATCATGAACATATTAAAAACTGTGGTTTATTGTATACAAGAATTTGTTAACTTTGGAAACAATGGGTCTCTCATGATGAAATGGGGTTGTTATATAGTTATTTGAAAATTAAAAATAAAGTTTATGAGCATGGTTTATATCAATGTGATTATAGAAATAATATATATATTTCAAATCATTGTCATAATTGGAAGGGTTTAATTTAAAAAATGATTTTTGGGGTGATATGTTTGGATGATGTAAATGTTGTTACAAAAGCAAAGTGAATAAATGGAAATTTATTTCAAATTTGTGGTCCTCATAATTCTTTATATTTATGAATGGGTACTCAAAATGAAATATATAATAGAATTATTGGTAATCCTAGATTATTTAATAAGAATATGTTTATCTGAAAAATAGTTTTCATCACATTCCTAAATTTAATATAGAGAATTAATGGAATTTTTATACCTGTTAGAAGGGGAGGATCCTAAATCCTACAAACTGGTTGATATTCAAACATCACAACATATGGAACTTATCTGTTCAGATTTTTACAAGGCCCTGGAAACTAATTCCAGACATAGATAAAGTAATTTAATTCCCTTAATTGATTACATTTCTCATAATACTCATATTATGTTTATGAAACAAAAATCCATGGAATAAATATATTCTAGAGTTTTGTATGAATTTAAGAAAAGATTATGGTTACTCTCTAATGATATATTGGATAGAGTATGGTTTTCAATAAACTAGAAAATGATTTATTATTATCTAAATAAAATAATATTCATCATTATAACTATTCACCATACACACCACTAAAAAATGGTATCATAAAACTAAAAATCAACCTCATAGTCAAGATGACCCCAACATTTTTTATAGAAGATGAAATTTCCTAGAATTTTTTTAGGAAAGGATTTGGAGAAATATTCTGGTTAAATTCTCTACATATACTGTCTAATTTCTGATATGACTCAAAATTTGATGTAATACAAGAACTCTCCAGGCTTAATTCGTCACAGAGTGTTTGGAAGCCCATATATCATCATTATTATATGTGATAGTCTAGGTTATTTCTAGGAAAAAGGTTGTTCTAGAACTTTTTTTTGTAACCCATGAAATGTATTATTATTTCTCTATAATGAAAGAGTTCCTTATAGAATTATTGACAAATGTTATGTTAATATTGATTATTTTTAAAAGATATATATTATGGATCAAATTTTTTTTTGTTGAATTCATGTTTTTTCTATTTATTCTCAATAGATTGAATATGTAAAAAATAGTCATGAAATTGATGAAGATATATATATGGGACGAGGAAATTAGGCCACATCATGAGATAAGGAAAATTTATGATTGGCTCATCCAAGTATTTTGAGAAATATTTAAGTTGAAAACATCATTGAATATCAGAAATAACTAGTCAAAAATAAAAGAAACTTAATGTAAGAATCTCATACTTTTATGTTCTCTCAAGTTTGACATAATGACATTGGGGAAGAACTCATGAATCAAGGGTGTGTTTCTTCTCTGGATAATGGATTATAAAATTTGATAAGAATTAGACCTCAAAACTAGTACCAAACATAAAAATATTTTTACAAATATTATAATTTATTTTAAAATTTTTTATTATTCTTTAATTATGTAGTTATATAAATAAAGTTATGTTATTCTTAAAATAATAAATTTTATTAAATTAGTTTCATATATGGTTATATATATATAAAAATAGTTTTAATATTATAAAATTCTTAATTGAAAAGTATATTTCATTATTGAATTTATCATGTTGAAATTATATTTGTATTAATTATTGAAAATTTTCTAGTAAAGTTAAATTTTTGGAGAATAGTAAATAAATACAGTTTGTTTTAAAATAAAGTTTTTTATGCCAAAAAAAATTAATTATGATATAAAATTTATTAAACATATTTAATGACTATATTATCATAAAAATTTTGTATGAAGATAATATGATATATTTATGTTAAAATTTATTTCATGATGTGTCTAAATATATTTGTCAGTTTCGACATAGTGCTTGCACAGCATTAACAAAGTCAAAATAGGATCATTATTGATAATAATTAAGTTATAAGAGGTATTTTATAGACATTTTTATTAATTATTATTTATAAATAATGTTTTTGGATACTAGTTTTAAATTTTATGGTTATAGATTGTAAATATTATCTAAATTATTGTACAATACTTGCGTAAGTAAAGAGAAGTCAAATTAAGAAATTAAATATTTTTTTTGACATGGAAGTGACTAAATATGTATAATGAATGAATATAAATTATTATAATATACCTCTTTTATTTATTTTTCAGATATTAATTTTTAAATTTTTTAATATAATATAGTTTTCATTAATGTTTGTGCAACACAGATGCAGTTCTTATGCAAACAAAAGATAAATCATGAAAAAATATTTTAATTAAAATTAGAAGAACCATTAAATGAAAGAAAGGTTTTAATAAATATAATTAGTTTATTATATATTGACTGTTTTTTCCAAACTGTCGAATTAATTACTATTTGGAGCCACATGTATATGATTAATACCCATATAGTATTTTATTTAAAATTATGTCAATCTGTTTACATGGTATATTATAATTAGTATAATGTTTAAATATATGGTTGTAAAGAATTAATATATGACAAAAAATATTATTTTAAAATCAAATAAAATATCTCATTAATTTAAATTAATTAATAATTTTTAGACAATATATATACACCTTAAAGTCTTTCCCAATGATGGTGGATTAATAATTTAATTAATGATCCCGTTAATTAAATGATATTAGAAATATTAAAATAAATATTATTTGAGATTTTTAAAGTGATAAATTACTTATTTATATAAATATGGTATCTTTGGTATATTATGAAATATTTTTTTTTAATTTAACACTTTTTTAGTTTTATAATGTCATATTTAGTAATGGTGTATAATTAAAAGAAAATTATATTCCATAAATATAATATATTATTAAATTTTTTAAAATCATAAAAAAATATTGAATTGAGAATAATGAGAATTAATTGTTTCTAAATAGTAATCCCATTTTGATTTTTATTCCTTTTAGAATAGTTTCCCCTATATTAGGCTTATTATATTCTATTTTTTTTGTACTCTCGAAATTTCTCCTCACCTAAATTATAAAAATAGACACAATCTATCACATAATTTAATCTCTATAAACCATATTTCCATACTACCTTTTGATAAATAACCTCGTAATCATCCCTTTCCATATTATAGTGTTTTTGGTCTCCTAAAAATACTAATTCCAAGGTCCAAAGGAGGTTTCCAAGGAAAAACAATTCGAGAGGTCAATTTCTCCTCCTTCTCTTTCAATCTATTTAACCCTTCTTCCTTATCATCATACCATATAAAAATATTCATGGTAACTATAGTATAATATATACAAACATTAATTTTACTATTTCTATTGTTTATGAGTCATTAAATTTCTTATTTGATACTTTTATTCTAAAAAATGAAATTGTCAACCATTTTATGTCAATTCACTACCTTCATAGACTATGAGTTTTTTCCCATAAAATATTTCATAGAAAGATTAAATTCACATATAATTATTTATAATGAACTAAATAAGAATATATGTTATCTATTATGGATTATTATATCCATTTGAAAGGAATATTCATAAAGAATATACCCTGGAACCATGAATCGAACGTGCAAAAAGAAATGAAAATAACGAATTATATTAATAAATGTGTGGAAAATTATATATGGATATGTATGTTATTATATATAAGAATATAATTCATTAATTAATTTATAACACTCTTTAAAAAATTATATTGGAGTTTTGAAAACATTTTATGCATGTCATGCCTGAGGTAAGGTTCTCTTTAACTAAATCATTATTTTAATTATTTTAATGATTTATTATTCTAAATATTTTTCTTCATTCCCATGAATTTCAAATCATATTAATTAATATATTTTATTACTTGTCTTTTTTAAAATGTGAGATTTTTAATTTCTCTCAAATATTTTCTAAAAGGTTTTTTTAGGTTTTAAGTAATGGGGATTATATTAAATCATCTTTAATGCCTCTTTTTTCAAAATTAAAGATGAATGTTTTCTTAATTATACGACATGAGTTGATTACCTTGATTTCTTAAAGATTTAATTCTTTGATGTATCTTTGACAATATTACATGTTTATTTTAAAGTAAATTTATTTTATGTGCATAGTATATTTTTTTAAAAATAAGTTATTTTTCTCATGGAGGGGTTTTTATTGAATTACTCATGTTTTATGATTCTATTATAGTTATTAAGAATTTTTTATGATAATGGTTGGTTCCTTTATAAACCATATATTGGTATTTATATTATATCCCTTAATGGAAATGAGTATATTAGATTCTATCGTAATTTTTATTCAAAGTGTAACTATGATGGTTACATCACATGATTATCTTGAGGGTCACATTATGTGGTTTTCATGAAGGATTAAAATCACATGTTATCTTCGAGGGTTGAAATAAAAAGTAATTTTGGTATTTAAATAATACCCCATGTTACCCAGTTTTATTTAATCCATTCATTTTCCATGGAAAACAATAGTTTTCACGAATCTGGTATAAGTTACTTTAAATTGTGACAATTATATCATTCATTTGTTTTTATGTATTCAGGGACTAGTGGGTTCTTTACATATTTTTGGGTCTCTTAATAATATTTTATATTTTCATACCAAGATTTCAAATGTGTTTAAGTGACCCGGATTTTTTCTGGTTGGTCTTTGGAATATTTCTATGAATATTTTTGATGGTAGACACTATGTCAACGTAATAATATAAGGACCGGTGAGCCTTAACATGGTGATGTTAATATTATTAATTATATTTTATTACTCATGATATGATTAAAATGAAATTTGTATAATTCCTTAGTAGAGTTCCATATCATATTTTTGAGACTACAGCTGAGTTTAGACTGTTTTTTTATCCTAGGCTTGAGATAAACATTGATGGAACTGAATGTTGGGTCAGAGGCAGGTCGGGATAAGGTGTTAGTGGATATTTGTTTTAATAAAATAAAAACAAATACCCATATCCCTATTCTACACTTGATGAGCATATAAGAGGCCAAAGAACCATTTTCCCCTCTTCATTTCCCATTGATCAGTGGATGAACCAAAGGGAGGAGGTGCTTCCAGATCCCGTTTTTACACCGATCATCGCCTGATCAAGAATCAGTACATCACAAGCGTCATTCAACACCTGAATCATTTTGTTTCTCCCTCAATGTGAAAAGATTTTTATTATATTCCCCATAATTATTATTATTCATTGTTTTTTGTTTTTAGAGCCTGTAAAAATCTTTTAATGTCCCTTCAATGGTTAATCTGTGTGTTTTCAGTTTAATGGGGTTGAGCAGGGTGATTTTTGGGAAATACCATCAGATGTTCCCATCAAAATAGTGTTTAAACCAGTACTACACATTGTGTGTTCATCCAATTCAGGTAACATAATGATTCATTGTCTACAAGATCTGTATATGGGGTTGCAATCCATTTAGGGACCCTTGTTGTGTGGATGGGGGAAACACCCATGGTAATCTGGAAACAATACATGGCCATGTAAAATAACACGGACAATGTACATGGTCACGAGGTCTGGTACATGGTCTTGGGTGAACCAAATGACTATGTGGATGTATAACCTTACTATTCCTTGTAGTATGGGATGCATGGTGTGCAAGGGACATGATTGGAGAGGCCGTGTGAACAAGAAACATGACTATGGGCCAGGTGATGTTGGACCCAACGTGTAATGTCTCTACATTCTATATATGTCTACATGGGTTGGAAAACCATGTATAAGAGATACATGACCATATGTTCGGGTAGGTTCACATGCCATGTGAACCCCTATACATGTATTTTACTCTTTGATGATCTTAATTTTATATTATTCCTAACATATATCCTCCTTGATACCTTGAATTTAGGCATGTGATTACTCTATCCAGAGTTTCTTCCACATAGAACTCGATGGTGGCCCTATTTTAGGCCTAAGAGGTATGGTGTGCAAGATTTATTTTGTGGGTTATTTGGGATAGCAATTTCATGACTCACTGTGTTGAGAGGCACCATCAGGTTTTTATTCGTGATCTTTAGGAAGGGAGGGTTGAGTGAGAGCCCCAAATTTCTTTTTGATATGTTTCAACCAGTAGGGTTGAGTGAGTCCCCCTAGTCCTTCTACAAAGAACATTTTCAGTATTGCATCCCCTTCACTAGACAATGACCCCTTTTCAGTTTATGTTCATATGTTTAGCGTGGATGGTTCCCCACTTTCTAGAGTCATCTGTATTAATATTCTTCAATAGAAAACTCAACAGATTTAGATCATCTGTTCCACCAAGTGGCCAAGAACGACCCTCATATCCATACGTTTTACCTGCAGGGTACATGGAAATAATGTGACCAATATTTATTCTTGGATTGATCCCCTACCTAGGTTTATTATTCTAGCAGGGAAAAATCCACTATTGAGCCCTCAGAGAAGTACCTATATCTATGTATCTAGATGATTTTCTTCCATCGACATTTTATCGTGACATTTTCCACAATATAGTTCCCATAATTATCATGACCAACTATACATGGGTTTTGATCGTCTACTGGGTGATTTGTTCTGGAGTTGGAGATTTTCCTAATACACTTTATGATTTAGGTGTTCTATCTATGGTTATTTGTGTCCCCCAGTAGACCCTAGGTGGGATGCCCAGCCTGTGGTGTGGGATTTAGCTCATTCATTGGGTGACTTCTTCTAGGGATCATTTCATCCATCATTCTCGTATAGATATATTCCACGAGAGTTGGTTGATTTTACCATTAGTTTTTTTCCCTAATTGAGTAATGTATGTTGGTTTAGCACCATGTAGGATGGTGATCTCCATTGTTCGACTAATAGTTGTGAGTTATTTTCCCATCTCACTTTGTGTACAATAATAAATGGCTAATATCTTGGTGTGTGTGCTCAAAGCAGGATTATTCCTTTGGGCCATGAGTGGGATCCTATTGTATTCAATGCGGTATGACCCCCAAGATATCATTATGAGTGTTGCATTGGATCCCAAAGTTGGTTGTCGTGAACTATCTAAGGTTGGTAGCATAATTCATAGAGTCGAAGATATGTATTCCAAGTTATGCAATGGGATTCCTTTTGGTGTCTGTCGATTTGTTTACATGATATGGTTGTCGAGTTTACTTATTATGTTGAGATGAAGATGGTCTTGAGAGGTATTTTCTATCTTGTTTGGGTTCCCTCAATATGTGTCGAGTTAACTCAGGCCTATCAGGATCTCCCTTCCTGGTATGCAATTTTGTGTAAACTACTATGTTTTTTTATTCTCACCCTAAATGGGATTTTACCACATGTTATGTGTCTGGTGCAGGACCCAAGTCCTTCAACAGAGTCCTAGTAGGACCTGGAGTAGGTACAACATCTTAGTTGGAATGACCAGGGATTTCTGTAGTCTTACTAGAAAGCTTATTGGAATGTTTTTGGTAGAGGTCCCCTCCATATGAACAGGTTGAATACATTTTTTTTCTTTTGGGTGGGAGTTTATTTATTCACTTTCTATAGTTTTGTTGAACACTTTTTGTTGTTAGATGTAAGTATTTATTTCAGTTTTCATGTGTTGTTATATATATATATATATATATATTAATTGTTTCATGGGGATGTATGTGTGTCGGTTCATACAAGTTCTATATGTTAAGGTATCTTGTGAGTGTGATAACCTACTCGGTTCTAGTCGTGAACCCCCAAATTATTTAAGGTGGGCATGGGGAGTCATGGCTTGAGCCCAATTGGGTTGGGTCATGACAAAGTGGTATCTGAGGTGGTTGGTTCCACTTTGGTACAACATTTTTTAGGTTAGTTTGGGTTTCATCGCTTCATAGTTATGATTTTTGAGTTCATCCTCAATGCTAGAGACTCAAGTGTATGTATGGGAATCCAACGTATCCATTCACTAGGACTCTATTAACCAACCGTTTGACTCGGTAAATTAGGAAAATGGTCATAACTAAATAATTGTACATGAATCATATAGGACTAGTTTTGGGGTTTTCCTATCATTCTTGAGTAATGTCTTTAGATATACTCTTTGTACGTGCTACATCTTGATATTGTTTTCGGTTGTTTCCATGAAAATAGTTTCTGAATTTCCCACAGAAGTTTTTGGAGTATGACCCGATGAGTGACAAGGTTCCCTAACAGTGTCCTAGTCACAATGATGTTTTATTTCTAGTTGTATCATTGGTGCATCCAAGACCTGTTGAGCATTGTGATAACCCACCTTCGAGAGTTTAGGTGGATGTGGTTTGTATAATGAGTTTTTGACGGCTCTATTGGGGTTGGATGCCAATTCTCTATGGTTGCATGTGTAACCTGAGCATAATGGACAGTGTTCACATGAATTCTAGGTCATGAAAGAACAATTGATAGCATGCATGAAATGTAATCAGAACTGTCATTTTCATAGGTATATGCTTTCCCAATGTCAGAATCAACACCATAGTTTTAGATATATGTAGGAGAGGATCTTATACTATTGTGATTGCTAGATATATCATGTGAGAGATTTTCCAACCCACCATTAAATGTAGGGAGGCATGATCGATGAACCACCTTTGTAGTGGTAGCAGTTTTGGTGTGTCTCATCGAGTACACTATGAGACCTTAGAGCCAGATCTTTAGGCATCGGTTGGTGATTTTTATTATCTTCCCCATCCTTAGGTGGCCTTGGCATGCCTTATGGAGCAATTGGATAAGGACAAGGGTGGTTTCCAGCATTGGATAGTGTTGAACCAGATGCTCTAAATTAATAGTGGTATGCTCTATGTAAATTATACGTTATATAGTGTGGTTGTTAGACACTATTGGTGGGTACATGTTCCTTATTATTTTTTTTCTTTAGGTTATTCTTTGGGTAGATGTAGGGAATCATTAGAGTCTTGTGTTACTGTTTCTCATTGTCACTTCAAATGTATGAGGAATAAGGATCTTTCCCCCACCATGATATGTTTTTTGGCATGATGGAAACCATTTTGGTGTGTTAGTGTTGTTCAAAACAGATAGTATTAATGTGTGGTAGATGTTCCCCTTAGACTTCTGTGTTCATATCATTAGTGTGAGGGTGGTAGGTAGCTGGAGGGTTCTCTAAGACCCAAGTTGAGTGTCTGGGTAGGCCTTTATTGTTCATGAATAACCTCATATTATCTAAATCATATTGAACTCAGGACACTCGAGGAGTTAGTTGTGTGGTTTGATGTGGTTGGAGTTGAAAGAAGGATTGAAACGTCCCCGACTAGGACATGTCCTTGCAATGCGATCTAAAATCGGGGATGTGGGGGGTTGTTCCTGAATGTTCCCCTAAGTGAATTTTTATGGGAAGTGTGGAAACCCTAGGTGGCCACTTTAGTGGTCTTTCAGTGTGGTGGCTCCTCATTGTGTGTGATTCTTACATCATGGGAACCTCTGGTGATCTCACTGGAGTATGAGTCCCACTAGAGAGCTCAGGTCCTTCACTTTATCATTGAATTTCACTTTATATTGAAGAAAATTCATAAGGTGGGGATTTTGTAGTGACCCAGGGTTTATATTATAAGAAATTGGAATATTTATAAAAACATTTTTTAAGCTATACATAGAGTTGGCATAAGAATATGAGGACCGGTGAACCTCTCCACGATGGTGTTAAAAATATTAATTATATTTTATCAATTGTTTGATTTTTCCCATGAAATGTGAATAATACATGAGTGGAGTCATAGATCATATTTCTAAGACTATAGTTGGGTTTGGAATGTCATGTTTACCCTAGGCGTGTTATAAACATTTTCGGTGTCAGGATTCAAGTCTGTGGAGAGTCTAGACAGTGTATTAAGTGGATATTAGTTATAATGAAATTAAAAAAGATCAATATCCCCTTTGTAACATTGGTGAGAATCAAGGATGCGTAACCCCCACTTCTCCTATTTTTCTCTCTTCTACTAGTAGAGGAACGAAGGTTATGGGGTGCTACAAGATCCCATTTTTGATGTCTTTCTTTGTTAGATCAAGAATCAATGTGTCTCGATCATCATTTAGCACCTGATGCTTCAGTGATTCTCCCTCAAGTTTGGAGGTTTTGTGTTTTAGTCTCGATCACCCAATTTATGTGTTATTTCGTCGATTTAAAGCACATATACAGTTGTTAGGGACAAATCATGGGGCAATCTATTTTTATCGGGGTGAATGGGGGTGATCCGGCTATTTTCAAGAATATTATGAATTATTTTTCTGTCAACATGGCATGCAAACAAGTCCTGACCCCATTTTTTCTTTTGGATTAGGGAAGACACTATTTCAGGATTTACACACTATGTATCTTGGGAAATATGTCATATAGTGATCCTTTTCATGTATGTAAGTTAATTGTGTTATAGTATAGATCTGTGTAGTACAACATGACCAATGTACACTAACATAAGGTCTAGTATGCATGGTTGGGTGAACCACACAACCATGTGTCCATATGAACACAACATACCATGGTGAATGGGATGCTCGGAATGTATGTGAAATGGATAACATAGTCGTGTGAATGAGATACACAACCAAGGGCTGGGTGAAGCAGTACACAGTTTTTACTATATCTACACGTCATGTATGTCTATATGGGATGGGAAATGGTGTAGATGGGATACATGGCATAATGTTCTTATAGGTTCAGAGAGCATGTGGACCCCAATTTCAATTTATTACTCCTTAGGGATCGTATTCTTCTCACATATCCTCCTTCATAGCTTGGATATAGTTCTGAATGTAACCTATCAGGAGTAGTTTTCCTTGTAGATTGCGACGGTGTCCCTGGTTCGGGCCTAGGACATATTGTTCGAAGGAGACATTGTATGGGTTGTATTTATTAGAGATTCATGGAATGGGTTGGTTTCATGGGTCCCTCTGGTCATTGTTCATGATGTTTAGGCTAGAAGGTTTGATTTGGTCCCCCTAGTCTCCGTTGGTGATGTTTTAAACCGAAGGGTTGAGTGAGTCCCCCTAGTCCTTTCACTATGAGGGTTTTCAGTATTACTTCCCCTTCACTGAACTATGACCACTCTTTGACTTATCTAAGTACGTACGTTATCAGTGGTTTCCCACTTTTTGGATTGTGTTGTCTCAATCCAATTTGATAGAAAACATAGATAATATAGAACATGTGTCTCTCAGAATGGCACAACGTAACCCTCTTGTCCTTATGTCATCCATGGAAGCATACATGTATTCGGTGTGACCAATATTTACCCATCCATTGATCATCTACCCATGGTGATAATTACAGTTGGGGAAAGATCCTCTATTGAGCCCTTGGATTAGACCCTTGATCTGTGTATCAAGATGTGATTCTTCCTCTTGTGAGTTATTGTGACTGTTTCCTCGGCGATGTTCTCAGAATATGTGTGACAAACTCTACATGGGGATTGATCCACTACTAGGAAAGCTGTTCTAGATTAGTTTTTGTTGTGTGATGTCCTTAATGAATACAAAGATCCAACTGGGATCATAGTGTCCCCAATCAAACCCTCAGTGAGATCCCTTACCTATGGAGTGGGAGTTAGTTCAGTTACTGGGTGACGTCATCTGTGCCACTTTTCATCAAGAATACCCTTATAGATAGGCACCACAATTGTTGGTCGGGTTGTGCTGTAAGTTTGTTATCCCAATTGAGCGTCATCTCTCAGTACAGTTATTTTTGGGATGGTGGGGTTAACTCATTGACTACTAGTTTTGGGTTCGTACCCCCTATAACTTCGTATGACATTAGTAATTTATGGGCTATGGGTAATTCTAATCTTGGTACGATTGTTCCACTAAGGCATGAGTGGGAGCCCATTACAGTCTATGAGGTCAGAGCCTCATAATACTAATGTGAGTGTTGCCATGGATCCCTGAGTAGCTTAATATTGATAGTATAAATTTGAGACCATCTAACATCGATTCAGAGCTAAGTATAGATGGGTATATTCTTGGAGTCTTTGTTGAATGTGTAAATTCATAAGAATTATAAGGTTGTTGAGAAATCTAGTCAAGTTTAACTGATGATGGTGTCAATATTAATTTTCTCCCTTGTTTAGGTTCCCATAATATGGATCAAGGTAACTATTTCCCATAATTTTATCCATTATTGGTTTGTAAATTTGTGGCATCTACTGAGAAATTTTATACTCACCACTGCATCAAAATTTCCCACACGTGATGTTTCCTTAGAAGACCATAGGTCCTTCGATGGAGTCTCAGCTTGACTATGAGAATGCATAGTATAATAGCTATAGTGACTACTGTTTTTTCCTTACCATACCATAGATCACACCAACAATGGTTTAACAGTGATCCCCTCTATCTTAGATTGATGTATGCTTCTGGACTATTCTTTTGGGGGGAATGTTTTCCACTTATATAAATTTCTTTTTGTTTCGTTTGGGTTAAATGTATGAATGAATTTTATTTTTCATTTTATTTATATATGTTTTCATGTTTTCATGGTTGTTTTTGTGTGTTCCGGCATACATGTACCTTAGAATAAGGCCTCCCAAGTATGTGATATCCTACTCAGTGCTATTCGATAACCCCAAGACTATAGTAGGTGGGATTGGAGAGTCGCATATCAATCCCAATTGGGTCGTGTTGTGACAAGTTTTTCATAGTTTATAAGTTTATGTAAGATAAATTAATAATCCATGATGAATGTTGGGATGATATTTTCATGAAATGAAATCATCTGTTATTTTTAAAGAATATTGTACAAAAATAGATATTGTTTTAATTTTTTGCACTTTGATTCTTTTTGGATTGTTACATATAAATTATGACATAATTATCTTAAACTAAAAATTTATATGGTCTTTGGGAAATTATGATAGTGAATTATTTTTTAAATAAGTATATTATGTAATGTTTACAGTATTTTCATTAAAGTTGATTACAGAGCATGGTTTTAATCACATTAGGGGTTAATATGATATTAATATAATTCCATAAAATATATCTTAAATTAATATCCCATTGAAATGACATATAATTTTAATATTACCATGTTGATTCATCTATGATATAACTACTTATAATTCTTTTATATAGAAGAAATATGTAATTTGATCTAGAAAGGCACATAGTTGAAGTTATCTTTCTGAATCTGTGACCTAGAATTGTGGTAATTTGAACTGATCTGTTTGTGAAAATAATGGATCAGCTGATGCAATTTATAAATATTGGTGTAATTCATGAAAGAGAACATATAGAGATACCACAAATGAACATGGTGATATTGGAACATTTTAAGAGTCAACACCCTCCAACTTTGAGTGGATATTATGACCTAGTGGAGGAAAAAGGGTGGATTAAATCCCTAAAAATTATATTTGATTACATGAGGTGTTCATATAATCAAAAATTTCACCTTTATATTTATGAGAATGATGTTCAATGTGATGAGAGAATAGAGATGATATTTAATGATGATCAAATATAATTTTACAAAACCAAAAGTCAATATATTTTAATCAAAATTAATTCCAATATAATAGAATTATCATGTCATGAATTAAAAAGCTATGGGAAACTTATTCAATATGCTGAGAAGGTATAGATGGACTTTATTGATGATCATGTGTAATTTTTATAACAATAAAAATAAAAGGTCAAAATGGTATGTAATTTGTCTGAATCAATTAAATAAATATGAAGTCAATAACGTATAATTTCTATTTTGTTGAATGTGTGGTAAAAAACACCCAAAAAATGCCCTACAAGTCAGAGAAGTGTTAATGATTTTGTAAGTTTGTATATATGGCCTGATATTGACATGAAAATTATTTTATGATTAATTCTGATAAGAAACATGTTAAGTGTTTCCAATGTGGTGAGATGCAGAATTATGCACATACCTACCAAAAGAAGGATCTGATTGATAGGAAGTACCAGGACTATATGCATAAAAGTGTACATTCATCATTTGAAGTTACATCAGTATATATTGGAAATCCAATGAAGTCATATCATGTAAAGTTTTTTTAATCATATTTCTCAAATGACTTGTTATATTTGGGTTCTTAACATTACATTATTCATTAATAATTTTTGTGTAATGTAAAAATTTCACCTCATGAAATAAATACAAAACATTTTGTTAATTACACTAGAGAGAAAAATTAAACAAAAGAAAATTATAAGAATATTCTTGGTTTTTATTTTGAAAAGAAATCACCATCAACCCTTGTTTACTTACACCTATTATACTTTGATGTTATTCTGTGTATGGATTGCATAGCTGTTTACCAAGCTATGGTTAATTGAAGAGGAAAGAGATTTTTTTTTTTGAAATTGTGTATGTTTTTATATAATATTTAACATATATCATTAATTATATATGGAAAAGCGGAGATACAATAATAAAATGGAAATTAAATTTAACATATATATATTATTGAAAGTTAGGGAATTGTTTAAAAATAAATGATGTGTTAGTGGTAAATTAATACCAAAATGTTTTCTCTTGAAGAGTTTCTTATTTTTATACCTAATTGGAAAGTTTGATTTATTATTGAATTATTTCCTAATGAAAATACAATTTCATAAACCACTTACATAATGGATAAAGTGGAACTTATAAAATTAAAAATTTAGTTGCAGTAGTTTCTTGATAAAGGTTTCATTCATCATAGCACTTCACCATGGGTTGATTATATTTTGGTTGTTACAAATAAGTGTCGTTCGATTAGTCTTTTCATTGATTATAGATTTTTGAATAAACATACTATTAATAATAAGTATACATTGCTTCATATCAGGGACTTGTTTGATTATCTTGAGGAAGATTATTATTTTTTCAATATTGACTTGAGATCAAGGTACCATTAACTGAAGGTAATGTGGTATGAAATTATGAAAACATCACTACTTAATAGATATCGACATTATGAGTTTTTTTAAAAAAAATTGTTTGAAAATTCCCATACTATATTTACTAATATTATAAATAGAATCTTTTATGAATATATAGATATGTTTTTTTATTGATTATATTTTTCTATATTAAAAATGTTATGTTGATATTGAAAAAAATATAAGAATCTTATCAAAACCCTCTAAAAAGATGTTTTATGGAAATTTTATAAAATGTTATTTTTGGTTACAACACATCTAATTCCTTTGGTAAATTGTAAATAAGGATGTTATAATAGTTCATCCCACCAAAAAAGTGGTAGATGAATAGATGTGACATATATTTGTTAACAATATTTGTAGTTGAATTCGGTTATTAAGATATTACTAATGGTTTTTTAAAACACATAATTTGTTATTTATCCTTATTTTTATGTTAAAAAAGATCTAAATTTATCAGGAGAAAATATTGGGATGATTAGTTTTAGGAATTAAAAATTTCAGTGGGGAATGCTATATTTTCTACCTTCCTTCCATAAATGTTGATTTATTCATCTATAGTGATGTTTAATTGAATGGAAATTTCATTGTTATGTTTTAGACATATAATTTATTCCTTATGCATTTGGGAAACTTAAGCATCATGGGACAAATTATCCCACACGTGATTTAGAATCAACATCAATTTTCTTCTTTAAAAATTTAGAGAAGTAATTTATATAGATACAAAGTTTAAATATAAACAGAACGTAAATGATTAAAACATATACTATCATAGAATAAATTTAACATGAGGATTAGAATATGGTTGGAACTAATAAATTATTATCATTGAATAGTCAATTACCATCTAAGAAAAGTGAACAGAGTGGAAGATGACTTCAGTTAGAAATATTGGGCATCATTAACCATGTTATTTATATAACATTGTCATTTGAATAATGATTTTTCACTAACTGTCCCACAGGGCCCGTGGCATGACATGACCCTTTCCCACCTCCTGAAGGCCAGGGGTTGGAGACTAGTACTGATGGTGTCATCCTGCATGTGGGATGAATTTTTTGGAGTACATGTACGCACACACACGCCCAACCCAATCCCATAAACTGAAAGGGCAAAACTAGTATACTAAAACAAGTGTTAGGTACAAGTACAACTGTAAACATGTGGGAAGAATACATACACAATAACTAACTTAAAACAGTAAATTAAAAAAGGACTCGGGTAGTAATCCACTGAAATCGAAACCTGATGGTATGATTACTGTAGCTACTGGAAGCCAATGTAATACAACTTGTCTTCCTAGTCCTACTGGCCCCTGTATGCTCCTAGGCCACCACGTCCTCTATTGAAACATTTGCGGGATGCACAAGACACAACATGTGCGGTCAAACACTATGAACGACTAAGTAACACTGTACTTAATGGGGGGCCCTAGTCCACTAAGAAGAAATACTACAATGAACCCATAAAGAAAATCCAAAAAGTAAGGATATCTCATATAAGGTATATTCAAGAGTAGGAAAGGTTCATCGGTTATAGTGAATAATGTGTCATTCTGTTGAGGGACTCATCCCTGGTGAATCAATTCTCATGTATAGGGATACTAAGGATCCAAAATGATGCTGATCATCTGTTAGTACACTATGGATCCATATGGCATCTACTCATCATTCAGGAAACTTAGGATCCACATAGCTACTACTCATCAACTGGGAAACTAAGGATCTATACCGATGCTTCTTTATCCATCAGTCATACCTCAACCACCATGATGTACCTTAGAGAATAAACCAAAAATAAATGTTATCATATGGGTTCCAATTCAAAAAATAGTGTGGTGAATGGACACTCAGTCTGTAAGATAGGGACGTTTTAGTAAACATGGGTTGGTTACATCTGGGACCAATCTGTCTCGATCAGACCGATCCGACCAATCCTGGCCAGAGGTCCAAACTTCCAGGTAAGCGAGTGACCCGGTTTTTATCCACCCCGGCCTACTCAGGTGGGCTGGTCACTTTTTCATGCCTAGTCCACAAAGAAACCTATACAGCATGTTCAGTTAAAATAGAATGACTCAATGAAATGATTGGGCCACTTGGGCGTCTTGGTCCTAGTGTCATCACTCGACACGACCCGACTAGGCTAGTCTGGGTGGCGGCACGCCTAAACGGTCAACCCAACTTCCACCATTGTTCAGCATGTCATGTGGTGCCTGATGGCATCGTGTTTCTAGGTCAACATCGTGGCCAATGAGTTGTGAACTCCCGTCGTCCTGTAGGGGGCACGTCGGGCACACTACACTCACTTGCTACCGAGCCATGCCGAAATCACCTTTTTGACACCGCTGCAGCCATCCAGGTGTAGCTCTCCAACCTATGCGTTGTGTCGATGGGTCAAACACCACCCTCCACCCACGACCACCACATTGGGCCCCTACTGGTGTAGGCACACATGCAATTCCTTCTGCGGGCCACCGGAGATGTCCAATGGTTCATTTTTCAAACCGTCTTCTAGTACAGAACCATATGGATGATACCTTAACATTGATGGCCTCTAACATTCCATGCCATATTATTGAAAAATACTCCACCAAAAATGAAAAATGTGTTGGGGGTTCAGGATTATTTTGTGTTGGCTCACACCCTCCACGTTATAGGATTATCGTAGGGGGGGCCGGGATTAGCATTCAATTAACAATAAAAGTAATCCCGAATAGAAAACCCAAGAATAGAAACCTCGAACATGAATGCATGATCCACTAATTGAATTCTCCATATGTTAATCCTGGTTTATCATATATAAAAACATTGGGAAAACATTAAAAAAATTATTACCCCAACCTTCTTGACGTTCGTTATCATAGTGCTACATCTTTGAGGGTCAAAGAGGTCGATGACATTCGTCTTTCTTCAAGGCACGTCAATAATGACGACATCTACTAGTTTTCATCATTCGTAGTTAGGGAGGAAATCTGTCATGGGTTTTTTAAATAATCCCCACTTATTAATCCTCATTCCACCAATGCATCAAACTCTTAAAAATAATACACATCTCAATGTTTCTATTACACTTTTTCATTTATGAAACAATGTCTCTAAAATGCATCATTAAAGCGTCATTACACTACATGTCAATGATCCATTTATGATCACCATTAATGCTTCTCATCGCAGCCTTGTCATTTCACCACAACATTACCATGTAATCTCTTGTCGGTGAGAAAAAATACAAGACAAATTTTTATGTTGTTATTTAATTTTTCATGAAATGTACAAAAAATAATGTTTCCCTATAGCCCTTTTTGGACGAAGTTTATTATTATGTTTTCTAATCTCCGAATTTTGAGTTCAATTGTGCCCTTTGATTATTGATCTGATAATTAGTTCAAAAGTTAGAAAAACTCGCTCACAAATTTACTGAATGTACCTTAAATTTCAAAATTCTATCTCGAGCTCACCGGGGCTCATAATTACATGTCGTTAGAGCATATTGTATCAAAATAATTCTATATAATTTTAAAAAAATACATGGAAATTCGGGGACATTAAATTCTCCCCACCATAGGTATTGACATCCCCAAATTACAGAACAAGGGTAAGTCAATAATATGGTGGTACTGAGCATGAATTTGATACTCCAACCTCCATATCCTCTCCAAGTGATTCATGTGATTCTACCAAATGTGGACCAGAGGAATCAACCATCCACAGAGGACATGATCATGTCGATCCTCTATCCCCACTGGAAACTCCACAAAAATCACACCATTGTCAATGTCCAGCCCACCCCAGTCGTTGACGTGCAATGGATCATGTACCAATCTCCTCAACTACGAAATATGGAAATCATAGTGCACCCAGTGAATCTAAGGTGGAAGACATAGGAAGTATTCCACCCCAAAAACACTGCTAAGGATCTAAAAAAGTTCAATAAACATCAAATATGGATTGTCGCCCCGACCAAATCTCTGCAATCCTCATCACGGTAAGACCTAAAGTAACACATGGTCTACCTACTCAATATATAAAGGTATATATATCAGGTTGGTTTAAGACTTTTACTAACTCTGTGAAGTCCACATATACTCCTAGATGATATTATCCTTTTCGGTGGTGGCTCTTACCAACTCTAGCACCATGTGTGTCGACTCTCTTATGTCTGTTCAATATAGAGGTGATAGGCAAGGCCTCCCATACAAGGCCTGGAACGGTGCCATGCCGATGGTGTAGTGATAATTTTTGTTTTATGAATATTCATCTTCTAGAAGGTGGTACTCCCAAATATGACAAAAATCAAGGATGCAAGCATGAAGTATCTCTTATAGGGTTTGTATGGTCTGCTCCGTCTAACCATATGTCTTGTTGTGAAATGATCTTCTCAAGCGAAGCTGAGTCAAGAATAACTCATATAATCTGTTCCACAATCAGGGTGTAATGTGTGTGTTGAGGTTTGAGATGATCATTGAAGGCACCTTGTAAATCCTCACTATCTTTGGGAAATAGTGGAATCTCAATCCCTATAATGGTCCTTGCTTCCGGATTGGTAGTAAGTGATTTAACATGGTAACTTTTTCAATGGTCTCACAGATAGAATCAAAGAATCTTGATGTACATGGTAACCCCATCATGAATTCCATCAGGATATTATCCCATTTTTACTATGATACCACAAGTGTCTTAGCTAATCCTGTTGGATCCTGATGATCGGTCTTCACTTGCTGACGAGTGAGGCATCATTAGATAAACTCAGACACTACATTCTTGTTACCTAACCACCAGTACTAACATCATAGATCCTAGTACATCATCGCCACTCCATTATGTACCTCAAATGATGATGTATGGGACTCCTTTAACTCCTCCTCTTGCAACGCCACTATAAATATGGTTCACATAATGAAAAGAATGGCATTCTTCCTACCTATCAGAAATCCATCAGGAGCATGTCCAACGGATAACTGAGCATGTTGGACAATTCAGTCAATATCCACCAGTTTGGATCCCCTGACTCACTATTAGAGTAGGTAGTTGTAGTCATCGATTAATGGTAAGCTACTCCATCATCATCCCCAAAGGATATCTGCATCATGGTGAGCTGCTTGTCATCTCATTCATCAGTTGTAAAACTGACCTCATATTGAGTGTTTCTGCCCCCCATGTTCCCCTTCTCAATAGTATGGACTATTTCAAGGTCATATTCCTAGAAGAACATCATCCAACACTAATTTCATTGGTCTAGGTTTGTCTGGGTGATGATATAAACAAGACTCTTTTGGTCAGAGTAAACTGTAAACTGTTCACCCATCACGTAGTGTTGCCACATCTTCAATGAAAAGACCACTACTAATAACTCCTGGTCAGGGGTTGCATATTTCTACTAATTTTTCCTCAACAACCATGATATGTTAGAGATCATTGATTTCCCCTGCATCAAGAAACATCCCATTCAGTCCCCCGATAAATCGCAAAACACTACATAACCAATGCCATCTTATGTTGGTCTCATGATTGGGGCACTGATCAGTATCTGTCTCAGCACATAGAAACTCCTCTGGCACTCCTCCGTCCATACAATGGGTTCTCCCTTCCGTTTCAAGGATGATAATGGTTCATCTACAATGGAAAATTTTGGAATGAACCTACGGTAGTATCTGACCATCCTAATGAAACTCCACACCTATGTAACCATTATGGGTGGCACGAAATCCTGCACTGCACCAACCATGGATGGATGAACGGAAACTCTGTCCTCTGATATGATGTTTCCCAAAAAGTGGACCTCCCAAATCTATAATTGAATCATCGAGTGCTTACAATAATGTTGGTTCTCTCGAAGTATTTCAAGGAATATCTACTAGTGTGTAGCATGCTACTACTTTGATGCCGAGTACACATAGATGGAATCAATGAAGACCATCATAAAATGATTGAGGAAAGGCTGGAAGATCCTATTCATGAGTCCCATGAACACTGCTATAGCATTGGTCACGCCAAAAGGCATCAACAAGAACTCGTAGGGGCCATAACAGCATCTGAAGGATGCATTCTTTATGTCCTCACCTTGTACCTGAAGCTAGTGATAACCTAATCTGAAGTCGATCATTGAGAACCACCTCGATTCCTTCAGCTGATCAAAGAGGCCATCAATCCCCAGCAAGGGATACTAGTACTTCACGGTCACCTAGTACATGCTTAGGATGTTCACAAATAGCCTCAATATCCCATCTTCCTTCTTGGAAAACAACACTGCGGGTGCCATTGGGGAAATGATGGGCTTCTGAACCCCTTCTCCTGTAAGTCCTCTAGTTGTACCCTCAGCATGTGAAGCTCCGCATGAGCCATTTGATATGCTGGTGTGGATATTGTTATCATCTCATTGTACAGGTCGATGTAAAAGTCTACCTCCCTATGTGGAGGTAATCCCGTAACATCATCAATAAAAACATACAAGTATTTTTCCCCCACTATAGGATATCTTGGACTCCTCTTTTCCACCATACCAAAGGTGAGGCTATCCAATTGATGAGTGATCAGTTATCCATCCTCCAAGAAAGAAAATCTTGTGTTTTAAGGGTTTCAATGTTGATGGTGAAGGAAAACCATGTCCCATCTTAGGAGACACACAACATTGTATCCCAAAAATAGTCGATCTAATCATTGACTGTTGATAACTAGACCATACCCCAGATGACATCATAAGGCCTTGACAGATCTACTAGGAGATCCAGTAAAGTATCTCTCCTCAAAGAGTGATCTAAAAATAATGACACTAGTGTGTAATCATCTAATTCCCTCTCGTATGAGTCTCTAGCTATATGGTTCAAGCCAATATATCCACCGAAATCTCTATAATCAGAATTAGAGTCATGGAATGGAATGAGTGATTGGAACATGTGTTTATAATAACATTGTCTAGGGTGGAGAAGACACAAATTATACCCTAAATCAACTTTAGAGCACCGAGTTCATAAGCCTCCACTACCCAAAGCAAAGCTTGACCCTATCCACCTACTCCCTAAGGTTAGGATGGACCACATAGAGGTGGTGGTGGTAGTACCTAGAAATGTCTCCCACCACTTGCTACTCAGCCTGATCCCCTGCCACGTACACCGCCCTGCATCCCTCCTCACTCAATCATTTTACCCTATCTTAGTTGTCCCTCGAACGTCTTCTAAAAAATTGTACAATGGGTTGTCCATACATGAGCCATGTATCCCGACCCACCACATGAGTACCACACCCTACTCATCTTGTGTCTCCTACTGTCCAGGCATCCTCGCACAACCGATCACAAGTCCTAGAATCGTCACCTTGATAATATGGCATACTTGGACAAGTGTGACATCTATCGGCTACTTGAAATAGACGGATCAGATACATGTCACCTGGTGGTGGCACCCACTGTTGGTTCTGGCTCTACGAGGAAGCTCTCTACAGAAGTTATTGCTCTAGCACCATGTCCTGGGTAGGGATGCTGATAGACACTTCCAATGCCATGATCTCTCACCTGAGTCCCTAATCAATGTTATGTGCTCTAAATAAAGGGCCTTGATTCATGCATTTAGAGTTTCAAGAGACATCTGTATACCATTCAGAGTACTCATCCAATGATAGGATTCCCAACTGATGTAAAACCATCTCCTGAATGCGCATAGAATTCAAGGTCCTGGAAAAACCTCTTCCCTTAAAAGATGCTGTAATTCAGCCCATGAGAGGGTCACCTCATCAGGAGTCTTAATCATAAGACTCCACAAACTCCCTATAGAGCTATGAAGAAGGTTTGTATCTGAGATCCCCTTCTGTTCAAGCGGTTTCCTCACTATGTGGAAGACCGACGTCACCACCTATAGCCAATCCTTATCAAACTGGGTATCCATATCTCCCCTAAACCTAGGATGTCTATGTCTCTAAAAATCATACAGGGCACTATTTTTGCGCACATACTCGTCTCATAACACTGTTAGTAGATGCTGACCAATGAGTGGTGGTACAACTGGTCTTCCAATCGGTGGGGCCATCTCAAGGACTCGTCCCTAAATGGACGGCTCGTCACCAGGTCTGTTGTCCTCCTGATAACATATCAGAAGAAAAGATGGCTGATTGTTTTAATATTTTTCATAACATTATATAAAGTACCTTTACTAATTTTATATGAAATTTTCTTAATTTTAGTGAAATATTAATGTTTAAATATTAAATATAATTTTTGATCACTATTTGAATTAGTCCAGATTCAATTCTATTTAATGATTTAACAATAAATACCACCATAATTATCCAAATTGAATGGTTATTGCTTTTCTAATTCGTATTTTAAGATAAAACATTTCATTAGAATGGATCATGGGCCAATTATTTTATCTTAAGGATGATATGGATCACACAAGATGACCCAATGAAATTGTGATGAAACTGGAACATCAAAGGATATTGAATTACTTGTCTCAATCAAGAATTCCAAATTCATTAATTCTACTACATTAATTTGGGAAAACTGTAATGAGTCTTTGATAAAAATTTCAGGGCCCAAATCTTAAAACAAGGGGCCCAACTGATTCATTAACATCCATCCCACCATTATATCCTAGTATTAAAATTCGGACACTTTTCATGACATTTATGAAGATATTTTTATCAACTAGAGCTGAGTATTTTCAGTTTGAATGATGATATATAGGAATATGAAATTTTTGAATAACAAATTTAGATTTGAAGGCATATTCCTATTAAAAATCCATTCATATATTGGCCATCGAAAAAGCATGGATAGAAATTGATTGTATAACATTGTTTATGAAAACTTCCATAACATTGGCTCCATATGTTCGAATGCCTCCATATTTTGAGAGTATTTTTCCAAAATTATTAAAAAATAATTTAATAAGGATACATCTCTAGATTAAGCTATTTGGACGTCCAAATCATTGATCCAATTGGAGGGGTAGTTTTGGAATGCAAATAGCTCACCACCCAGGGTTATAAATACATCTCCTTCTCTCCTTTCAAAATGGTAGGAATTTCAGAATATAGAATAATATATTAGAACGAACATATAATTTCCAATGTCATTCAAACAGAATACATACTCAATTTTTCACATGAGAGACCTTTCCTCTTCTATTTTTTTCATTTACTTTTGTGTTGTTCATCGTTTTTAATCGTGTAAGTATGTGTTTCTGTAATTCAATTATTATGAAGTTTTCATCGTCTTGATATATTATTATCACCCACCTTATGTTAAATAATATTAGTTGTCCTAAAATTGTTAAAATATAGTAAAATAATCTACCCTTACTGTGCTTTCTTGTTCAATCTAACGTCAGTATTTAATTCCCTTCACTGTTTGCATGTGTGTGTTTGATGCAATAATATTTTCTTAGCCCTTTATTTCATCACTTATTAATTCTTCATCGTAAAATAATTACCAGATTATTAACAACACAAATGGATTTGAAAATATCTCATTGAACTGAGTTATTATTTATGTATGTTATGTGACTGATAACTTTTTCTCGATGAATGTTAGTTGAATTAACATTTTGTATGTTGTACTTAACATGTCATTGATTAATGACTTGTTATGTTTAATGAGTGGTTTCCATCAAATATTGGAACCATAAATAACCTATATTAAACAATACATGATGAATATTAGAACCTTAAGTTTTTTTAATGCTTGGATTATGGGATTAACACTTGGGAATTCCAATCAACATTAACTTGTGACATGGGTGTTAATTTAATGCAATATAATGCAAGGCTCAAGGATAGCACAAGCTTAACTATCTAATGATGAACTCACCCAAATATTTATAAAAATTTTATATCAAACCCCAATAATTAATCAATTCATTTATTATCTGCAAGTGGAACCCCAATAAATATAACATCAACTAAAAACAACTGACTATTAAAAAGTATCATTACCAAGGATTCAACCTGATTTCTTCCATACACATTAGCAGAGCACTGGAACATTTACTGGTTCATAAATGAAAATTGGACACACATTCAAATGGATCCATTTCCATGGATGGTGTATAAAATTGTCTTTTTTTGTTATTGTAAAAAAATAAAAAAATCAGACTTTTAAAAAAAATTGAAAAATAACATAAAGAAAAACACACCTTCTCATAAAAATCATAAACTAAAAAAACACTGAAAAAACAATTTTCATTTTTCTTCCAAAATATATCGGAATGATCGGTACCCTCCCAGACAGTGTCTTGAATTTGTTTAACCCTAAAATTGAGTGAACAATTTGACATATTATGAGGAACATAAGAGATAATCAAGCCATTTAAGAACCAGTCCACGTCCAAACAATTAAACTAGATATAGATAATCTTAGGGAACAAACACTTAGTGAATATGATTCCCATGATATGAATTACAATCCTCATTGTATTCAATATCAAAACATAGAGAATGAATTTGAACTCAAATCAGGATTGATTCATCTTTTTCCTTATTTCCACAGGCTAGCCGTTGAGGATCCACATCTCTAGCATAAATTGTTCTATGTAGTGTGCTCTACTATGAATCCTCAATGTGATTCTGATAAAAAAATAAAACTTTGAGCATTCCCTTTATCATTAGCTGACCCTGATATGTCATGTATTTACTACCTCCCTCATGCTTCCATAACCATATGGAATGACATGAAGCGACTCTTTTTAGGGAAATTATTTCTTTCTTCTCTTGCTGCATCTATCCAAAAGAAAATAACTGGTATTCATCCATTCCCAAAATGAATCACTCTATGGGAACTATGAGAGGTTCAAAAATATTTTTTCAACCTTTTCACACAAACATATCACTAACCAACTCTTGATCCAATACTTCTATGAGTGGTTATTATCTATAAAGAGAACCCTTATTGATGCTTCAGGTGGCAGTGCACTTGTTGATAAATCTATTGAAGCTACAAGAGATCTCACAATCAACATGGTTGTAAACACACAACCATTACATAGTCGAGAACATGATAATGTAAATAAAGTCCAATATAGTCAATCGCTATAACTAAATAAGATTACCGAGTTGATCAGTGAACTTACAGGTCTTGAGAGACAACTAGAAGTGACTTCTAAAGACCCAACCTCATCTTCCCCACAATCATTGTTTCATGGACCTATCAAAAATTGTGGAATATGCAACTCAGCAGCTCATCCAACAGACATGTGTCCACAACTTCAATAGAATCCCTCTGATTCATCCAGACCAATGGAGCTAAATGCAATATATGCTCAGCGGAACACCAACCCTCAACAGTTAGGTCAGTTCATTAGAAACTTCAACCAAACCCACTCTGATGCCTTCTCTTCTACCTTCAACCAAGGCATGAGGTGTGGGAATACCATTTCTCATCCCCCCCAATTCCCTCCTTAAAACACAAAACAATTTTAATATGGTCAAGGTGTTGGTAACATCCAACAACCTTTCCCTTTTGTTCCTCGTCCTCAAAATATCAATCCACCTATTCCTCCTCCTGGATTACACTATCCTAGTGATCCTTCATAACTCCCAGAACAATAAAATCTCTTTCCCAAGAACCAAAATCAAGGTAATCCTAATTTCGGACATGCATCTTATTCCAAGAAAATATGTGTATGTGTTGTAGAAGAACATGACTTCATCACCCATTCTAGACTAAAAACTGTGAAAAACCAATTGGTCAACTTGCATACCACCTGAGCCAATTATAAAAATCAAATTCTTCCCAACTCCTATATCAACCATTACCCATCCCTAAAAGTAATGTAAGTCCAATTTCACTTATATTTGGGAAGAAAATTTATATGCCTCAATATATGTTTTCCTACTCTCAATTAAATGTTGACCGAGAAAATGAAAAAAACATGAAATAGAATCTAAATACATTCCATCACCTCCTTCCATTCCACATAGGAACCTAATTCCTTTTCCTCAAGATATTTCTTAACCAAGGAATTATATTGAACTCGCTCTTGAAATGGTTGAAATGATTAGACATGTTTAATTCATCATTCCTCTATTAGATTCCATTAAAAAATCCCTAAGTACTCGTTGATTCTTAAAACATTGTACACCCATAAGAGGAATCTTTGGACCGTAGAAAATGTTTCCACCCAATAGTGTATTCCCATAAACTAAAATGATCTAGGGACCTATATGGTTCCATTCCAAATATGAAGTTACAACATAGATGATGCACTAATAGACCTAGGATCCTCAATTAATGTCATTCCTAAATACAACTGATCCATCCTTGTTCTAGGTCCCTTTCATAGAATGGGTGTTGTAATTTTGTTATCCAATAGAAACACATCAAATCCTGTGGGAATAATTGAGGATATCCTTGTTCATGTGAATGATCTTATTTTCCCAGCTGATTTCTTTGTCCTTAACGTGGATGGTGAGAAATAATCTCCCCAATATGCTATGATTCTAGGAATAATGTTCCTTATGACATCTAAAACCAAAATTTATGTCCATGATGGAATCATATACATGGAATTTTCTGACCAACGGTCACGTTCATTATTTTTTAATCCATGTGATACCCATTAGAAAATCAATCTGTATTCTCTATCCATGATTCCAAAAGTCTATCTGAGAATGTGTTGAATCCCAATCCATCATGTTCTTCCTATTCTACTGATAGTGAAGTTTGTGAATATTTCATCCTCATAATCAATGTCATAAATATAAAATTTGATGTTGAAAATACAAATTCAAACTCGATTTATCTAAAGCATCATGAACACTCTTTGATATCACATCTCAAATTTGAAATCCGTTGTTGCAACATGTATGTTTATGGAAAAATGAACACGAATGTTCATTTTTTGATTATAATCAAATTATCCAACATTTTTTATTTCATACAAAAGATTTTACAAATTCTATTATATGTGAGGTGAACTTTGATCCAATGTGCTTATCTGGTATTGATAGGAGTGAAGGTTGTGTGATTTGTTCCACAATAAAAAAAGTGATCACTATGAGATTGAAATTGAAAATGTTTTGATGAAAACCATTGATATAAAAGATATTGAAAATTTTATTCAGTTTTATGACACCCCTAATACTCATCAATGTACTTCTATAAGTGATGAAATAAATGAGTTAAAAAATAGGGTTCTCATACTCTGATTTCTTATTATCTAGAGCTCGCAAAAACATACCATCAGATTTGAAGCATATTCCTTAACATAAAATAATAAAAAAACCAAGACTCAATAGTTTCCATAACACCTCATGTTGGAGTAAAAAGTGAGGATATTCATATTCACCTCCCAACCCCACTGAATTGCAAGCACAATATCCAGAAAGGGAAGAAATTATCCAATGAACAATCATGCATACCAATAGGGATGTTTTTCTGGATGTACAATGGAGTTGAGAAAATAGTATGGCCACCATCAAAATATGGGTAGTCCACTATAATTCCCCATCTATAGACAAAATAAATGATGTGATTCATTATAGGAACCCATTTTTCATTTAATTTTATGAAATTATAATTTCATTTTATATTTTTATTACATGGATACCAATTTTTCTTTTTCAAGTACCATCCCATAGGAGGCACATCAACTTCCATTAAACCACCACTGAATGTAGATAGCGACCCACCATATCCAGACTAGGGGGAACCTCTTACCTTTTAACTTACTCTTTATCACTTCCTCTGTCTCCCTCTCTCTTCTTCTTCCCCTCTCAATAACTTTTTACTAATTTCATGATCAAACCCTTTCTTTTTCCCTTTCCCTATTGTGTAGGTGTGTATTATAAAAACACAAAAAAAATAAAAGAAACTAAAAAATAAAAAAATGTAATAAAAAAATGAGTCGTACTTACTCACCGTTCAGTTTTGAGACTTTTTCTAACCATTTTGGGTACTTAAAAGACTTGGATTCATCTCCAAAATCTTATGTTTTCATCATCTCTTTGGATATAGAATATTGTGGAAAACCCAAAAAAATTAGAATGCTCCATTTTTTATTTAGAAAATAATTTTCCCCACCACTATGGAACACCATTTTATTACTTTCCAAGGCCACCTATGGAAATATTTTTAAAATGTGTGTTTTCACCGAAATTTGTGTGCCACCATTTTCCATTTGAAAATTTGAGCATAAAAAATGAACTATTTTATTATTATTTTTTATGTAACAACTTGTGGTAGGATTCAATATGGATGAATGAAATTTTATAAACCTCCCTAGATGGGGGAAAATTTAATTTTTTTGGTGAGTGAAAATGATTTTGTCATGGTTTTATATTTATTGCACATGAGGACATGAACAATAAAATGTGTGAGGGAGTTGATGTTATTAATGTTTTCATAACGTTTAATATAATCCATTTACTTAATTTAAAAAAAATTGCATAATTTTTATGAAATATTAATGTTTAAATATTAAATATAATATCAAATCACTATTTTAATTCATCATGATTCAAGTATGTTTAATGTTTTAATAATAAATAAAATCATATTGATCAAAATTTAATGGTTTTTCATTCTTATGATTTCTATTTCAATTAAAAAAATTCATTTGAAGGGTTCATTGGCCAATTCGTCTATCTTTTGTGTGATATGGACCACACAAGAAGACCAAAAGAATTTGTGATGAAACTCGACCATCTATGAAGATTGAATTTTTGGGCTGAATCCAGAATTCCAAATTCCTTTATTCTCCAACATTATTTGTTGGAAAGTATACGTATATTGGGATAAAACATTGAGGGCCCAAATCCAATAATAAGGGGCCCAATAGATGCTTTGAAATCCAGACCTCCATTTTTCTCAGAAATTAAAATCTTGAAAATATTCATGACATTTCTCATGATCTAGTCATCAACCCAAGCTGAGTTTTATATGTTTGATAGTGTAGATAAAGTTGGAATACGTTTTTAAAAAAATAATTCAGATTTGTTGATTTCTTCCAATTCAAAAATTATATTCAATTTTTGGCCATAGAAAAAGCATGGATAGAAATGGATTGTTTAACATTGTAAATTAAAACATCTATAACATTGTGTCTGAATGTTGGAATTACTCCAAATTTTGAGAGTGGTTGGATAACATTATTATCTACAACATTGAATAAGGATATATCTCTATAGTCAGATGTATGGATGTCCAAATCATTAAGCCAATTAGAGAATTATTTTGGGAATGCAAACAACCCACCACCATAGACAATAAATACATACCCTCCTCTCCTTTCATGTGCGATGGAATTTCAGAAGAGGGGAGAATATATTGTAATGACCAAATCCTTTACAGAGGCTTGGATGGACCATCTATGCTCATGTTTTCACTTGAGATACCTTTCATCTTCACGTTTTTTTCATTTACTTTTTTGTTCTTTATTATTGTAATCTCGTAAGTATTTTTTTGAAATTATATTTTAATGAAATTATCTTCTTTAATATCTCTTATCCACATAAAAATTATTTAGTTTAATATTATTTTTTAAAAATAATTTAAATTAATGTTAAAAATTATTCATTTATTGTTCTTCTTTATTTAATCTAAATTCTGTATTTAATTCCCTTCATCATTTTTCTGTGTGTTCTACCCACTACTCTTTTCTTATCTCTTTTTCCTTATCTTCTTAATTTAACATCATAATAATTATAACCAGATTACTAATCATTTCAATGGATGAGTAAATATCACATTTGGGTGAGTTATATTTTAGGTATTTCAAGTGACTTAGTGCTTTTTCTCGATTAATATTCTTTTAATTAATATTGTGTATGTTAGACTAAACAAGTCATGGTTTAATATTTTTTTGTATAATGTATGGATTATACTAGTTGTTGGAACCAAAAATACACTACCACAATAAGTTAATGATTTATATTAGAATTTTGTTTATGTTAAGGCTTGGATTAAAGTAATAACACATAATAATTTCAATGAATATCAATTTGTGATAAGGGTGTTAATTTATTGCAATATAAGACAAAGAAAAAACATATCACAAGCTTAACTACCTAATGATGAAAACATCACAATATTTATCAATATGATAGAGGTATTTTCTGAATTTCCTTCTTTAGTGTGAATTAATATGATAGAGGTATTTTTTGAACCACATGAGAATCACAATAGGCAAATATCCTCCCATTTCTCCTATATTAATCCTCCTTTTGAAAGCCCCTATGAGGCTTTGAAAGCATTTACCTTGATAGCCACATTACAAGCCCAATAACGTTTTTCACCCAATATAATATTGATTTTGATTGCATATTTTTTTGGAAATTTAATTATGGGGTGAAAAAATTTTATTTGGGTACCCTTTTATTGATTTTAACCATGTTATCATAGGCTTGAGGGAATGAAAAAATTTATGTGTGTGGGAGAGGTTTTCAATAAGTGCATTTTGGGGATTGTAACGTACTTTTATTTATGTAATTTTTGAAATTTTATTGTCAACTATTAAAAAAATCAAAAAAAGAAAAATAAAGGAAAAAAAATTGGTTGTGTCTTGGGTGGGTTAAACATCACTCTTTCTAAAACATTGATCTTGGTATAACAGTTAAAATTATTATTTTGAGGAGATCAATAATTTGTTGGGAGATGAATGTGATATATATTTCAATTACAACATTCAAAAAAATATAAAAAAAAAGAAAAAAACGAACAAAAATAACACTTTCATTGTATTCTTAAGTCATTTGGGAAGTTTCTTGGTTTGTAAAAATTTTATCTTCTCATCCACATTAAATTCACATCCTCTGTTGTGTCTTATTTCACATTTTTTCTCTCATAAATATGTATTTCCATTTCCATTCATGTCTCATTTCAAAAAAAAACGTGCCTTGTTTTTCCCATGGTGGAGATTTAACCCATTTTTCCTATCTTTTGGATATCATATTCCTACCATTCCATAGCCTCTCATTTCCCATAAATTAATACTTCTTTTGAAATCCACATCAAGCCTATGACAACCTTTTATTTGATAGCCACATTATAATCCCAATACATTTTCCCACCCAATATCAACATGGATTTTCCATTCATAATTTTTTTTTAATTTAAGTATGGGGGAATTGATTTCATTTCTGGTTCCCTTTTGTTGATTTGCACCATGTTATCATATGCTTGAGGGAAAGAAAAAATTTATATTTAGGGGATAGGTTGTCATTCAATGAGATTTTGGGAATGTAATTTACAATAATTTATGTACTTTTTTAAATGTTATATACATATGTTCAAACAAAAATAAAAATAAAAAAAATAAAAATAAAATAAAATAATAATGTGTTTTGTATTGGGTGGGTCAAAAATCACTCTTCCTCAACCTCTGATCTTGTTATAACTAATACAATTAGTTTTTTGAGGAGATCAATAATGTGTTGGCAGATGAGTGTGAGATATCTTTCAAGTTCAACATTCAATAAAAAAATAAATTAACAAAAAGAAGAATTGGATTATATTCATATTTCATTGGGAGAAGTTTTGTGGTTTGTAAATATTTCGTCTTTTAATACACATCAAACTTCCTTCCTCTTTTATGTCTTATTTAACATTTCCATTCATGGGTAATATGTATTTTTATTTCATTTCATATATCATTTAAAAAAATAGAGCATTGATTTTTCCATATTGGTGTTTTACCCCCATTTCTCTATGATTTGGATATCAACAACTGACCGCCCCATAGCCGTAGAAACCCACCTAAAAATACCACTTGATTTTAGTTCACTTTGGGATTGGGAGTAGATGTTGAGGGATCTTCCAAACTAAAAAATTCTCACTATTAGATGGTGAAAGATTGAACCAACAAAAATAAATTTTAATCATATTGTCCGGAGTTCGTTTTCTGTACCACCATTTTCCATTACTAAATTTGATCATGAAAAAATGAATTGTTTTTGGAATAATGTTTCTGTGACAAATTGTGGGGGAATTCATTGTGGATGAGGGAAAATTTATAAACCTTCCCTGATTCGGTAAAACAAATTTTTAATTTTTTTTGTTGAGTGGAAATGAATTTTTCATGGTTTTATATATTTTGTTCATGAGGACATGCACCAGACTATGTGTGGGGAAGTTGATATTATTAATATTTTACTAACATTTTATATACTCCCATTACTGATTTTATATGAAATGTGCGTAATTTGTGTGAAGTATTAATTTTTTAATACTAAATATAATTTTCGGGCACTATTTGAAGTCATCCAAATTCAAGTCTATTTAATGTTATAATAATATCCATTAATGTACTTATCCATATTGAATGGTTCCTATATTTTAGTATTCCTTTTTAATATAAAACATTTCATTAGAAGGTATCATGGGCCAATTTATACATCATAAGGGTGATATGGACCACACAAGAAGACCCAATGAATTTGTGATGAAACTGGACCAGCTATGAAGATCCAATTAATAGGCTCAATACAGAATTCCAAATTTTGTTTCTATCCTAAAATGTTCAGGGGGAAATGTAAGGAGTCATGGGTAATTATTTCATGGCCCAACTCAAATAACAAAGAGCCCAACTATTGGTTTGAATTCCATCCCACCATTCAGAAAGGGAATTAAAATCGAGACACTATTCATGACATTTCTCATGATCTATTATGCAACTCAATATAATATTTTTCAGTGTGAAATTGGAGATATAGGGGGCCTACATTGTTGAAGAATGAATTTCAAATTTAAGGCACCTTCCTATTAAAAAATCCATTCACATTTTTGACATCTAAAAAACATAGATAGAAATGGATTGTTTAACATTTTTTATGAAAACTGTAATAACATTGGATCCATAAGTCCAAATTACTCAAAAATTGAGAGTTTTTTGAAAAAATTATTATCTACAACTTTGAAGAAAGAGATATCTTGAGATTCACCTATCTGGATGTCCAATGTGTCAAGCCATGTGGAGGGGTAGTTTTGTAATGAAAACAATCCACCACCTCTGGCTATAAATACATCCCCTCCTCTCCTTCAAAAAGGCATGTATTTCAGAAGATAATAGCATATATTGGCATGACTAAAGCCTTTCCAATTGCTTGGAAGGAACATCCATACTAACGTTTTCTCTTGAGATATAGTTCCTCTTCTGTTTTCATTTACATTTTTATTTTTCTTCATTTGTAATCATGTAATTGTTAGATTTTTTAATTCTATTTTAATGCATATTTCTTCTTCTTCAACTATTATTCTCATCCATCATCTGTTAAATAATATTAGTGGTCTTAAAATATATTAAATATAGTTGAATCCTCTTCCCTTATTGCGCTTTCTCAATAAATCTAAAGTTATTATTTAATTCCCTTAACTATTTCTCTATGTGTGTGTTTGATGCATAACTCTTTTCTTATCCCTTTCATTTTCATCACTTATTATTTCATCTTCATAAAATTGTAAACAGATTATTAACCACCCAAATGGGTGAGTAAATCTCTCATTGGTGTGAGTTATAATTTTTGTACGTTAAGTGATTGATAACTTTTTTTCGATGAATATTCATTGAATTAACATTGTGTATATTGGACATAACATGTCATGTATTAATGACTTGTTTTGTTCAACGAGTGGATTTTATTCATTATTTGAACCATAAATACACTACCTTAAACATGATATGATTATGATTAGAACCCTATGTTATGTTAAGTATTGGATTAAATCTTTAACACATGGGAATTCCAATCAACATAAACTTGTGACATGGGATTTAATTTAATGCAATATAAAGCAAGGCTCAAGGATATCATAAGAATGACTCACTATTGATGAACTCACCCCCAATATTTATAAAATAGTTAAATCAAATACCAATAATTAATCACATCATTTACTCTCTGCAAACAAACCACCCATTCAAAATAAAATCAACTAAAAACAATTGACTAATAAAAAGTATCATCACGGAGGATTCGACTCGAGTGCTGCTATACCCATTAGAAAAGAACTAGAACCTTGAACGGTTGATAGGAAAAAATCAGTCGTGCCTTCACCATCTATCTTCGCAGAGGAATCCTAAAATAGATAAAAATGGTCCATTATCAGTTGATTATACATAGTGAGCTGAATCTTATACAAAATAAAATAAGGAGACAATGTTGCAACTCGTTTGTATGCATTGAGTAGAAAATTAGAATTCACTGTCCTCGTGTGTGGATATGTCAGCCTCCGTACCAACACTGGACCTCCCGAATATGAATGTATGACTCACAAAATTTATCATTGATTCCCCAAAACAAAAACAACAAAATCTCTGTTTTCGAGGAAGAAATGACCTCCTATGATACTACTTTGTCATGACGAGTCCCCAAGGGCTCGTGCGATGACATACCCCAAGCTCATCACCCAATGAATAGGAGTTGGCAACTAGCACCAAAGGAATCAACCTGAATGTTGGAGGCATATTCGAAAGTACCTATATGTACACACATGCCCAATCGTGCCTCAAAACTAAAGGGAGAAAAAATATACTAAAACAAGGGTTATGTTAATGTACAACTAAAAACAAGTGGGCGAGAATACAAACTCCACAAAAAGAAAATAAAATAGACATGTACAAAGAGACTCGAATAGTCATCCATTGAAAACCCCAGCTAATGGTAAGAGTAGTGTAGCAACTGGAAGACAAAGTAGTACATATTGTCTAGCTGGTCTTACTAGGCCCTCCTTGCTATTAGGACTCCATGCCTTCCCTTGAAACATCTGTCATAAACACAAGACACAACGTGTGTGGGTAAAGCCTAGGTAGTGGTGAGTGAAACATCACTCAGTAGGGTAACCCATTCCACTAAGGAGAAATAACATAAATAATCCATAACGAAATTCCAAAAGTTGTGTATAGCTCACACCAAATATATTCTAGAGTAGGAGAGGTTCATCAGTTATAGTGAATAACATTTTGTACTATCGAGGGACTCATCCTTGATGAATCACTGCTCATCTATCATGCCGCTATTGATTGACATGAATGCTACTCATATACTAGGTCACAAAAGATACACATAACATCTTCTCATCTGTAGGACCATTATGGATCCACATGGTTGCTGCTCATCTTTTGGTCCAATAAGGATCCACACAGTTGATGCTCATCTACCGGGCAATTATGGATCCACATAGCTTCTACATGATCCATCGGTCATACCTCAACTAACACTAATTCCAACATAGAATAACCCAATAGATTGCTTCTTCGTATTGGTTCCAACGAATTAGATGGTCCATTGAAGGGAAACACACTTGTAAGATACAACCATTTTTTTAAAAAGGGGTTGGTTTATTTTGGGCCTAGTCTCACTCAGTCGGACCAAAATGAAATGTCCCAGCCTGGGGTCTAAACTGCCAGGTCACCCAGTGACCTAATCTATATCAATCCTGGCCCAATCGGGCAGGCAAGTCTATTTTTCCTTCATGGGCCACATTGCGGCCAATGCAACCCAACATTAACTCACTGGACAAGTCCTCTAAAACATACCAGCTTAAGGAACTGACCGGGCCACTCGAGCACCCCAGTCCAATTATCCTTGTTTGGCCAGTTCGGTATAACCGAACTAGATCATCCTGCCATGGTGAGGGCTTGTATTTCTAGTCAACTCTTCTTCCCCCTTTGTTCAGCGCAGACTGAAGATACGGGAAGCTGCATTATGTTGTGCATGATGGAACCATTTTTCCAGCTCAATACCACTACCGATGATCCATTTCCTCCCGCTGTTCCACAATGGTGTGTGATCCTCTTACTTGATGTTGGTTGTGACTCTACTACCACATCAGAATACCAACGAGAGCACCAACACTTTCATATGCAGGCCATCGAAGATGCTCCGGTGGTTTGTTTTTTGAATCATATGTGACTATGTAACCATGGTGCTTCCGCCTTCACTATGATGGCCTCGAACATTCCTTTACAACATTTGAAAAGTCCTTCACCAAGAACTCCCAAGGAGGATGGAGGAAATTGTTTGTTTCTCTTAGTCTACACCCTCTTCATTAGAGGTTTAAAGCAGGGGAGGCTCAGGATTACAATTGCATCAACAATAAAATTAACCCTGAATAGAAAACCTAATAGCGGCACCCTCTCACAACCACACAAGATCCATGTATTAATGTGGTTGTGGGTCAATCTGTGTTCGTCATTTAAAAAAAAATTGGAAAAATCATTAAAATAATTCATGACCCAAACAAAATTTATGTTTTTTGTCATAGTACATTGTCTTCAAGGGTCCAAGAGGTCAATGGAATTCATCATTTTTTGAGGCACATCAAAGTCGATGACTTCCCCCAGCGTTCGTTGTTCATTATTTGGGAGGAAATAAATCTGATTTTCATTACAGAATCATCAATGATTAAAACCTGATTCCACCAACACATTAAACACATAAATAGAAAACAAGTCACGCCATTTCTGTTACTCTGTGATGTTGCATCGATGATTTAGTTCTCTAATGAAACATCCTCACTATTAGGCATAATTAAAGTATCATTCAAATATATGTTAATAGTCCATTAATGAGTTATATTAATGCATCTATTGACTTTATCCTTTCTACACCAAATCACTACTACATCATCACTGATTAGTGAGGAACGAAATATAAATATATTTTATCTTATGTTTTTAAATTTCTAGAAATTTCCAAAAAATAACTTTTTCATTTCACCCATGTCGGTCAATGTTAAGTTATTTATAAGATAATCCCATTATTTTGAGTTCAATTGTGCTCTCTGATTTTTGATCTGAGTAGTGTTTCAAATGTTAGAAATATCCACTCTCACGTTTAGTAAACATACCATACAAAAAGTAAAAAATTCCCCCCTGGGATCTTTGGGACTCGGAATCACGTGTCGTCGGAGTATGTGGTCTCTAAATAATTCCATATTATTTTTTAAATAAAAATCATGGAAATTAATAAACAACACACATTTGATGGTTTTTGGACTAGAAGTATTATATTCATGAAATTACTCTTTTTTGTTCATGGTTTCCACGAAGTCATATCCATAAGACATAATTATTTTTCCCTAGAAAGAAGACTGTGGGTTACATAAATGGTAGAAATGATTAACAAAGGAAAGTAGACTAAATTTATTATTGATAAAGATTGTGTCCTCAGATTTGGAAATATAATATGTGTTCCTTGTGATTCATGTATAATAAATTAATTTTTAGGTGAAGCTCATATTTTTATGATTTCAATTCAAACTAGTAAAACTAAAATATATAGATTTATTCATGATGAATACTAGAGAGATTGAATGAGAAGTGATATTGTTTATTTTACCATGAAATGTCACACTTTTAAATTGGTTAAAGCATTGAAACAACTATGAAATGTTATTCATCATACATTGGATGTTCTATAGTGGAAATAGAATAATATATGCATTGATTTCATGGTGGTACTACAAAATAATTATTGACGTAACAGTTCTATTTGGTTTTTATGATCGATTGACTAAATCAACACATTTAATTCTTATTTTAGACAGTATTTATCTTGATCAACATTCTTGGTTATATCTTAAATAAATAATTATCATACCTGGAGTTCATATCTCCATTTTATCTGTATGTGATCTCAGTTTCACTTCGTACTTTTGGAAAAGCCTTCAGAAGATGTTGGGAACAGAATTAAATTTTAGAAACGATTTTATTCATCAATATATTGGATAGTAATAGTGAACATTTAGATCATTGGATGATATGTTTTGATATTTTTCAATGGATTTCCAGTGATTTGGGATCATCACATTTTCTTGGTGAAGTTTTCATATAATATCATTAATCATTCAAGTGTAAAATTATAGATTGTGAGGCATTATAAGGAATATTGGGGTTAAAGTAAAACATTTTTGGATGAAATATGGGAAGGTATTTTTATGGGAATATAATTAGTAGGGTATTTTTATGAGAAAGAGAAGATGATCTAGACACATTGAGGACTGGTCAGTGTAGGGAGAAAATCAATGTAGTTAGCATGAGGAAGGAACATTATTGTGATGTAGGAGATCATTTTTTCCTTAAAATATTTCAATGGAGAAGTGTTATGCATTTTGATTAGAAATTCAATCTATGTCCAAGGATCATTGGGCCCTAACAAATCATGGGTAATGTTGGAAATATTTCAAATCGGTAATCTTTACCTCTGATTTCATCCTATGTACATAATGTTTTTCATGTTTTGATGTTAAGAAACAATGATTTAGCTTTATCTTCTATTTTAATCCCTAAAGAAGTTCTGTTAGAAGACAATATTTACTATAGGTAATATTATTTTAGATTACTAATAATAGAGATAAACTTTAGTGGAACAAAGTAATGCACCATATTTCGGTTTTCTGGAGGACACACATGGTTGAATAAGGAACATGGGAATATGAAAATTATATAAGGGAAAGGTATCCCAATTTCATTAATAAGTGAAAAATTTGAGAGGATAATTTTTCAAAATAGGGGAGAATAGAAAAATTGAGGTAGAAATTGAACAACTGGTTCCCATATTTAGTACTATTTTTGAATTATCTTGTTAAATTAATTATGTTATGCAATTCATAAAATAAATAATTCTATTAAATTAATTTATTATATGGTTATATTTAAAAGAATAATTTTGAACTTATAGAATTCTACTTTTATAGAACTAATTTCATTTTTTAATACATCATGTTAAAATTTTCGTACTGTGTAATTTTGATATTTTTCAAAAAAAAAGAAAATTTTTGTTTAATAGTAAAAAGTATAGTTTTAATAATAAATTATTTTTATAAGATCATAAAAACATGAATTATGATTTAAAATTTAATAAAATTATGTAAGGAATAAATTATGATAGAAATATTGTAAAAAGATAATTACATACAAGTAAATTATAATTTATTTCATAATAAATATAAATATCATTGTAATTGCTGATAAAGTACCTTTATAGTGTTCACAGAATCAAATTTGGTTCCATAGAGATAATATTTATTTTCTAAAAATAATTTTCTCAAAAAAATTAATATTTATTATTTATAATTGATGTTTTTTTGCTTATATTTTCTAATATTAGATTAATATAAATTTTATCTTATTAAAATGCAAGTCAAATTCTTACGTAAGGCATGAATAGTAAAATTAACAAATTAAATAATTTCCCTTGGTAGGGATATAAGTACGTATATATAATGATTGAATATAAAGGATTATCTTGAAATGAAATAAATTATTTTTATGATAGTAATCTATTTTCAATTCTTAGTATCAAATAATTATCATTAATTCTAATGCAACGCTGATGTAGAGCATAGGAAAGCAAAGGTATAATCAATAAATGATTTTAATTAAATAAATAAGAATCATTAAAGGAAAAACCTTATGGATCAATCATATTGGTTTTTTATATGTAGACACTGTTATTCCAAGGGTCCAATTAATTACTGTTTGGATCCACATGAATATGATTAAGAATTATATAGTATTTTATTCCAAGTAAATTAAATCTGTTCAGAATTTTTTTAATAATATAATGATTTAATATATGGTTTTCAAGAAGTGATATTGAAAAAAATAATATTTAATATAAAATCTATTAATTTGACCTCATTAATGGATGTTTATTTTCAGTTTTTCATAAATAAATAAATACATTAAAGGATTTCGTAATGATAATTTTTATTAATTATTTACATAATGAAAAAATCAAATAAATGACATTAATGACAATAACATTATTATAATTTTATATTTTTAACATAAAAAGAAAATTCTATATATGAATATGATTTTTTTGGGATTTAATAAAATGTTTGTATTTTAATTTGAATTTTTTTTATCTTTTTAACATCATTTTTTTAATAGTGTAAAATTTGGAAAGAAATAATATTTCATGAATATAATATATTATTAAATTATTTGAAAAAATTATTGTATAAGGATATATTTGATATGATTTTTCAAAATTGTTATCACAATGATATTTTTTGACTTTTGTGAGCCTTTGCCTCTATGTTAAACATAATATAATATAATATTTTAGGTTGTTCATAAATTTTTACTCATCTCTCTTATAAAGTGACAAATTAATTCACATAATTTCATCCGATAAATCCATATCCATCAAAATTATTCTTACACATGCCATTCTACTCATCCCATTACACATTCAACTATTTTTTCCTCAAACATATATTTTTTCAAGTGCATTAAAAGGTTCTTATGTAGTAATATTAAAGATTACAGTTCCTCATCATTATTTTTTATATTCATTCTCACATCTACCATATCCTCTCACCTATAAAATTGTTCATGGTAAATCTAGTATCATATATAGAGTGGATGTTTATATATTTAATGTTATATAAATCATAAAATATATTATTTTCTCTTTTTAACCTTAAAAACAAAATATTCTTCCATGGTGTGTCAATTTTCCGCATTCAAGGATAATGATTTTTTGATTAGCTTTACTACATTCATGGAATATTTTAATTCACATGTTATTGTTTAAAATGACCAGAATATAAAGACACGTTCTCAATTATAGAGTATTATTTCAATTTGATATTAAAATTCATAATAAACCGGCCTTGTGACAATCAATCAAATGCACCCCAAAAAATCAAAATAAAAAATATTTTTAACAAATTAGTGGAATGATATTATAATAGGAAAATGTAAGGTATTATGAACATGATAATAATTACGTAATAAATTTATAACACACTTTTAATAATTATACATGAGTTTGGAACACATTTTCTATAAGTCTGATCTATGGTAAGGGAAACTTTGACTAAAACATTATTATAAATTCCTATATATATATTATTCTAAATATTTCTATTTCATGTCCATGTTTAAATTTTTTTAGGAATATAATTATATATACATAATTATTTTAAAATAATAATTTCTAAATTCGTATCAAATGTTTCCAAAAATTTATCATTTTCATGTTTTATATAAATTATATTATTTTAAATCCTCTTTAATGTCAATTATTAAAAAATTTAATTTTAGTTACATATACAAAATGAGGTGATTTTCTAGATTTCATTATTACATAGTTTTTTTGTCTCCTTTATAATATTATTGTTTTATAATAAAATAATTTTTTTATATGTACACAATATAATTTTAAAATATTTAATTTTCTTCAAGAACTATTTTATAATACATGTTTTCATGTTTTATGATTATCTACACATTCTTGGGAGTTGTTTATGATGAAGAATGGTCCCATTATAAGATAAATTCATGTGGGTCAAGGATAGCTTCACATTTCATCGGGTATGTTTGATGTTTAAAGTAATGGTTATTCCAAGTGTAACTATGATAATTAAATTATAAGGGTGTTGTGAGGGTTACATTGTAATATATATTTGAGGCTTATAAGTCATAAGGTATTATAAATGGTGTTCATAATATATATGTATGGTAATAAAATAATTCCCCAAGTTGGAAAATTGGTTTTTTATTCTTGTTATGTTTTATGGAAACATCTTGTTTTCAAAATGTAATTTTATATTACTTTTAATGGTGATAATTATATTATTCATCTGTTTATAAGTATTTATAGACTAATGGTATGCCTCCTTTTTTATGTCCCATACTGAACATTTTGTGATTATCTCTTATTTTAAAAAGATTTTCATAGGCTTTATGTTGGGGTATGAGAAAAGAAGAATCCAAGATATATTTTGTGAGACATTTATCATGGTTTTAAATCATGTTTTCTTTTAAATATTGTTATAAAAAATGGGACTTCTTTTAATATAATCTACTTGGAATGTATTTGGGTTATTATTTATGAATTTTGACCTAAATATCATAAACCATATACCAAAAAGATCTTTTTAAATGTACATAATTAAATAATAGATGAATTAACTAGATTATGTATTGTTTAATGCTGGGTCCATACACCAGATCCTTATAAAAAGAATTTCATTATGATAAAGTTGGTGTCCCAAACTCATTTTCATGAACATTATGAATTTTTTATGAGTAATTCATGATTTTTTATTTAAAGGATATTGGTATATTTAAAAATTGGACTTAGATGATAAAATTTCATAATTTTTAAGGCTATAAACCATTCAAATAATGTTCACATATCAATTAAAAGATCTAATAAATGGACCTAAAGTATATATTTTACATAATAGAAATATTGTAAGAGGATTTCATTGAAAAAAATGTGGGAAACTACTTATATAAGATGAAAATTATATTCTTAGGTTAGAAAATTATTTATAATCTATGATAAAAAATTCATAGAACATTATTTTATGATTTATAACGACATGAAGTGGATGAATTTCAGAAAGGGTAGAGTGGAAATAAATATATACATCAAATAATACTAATAGGTTCCTTTCATTATTATTTTTTATATAGATTAATAATTATTTTTTTATAAAAGATCATGATATATATGGAACGATTTATAATGAAATTAAGGATTCATTTGAAATTACAATTGGTAGATATATGAGATAACTTAATGGTTATATAATACCACAAGGGAATGATAAAATCATTATTTATCATGAAAATTATGTAATATAACATATGGAAATATTAAAAATAATAGGTAAAATAATTATTTACACACTAACTTCAGTGGGAAAATTTTTTTCTAAATATGAGAATATGGAAAAATTTAACCAAATGGAGTTTTGAAATATTATTGGTAGATTTTATAACATATCTCATTTGATACTAAAATGAAGTATTTTTTCAATGTTTATAGATGATATAAGAGTCCTCTAAAATGGCCAAATTTATTTCTAGAATAATTATTTCCCAATATATAAAGGGTAAAGCATATATAAGAGACACAAATATAAATGAAAATTTGGATTTTTTTGGTTATCCTGATGAATATTGGGTAGGATTTATTGATGATACAATATTAAAATCTAGTGTGGATCTAATTAATAATTGTATATTTGTTTTATTTAACACAAATTAGAAAAAATTATTATGTTTAAACACAACAAAAAAAAGAATATCTTGGAGAATCATATGCTACCACATAGTTTGTTTGCATGAAAATTCAATTGAAATTATGAATTTCAGTCAGAAGATGACACCTTTTCAATGATGTGATAAATATATTTCTCTAAAATTTACAATGAATATGATTCTAAATTCAAGAAGAAGGTACTTTGATATATATTGTCACGTCATGATGTATATTGTGGAGAAAAATAAATTGATGACTCAGTTTTATCCATCAAAGGGAATAAATGGTTCCATTTTAAATAGGACATTGTAAATAGATTATTTTTTGAATAAATGTTTGATGTTGGGTTTTTAACTCACCTTACATATCTTTAATAGAGGTTGTATATTCCCCCCTATCTCCTTTTTTGTATATTGTTGTCAATGGGGTTGAATAACTATATAATATCTACATTGAATTATGTTACACCTATTTAGAGAGTGTATATAATTATGAAGACAATTTAAAAAGAGTAATCAATGATTTTAGTATGTCTATGTTGTCTTAAATGTTTTTTGATGTGTTTATAAGAGGTTATTCTAATTGAGACCATTTTTTCTAATTTGTGTGATTATATTTTAAGGCACTAAATAATAATAATAAAATCTATTTAATCACTTCACTTAGATATAATGGAAACCTTTTTAATTGATTCTAATTTTGTACACTATATATGCTCATATTGGGTTATAATTATTTGATATCGATCCATTTATGAAATTTTATAGATTTAGTGATTTTTCCATGGTTAAGAAAATATAAAGGTGGATTTTATTTATTGAAGGATTCATTGTCATGATGATCTTAATGTGGATCATTTAAAGTTTGTTGGTAGTATTAAATTATTTTTATGAATTTTCATTTATAATCATATGTTTTATAAATTTTTTCCTTCTAATACAATTGGGAGGGCTACAATTTTGGTTTTACCATTAATATTCACCCGCTAATGTAATAATTATGGGGTGATATTTTAGACGTTCTACATATAGACTGAAATTTTTGCAGTGATACAACTAAGGTTCTATAATATGGGTACTACATTTGGTTGTTGTCATTAAGGTTCTACTGAAATGGTGTATCCTTTGGGGTGTTATGGGTATGATGATATTGCCAAATTCTATTGTGGGTTTTCTACTATCAGGTAGTAGTATTGATTTTATACAATTAAGTGTTATTATGGGTGTGGTCCATCCATATCATCCATAGGTATGTGATTTCTTGATTATAAATAAATAATATTGGTGAGATGAATAGTATTTTATGGTGGAATGAAATTGAAACTGATATGGAAAAGTATTTTTTAATCAAAGTACTAAATATCAATATTTAATGTATCATGATTTTATTACAAGGATCTATTAAATATATTAATATTGATAATGAAAATATATGAAATCTAATGAAACCATTCTCATTCTCCTAATAAAGGATAAAAAGGTATGATGTTCAAATTGGTACACAAATTAAGTGGCATTAAAATTGGCTATATTTTCAATGACATTTATATTCATAATGTTGTTTCTGATGATGGTTGAATACATATGTAAAAAGAAATAATTTTGATCTTTATACTCTGTTTAAATAATGTTAAACCAAATTTTATTCAAGCATAAATACATTATTATAGAATGATAGATTTCTTTTCTTCCATTAAAGGATAGTGATTTCTTAAGAGGAAGAATTATAATAATGAAGCAAAAATGATCCCATATCTGTATCATACTTGTATTGATACGTATGTGTACATTTATTATTAATGAAACATAAGTTTGAAAAAAGAGATAAGTTGATGTGTTAATTTCGTTATGACTTGATGCAGTTTCAAATAGTTATGTAATCCATTTACCATGGAATTTATTTTGATGGAAATAAATAATTTCTTCATGGATTTTTAATTTAAATAAATTTATGAACAATTCAAAATATTTTAATTAGAAATGTTGAGAAAATATAACTATCATGAATTGTTATATTTTCTTAGAATGTTTTTATATTAGTAGGTTCATGTGATAATTGTTTGATTACGAGCTATTGATAATGATGTGGTTATTTTATGGACAGTTTTACTTGAAAATTTAAGTAAAGTCTTTCTTAAGAATGAATCTATGTGTAACGACCTAAATTTTTTAATAACTTTTCGTTTCCTGATTTTGTGTGTTATTTTATTTTATACTCACCAAAACTATTTCATTTAATGAAATGAGTATAATTAAAATGATACTATTGGGTTTCTACTGTTACATGATCGTTGGTCAATATGACCGTTGTAAACTAAATGCTATAATTTTTTTCTATAAATACAGGTGATCTAGGATAATTAATACAGAAAGAAGATTCGATGGCCTCCTCCAGTAGTCTCGGGCTGATCGAAGCCCATATGAAAGATCTTTGGAAGGAGGTAGCACAAATTGGATATGTTCTGGACCAAACCCAAGCCGATCATCATCGTGTGAAGCTGGAATGGAATCTTCATTGAGAGAAGTTCATGCTAATAGAAATCACCACTTGGAAAATTTCGGCCGAGCCTCCCATGATTCTTTCACCATAGAACAGATTACACTTAGGTCCAATGCAGTTGTTATAAGGGGCTACGTTAGAAGACGTCAGCTGCTTCATGTAATCCTATAATATAAATAAAATTGTCATTTATTCTTATTGTATTATTGATGAATTTTGGAAAATAGATATATTAAAATATTTATGTAAACCTTAAATAATTAAAAATGTGTATTGATCTTCAAAAAATGGTCTTGTACAACGGAGTTCAGTATAAATTTAGAGTCTAATAAGATCAACATAATTTTTGGTGAATAGAAAATTATTAAAAGCGATTTTACACTTATGATTAGAAATGTTACCAAATGGATTATGTAACCTCACTTAAGAAAGTATTAATATAATTCAGGCACCATGATTAAGTAAAGTGATTCAATAAAATAGGTAAATAATTTTTTAATAAATTATTTCTTAAGAATTAGTTTTTTCAAGTAAATAGTGTTTTGAATTTAAAAATTAAATTAAAAATATTTTTAAAAATATTTTCATAAAATGGAGTTCATTTTTGAAATCAGTGCATCGATATTTGGTTAAGGTGATTTTTTGGTATTTTTCTGAAACAAATGAATTTTTAATGAATATAATTTTTATTTTAAAATTAAATTAATAATATTTAGAAAATTATTTTCCTAAAATGGAGTTCATTTTTTAAATCTGAGCATCAATATTTGGTTAAGGTGATTTTTTGCGATTTTTTCTGAAATAGTTTAATTATCAGTGAATAGTGAAAATACAGTTTTGAGTATCGGGTGTTTAATTACATCATTAAGTATGTAATAATTATGTAATCATTCTGGTGGACTTATGAATAGTAATATAAGGTATTACGTGTCCCAAGTGTCCAGTATCATGGTAAAATACCATGGGAATGCCCATGGGTTTGTGAATACCACCGATGAGGTATCCCTTGGCCATTAATGACTTGTTCCATCACTTCCCCTATAAATACCAAGACATTCCCTCATTCATTTCACATTCAAATCCTCGCCAATGATGTTTTAGTATCTTTACCTCCCAAGGAGTCCTCCCAAGGTTCTCTCAATCCTCCCAAGGTCCTGACCTTCATTCTTTCAAAGTTACTCATCATGGTAAGTGATCCTTTCACCCTCCACTTTTACGTCATGACTTCCTTTATGTTTTGTCTTCTAGTTTCCATATCACTATATTGAGGTTATCTTATTATATGTTATCATTATAGTCCATTTCAGGTCTAATTGTTGATAGACCCTTTCTGCTCTCATCAATTAGTTTTCAGAATTTTTATGTGACGCTGTTAGGCTGGTGAATTTCTCATAAAATAAATCGAATATTCTCTTTTATTTTATGTTTTCTTTTCATGTGGTATTTACATAAAATATCCACACCATGATCTTATACTATACCCATACAGTATTATAACTTTTTTATGAGTGTGTGTCCCTTGTCCCCTCTCTTTTCAATGTTTTCTAAAACCATTTTATATACCCGTTATGCTGCAGAAATTTCGTCTTAAAATTTATATCTCTCAAGAAATTCTATTGTTTATTTATGTGAATACCATGACCAATTACGTCTCTATGTATTTTCATAAATATTTTAAAATTATATATTTGATTCTGGATTTGACATACATATAACCCTCACTACCTTTCCATGGGTTATAAATGACATAATGATATTATTTTTTAAGCACTATTTAAATGTCATGATTTTTACATGAAATCTATTTCTCTGATTCCATTTGGGTTATTTAGGAAATTTTTTATTATGATATATGTGTCTCACATTAATTGAAATCCATATTATGGATTCACCCTGATATCACTCCAATGCATTGGGTAATGATTTAATCACTAGAGATGATAATTTTCACGATACCTTGGTGAATAACCTTGGTAATTTTAAAGACACCTTGAGGATGGACCTTGGTGATATGTTCATGAATGTCTAAATGAGATGTTGTAGCCACATATTCTTTTTATTTTCTATATTATATTCATTATGATATTCCTATACTTCCATTGCTCATGCCTTTTTCCTTTAATTCATGTTCTTATTGATATCACAAGAAAATTTATTCACTTGTTTACCCCTTACTAGGCCTTCTTCTCACCCTTTCCTTTGTTTTATGTCTCTAGAATATGATATACAGTAATTGTACATTGGATGAACCTATTATGGTGGCTTACAAGTGGTTTAGAATAATTTTTTATGTTGTTTTCAGGTATTATGTTTCTGATTTCCAAGACACTGGACTATAAAGATACTTTTTCTGTAAAATGTAATGAAATGTTATGTATTAAAAAAGATAGATTCAATAGTTTGAATCAAAGGATGGATTAGTTATTAATGGAAATTAGGCTATGAAAACATTAGGAAGAACCTTATAGAAAAGTTTAATTATAGGAAAAATAATTGGCATTTTTGTGAGTATAGAGTTAGTGGTTTACCAAACAAATACATCCCTATCTGGATACTGGCAGGTAGAGGTGGCTCTGGCACAGATGTACATAGGGGTAAAACATGAAAACACCCTTATGAGCTTGACTCGTATGGGAACTGGTGCACTACAATGGCCCTTACTGCACTCTTGGTTATGAAACTCCCAGGGGATATGTTTGGTTAATCACAATATTTTTTTGATTCATTGTGAATGTATTATAGGGAAATATAATTGTTGAAGCATGATTGTTTAAGACATAAAATCATTTATCGTTAAAATATTCATAAATGAAATAAGTTTCTAACTATGACTTAACTCTTCTATAAAAATTACGGGAAATAGGAGGAACCATGAAAATATTCACTACAATGGACCATGCGCTGACGACCCTCCGATGTAAGTCGGAATGGAATCATTCATGCAAATGATGAACCAAATGACTCAAGTTATGGGAAATATCATGAATCAAGCTGAGAAACTGATCTCACCACGAAGGGAACAACATTTTGTTGAGTCATTTATGTGTCAACGACCACCAACCTTCAGTGGATAGACTAACCCATTGATTTCTATAAAGTGGATCAGCTCCATCGAGAAGATCTTTTCTATTCTCCGTTTTTTAGAACAACAGATGGTCACCTTGGCTATCTATCACTTAGAAGGATAATCTGATCAATGGTTAGAACTGATCAAAAACATAAGGCAAAGAGTGGAAGTTGAAGAAATGGAGTGGGAAGAGTTCAAATAAATATTTTCAGTTAGTATTTCCGTTATTCCATTAGAACAATAATGGATAAGGAGTTTCTCGAGATGAAGTAGAAGGATAATGAATCTGTGGGAAGCTATGAGATGAACTTCAAATGGCTTTGAAGATATATCTCTATCTTTGTCATGGATCCAAATGGTAAGGTTGATAGATTCTTTGGTGGACTGAGACCTCATTAGTTGAAGAATCTTGCCAACCAAGACTATGATAGTTACGAGGAGATCATGCACAGTGCGATTAAGTCATGATAGATACTGGGGAGACATAGTGGTTTCATAAATAAAATGACATGAAGAGGTCGTTGGAGCCAAGCTTAGGGAGGATCTTTGATCAAGTAAGAGGAGGCAAGCAGGTACAACTTCCCGTGAGTAATAAATGTGCGAAGAAGCATTAGGGTAACTTCCTGCTCGGGAGTGGGATATGCTACAAGTGTGGTAGAAATGGCCACATTGTGAGGAATTTTCATGGTGGGGTGAAACCTCAACTTCCAAACACAAACGACAAGGGTAACATGATGCAGGCCCTGCGTGATGTCTACTGCTTCAAGTTTGGACAACATGGGTACTTTTCCAGTCACTGTCCAAATCGGAGGGCAGTAGAGGGGAACCACCATCAGCCTCATCAAAGGCCAAGGAATCAAGGATGTTCTTTTTCTATCACGATAGCTGATGTTGATGATCCAAATGATGTGTTAGTAGGTAATCTGGTTGTCCTATCAAAGCTAGCAAAATCATTGTTTGATTCTTGTTCTATACATTCCATTATTTTCTCCATGTTTGAAAAGAATTTATAATCCACCCCCAATTTTCTAAAAGTAGATTTATCAGTCAAGACTCATAGTGGGACTATCCAAGCATCATCAGTGTTTAGAAACTCTAGTATTTACTTTAGTGAGCATGATCTTATCACAAATCTAGTACTCATTCCCATACTAGAATTCGACATTATACTATGAATGGACAATATCTCAATGTATAATGCTATGATAAACTGTAAAAACAAGGAAATATCAGTACTCTTGAATGTAACACCTACATTTATATTCCCAGGAGAGATATCTCAACCTGGTAATTGTCTAGAAGAACCCCCTATATCCTTCTTTATGGAGTTGATCAGTGTAGACGAAGAAGGAGATGAGAGGTTAATGATAGAATGTGCCACCATCATACAGAAATACCTAGATGTATTTCTTGAAGAGTTGTGTGGACCTCCCCTAGAAATAGAGGTAGTGTTCTCTATTGAACACGTACCTGGATCTCATCCGATATTAAAGACTCCTTATAGTATTACAAATTTGGAGCTAGAGAAATTAAAGAAACAACTCCATGACCTTTTAGAGAAGGGTTTTATACAACTGATAGTGTCTCCTTGGGGGGAACCAGTTCTCTTTGTGAAGAAGATGGATGGATTGATGCGCCTATGCATTGATTATAGAGAACTGAATGTGATAAAAATGAAATACAAATAACTTATTTTAAAATATGATGACTTATTTGACCCACTTCATGGAGCTCAATTATTCTCTATGATTGATCATCATTCTAGTTATCCTAAATTGAGGGTGAAGGAAGAAGATATTCCAAAAACTGCCTTCCGATCAAGATATGTGCATTTTGGGTTTGTTATTATGCCCTTCGAACTGACTAATGCAGCTGCCATTTTTATAGATTTCATGAATATAGTCTTTAAGTGTTACCATGATAACTTTTTGGTATATTTTATTGATAATATTCTGATATATTCAAAAAGTCTTGAGGTGCATGAAGATCATCTAAGGGTTATTTTTCAAACTCTATGGAAGGAGAGGCTTCTTGGGAAGTTCAGCAAATGTAAATTTTGGTTAAAACAAGTTTCTCGATTGGGGGACATTGTTACTAATGAAGGAATCATAGTTAAACCTACAAAGACAAATGTTGTAGAGGAGGTGACTCAGCCTAAAACAATAACTAGGATTCGTAGTTTTCTTGGATTAGTAGGATATTATAGGTGGTTTGTGAAAAAAATTTCATGACTTTCTAATCCATTAACCAAGTTTACTCAAAAAGGGTCAATTTCATCAGGAAAAGGTGTGTGAGGAATGTTTCCATGAGCTTATGAAAATATTGGTTAATGCACCCATGTTAACTGTACCCTCAACTAGAGAAGGATTCTTTATTTTTTGTGATTCATCTCTAAAAGATAATTGGGTGAATCCTCATGCTAAATGATAAAGTCATTCCTTATGCATCATGATAGTTGAAGTATCATTAGCAAATTTATCCTATGCATGATCTGGAGCTGGATAGAGTCATTTTTTCTTTGAATATATAATGGCAATATCATTATGGGGAGAAATGTGATATATACACAAACCATCAAATATTAATGTATATTTTCACACAAAAGGAAATGAACATGAGACAAAGGAGACGGTTGGATCTTCTAATAGACTATGATTGTTCAATTTATTATCATCATGGAAGTGAAATCCAAGTCACTGATGCATTAATTAGGAAAGACCCAGTTGTTATTTCCATGATGCTGATTCAATGAGATCCGTTGATCAATTACCTAGTAATATTGGACATATGAATTATAAGGGATGGAACATCATCAACCCTAAACCAAATGATTTCTCAACCATCATTACTAGAGAAGATAAAGAAAGCACAGAAAGAAAAACCTTTATTGTAGAAAAAGTTTGAGTCCATAAAGGATGAGAAGTTTCGTGAGTTCAATATTGATCAAGAAGGTGTAGTGAAATTTCATAGAAGACTATGTGTTATATCTATTCCAAAAATAAGGGAACTGATGGATGAAGCTCATAGCTCTACTTTCTCTATACATCTTGGAAGCACAATAATTTATAGGGACCTTTATGATCATTATTGGTGGGATAATATAAAAATAGAGATTGTTGACTACACTTCAAGGTTCCTAGTATGTCAGCAAGTGAAGGCAGACCGACAACTTCTTAAAGGGGTATTACAACCACTACCCATACCCGCATGGAAGTGGCATAATATCACTATGGACTTTGTCACTGGTCTTTTGATAACATCCAAAGGAAACAATGCGATATGGGTCATTTTGGACCGTCTCACCAAGACTGCCCAATTTATCTCCATTCGGGAATATTTCTCTCTTGATCAACATACCAAGATTTACGTGAAAGAAGTGGTAAGGCTACATGGAGTTCCAATTTCTATCATATCTATTCATGATCCAAGGATTACATCAAAAGTTTGGAGATATCTTCCACATGCTATGAGCACTGAATTAAATTTTAGTACAGCCTATCACCCCCAAACTGATGGTCAATCTGAAAGAACTATTCAAACACTCACGGACATGCTGAGAATGTCCCAAATGGAATGTAAGGGTGGATGGGATCAACATATCACATTGGTTGAGTTCTCTTACAACAACAGGTTCCACTTGAGCATTCAAATGGAACCCTATGACACTCTAAATGGGATATGATGTAGAACTCATAATTTTTGGGATGAAGATGGTGGAAGAAAGCTTCTTGGGCCAAAACATGTGAAAGAGATGATAGAAAATGTCCACTCCATCCAACAACACAATAAGGTTGGTCAGAGTCGGAAAAAGAGATATGCTAAAATCCACTGAAGGGACATGATGTTTGATGTCGGTGAAAAGGTCTTTCATCGAATTTCACCATGGAAGAGAGTCATGAGGTTTGGGAAGAATGGGATGCTCGACCCTATGTAAATTTCCCCTATGAAATCCTTGATCGCATAGGAGTAGTGGCCCATTGGATTTCACTCCCTCCAAATCATGAAAAAGTTCATGATGTCGTCCACGTATCCCTCTTGAGGAAGTATATAACTGACCCTTCACATGTACTAAACCCAGAGGTGGTACAACTGGAACATGACCACTCTTATGAGGAGCAGCCAGTGGAGATCTTAAATTGTAGAGACAAGGTTCTATCTAACAAGACTTCCCACACTGTTAAGGTGTTGTGGAGAAACCACAAAAATGATGAAGCCATGTGGGAACCTGAGGAGTCTATGTGAAAGATGTACCCACACCTTTTTTCTTCTTAAGGTTCGAGTTACAAATTTCAGGGAAAAAATTACTTATGGGGGGATGAATGTAATGACCCGAACCTTTTAGTAATTTTTTGTTTCCTAATTTTGTGTGTTTTTTAATTTTATACTCAAAAAAACTATTTCATTTAATGAAATGAATATAATTAAAATGAGACCGTTGGGTTTCGATTGTTATATGACCATTGGTCAATATGGTCGTTGGAAACTATATTTTGTGATTTTTTTCTATAAATACAAGAGATCTTGGTTAATTAATACAGAAAAGAGATTTTATGGCCTCATCCAGTAGTCTCAGGCCAATCAAAGCCAATCTGACAGAACATGGGAAGGAGGTAGCACCACTAGGCTTTTCTCTAGACCAAACCCAATCTAAACTTCATCATGTGAATTTGGAATGGAATCGCCTTTGGAAGAAGTTAAAGCTAATAGAAATCACCACTCGGGCAATGTTGGTCAAGCCACCCAAGGATTCTATCACATTAGCGCACCTTACACTTTGGTCCCATGTAGGTGTTATAAGAGGGTATGTAACCAGACCTTAGTTCCTTCATGTAATCCTTTAATATAAATAAAATTTTTATTTCCTCTTATGTTATAATTGATGAATTTTGGAAAAAGGATATTTTAAAATATTTATTTAAACCAAAAATAATTAAAAGTGGGTAATGATTTTCCAAAAATGATTTTGTAGTGTTGTCTTCAGTATGAAATTTACAGTCTAATAAGATCAACATAATTTTTGGTGAATAGTAAATTATGAATAGTGATTTGAAACTTATGATTAGTAATGTGAAAAAATGGATTATGTATCCTCACATAAGAAGGTAATAATATAATTTAGGCACATAGATTAAGTAATGAGATTTAGTAAAATTGTTAAATAAATTTTTCAAAAATTACTAGTTAAGTATTAGTTTTTTTCGGTGAATAATGACTTTTATTAATAAATTATATTAAAAATATTTAGGAAATTATATTCATAAAATGGATTTCATTTTTGATATCAGAGCATCAATATTTGGTTAAGGTGAATTTTTAGGATTTTTCTAAAACATTTGAATTTTCAATGAATAGTGTTTTATTTAAAAAATAAATTAAAACTATTTAGAAAATTATTATCATAAAATGGATTTTAGTTTTGAAATTAGATCATCGATATTTTATTAAGGTGATTTATTTGTATTTTTCGGAAATAGTTGAATTTTAGGTGAATTGTGAAAATCCAGTTTTGGGTTTCGGGTGTTTAATGACATCATTAAGGATGTAATAATAATGTAATCATTATGGTCGACCTATAAATTGTAATATAATTTATAAGGTTTTCTAAGTAGCCAATATTATGGGAAAATACCATGATAAAGCCCATGGTTTTTCCAATACCACAGATGAGGTGTCCCTTGGCCATTAATTACTTGTTTCGTCACTTCCCCTATAAATACCAAGCCATTCCATCATTAATTTCAATTCCAAATCCTCCCCAGTGATGTTCCTGTCTCTTAACCTCCCAAGGAGTCCACCCAGGTTGCCCTTAATCCCCCAAGGTCCCAAACATCAAGCTTTTTATGTTACTCTTCAAGGTAAGGGATCTTTTCACCCTCCTCTTTTAAGTAATTACTTCCTTTATATTGTGTCTTCTAGTTTCCATATCATTATGATGAGGTTATGTTTTTATATATTCACATTATTTTCCATTTCATCTATAATTTTTGATATACCATTTCCACACTCATCAATTTTTTTCAGAATTTTTAAGTATCGGCGTTTGGCTGGCAAATTTCACATAAAAGAAATCACATCTTCTCTTTTTTTTCATGTTTCCTTTTCATGTGGTATGACAATGAAATATCAGTACCATGATCCTATTTTGTACCCATACTGTATAATAAATTATTTATGAGTGGGTTACCCTTTTCAACTCACTTTTCAATGTTTTTTAAAACCATGATATATAGTCGTTATGTTGTAGAAATATCATCTCAAAATTTCTATCTCTCAAGAAATTCTATTGTCTTTTAATGTGAATACCCAGACTTATTTAGTTTATATGGGTGTTCCTAAAAATATAAAAATGATATATTTGATTCTAGAATTTACATTCATATATCTGTCACTCCCTTTCTATGGGTTATAGATGACATAATGATCTTATTTTTAAGCTCTTTTTAAACCTCACGATTTCGATATGAATCCGATTTCTTTGATTCCATTAGGGTTATTTATGAAATGTTTGATTATGATACATGTGGCTCACATTAATGTAAATACATATTAGGGGTGTTCTATGATATCCCTCCAATGCATTGGGTAAATATTTAAACTCTAGAGATGACAAGTTTCATGATACCTTGGTGAATTACCTTGGAATATTTTATGACACCTTGTGGATGCACCTTGGTGATATCTTCTGAATGTATAAATTACATGTTGTATCCACATATTCTAGTTATGTTCCAAGTTATATTCATTATGATATTCACATAATTCCTTTTCTCATGTCTTTATGTTTTTATTGAAGTTCTTATTGACATCATGAGTAAACAGATTCCCTTGTTTACCCCTTACTGGGCCTTCTGCTCACCTTTTTCTTTGATGTATGTCTCCAAGATATGGGATGCAGTAATTGTACATAGGATGAACCTATGATAAATCCTTAAAAGTGGTTTAAAAAAATGTTTTATGTTGTTTTCATGAATTATGATCCTGATTTCCAAGTCACTAGACATTAATGATCCTCTGTTTGTAAAATGTAATGAAAGGATATGTATTAAAAAGGTAGGATGACATACTATGAATAAGAAGAAGATATCAACACACTAGAAAAGTAGATTACTTTCTATAAGGGAAAGATGCATCTATTATCATTTTATCTATTGAATACTTTTTTAGCGTAGGATGCACATCATGTGAAGGAATAAAAAATTTTTAGGATATATATTCATATGTTGTGATGATTTTCCCTACTCACTATTGTTAACTCATATTTTAGAAGATAGTAAAATAATACGTTTTACTAGATCAGTCCAAGGATGAGATACTCACATAGATTATAAAACCATGAAAATATCCACTTCTTAATACGTGTGTTCTTATGCTTAATTTAATATCAAAATTCATTCACACTAATGAAAAAAATAAAGATAAAAAATAAAATGAACGAATCCATGATATACCCCCAGTGATTTATTGATGTTGTGTTCATACATTTTTTCAGAATTTAGTGAACTTTTAAGGTGATTCAAGATGAATATTTTGATGGATAAGCCAGTTATTATCACACATGATGTTGAAATTGATTATTATCAGACCAATGATAATGAATATTTTCTTTATAGTGAAAACATAAAATATTATAAGGCAATTAAGTTTTTGGAAGAAAATAATATAATGGGAGATTGAAATGCTATTATAAAAAATAAACTGTTATGGTTGAACAGAATCTGAATTAATATTTTCTCTTTGATTTAGATACATTTTGTGGCTGATGTTACTAAAAATAAATTATTTTTTGATTATAAGAATTCATAGGTTGATAAAATATTGAATAATTCCATAAATTTTTTTATCCTAGGATCAGAAATTAATTTTTTTGCTTCAACACACTGATTGATTCACCTGTTATGACATGTGTTTCAAATGATCTTAGTAACCAATTCTTATATTAAAAATTGTCGCTGACAACTGGTGAGGGTTTTATTGGATTCCTATTGAGACTATGTCCTTTTTTAATATAATAAAACCAACATAATTAAAAAAGTTAAAAATAATCATGAATAAATATCACAGAAAAAAATCTTCACGATATTATAAATTGTAATATGTGTAAAATATATATTTTAAAGGGCATCCAATGTGGTTTAACGTCCCATGTATGATATTTTATGAAGAAAAACAATTACATTATAATTATTATTCATAGGATATATTATAATCACATTCATCTGATAATATTTTCTTTCTCATCTTAGCAATGAATAACCCTTCCATTTATCAAGATATTTTTCCATGAAATCAATATTTTCCCCAAGATTCTAATACTATGTGTGAGTATCAACCATGTAGGATAGAATTAATTGTAACACAAAATAATTTATTCAATAAATATTAGTGTCTAAAAATATAATATTTTATGTTAATATATAACTAATCATATATTGTGTGATCACGTGCTAACAAATATATCGTGACCTTGGGATCTACTATTTTTGGTTACATGCTAGAATGAATATAAAAATATAGGGTTTCATTGAAAATTATAATCTATATGATACATATGTCGGCAATAAAAATCCATCCAACTATCTTATAACGACATTTCACTTTTAAGGTACAATTCCACCATATCCATCAAAGGATATCAAAATGTATAAGATGAAACCCAATTCACTTCATTCCAAGAAGTCACAATAATGCATGTCGAAATTATATTTTGTTCTATGGGAAGTATTTTCTCAAATGTATCGACACATCAATCATATTTTGGGATAGCCACATTGAACATTTAATATCTAAAAGACAAACTACATCCTCTCTATCACAATGATGAAACTCCCCCTCTAAGTGATCTCTATATTTTGTTTCACTAAACTAGTACCTTGAAAAGAGTCTGAAAGAAAACATACATTCATCATACAATATATATAATATGGTAATTAATAAGATAACCCTTACATGTGATGCCTAATGTACCTAAAATACACTAACATGTTCATCAGAAACAAGAAAGTGTCACATAGGTCACACATGCACCCACATATACGTCATACCAGGAATGCGCCTCATAAGTATTTAAACCCACACAAGAATATCATTGAACATAATTAATATATATATTCCATAAAATTATAAGGACTTACGACCTTAATAATGTTAATTCCAAATTCCATTAATTTTCACCTAAATTAATAATAGAAACCAATAATTCATATGGCCAAACCTAATAGATCACAATTAGATTAAATAGTAAAAATTAAAGAGATAGAACATGATAAGGGATATTTTTTTAAGAATAATAAATAATATCATACATAAATATTAGATCGTGATTATTTCATGGAAAATTTTGTCCTCAACAGAACTATGCTATATGCCATTAATGATCCATGAAGTATCCATTAGACGAAATTCATATCCATAGATATTTTCATGGAATCTGTAATCAATATTTATCCAATAATAAAGATAAAATATCTAGCAATAATAATAATAGATAAAAAATAATCATAAAACATTTAATTCTCAAGGCCAACAGCCTCAATAATTTGAAAAGTTTTGTTTTAGAGGGAGAATGATCTCTCTGCCTGAACAGTAGTTCTCTTATGATCAAAAGCTCTAGGTCTATGAGAAAAAATGAATTGTTTTGGATTAAAATAATTGTATTGTAGTTAATTAATTATTGAAAAAATAATTTTTCATTTTTTACTAAAGTACGTTCCAACTACGAGATAGTTACTACCTCCTCTATGAACCTTACAGTTTGGATGATTTTTTTTCAAAAAATATACCCACGAGGAATTATCCTCAATCACGAGTCACAATGTTATTCAATGAATCTAACATGGCTATATGTAATATTTCCCCAACCATGAAATATATGTTTTTCTGTTCTAAAAATCTATATTTTGTATAGGAGAGAACTAAAATTCTTTTAGATATCGTTCTAAATATATAATGAAAATTTGATTCTTAGAAAACATTCTAAAAAATCCAAAAGATAAATAAGACTCCAAAAAAGAAATGTGTAACTCAAAAACACTTATCAAATTGCAAAAATCATAGAATAACAGACATGATGTTCTCATTCCATTCCAATATTTGATTATAATGTATTCTATCCTCAAATGTTGTCTCTAGATTTAATGTTCAAGTAACACATATAACAATGTATGTAGAGAATATTCTCATTAAAATATATGTTTTTTAATACATTAATGCTTTTACATAACTAAAACAAGTTATACCATCATCCTCCACAACATCATCATGCTCCAATCCAAAATCCATATGAGTCACCCAATAAATGATGCATCTTATTCAATCCCAATTTCCTCTATTTAGATCACATATGCATGATTGGGCTTGACCATCCAAAACAATGATACATGGAACGTGACATTTATTCCTTAATATCATGGACGTAATCCAACTAGATTGATACTATTATGATATTATCATTTGATAAAACATTGATCTAGGTATCCCAGAGTTTGTGATTAAATCAATAAATTTTCCCTGTATATAAGAGATTATACTGATATTGATAAAATACATTAGTATTCTTAGAATAATATATACCTGATTGAATTTAACGTTACATTTGAATACAAAAAATAATAAAATTTAATTTATTTGATAAAATTATTATTCCATTTAGTATATAATTACACGTTAATAATAGTTCTCTTATTAGTATCATAGGAAAAGGAATTACATTAAATGAATGTGATCATATTCAATGAAAGGTAATTCATATATCAGAAGTTGTCATTCAATAAATATATAATGAAAAATATTAAATGAATATTTTTTTATCAAATAGTTCTATATATATAATCACATTAGCTAAAAACATATACATTTATGTCATCAATATTCAAATAATGAGATAAACATCAATAACATATATCATAATTATGGAAGGCATTTTTTTAGATTTATTTACCATACTATTGAGTAAATATTCCAATTCATCATATATCAATGGGTAATTCATAAGCCAAATGCCCAAAAAAATTTAAATCATGAAAGATACGGATTCTTATAAGGGATATGTAATTATAGGCACCAATATTTAAAAAATATGTTCAATGTAGTCATCATATAAATAATGAATGCAATATAATAATTATACCTTAATAATCAATTACTATATATTTTAAAAGAACTAGTATAAGAAAGTAAATAATTCCACATAAAAAATAAAGATAATCCATACAAAAAATATTATTGATGGTTTGATTAGAGTATATATTCAATAAAGAATAATAATACTCATATTATGTTGATAATGATGAAAATTCTTTAAAAATATCACCAGAACAATTCGTGGTGATAATATCTTTTCATGTTAATTCACATTATTAAAATAAAACCAAAAAAATTATCATTTCAGAAAAAATTCATCAAAAAGTAAAATATAATATTTAAATTTAATTTTCATGGAGATGAATACTATTAATTTGATGATATTCATTCATGTGGTAAGTGTTAAAACCAAAATTCTTTTCAGACATTCTTTTAAAAGATCCTTATTTAAAAAAACATCGATATTACTTTTTGTCATTTTATTAGAGTATTAAACAACGTTAAAAATGTAATTAATAAGTAATTTTATAATATTAGAATTATTCATCAAAAAATTATAAATTTAATATGGACACGGAATAAAATATTCTGAAAATTTAGAAAGGAATAGTTGGTTTTCATTATAGATATTATTATAGTCTTTTTCATACACAGAAAGTAGAATGTGGGAGGAATAATTTTTTTTTTAAATAAATAAATAGAGGAGAAAAAATATATGGGTTTAATATAAAAAATTCCTGTTATTACCCCTATGGAAACTTAGTCATAATAATCCTAAATCCAAATGAGACTGTGAAATAAACACTTACCTCAGGTCTAGCATAATTTGTAAATACTTCTAACCTCATGTATAATAAATTTTTATTCATTATAAATCCATAAAAAACATATAAATACATAAAATGTAATACACAATCCACATATATCATTTCAATACAATATTTTTTGAAATTCATTATAAAATCATTGTTTCCATGTATTACATATTTCCTTTTTCTTATAACTTTTGGTATCGTTGAATTTTTTTTACTAATAACTCTATCATGGTTCCATAATCTCTATAATAATAATAATGATATAAATATAATATATATTCATTATAGAATTTTTTATAGTAATTTCTGAATATAAATTAAAAATGAATTATATCTCATTGTAGAGGATGTAGTGCAAATGTATGCATAAACGACTCTATATTTTTTAATGGGTGGAAGTGTAAGATGTTAAATGATATATTATATTTTTAATTCCATAAAAATTTCATTAAAATAATATTTATTAATTTTTTATATTTTTTTAACCATCCATGTAATTTTTTTATGATAAAATAATTTCACTACTATGTGGAGATAAAGTTCAAATGTACACACAAATGATGTTCAAATTTTCTATAGGATAGAATAGAGATGAATATGGGTTTGGTCCAGTATAATAATTCCATTTAATTATGAAAAAGATATTAATAACACTATATTATAATGGATATAAAAAATTAATATGTTTTTGATGAGTATATAAAATGACAAAACCCTATTAAGTGTTGAACCACTTATTTAAAAAAGACATTTTACTTACACATTAAGAATTATAGTTTGTTCTTTTGATGAGAATAGATCCTCTTGATCATGAAATTCATAGTTCTTTTGAGATATATGTAAATAAAGGTTAGGATATGTGTCTAACGATGTGTTAATAATGTAATAAAAGTTCTTCTTCTTTATAATTGTGGGAAAAAACATGTGAAACAAAATAAAATATATTAATTACATAAAATATATTAATAACAAAAACAATATTTCTGAAAACTCAATGATCAAAAACTCAATTGTAAACAATATATTAATAACATAAACAATATATTAATAACATAAACAATATATTTCTTGGGAATGAGGTTATGAATTGTTGTAGAAGTGAATATGGTTTGTTTAAATCAAAAACTCAGTTGTAAAATGAGGTTTTTGAAATTTTATTTTTTATCTAGAATGCATAGATATTTATTTTATATCCTTTTAAAACATTTAATAGTTAACCAAGGTGAAACATATTTTACATAGTTACTATTTTTTATGACCAAGACATAAGATATCATTATTAAAAAATATTATTTACATTAATTACTAATATGTGATTTATTTCAATAGATTAAACACCACAATTTCATAAAAATTACTTATAATATATTTTTTCAAAACACCTTATAATCCTTTTTTAAAAATTTGGTTTCATAGAATTAAAATAATTTTATATAAAATAATTAATTAATTTTTATTCCAAAGGAATTAACTTAATTTTTTTAAATCAAAGAAGTCTGTTTTTTCTATAGAACTACACTGAAACCAAAATTAACAATTTATATACTTTTTAATAGAAAAAAATGAAATGTAGTTTCTTTTAAGAATAAAACATAAGATATATTTCTATAATTTAATTATATATTTATATGTTCAACAATATATTTTTATATGAATCATATTATTTCACAAATATATAATTAATCACATGTATATATAGGATAACCAAAATTATTTTTTTATCATTATATATTTATAAAAGTTAATGTTTTTGAAAAATTGGTATTTTCACTACTATAATAAATTTCACCTATTTCATAATATTTTCTATAAATACCATTAGATAATTTTGACATGCTGCAATTAGATATTAAATTCACATCATAAAATTACATTTAAAAAATTCATAATTTTTTCCTTCACATAATTGAGTTATTATATTTGTATTATGATATTTTTTCTCCAAAAAGAAAATTATTTGTATAATTGTTTTTGATGTATTACTGTCTTATATCATTCAAAAATTTCATCTCCATCATTTTTAGAATTCAACCTCTTGATTATATGTTTTTATTTATTCATTATAACTTTTTCATGTTCCTACATTTCATTTAAATACTATGTTTTATCTAATGCACCTTTAATAACTGATTTGTCTAATTTCTCCACACACTATATCTAATATAATGAATATGGATATGCTCTTCATGATACGATAAATATGGTTCTAATTCAATTTCCCCAATAGTGAGAACATTCATTGGTTTCTGAATCTTTTTCCTCAGTAATTAGATATATAAAAAATCATGAAAATTAGAGTATTTAAGTGTAATTTCAAAATGGTAAGCCATATATCCCATTCATTCCCTAATTTTATAAGGCATGATGTACTTAGGATTTAGTTTCCCTTTTTTGTTTGAATCTTTCAAAATACTTTATTTATAAATAAATTCCAAGAAGAATGATCTCCCACTTGAAATTATAAATCCATCCTTAGGAACTGATAAAAATGTTTTTTACTTATCGATGATTCATTGATATGATTTTGACTACTTTTCTCATTTACCATTTTCTATATAAAAAAAATATGGGCCTATAATTATATTTTTAACAACCTCATCCAATAATTTTAGATTACAAAACATATACCTATAAAATGATTTATATGGTTTCATTTTAATGTATTAATAGAATTTATTTTTGTACAAAAATTACATCGAAGGATAATATTTATCCCATGTTTCTTGAAATTATATAAATCACAATCTAATAATTTTATATAATTTATAAATAATTCTATAATATAGAAAATAATTTTTAGGATGATAGGTTGTTCTAAATCATAGTTGAGTATCAATTGTTATATGAGGGATCTTGAAAAATTAAATATATAATACAGATAATGATTAAATAAAATTGAACGACTTTCACCATAATGTATAACAAAATTATGCATTTTGAGTTAGATAATGAACTTATGAGGAAAATCATATCTTATAGTTAGGAAATGTGTAGACATTTTATGAAAATAAATAATAACCCCTATGGAACCCTTATTTTTGTAGTGTATGGTAATAGAGTCATTAATTACATAGTAATATCAGGAAATTTCAACCAATGAATAAGTAAAAGTTGTGTGACTCTATTGAGATACTGTCTCTTAGAAAATATTAATTGAAATACTAAGAATGTTGATACATAATAATAAATTTTCCATTTCAAATTATCCCACAGTAAATGTTCCTTAAATTCGTGTTACATTTTAGTGCTTCTAGGGTTTATAGAAATGACATGAGACGTGGGGTTCATCTAAAAAATAATCTTTTAATCTGGAGTATTGACAGAACATGTAACCTATATTAAAATTTCATCAAACCAGCATCATAAACAAAATCCATCAGTTTATAATCATTATAATCCTTAATGTTATTTTTAAAATTCTTACCATCAACCTGAATACAATTTATTATATTCAATCAATATTAATTATACATAATATGGAAAACTAGTGATCTTCCCCTTTATTGATAATTCACAGAACCAAATTTTATAATTTTTTGAAAATATAATCCTTGTTAATCAGCATCTTTTTAAAAATTATATATTATTACCTTCAAAAAGCATCGGATACTTTATTATACTTCATAGGGTTGACGTGCATCCAATTATCATTACCTTTGAGTAGTTATAGTCTTTTCCTTAGTGTCACGGAAAGCTATTCTGGTGAATAGACTAATCGTTATTTTTTTTATCCTTGCATATCTCTCACATTTTCACTATAGAGATAATACCTCAATATCATAGGAATTTCTATGAGTTCCCACTCAAGATCATGGGATTATTACACTTGTTCATGGATCATTCACATCAATAATACATAGGAAATAGTTATCCAATTTTCAATTAGAACACCAAAGAGCGTAAACCCTTTACATCTCTACTAATTTAACATATTGTATAATCGATACCTTTTTTGAATTAGTCCCTCATAGAATCATTACAATCCAAGGAATATATATTGGTTGGATATGTTTTCAATTCTAAGTTATTATTTTATTTATTTTTTCAATAATGGATTGATTTATATTCAATCTTTTTTGTTAATTGGGATAAGAAACAAATCTTCTTTAAGGTTGAATTCACACTCACTAAATTTCGAAAATAAATCATCTTCTCTACGAGTCTCAATATTTATTCTCAAATAACTATTGTGATCTTACGAAAAATTAGATTATACCATTTTAAATTTAATCAATAGAATAATTAAATTATCTAGATATTACATTACCCCTTATTTTATAAGACCTATAAAAATATTGTGTAGTATTTAATGAAAAGTGAATTTCTATAAAATCATAATGTTCATACAACATATAAATGCATTTTTTTTTAAAATTATTCCTTCTTAAATCAGTATTTATGATGACTATAATGGTTACCAATATTTGAAAAATAATGAACCCACAATGTTGGGAAAACTAGTTATCGATATATGGAATGGGGCACATGTTCATCCTAGTAGTCGAATTGATTTACAAATAATAAAAACTCATCCATATAGTATTGTCATTATTTTTCAAATGAAAAATAAGATCTCTCAAAGGGGGAAAAAATATTTTATAAATCCCTTATCATAAAAATCTTATTTTTTTTATTTAAATACCCAAACTCTATTATTTCTTTTCTATAGGGAGTATTATATATAAGTTTCATGATAAGGATAAGTTCAATTGAAAACTAAACTTCATACTTAGGTGGATGTCTAGATTTTTCTTATAGAAACAAATCCATGTATTATTTAACAATTAGATAATATTCTATACTAGGGTTACCTTTCTAATATATTTGTTCTTTCTTCTACAATAACCTCATAATTTCAATATGGTATGGTAATGAGGTTAGAACCATTAATGATTTAGATGATGAAATCTATTATCTGAATAAAATTTATTTCACATACTTACAACTAATCAAGATACCCTTATCTTAGTAATTATTTATATATACTATAAATTTTTAAAAAAAATTATACTAGGGATTATATTAATGTATACTATAGGTATAATAGTAATGTTTTTTAAATGGTTATGTCCATTAATCATAACATGGATTCACTTACATATAATTATTTCAAAATCTCGTTATCTAGGTGTCTTTACTAAAAACTATATTATTTTTAGTCAAGAGAATTAATTTTATTTTATTTCATATAATGGATGATATAAAATATAATAAAAAGCCAAAATTTATTAGATCATTAACTAAATTTAATATTATAATCATGGTACATTAAAAACAAACCACTAAAAACATAAAATTCAACTATATAAATATTTTAATGAAATTATTATCCCCTTTGACTCATTATTGGTTAGTTCCATCCATGTTTATGGAATTTGTTTTTATAGTACCTCACCACATACAGTTATAGAATTTTATGTTTCTTATTTCTCCCTTACCCATTCATTAATGGTCATTATGGGATTCTTCTCTACACATAATGTAAACTCTTGTTACATTTAATAATGCACCAAGGTGTTTATTTACATAGGAATCACCTATCAAAAAATCTTTTATTCTCTTATTTCACTTATCCAATTTTATGTGGTTCTTAGTTATCCACTTCTTATCTTCAATTCCATTAAATAGATAAGACTTTTAAAATTGTTTCTTTATCTTGAATGAACATGAAATGATACCCTAATATGTTGGAAATTATTGGGGTAATAAATCCCATCAAATGACTGGATATATCTCCTTAAATAAGTGGCTGATATTATATTTTGGATTATATATATAGTCTATATCATGCCTTTATAACCTTGTAATGTTCTCATATTACATAGAATGTTTTTTCAATTCTTTTTTTCTTTGACTCCATGATTTTCTCTCCATATCCTCTAAATTCTCTTGGTTACAATATTTTTCAATGAAAATAAAATTAAAATAAATCTTTTATGTAATTATTATTTCATCCACATATTTTTTGTTTCAAATCAATGAAAACCATTAATCCACATCCCCCATGAGATAATAAAATTAAATACCATCCTCATCCATTTAATTAAATCACAATGTGTGATATTTAAATTCATAAAACATATCAATTATTGAGTTACTAATGTATATTTATCATTGAATAATGGTGGACGATTCCACATAAAATAGTCTATTGTTTTTAACACTATATATCAGATTAATAGGAATCTATATACTGGTTAAGATATAAATCGAAACATGAATTATCTACCCCAATGTATTAATATTTTTTCTACTCATACACTGGATAATGATCCAGTTTTATTGTATCTTCCATGATTTAAATTCATACATTGATTATATGGATTCATACATGTTGATCAAGTTTTTTTTCAACAATACATATTTTTTTTAAATGGGCGGTTTTGTTGAGAACAATACATTATCTCTTTATGATAATTTCGATGGTCTTAAATAACCTTAATTATTTTCTATTGATTTTATTTGTTAAGTATTTTTCAGGAATTTATTATTTTATTTTACTCTTAGAATAATGAGAATTTATTACTAAAGTATTTGTATTTAGCGTGTTCTAGAAATACTATTTTTGGGATACAAATTTGGGATCAGCTTTAGTGTGTTCTGGAAACACTGTTCATACCCGACATAGAGAAACGAAGCATAATGATGAAAAACGTGTGTACTTTATGAGATTAGAGAAAAGCATGGTTAATCAACCATATGTTATTGGCAAAGTATTTAAGAAGAACCCTACGTTAGGAAGGAACCCTACATTTGGGATATCAGAAATGTATGGAAGAAAAACTATTTGTAAGTATTAAATGTTATGTTTGTTTCTCAAAAGTATGGTACATAAACCTTACTTTTGTGAACAACCATACATTCTTGTACAATTATGGATCTTTTACCATATGTTTGCATGTTTGAAATGAAAATTATGGATGATCATCCCTACTTTTATGATCAAACATGTGTTTGAAGAAAGTGGCATGAACCTTATGTCTGGGACCAACCCTATGTTGTCATACATACATTTGAGGACTATGTCATCAACCTTACGTTCAAAGGATGGATACAGTACAACTCAACTATATGTTTGGTGTCAGAGAATTTAAAGTCGATATTTTTATGCAATGGTCATCAAATTTTTTATTATGCGGGTTTAAAGCCAAATTTTAATCTAATTTTAAAATACAACATTGAATGATTCAAAGCCGTTTTATTTATGGTTTAAAGATTGAATTAAAAAGGATATTTTTATGCCGAGTCTTCAGGGATGTTTTAACTACTCTGTAAATTCAAATGTTTGAATATAGTGATTAAAAAGGCGACTTTTGTGGATCGAAATTTACAGAAGAAGTGCTTATCACTATTATATATATTTTTGAGCTTTTTAAATTTCATATAATGATTTTATGTGATCTCTCTATCAATATGAGCAAAGAATAGAAAAATATAGACTTTCAAGAATTCAGATCTTCGGATTCAGGAGAGTAAAAAAGATCTATTTTCCAACGAAGAAAAATCACGATAGAAGATTCAAATGTTCTACATTGAAGATCATTTGTGAATCTGTCTCTGCTGAAATTGTGAATTATATTTCTATATATATAGAAACTGAATCCACTCAGAACAACTCTTATATGAAGATCATTATTTCTGAAGGTGATGGTTCATCTACTGTCAATTGTATGTTGTTGCAATTGTGAAAAACATCTGGAAAGTATTTTCAGAATACATAAATCTTACTTTTATATTCTTGAGTAACAGGATTTCATACTAAGCTGTGTAGTTTCTTGGAGTGAAGCAGAAGGATTTTTTTTCCTTAGTTTGTAAAGGTGTCAACTGCCTATACTCAGTTGTTGTATGTTCTATTAAAACGAGGACCAGATAGTGAAAATCACCAAGCTCGTTGAGTAGAGCCTTGGTGGAGTGGACTAGGGGATTTTTGTTCCCCAAACCACTATACATCATGTGTCTCTGGACTTCATATTTCCTCTACATTATTCATATGATTATAGTAAAAAAGTATAACACAATCTCTCGATGATTTTTGAAAAGACACAATTCACGCCCCCTGTTGTGTATATTTGATTTAATATGATCCAAAAATTGGTATCAGAGGTGCAACTTTCTGATAAAGCCTTAACAAGCTGAATGTGATCATACATAGAACAAGATGACTGATTCAAGAGAGGTAATGTCTATGGTAAGAGCACCGTACTTCAATTGAGAAAATTATGGATGCTAAAAGTCACGAATGATTATCTATCTAAAAAATAATTGATACATGGTATATTTGATGAAACTGACTCCATATGAAATACCAGAAAAACCTGAAACATGGTGTGTAGCTAATGAAGATGATTTTTATATGAACTCAAAGGCATTGAATGCAATTATATGTGGTCTAGGACCTGATGAATTCAATAGAGTATCTCAATGCCCGACAACATATGAAATGTGGAAAACTATTGTTGTTGCTTATCAAGGAACTCAAAATATCAAGGAAATGATATATGAAAATGCTAAGATTAAATTTGATAATTTCAGAATGGTTGAAGGTGAGAGTATTACTCAAATGAATAGAAGATTGATAGTGATTGTCAATAACATAACCGCCTTGGGAGATCCTATTAAACAAATGATCAAGCTTTAAAAGTTCTGAGAGTACTACCTAAAATGTGGAATGGAATCTCTACTACAGTAAGATAGTCGACACCTATCAAGAACATAACCATGAGAGAACTGATTGGAACACTATTGATGCATGAAGCTGAGATAAAAGATAATGCTAAGGAACACAAAGTGCTTATTAAGGAAAATGACACTGCCTTGAAAGATTCATCATAGAGAAAAAATAGAAAGATGAAGAAAAGTGTAAAAGTTAAATAAAAGAGTTTTGATTAATCAAATTCTAATGTAGAACTGGCTCATCTATCCAAAAGATTCACTAAATTCTCTAGAAAGAAAAAGGGATTTAGAAAATCCTTCAAAATGGATGACAAGGATGTCAGATGTTATGAATGCAAGAAAATAGGACATATCAGACCTGACTGTCCTCAGCTAAAAAACAGGATAAAGAAATTCATAAAAATAAATGATTATGAGAATAATGACACGAAATCCATGAAATCTACATGGAGTGTATCTAAAGACTCTATTAGCACTTCTGAATTAGACTCAGAGAAGGAAGAAGAAAATATGAAAGCCAACATGTGTTTTATATTAGAAACATATGAGGTACAATCTTACTACTCCTCTTACTCTAGTTCTGAATCTAGTTACTCTAATGATAAACTTGCAGCCTACTACAATATGGATGAAAAAAATTTGATTCTCTATTTAAAAAACATAAATACTTGAAGAAATTTCATAAGTATGTTTCTGATGAATGGGAAACAATGCGAAAACAATATAAAGAGCTAACTGAAAAATTTGACTCAATTAACACCAACAATACAGATTATGAATCAAAGATAAAATCACTAAAAACTGAAGTAGAAACCTATAAAAGTGCATAACATGTTTTTACTAAAGGAGAAAATACATTAAATGAAATTCATGGTAAATTTTCATTAAAAAGGAATGATTTGGAATTGGCAGTAATGGTGAAAAACCAAAGCAGTACAGAAATTATTTTATTCAAATTGTTAAAGACTAGATTGTAATTATTGTAGAATAAGGGGGCATATTTCAAAAAACTATTTCCTAAGACAATCCCAAATAAGTGGTAATAAGAAGGCCTGCATATCAAATAATTTATTTGATTCTTGTGAAATTAGAAAAACTAAGCAAGTCTGGATTCCCAGATCCTTACTAGCTAACACCCTTGGACCCAACAAAATATGGGTACCAAAGAAAATTTTGTAAATTATTTAGCAGGGAGTATGTCACAAAATCATAAAGGAAATATTGTATATAGACAATGGTTTCTTATGGAATATGAGTGGGAACTAATCGAACATTTCTAAACTCACTCAAAAATATGGGGGACTTGTCACTTTTGGTGATAATTCCAAAAACAATCATTGGTATTGGAATAGTTGGAGATCTAGAAGCTGTCTCAATTAACAAAGTACATTATGTACAAGGATTGAACAACAATTTGATAATTATTTATCAACTATGTGATGATGGTTATGCTGTTTATTTTTTTAACAATTGTTTTTCTATTTTCACGAATAAACTATATAAATTTAGAGCACCCAGAACTGGCAATGTGTATACCCTGGATTTAAATTCCCTACGTAAACAACAAGTAAATTTATTAACTAATAATGTTAATGAATCTTGGATCTGGAATTGGAGACTTGGAAAATTTAATGTATATGTTTTACATAAGTTATCAAAGAAACATTTAGTTTCTGATATGCCTAGTCTCAAATTTGAAAGTGACAGACTCTGTGATGCATGTCAACATGGCATGCAACACAAATCATCCTTAAAATATGTTAACAAAATTTCTACATCTAGACCTCTAGAACTTATCCATATAGATTTTTTTGGACCTTCAAGAGTATCATGTTTGGCTGGTAGATCATATGTATATGTTTTAGTTGATGACTATTCTTGATTTACATGGATTTTCTTTTTAAAAATAAAAAACGAAGCTTTTACATTATTTGAAGGTTTTTGTAAATCTGTTTAAATTGAAAAATGTTTTAAAATAATTTCATTATGAAGTGATCATAGTGGAGAATTTGAGAATCTGGAATTTAATTCCTTTTGCTCAAATACGGGTATTAAATACACCTTATCTACAGCATGAACACCTCAACAAAATAAAAATGTTGAAATAAAAAATAGGACTGTTCAGGAAATGGTTAGGACTATTATAAATGAATACAATCTTCCTACCTATTTTTGGGCAGATGTTATAATTACAGCTGGCTATATAATGAATAGAGACTTAATTAGACCTCTTTTTAAAAAGACTCCCAATGAACATTGGAATAATAGAAATCCTAAAGTTAACTACTTTAATGTTGTTGAACGAAAGTTTTACATCTTGAACACCAAGGATAATCTTGGAAAGTTTGATCCAAAATCAGATGAAGGCATTTTCTTAGGATATTCTACTACTTCCAAAGCTTATAGAGTGTATAAAAATAAGTCAAGGATTGTTGGAGAATCAGTTCATGTGAAATTTGATGAATCTGATCCCTTTGAAAAAAAGGACAGATCAAATAGATGAATCTGCCTCTAATGATAACATGAGACTTGAGAATATGAAAAATGATTTTGAAAAATATATAAAAGAAATTCATTCCAGTTCAGAAGAACATGATACTGAAGAACCTATGAGTGTGTTACCTAAATAGACTAGAACTCTAAAGAATCACCCCTTAGAGACTATAATATGTGACTTAGACACAGGAATAAAAAATAGAAGAAATATAGGGAATCTTGTAGAATTTTCTTACTTTCTATCCCAATTAGAACCCAAGTCTATAGAAGAAGCTTTATATGATTAAAGTTGGATGATAACAATGCAAGAAGAATTTAACCAGTTTAAGAGAAATGAAGTCTGGGAATTATTTTAAAGACCACAAAACTATCTATTGATAGGATCCAAATGAGTCTTTTAAAATAAGCAATATGATCAAGGAACAATAACTATAATTAAATATAGACTTTTAGATAAAGGATATAATGAGGAAGAAGTTATAAATTATGATGATAACTTTTCACTTGTAGCTAGACTAGAAGCCATTAGGATCCTTTTAGCCTATGCATCTCAAATGAACATTAAATTATTTCAGATGGATGTAAAGTCTTCCTTTCTAATTGGTTATTTAATGGAGGAAGTTTATATTGACCAACCTCTGGGTTTTGAAAATTCTCAAAAACCATATTCTGTTTTTAAATATACTAAAGCTCTTTGTGGCCTTAAGCAAGCACCTAGTTCATGGTGTGAGAGATTAATCTTTTTTCTATTGAAAAATTATTTTACTGTTGGAATGGAATATCTAATATTTTTTATGAAAATTTTAAATTCTAATAATTTATTTGTTCATTTTTATGTTGATGATTTAATTTTTCGATCAACAAATAAAACCCTTAGTCATGAGTTTTCAATGTTAATGCAAAAATAATTTCAAATGAGTATGATGGGGGAACTAAATTTAATTTTAGGTATTCAAATTTATTAGAAATGTTTTGGAAATGTTTTAAATCAAAGAAAATACATTACTGATTTATTAAAGAAGTTTGGACCTGAAAATAGAATGACATATACAACTCCTATGTGTACTAATATAAAACATGATTTGGATGAAATCGAAAAATCAGTTGTAAAAAAGTTATATAGTGGTATGATTGGTAGTTTGTTATATCTTACTACTGGTAGGCCACATATAATGTATTCAGTATGTATTTGTGCAATATTTCAATCAAATCTTATAGAATCTCATTTAACTTATGTTAAAAGAATTTTTAGATATTTAAAAGGAACTGTTTCTCAATCCCTTCTTTATCCCAAAACATCTGATTTTAATTTGATTTCATATTCAAATCCATACATTCAGCGTTTTAGATTATATAGGAAAAGCCCTTCGGGAACGTGTCACTTTTTAGGGAAATATTTAGTTTCATGGTCAAGTAAGAAACAACATTCAGTTTCCCTATCAATAGCTGAGGCAAAAAATGTTTCTACTGGCAGTTGTTGTGCACAATTGTTGTGGATAAAAAAACACTTCTGGACTTTTTACTGAATTCTAATAATACACCTATTTTTTGTGATAATACTAGTTCTATAATTAATTCAAAAAAAATAATATTAATCATTCTAGGTCTAAGCATATTGATAATTAACATAATTTTCTAGGAGATCATGTCCTTAAAAAGGATATATCTTTGGAATTTGTAAGAAAAAAAATTCAATTAGATGATATTTTTACTGAACCACTTCCCACAGCATGGTTTTATTTTATTAAGGGGATATAGATTTATTTATTTTAAATAAAGCATTATTTTATTTTATTTTTCTATGTTTTTACTTTATTTTAATTCTATTTAAAATAATTTGCCTATTTTTTTTTCAAACAGAATAATTTTCTTTTCTCCACGTAATTGATTTTATTGATTTTTAAATCTATGTAATGATTACTGAACACACAGGAATCAAGTTTGTCAGAAACGTTTCATCAGCTAAACCATTTCGATTCTACCAAAATCATTTCAAAACCGCAAAATTGTACCACTCCTCAAAAACCCTAAACATCGAACCTCGGAAACCCAAATATTCAAACCATCAGAGATTCTCACAGAAATGAAAAATACTAAGAGAGCTGATTAAGCTGAAACCATCAGTACCAAGAAAGAACATTCAGAAAAAAAGAAAAATCTTACAGGGAAAGGTGATTAACCTCAAATGGCTATATCAGACAAATCTTCTGTTGAAACACGCACTGTCGTTCCAGAATCTCGAACAGACTTTCAAAAGTAAGAATATATAATTTATGTACGAGGTAGATCTTTGAAATTTCATTAAGTCTGTGCAATTTAGTCGAGGTGACAATGAGGACATTATACCGGCTATGATAGTGGATATAGATTTTTCAATCTCTTTAGTTGAAATTGGTAAGATTTTGAACTACCCTCATGATGGAGTTTTTCATTTATATTTTCAAAATATTGGAGATTCTGTGCATAAATCAGAGTACGTAATGCCTTTTTTTGTACTACATCAGTAAAGAAGAGGTTCACAATGGATCTGGAGCCAGATCAAAAAATTTAGGTAAAATTTGTGCAAACAGGGATAACACCAAGTATGGCTGAGATAGAAAAGATATTATATCCCTAGATGTACATAAAGTATGTTTTGCTCAGTGATATTTAACTCAATTTTCCTAGTTATATGGTTACATACAGAAGATATTGTTGTCAGAGTGATTCCCGAATGAATTTTTACCATTTTGTCCGATTTATCATCAAACTGTTGTTTAAAAAGGATATGGTTTGACCGATGGATGCCAAAGTGCATTGTCATCAGAAAAATTTGTTTAATGGTGGAACTATAAGAAATATTGGCTATTTCTAGAGCTCTATAAAAGGAAAACTTTTTCTAGAAGTATTTGAGGATGAATCAAAGAGTGCTCAGGCTCAATATGCTAAGTCCAACGAGGGATAAGCTGAATCGATAGTCAACATTGTATCACGAAGGATCAGATTTGAAGTGGAAGATGCTAAGGAAGAAAGAAGTCAAGATGAACTTCAATCTCAGAGGAAAAGAACTATGTTGGTTGCACATACTTTCCTGGAATTAACCACAAGAGATTTACTCTCTTACATTTTTGTCAAAGATAAGGTTGTTGAACAATATCATGAACCGAATGTGGCTGTTACAAACTATGACCCTGCATGAATTGAAGTCGAAATATCAGAACAACAGGTTTTAGCTGATGTTGAAGTTACACTTCAACAAGATAAGGAGGCAGAGCCTGGTAAGGAAGTGGCCAGACCTCAGGAAACACCAGAGGATATAATGTTATAACATCCATTGGAAGATCAAATTGCTGTTGTTCGTGATGAGAATGTTTCTAAAGATCACATAGATGTACTTCAAGAGGATTTTTTAGTGGAAGAGTCTGAAATGGACTCTAAGGAAAAACTTGTGGACCAACCTACTCAGAAAAAGGAGAAATACAAGTCTGATGTAGACTCACTACCTTTGGTACTACTCCATCACACTGAACTTGAAAATGAGAATCAAGTATAGGGTGCCTCGGATTCAGGGAATAAAGAATTTGAGGAGTTGTATAGAAAGTTATCTCAACTGTATTTTGAGAAGGATACTTTGAGAAGAGCCTTAGCATCAAAACAGTTGATATTTCAAAGTCATAAAGAGAGTATATTTTCATGATAATAAGTTGAAATGTTTATGGATAATATCTTGAATAATGTTGACAAATTGAAATCTGAAATGGTTATGAAGTCAGATTTATTAGATCTTAAATTCTTTATTGAGACACAATTTTCATCATTTGAGAATAGTGCGGCTAGTGGATCAGGTACTTCACCTGATTTAATCAAAAGGATTCAAGCTATCACATCTACGATGAGAAACATGAATGATAGGATGCAATATCTTCAATGAAATAGTGCTCCTTGATCTGTTCTTTTAAACAATCAAAAATCTTTTGTTGATTAGTTGACCTCTAGTGAGCCAGGAATCAGCTCCGTCTTAAATATATTCACAAAAAAGCTATCTTTGTTTATGGAAAAGGATGAAAAACTTCACTAGTTTTTCAGAGTCTATCTCGTTTAAGACATTCATATGACTCTAGAGGCCAATGAATATATTATTTATCTTGGTGATGGATTATTGAAATGGTAGAGGGAACATTTTAATGATATCAAGTCTGCAGTTCAGGGGAGATAAAACATATTTTCTACCTTGACCAAACATTGATACCTGTTTTAATAATAGTTGTATCTATTCAATCATTTAAATAAAACTTTTTAATATCTCCTTTTATGTTTATTTTTTTTACTAACTTTGTTTAGATATGCCAGTCATCCAGATTTTATTAAGAATACTTAGAAAATTAGCATTTAATTATGTCTAGTGCTACATTAATCTGTTTTATATTCCATATTCTATCATTCTTATTGATATCGCAAATAGGGGGAGAAATCTTGATAAACACGAGATTTTTATATTAATTTTAAATTTATTTTATTGGGGGATATATTAAAAAATGGATAATTCAAAGGGAGAAATTAATATTGTATTTATCATTTCAAAATTCAAAACAAATTTAATTCATTTTTCAAGTTAATTTCATTAATTATTTTATGGGTTTTGTGATCATCAAAAATGGGGATATTGTTGATAATGTATTGTTTTCAACAAAATATATTGTTTTTTAAAGGAGGTGTTTTTTTGAGAACAATACAATATCTCTATATTATAATTTTGATACATACAAATACCCTTAATTATTTTCTAATTATTTTATTTTTTAATTATTTTTCAATAACTAATTATTTTATTTTACTCTTGAAATAAAGAGAATTTATAAAAAAAAATATTCATATTTAGTGTTTTATGGAAATTCTGTTTATGCACTACAAATTCAATATCTCTTTTAGCAGGTTCTGGGAACACTATTCATACCCTACGTAGATAAACGTAGAGTAAGGATGAAAAGCATGTGTACATTAGGAGATAAGGGAAAATTATGGTTAATCAAACATACGTTGTTGGAAAAGTATGGAAGAAGAATCCTACATTACAAAAGAACCCTACATTTGGGAGATTAGAAAATTATGGAAGTAGAACCATATGTAAGTATTAAATGTTACATTTGTTTCACAAAAGTATTTTTCATAATCCTTACTTTTGTGAACAACCATATGTTCTTGTAAAAGTATGGATCTTTTAAAATAAATTTGAAAGTTTGAATAGACGAGTATGGATGATCAACCCTACGTTTATGATCATCCTTACGTTTGAAGAAAGTGACATGAACCTTACATCTGTGACCAACCGTACGTTTTCAACCCTATGTTTGAGGACTATTTCATCATCATTACATTCATAGGATGCATACAGTAAAACTCAACCATATGTTTTTTGTCGGAGAATTTAATGTTGATATTTTTATGCAACGATCAGCAAGTTGTTTATTATGCGTATTTTAACCCCAATTAAAAACTAATTTTAATATAAGACTTTGAGTGATTTATAGACGTTTTATTTATGGTTTAAAGATAGAATTAAAAGGATCTTTTTATGACTAGTCTTCAGGGAAGTTTCGACTACTCTGTAATTTCAAATGTTTGAATATTATGATTAAAAAGGAGACATTTGTGGATCTAAATTTACTGGAAAATTTCTTATAACTATTTTATATATTGTTGAGCCTTTTTAAAGAGCATATAAAGATCTTATGAGATCTCTTTATCATTTTATGAAAAGAAAATAAAAACAGAGTATTTCAAGAATTCAGATCTTCAGATTCAAGAGAGTAACAAAGCTCTGTTTTATGAGTAAAAAAATCACAATAGAAGATTCATCTATTCTACATTAAAGATCATTTTTGAATCTGCCTCTACTAAAATTGTGAATTATATTTCCATATCTACTTCAATAGAATTGCCTCAGAACCACTCTTATGTGAAGAAAATTATTTATGAAGGGGACGATTCATCTACTGTCAATTTCATGCTGTTTCAATTGTGAAGAATGTCTGGAAAGTATTTTCAGAATACAAAAATATTTCATTTCTATTCTTGAGTAACTTTATTCTCATACTAAGCTGTGTAGGTTCTCTGAGTGATCCAAAAGACTTTTTTTCCTTAGTTTGTAAATGTTTCAATTTCCTATAGTCATTTGTTGTAAGGTCTATTGAAATGAGGACAAGATAGTGAAAATCACCAAGCTCGTGAAGTGGAGAGTTGGTGGTGTGGACTAGGGGCTTTCTGTTCCCCGAACCACTATACATCGTGTGTCTCTGTACTTTATATTTCCACTGAATTATTCATCTTATTAATGAAAAAAAGGAGAACACAATCTCTCGATGATTTCTGAAAGTCCCAATTCACCCCCCCCCCCCCCTCTTGTGTATATTTGATTTAATCTGATCCAATAGTACAGTTTCCATTACTTCGTATTTTTACCATTTATAAACAATGGTATTCATTGGATTAGATCATAATATTAGATACATTAAATCACAATTAATATTACAAATGCATTCTAACAGATATGAAAAATTGAAAATTTATACATATATTATCTTATAATAATAATCATTGATTTATATGGAATATATTCATATAAAAAATTATTTCATTATATTTCATTATCTATTATAATGATTTTGTGAATAACCAATACATAACCCCAATAGTGTGTATTTAGTTGTGTCTTCCAAGACCCACTCATCATGAAACTATTATGATAATTGATTCCCCTTTTACCCTGTTATGTATTTCTTTGACAAGGTGATCGTATTCCAGAACATTATCAACATTCCAATATGGAGACAATTAAGTATTGGATAGGAAGTGACATTATATATACCATTCAAAAAAACATGATATTATCACACACTATGATTTATCATAATATTCTGTCATAGAATTATGTTCCCAAATCATTCTCTCCCAAAATATAGTACACATGGATTATAATAAACAAAATTGAATTCCAATTATAAAAACACTGCCACTATTAGCACATAGTTGGTGGTTACATTATAAATTGGATATAGATAATTGTAATCACATATTGTTGGATAATATAGTTTAGATATCTTAGATAACTACATGCATTATTGAATATCATATTACATTTGAAAGCATAAAATATATTTCTCTTTTCATTAAGAAGAGTATTAATCTCTCTAATATATCCTTGTATATCATTCATGGTATACTTACTTGCATCCAATGAAAAGGAAACAAAATAAAATGGTGAACTCGGATGATTAGTAATGGAATACTCACATCATAAGATATTATCATTTAAAAAAAGGATTGAATAATATATATTCGGAAAATATTATGGTCAAATAATTCATTCTAAATAATGACATGGTGTTGAAACATTTAAATTGAAATAATAACTATAATAATAATCACAAAAACATCAATAATTGATTTCATAATTGGGGAATACATATTTGATGACATATTAATCATATGGTTGAGGAATTGTTCCATGATATAATACATAAATGTGTAAGGAATATGTCAAATACCACAACTATTTTGTCTCATTAAATATGTTCATTTATTGAGGGTATGATTAATTTTGGCCCCAACTATTACTTAATATGTCAAATGCAACCATAATAAGAATAAATTATAAATCATAAAAAATGTTTGTTAATAAAAAATAACTATTAATATATGGAAGAACAATAATATGGAATTTCATTAATTCCCCATTTAAAAATGATCATAAGACAGCAAGAAATAAAGTGGATTTTCTCAATATGCTATATTACCACTAAGGTAAAATACATCTCAAGGGATATTGACATTGATGATTATGCATATAAGAGTTCAAAAAAAGAACTTCATAAAGAAAATATCATTTTATTTTTGAAATCATATTTTTAAAATAAAAAAATGCCTAGAATATTATGAAAAAAAAGTCTGAAAATAACTAATGAAATTTTTTATTTTAGATTCAATGAATAAATTATTATGATGGTCATAAAATATGTTTTTCATTATTTTCCCAAAACAAAAATTTGATTCAAATATTTAGTAAAATTTTCCTTTTTAAAAAAAATTATACAAATATTTTTAAATATATATATATATATTAAAAAATGTGTAATGTTTATATCAATAAATCATTAATAGTTTGTGAAATAAATATGGAAAATATTTTAATGAAAATATAATCGTGGAAGAAAATATTATAGAACAAATAAAATGATAATGAAAACATTTCAAAAAAACATTCACTAAGACTATTGAGTACATGGAAAGAGAAATATGTATTGTAAACATGATTTTTTTTTCAAAAAACAGAATAGATGCAAATATATGGGTTTTACGGAAGAAAATTATATAACATCTCAATTAGAAAAATAAACATAAAAATTATTTAATAATGATGATATTATGAAATAAACCTCTACCATATGTCCAAATTTATACATAAGTGATTTAAAACTACATTATGATACATTTAAATTTATTATAATTCTATAAAAAACCCATATACATATTTATATAATATTATATAAACCGGTTATAATACTTTTGATAACTTTTATTAATTAATTTTTATTATCATCGGTTTTGAGTGTTAGTTGTTTCATTTTTCAAGATTATTTTAATTATATAGATTTTGTACATACATATTTCTCAAATTTCCATTATCTCAAGAATATTAATAATGTTTTGAGTATATTATATATTCATTGTATAAATATTTATAATCATTATTGAATGTTGTGTAGCGAATATGAATCACATCACTCTTTGGATGTCGTAGTCCACACATAAGAATGCGTAAAATTATATAACGTGTCGAAGTGTACAATGATATATAGTGAAAAATATTCTAACATGGTTATTTTTTTATTTTAAAAATTATAAATAAAATATTAATCCATTCAATAATCCAATGTTTTAGTATTATTTGAAAATTTGGTTTGCACAATATGTGTACATAATAGAAAATTAACACAATTTCAATCCTTAATTTTGTTCAACAAAAATGATCTAGATTTCTTCTTAGTACTCATATTTAACTAAAGATATACATAAAATAAATAGTTGTAGATAAATCCTAGTATGGGAAAGAATATATTGGTAACTATACGAACATTAATTAATAGTACAAGGGTGACTATAATAAAGAAGCATCATATCGCGGGCATGGGATAATCATCATAATCTTGTGGGAAAATTTTGAAAGTTCAATGGAATATGGATTCGGTATAATAATAAAACATATTATTAATATGATAAAATTCCACATATATTTTGGAAAAATCTATCATCATGTTCACACCAAAAAATGCAGATTAATCATAATATAATTATTGTGATAAGGATATAATCACATTCATGTGTAAAAAAATAATATCTTTATATATATAACAAAAAAATGTATTAGAGGATTAAATAATAATAGGATGACTCATATCATCATAAAATACTCATAATTATGCACACCACATGGAAATATAATATATGATAATCATTGTCATGAAATAATTCCATGGAATGGAATGACATTTATAAAGAATATCCCAAATAATACATCATGGAATGTATGTTGGACTTACCAAATGATAAATTCATATAATAATTTTTCATAAAAGATTATTTTTATTTGAATTTGAAATAATATAGGAAAATATATATATATATATATTTACGAAAAATAATTCATTTTATATAGATTTTTTTGTCAAAATCATTTTGGAAATGTAGAAATATGTATTTAATAATAAATAGAATGGAAAAGATATTTAAAGATACTTATAAGGATAATAGACTATATAATATCAATAATTTTATATTTTTGTAGAATTATGTCAAATTAGACATAACCAAAAAGAGAGGGTGTTTGGTTACTCAACACACAAGAATCAAGTTTTTTCGAAACCTTTCATCTGCTAAACCATTTCGATTCTACCAAAATCATTTCAAAACCGCGAAATCGTACCACCCCTCAAAAACCCTAAACATCGAATCTCGGAAACCCTAATATTCAAACCATCAGAGATTGTCACAGAAATGAAAAATAATAAGAGATCTGATTAAGCTGAGACCATCAGTGTCAAGAAACAACGTTCAGAAAGAATGAAAAATCTTACAAGGAAAGGTGATTAACATCAAATGGCTATATCAGACAAATCATCTATTGAAACAAGCACTATCATTCCAGAATCTCGAACAGGATTTCAAAAGTGAGGATATATAATTTATGTACGAGGTAGAGCTTTGACATTTCTTTATGTCTGTGCAATTTAGTCTAGGTGACAATGAGGACATTATACTGGCTATGATAGAGGATATATATTCTTCGATCTCTTTAGTTGAAATTGGTAAGATTTTGAACTACCCTCATGACGGGGTTTTTCATTTATATTATAAAAATATTGGAGATTCTGTGCATAAATCAGAGGACATAATGTCTTTTTTTGTACTACATCAGTAAGGAAGATGTTCACAAAGGATCTGGAGCCATATCAAAAACATTTGGTAAAATTTGTGCAAACAGGGATAACAACAAGGATGACTGAAATAGAAAAATATTATATCCCTATATGTACATAAAGTATCTTTTTCTCAGTGATATTAAACTAAATTTTCCTAGGTATATGGTTACATACATAAGATATTGTTGTCCGAGTGATTCCCGAATGAATTTTTACCCTTTTGGACGATTTATCTCCAAACTATTGTTTAATAAGGATATGGTGAGACCGATGGATGCCAAAGCGAATTGTCATCACAAATATTTGTTTAATGATGGAACTATAAGAAATATTGGCTATTTATAGAGCTCTATAAAAGGAAAACGTTTTCTATTATGATATGAGGATGAATCAAAGAGTGCTCAGGATCAATATGCTATGTCAAAAGAGGGATAAGCTTAATCAAGAGTCAGTACTGCAGCACAAAGGATCAGATTTGAAGTGGACGATGCTAAGGAAGAAAGAAGTCAAGATGAACTTCAATCTCGGAGGAAAAGAACAAAGTTTTTTGCATATACTTTCTTGTAATTAACCATAAGAGATTTACTCTCTTACATTTTTGTCAAAGATAAGGTTGTTGAGAAATATCAAGAACCGAATGTGGCTGTTACAGACCATGACCCTGAATGAATTGAAGTTGAAATATCAGAACAACAGGTTGTAGCTGATGTTGAAGTTACACTTCAATAACATAAGGAGGAAGAGCCTGGTAAGGAAGTGGCCAGACCTCAGGAAACAACAGAGGATATAATTTTATAACATCCATTTGAAGATGAAATTGTTGATGTTCATGATGAGAATGTTTCTGAAGCTCACACAGATGTACTTCAAGATGATTTTTCAGGGGAAGAGTTTGAAATGAACTCTATGGAAAAATCTGTGGACCAACCTACCCAGGAAAAGGAGAAAGACAAGTCTGATGCAGACTCACTACCTTCGGTACTGCTGCATCACACTAAACATGAAAATGAGAATCAAGTATAGGGTGCCTCATATTCAGGGAATAAAGATGTTGAGGAGTTTTATAGAAAGTTATCTCAACATTAATTTGAGAATGATACTCTGAGAAGAGCCTTAGCATCAAAACAGTTGATATTTTAAAGTCTTTAAGAGTGTATATCTTCATGATAATAAGTTGAAATGTTTATGGATGATATCTTGAATGATGTTGACAAATTGAATTCTGAAATGGTTATGAAGTTAGATTTATTAGATCGTAAATTCTTTGTCGAGACACAATTTTCATCAGTTGGGAATAGTGGTGCTAGTGGATCAGGTACTTCACCTGATTTAATCAAAAGGTTTCAAGCTATCACATCTACAATGAGAAACATGAATGAAAGGTTGCAATATCTTCAATGAAATATTGCTCCTTTATCTGTTCTATTAGACAATCAGAAATCTTTTGTAGATTAGTTGACCTCTAGTGAGCCAGGAATCAGCTCCGTCATAAATATATTCACAGAAAAGTTACTTTATTTATGGAAAAGGATGAAAAACTTCACTAGTTTTTCAGATTCAATCTCGTTTAAGACATTCATATGACTCTAGAGGCCAATGATCTTATTCTTTAGCTCGGTGATGGATTATTGAAATGGTAGAGGGAACATCTTACTGATATCAGGTCTGCTGTTCAGAGGAGATAAAACCTATTTTCTACCTTGACCAAACATTGATTTCTCTTTTAATAATAGTTGTATCTATTCAATCATTTCAATAAAACTTTTTAATATCTCCTTTTATGTTTATTTTGTTTTACTATCTTTGTTTAGACATGCCAGTCATCCATATTTTATTATGAAGAACTAGTTAATTAGCATTTAATTATGTCTAGTGCTACGGTAATCTGTTTTATATTCCATATTATATCATTCTTATTGATATCACAAAAATTCAGAGAAATCTTGATAAACACAACATTTTTATATTAATTTTAAATTTATTTTATTAGGGTAAAAATTAAAAAATGGATAAATCAAAGGGAGAAATTAATATTTTATTTATATTTTCAAAATTCAAAACAATTATTATTCATTTTTTAAGTTAATTTCATTAATTATTTTATGGGTTTTGTGATCATAAAAAATGAGTATATTGTTGAAAATGTATTGTTTTCAACAATACATATTGTTTTTTAAAGGAGGAGTTTTTTAGAACAATACAATATATCTATATTATAATTTTGATACTTACAAATACCCTTAATTATTCTCTAATTATTTTATTTGATAAGTATTTTTCAAGAATTAATTATTTTATTTTACTCTTGAAATAACGAGAATTTATTAAAAAATTATTCATATTTAGTGTTTTATTGAAATTCTGTTTATGCACTACAAATTCAAGATCTTCTTTAGCATGTTCTGGGAACACTATTCATACCCTACGTAGAGAAACATAGAGTAACGATTAAAAGCATGTGTACTTTATGAGATAAGAGAAAAGTATGGCTAATCAAACATACGTTGTTGGAAAAGTATGGAAGAAGAATCCTACGTTAGGAAAGAAACCTACATTTGGGATATTAGAAAATTATGGAAGCAGAACCATATGTAAGTATTAAATGTTACATTTGTTTCTCAAAAGTATGGTTCATAATCCTTACTTTTGTGAACAACCATACATTCTTGTAAAAGTATGGATCTTTTAACATACATTTGAAATTTTGAATAGAAGAGTATGGATGATCAACCCTACGTTTATGATCATCCTTACATTTGAAGAAAGTGACCTGAACCTTACATATGTGACCAACCCTAAGTTTGGGGACTATTTCATCAACATTACATTCATAAGATGCATACAGTACAACTCAACCTTGTGTTTGGTGTCAGAGAATTTAAAGTCGATATTTTTATGCAACAATCATGAAGTTGTTTATTATGCGGATTTCAACCCGAATTTAAAACTAATTTTAATATAAGACATTGAGTGATTCATAGCCATTTTTTATAGTATAAAGATAGAATTAAAAGGATCTTTTTATGACAAGTCTTCAGGGAAGTTTCAACTACTCTGTAATTTGAAATGTTTGAATATCACGATTACAAAATAGACTTTTGTGGATCTAAATTTACAAGAAAATTGCTTATAACTATTTTATATATTGTTGAGCCTTTCTAAAGAGCATCTAAAGATCATATGAGATATCTTGATCATTCTTAGAAAAGAAAATAAAAATAGAGACTTTCAAGAATTCAGATCTTCTTATTCAAGAGAGTAACAAAGCTCTATTTTATGAGGAAGAAAAATCACAATAGAAGATTCATATATTCTAAATTAAAGATCATTTTTGAATCTGCCTCTGCTAAAATTGTGAATTATATTTCCATATCTATTGCAATAGAATCGACTCAAAACAAATCTTATGTGAAGATAATTATTTATGAAGGGGACGATTCATCTACTGTCAATTTCATGCTGTTGCAATTGTGAGGAACGTCTGGAAAGTATTTTCAGAATACAAAAATATTTCATTTCTATTCTTGAGTAACCGTCTTCTCATACTATGCTTTGTAGGTTCTGTGAGGGAACCAAAAGACTTTTTTTCCCTTATTTTGTGAATGTTTCAACTTCCTGTAGTCATTTTTTGTAAGGTCTGTTTAAATAAAGACCAGATAGTGAAAATCACCAAGCTCGTGGAGTGGTGCATTGGTGGAGTGGACTAGGGCCTTTCTGTTCCCCGAACTACTATACATCGTGTGTCTCTGTAATTCATATATCCACTGCATTATTCATCTTATTAATGTAAAAAATAAGAACACAATCTCTCGAAGATTTCTGAAAAGTCATAATTCACCCCCCCCCTCTTGTGTATATTTGATTAAATCCGACCCAATAGTACATTTTCCATTACTTCGTATTTTTACCATTTATAAAAAATGGTATTCATTGGATTAGATCATAATATTAGATACATTAAATCACAATTAATATTACAAATGCATTCTAACATATATGAAAAATTGAAAATTTATACATATATTATCTTATAATAATAATCATAGATTTATGTGGAATATATTCATATAAAAATTATTTCCATATAGTTCATTATCTATTACATTGATTTTGTGAATAACCAATACATAACCCCAATAGTGTGTATTTAGTTGTGTTTTCCAAGACACACTCATCATGAATCTGTTGTGATATAGTTGTTTCCCCTTTTACCCTCTTATGTATTTCTTTGACAAGGTGATCGTATTCTAGAACATTATCAACATTCCAATATGTAAACAATGATGTATTGGATAGGAAGTGAAATTATATATACCATTCAAAAAAACATGATATTATTACACACTATGATTTATCATAATATTCTGTCATAGAATTATGTTCCCAAATCATTGTCTCCCATAATATAGTACACATGGATTATAATAAACAAAATTGAATTCCAATTATAACAACACCACCACTGTTAGCACATAGTCGATGGTTACATTATAAATTGGATATAGATAATTCTAACCACATATTGTGTGATAATATAGTTTAGATATATTTGATAACTATATACATTATTGAATATCATATTAGATTTTAAATCATAAAATAAATTTCCATTTTCATTAAGAACAATATTAATCTCTCTAATATATCCTTGTATATCATTCATGGTATACTTACTTGCATCCAATGAAAAGGAAACAAAATAAAATGGTGAAATCAGATGATTAGTAATGGAAAACTAACATCATAATATATTATCATTTAAAAAAATTATTGAATAATATATAATCAGAAAATATTGTGGAAAAATAATTCATTCGAAATAATAACATGGTGTTAAAACATTTCAATTGAAATAATGACTATAATAATAATCACAAACACATCAATAATTGATTTCATAATGGGGGAATACATATTTTATAACATATTAAACATATGGTTGAGTCATTGTTCCATGATATAAAACATAAATGGGTAAGGAATGTGTCAAATACCACAACTATTTTGTCTCATTAAATATGTTCATTTATTGAGGGTATGATTAATTTTGGACCCAACTATTACTTAATAAGTCAAATGCAACCATAATAAGAATAAATTATAACTCATAAACAACGTTTGTTATTAAAAAATAACTATTAATATATGGAATAACAATAATATGGAATTTCAATAATTCCACATTTAAAAATGATCAGAAGACAACAACCAATAATGTGGATTTTCTCAATATGCTATATTACCACTAAGGTATAATACATCTCAAGGGATGTTGACATTGATGATTATACATATAAGAGTCCAAAAAAGAACTTCATAAAGAAAATATCATTTTATTTTTGAAATAATATTTTTAAAATAAAAAAATGCCTAGAATATTATGAAAAAAATTGTCTAAAAATAAAAAATGAAGTTTTTTATTTTAGATTCAATGAAAAAATTATTATGATGGTCATAAAATATATTTTTTTGTCTAGTCCCAAAACAAAAATTTGATTCAAATATTTAGTAAAATTGTCCTTGTTAAGAAAAATTATTCAAATATTTTTTAAAAAATATATATATATTAAAAAATGTGTAATGTTTATATCAATAAATCATTAAGAGTTTGTGAAATCAATATGGAAAATATTTTAATGAAAATATAATCGTGGAAGAAAATTTTATAGAACAAATAAAACGATAATGCAAACATTTCAAAAAAACATTCATTAAGTTTATTGAGTACATGGAGAGAGGAAAATGTATGGAAAACATGAATTTTTTTTTAAAAAAATTGAATAGATGAAAATATATGTGTTTTATGGAAGAAAATTATATAACATCTCAATTATAAAAATAAACATAAAAATTATTTAATAATGATGATATTATGAAATAAACCTCTACCACATGTCCAAATTTTTACATAAGTGATTTAAAACTCCATTATGATACATTTAAATTTATTATCATTCTATAAAAAACCCATATACATATTTATATAATATTATATGAACCGGTTATAATAATTTTGACTAAATTTATTAATGAATTTTCATTATCATCGGTTTTGAGTGTTAGTTGTTTCATTTTTCAGGTTAGTTTTAATTATATAGATTTTATACATACATATTTCTCGAATTTCCATTATCTCTATAATTTTAATAATTTTTTAAATATATTATATATTAATTATATAAATATTTATAATCATTATTGAATGGTGTGTAGCGAATATGAATCACATCACTCTTTGGATGTCATAGTCCACACATAAGAATGCGTAAAATTATATAACGTGTTGAAGTGTACAATGATATATAGTGAAAAATATTCTGACATGGTTATTTTTTTATTTTAAATATTATAAATAAAAAATTAATCCATTCAATGATCCAATATTTTAAAATTATTTGAAAATTTGGTTTGCACAATATGTGTACAAAATAGAAAATTAACACAATTTCAATCCTTAATTTTGATCATCAAAAATGATCTAGATTTCTTCTTAGTACTCATATTTACCTGGGGATATACATAAAATAAATAGTTGTAGATAAATCCTAGTACGGGAAAGAATATATTGGTAACTATATGAACATTAATTAATATTACAAGGGTGACTATAAAAAAACCTCATATCGCGGGCATGGGATAATCATCATAATCTTGTGGGAATATTTTGATAGTTCAATGGAATATGGATTCGGTATAATAATAAAACATACTATTAACATGATAAAATACAACATATTTTTTTAAAAAATATATCATCATGGTCACACCAAAAAATTCGGATTAATCATAATATAATAATTTTGATAAGGATATAGTCACATTCATGTGTAAAACAAATAATATCTTTATATATATGACAGAAAAAATGTATTATAGGATTAAATAATTTTAGGATGACTCATATAATCATAAAATACTCATAATTATGCACGCCACATGGAAATTTAATATATGATAATCATTGTCATGAAATAATCCCATGGAATGGAATGACATTTATAAAGAATATCCCAAATAATATGTCATGGAATGTTTGTTGGACTTACCAAATGATAAATTCATATAATGATTTTTCATAAAAGATTATTTTTATTTGAATTTGAAATAATATAGGAAAAGGTATATATATGTTTACGAAAGTTAATGCATTTTCTATAGATTGTTTTTGTCAAAATCATTTTGTAAATGTTGAAATATGTATTTAATAATAAATAGAATTGAAAAGATATTTAAAGATACTTATAAGGATAATAGAATGTATAATATCAATAATTTTATATTTTTGTAGAATTATGTCAAATTGGACACAACCAAAAAGAGAGGGTGTTTGGTTACTCGACACACGGGAATCAAGTTTGTCAGAAACCTTTCATCTGCTAAACCATTTAAATTCTACCAAAAACATTTCAAAGCCGCGAAACTGTACCACTCCTTAAAAACCCTAATCATCGAACCTCAGAAACCCTAATATTCAAACCATCAGAGATTCTCACAGAAATGAAAAAGACTAAGAGAGCTGATTAAGCTGAAACAATCAGTTCCAAGAAACAACGTTCAGAAAGAAACAAAAATTCTACAGGGAAAAGTGATTAACCTCAAATGGCTATATCAGACAAATATTCTATTGAAACAAGAACTGCCATTCCAAAATCTCGAACAGACTTTCAAAAGTGAGGATATATAATTTATGTACGAGTTAGAGCTTTGGAATTTCTTTAAGTCTGTGCAATTTAGTCTAGGTGACAATGAGGACATTATACTTGCTATGATAGAAGATATAGATTTTTAGATCTCTTTAGTTGAAATTGGTAACATTTTGAACTACCCTCATGATGGGGTTTTTCATTTATATTTTAAAAATATTGGAGATTCTGTGCATAAATCAGAGGACGTATTGTCTTTTTTTGTACTACATCAGTAAGGAAGACGTTCACAAAGGATCTAGAGCCATATCAAAAAAATTTGGTAAAATTTTGGCAAAGAGGGATAACACCAAGGATGGCAGAGATGGAAAAGATATTATATCCCTATATGTACATAAAGTATCTTTTTCTTAGTGATATTAAACTCAATTTTCCTAGGTATATGGTTACATACCTAAGATATTGTTGTCAGAGTGATGCCCGGATGAATTTTTACCCTTTTGGCTGATTTATCTCCAAACTGTTGTTTAAGATGGATATAGTGAGTCCGATGGATGCCAAAGTGCTTTGTCATCACAAAAATTTGTTTAATGGTGTAACTATAAGAAATATTGGATATTTTTACAGCTCTATAAAATGAAAAAAATTTCCATTAGGATTTGAGGATGAATCAAAGAGTTCTCAGGATCAATATGCTAAGTCCAAAGAGGGATAAGCTGAATCGAGAGTCAGTACTACAGCACGAAGGATCAGATTTGATGTGGATGATGCTAAGGAATAAAGAATACAAGATGAACTTCAATCTCGGAGGAAAAGAACTACATTTTTTGCACATACTTTCCTTGAATTAACCACATGAGATTTACTCTCTTACATTTTTGTCAATGATAAGGTAGGTGAACAATATCAAGAACCGAATGTGGCTATTACAGACCATGACCCTGAATGAATTGAAGTTGAAATATCAGAACAACAGGTTGTAGCTGATGTTGAAGTTACACTTCAACATGATAAATAGGCAGATCCTGGTAAGGAAGTGGCCAGACCTCAGGAAACACCAGAGGATATAATTTTATAACATCCATTGGAAGATGAAATTGTTGATGTACGTGATGAGAATGTTTCTGAAGCTCACATAGATGTACTTGAAGAGGATTTTTCAGTGGAAGAGTCTGAAATGGACTCTAAGGAAAAATATATGGACCAACCTACTCAGGAAAAGGAGAAAGACAAGTCTGATGCAGAATCCCTACCTTTGGTACTACTGCATCACACTGAACCTGAAAATGAGAATCAAGTATAGGGTGCCTCGGATTCAGGGAATAATGAAGTTAATGAGTCGTATAGAAAGTTATCTCAACTGTAATTTGAGAATGATACTCTGAGAAGAGAATTATCATCAAAACAGTTGATATTTAAATGTCTTAAAGAGATTATAGTTTAATGATAATAAGTTGAAATGTTTATGGATGATATCTTGAATGATGTTGACAAATTGAAATCTGAAATGGTTATGAAGTCAGATTTATTAGATCTTAAATTCTTTATGGAGACACAATTTTCATCAGTTGGGAATCATGCTACTAGTGGATCAGGTAATTCACCTAATTTAATCAAAAGGTTTCAAGCAATCACATCTACGATGAACAACATGAATGACAGGTTGCAATATATTCAATGAAATAGTGCTCCTTTATCTGTTCTGTTAGACAATCAGAAATCTTTTGTTGATTAGTTGACCTCTAGTGAGCCAGGAATCAGCTCCGTCTTAAATATATTCACAGAAAAGATGTCATTGTTTATGAAAAAGGTTGAAAAAATTCACTGTTTTTTCAGAGTCAATCTCATTTAAGACATTCATATGACTCTAGAGGCCAATGATCTTATTATTTAGCTCGGTGATGGATTATTGAAATGGTAGAGGCAACATTTTACTGATATCAAGTCTACTGTTCAGAGGAGATAAAACCTATTTTATACCTTGACCAATCATTAATTATTGTTTTAATAATAGTTGTATCTATTCAATCATTTCAATAAAACATTTTAATATCTCCTTTTATGTTTATTTTGTTTTACTAACTTTGTTTAGATATGACAGTCATCCAGATTTTATTACGAAGAACTAGTTAATTAGCATTTAATTATTTCTACTGCTACATTAATCTGTTTTATACTCCATATTCTATCATTCTTATTGATATCACAAAAAGGGGGAGAAATCTTGATAAACATAAAATTTTTATATTAATTTTAAATTTATTTTATTGGGGGATAAATTAAAAAATGGATAAATCAAAGGGAGAAATTAATATTGTATTTATCTTTTCAAAATTCAAAACAATTTTAATTCATTTTTAAGTTAATTTCATTAATTATTTTATGGTTTTTGTGATAATCAAAAATGGGGATATTGTTGATAATGTATTGTTTTCAACAATACCTATTGTTTTTTAAAGGAGGAGTTTTTTTTGAGAACCATACAATATCTCTATATTATAATTTTGATACTTACATATACCCTTAATTATTTTCTAATTATTTTATTTGTTATGTCTTTTGCAAGAATTAATTATTTTATTTTACTATATAGATAACGAGAATTTATTAAAAAATTATTCATATTTAGTGTTTTATGGAAATTCTGTTTATCCACTACAAATTCAAGATCTCCTTTAGCATGTTTTGGGAACACTATTCATACCCTACGTAGAGAAACGTAGAGTAAGGATGAAAAGCATGTGTACTTTATGAGATAAGAGAAAATTATGGTTAATCAAACATACTTTGTTGGAAAAGTATGGGATAAGAATCCTTCGTTAGGAAAGAACCCTACATTTGGGATATCATAAAGTTATGGAAGCAGAACCATATGTAAGTATTATATGTTACATTTGTTTCTCAAAAGTATGGTTCATAAACATTACTTTTGTGAACAACCATACGTTCTTGTAAAAGTATGGATCTTTTACCATATGTTTGAAAGTTTGAATAGAAGAGTATGGATGATCAACCCTACATTTATGATCATCCTTATGTTTAAAGAAGGTGACCTGAACCTTACATCTGTGACCAACCCTACATTGTCAACCCTATGTTTGAGGACAATTTCATCAACATTACATTCATAGGATGCATACATTACAACTCAACCTTACATTTGGTGTCGAAGAATTTAAAGTCAATATTTTTATGCAACGATCAGAAAGTTTTTTATTATGCCGATTTCAACCCGAATTTAAAACTAATTTTAATATAAGACTTTGACTGATTCATAGCTGTTTTATTTATGGTTTAAAGATCGAATTAAAAGGTTCTTTTTATGACGATTCTTCAGGGAAGCTTCGACTACTCTGTAATTTCAAATGTTTGAATATCACGATTAAAAAGGAGACTTTTGTGGATCTAAATTTACAGGAAAATTGCAAATAACTATTTTATATATTGTTTATCCTTTTTAAAGAGCATATAAAAATCTTATGAGATCTCTTTATCATTCTAAGAAAAGAAAATAAAAACAGAGTCTTTCAAGAATTCATATCTTCTAATTCAATAGAGTAACAAATCTCTGTTTTATGAGGAAGAAAAATCACAATAGAAGATTCATCTATTCTTCATTAAAGATCATTTTTGAATTTGCCTCTGCTAAAATTCTGAATTATATTTCCATATATATTGCAATAGAATCGACTCAGAACAACTATTATGTGAAGATAATTATTTATGAAGGGGACGATTCATCTACTGTCAATTTCATGCTGTTGCAATTGTGAAGAACGTCTGGAAAGTATTTTCAGAAAACAAAAATATTTCATTTCTATTTTTGAGTAACCATCTTCTCATACTAAGCTGTGTAGGTTTTGTGAGTGAACCAAAAGACTTTTTTTCCTTAGTTTGTAAATGTTTCAACTTCCTATAGTCATTTGTTGTATGGTCTTCTGAAATGAGGACCAGATAGTGAAAATCACCAAGCTCATGGAGTGGAGCATTGGTGGAGTGGACTAGGGGATTTCTATTCCCCGAACCACTATACATCGTGTGTCTCTATACTTCATATTTCCACTAAATTATTCAGCTTATTAATGTAAAAAATAAGAACACAATCTCTCGAAGATTTCTGAAAAGTCACAATTCACCCCCCCCCTCTTGTGTATATTTGATTTAATCCGATCCAATAGTACATTTTCCACTACTTTGTATTTTTAACATTTATAAACAATGGTATTCATTGGATTAGATAATAATATTAGATACATTAAATCACAATTAATATTTCAAATGCATTCTAATAGATATGAAAAATTGAAAATTTATACATATATTATCTTATAATAATAATCATAGATTTATATGGAATATATTCATATAAAAAATTATTTCCATATATTTAATTATCTACTATAATGATTTTGTGAATAACCAATACATAACCCCAATAGTGTGTATTTAGTTGTGTTTTCCAAGACCCACTCATCATGAATCTATTTTGATATAGTTGTTTCCCCTTTTACCCTGTTATGTATTTCTTTGAGAAGTTGATCGTATTCCAGAACATTATCAACTTTCCAATATGCAGACAATGATGTATTGATTAGGAAGTTACAATATATATACCATTCATAAAAACATGATATTATCACACACTATGATTTAGCATAAGATTCTGTCATAGAATTATGTTCCCAAATCATTGACTCCCAAAATATAGTACACATGGATTATAATAAACAAAATTGAATTCCATTTATAAAAACACAGCCACTATTAGCACATAGTCGGTGGTTAAATAATAAATTGGATATAGATAATTCTAATAACATATTGTGGGAAAATATAGTTTAGATATCTTAGATAACTAAATACATTATTGAATATCATATTACATTTGAAGGCATAAAATAAATTTCTATTGTCATTAGGAACAGTATTAATCTCTCTAATATATCCTTGTATATCATTCATGGTATACTTACTTGCATCCAATGAAAAGGAAACAAAATAAAATGGTGAACTCAGATGATTAGTAATGGAATACTCACATCACAAGATATTATCATTTAAAAAAAGGATTGAATAATATATAATCGGAAAATATTATGGTCAAATAATTCATTCTAAATAATAACATGGTGATGAAACTTTTAAATTTAAATAATAACTATAATAATAATCACAAACACATCAATAATTTATTTCATAATGGGGTAATACATATTTTATGACATATTAAACATATTGTTGAAGCATTGTTCCATTATATAAAACATAAATGGGTAAGGAATATGTCAAATACCACAACTACTTTTTCTCATTAAATATGTTCATTTATTGAGGGTATGATTAATTTTGGCCCCCACTATTACATAATAAGTCAAATACAACCATAATAAGAATAAATTATAAATCATAAACAATTTTTGTTAAAAAAAGATAACTATTAATATATGGAAGAACAATAATATGGAATTTCAATAATTCCCCATTTAAAATGATCATAAGACAACAAGAAATAAAGTGGATTTTCTCAATATGCTATATTACCACTAAGGTATAATACATCTCAAGGGATGTTGACATTGATGATTATACAAATAAGGGTTCAAAAAATAACTTCATAAAGAAAATATCATTTTATTTTTGAAATCATATTTTTAAAATCAAAAAATTCCTAGAATATTATAAAAAAATGTCTGAAAATAACAAATGCAATTTTTAATTTTAGATTCAATGAAAAAATTATTATGATGATCATAAAATATGTTTTTTTGTCTAGTCCCAAAACAAAAATTTGATTCAAATATTTAGTAAAATTTTCCTTGTTAAAAATAATTATTCAAATATTTTTTAAAAAATATATATGTGTTAAAAAATGTGTAATGTTTATATCAATAAATCATTAAGAGTTTGTGAAATCAATATGGAAAATATTTTAATGAAAATATAATCGTGGGTTTTACGAAAGAAAATTATATAACATCTCAACTAGAAAAATAAACATAAAAATTATTTAATAATGATTATATTATGCAATAAACCTATACCACATGTCCAAATTTATACATAAGTGATTTAAAACTCCATTGTGATACATTTAAATTTATTATAATTCTATAAAAAACCCATATACATATTTATATAATATTATATGAACCGGTTATAATACTTTTGACTAAATTTATTAATGAATTTTCATTATCATCGGTTTTGAGTGATAGTTGTTTCATTTTTCATGTTTATTTTAATTATATAGATTTTATACATAAATATTTCTCAAATTTCCATTATCTCTAGAATATTAATAATTTTTTTAATATATTATATATTCATTATATAAATATTTATAATCATTATTGAGGGGTGTGTAGCGAATATGAATCACATCACTCTTTGGATGTCATAGTCCACACATATGAATGTGAGAAATTATATAACGTGTCAAAGTGTACAATGATATATAGTGAAAAATATTCTGACATGGCTATTTTTTTATTTTAAATATTATAAATAAAATATTAATCCATTCAATGATCCAATGTTTTAGTATTATTTGAAAATGTGGTTTGCACAATATGTGTACATAATAGAAAATTAACAGAATTTCAATACTTATTTTTGTTCAACAAAATTGATCTTGATTTCTTCTTAGAAATCATATTTACCAGAGTGTATACATAAAATAAATAGTTGTAGATAAATCCTAGTATGGGAAAGAATATATTGGGAACTATATGAACATTAATTAATAGTACAAGGGTGACTATAATAAAAAATTATCATATCACAGGCATGGGATAATCATCATAATCTTGTGGGAAAATTTTGATAGTTCAATGGAATATGGATTCGGTATAATAATAAAACATATTATTAATATGATAAAATAACACATATATTTTTGAAAAATCTATCATCATGTTCACAACAAACAAATGTGGATTAATCATAATATAATAATTGTGATAAAGATATAATAACATTCTTGTGAAAAACAAATAACATCCTTATATATATGACAAAAATGTATTAGAGGATTAAATAATTTTAGGACGACTCATATCATCATAAAATACTCAAAATTATGCACGCCACATGGAAATATAATGTATGATAATAATTGTCATGAAATAATCCCATGGAATGGAATGAAATTTATAAATAATATCCCAAATAATACGTCTTGGAATGTATGTTGGACTTACCAAATGATAAATTCATATAATAATTTTTCATAAAAGATTTTTTTATTTGAATTTGAAATAATATAGGAAAAGATATATATATGTTTACGAAAATCATTTTGGAAATGTACAAATATGTATTTAATAATAAATATAATGGAAAATGTATTAAAGATACTTATAAGAATAATAGAATGTATAATATCAATAATTTTATATTTTTTTAGAATTATGTCAAATTTGACATAACCGAAAAGAGAGGGAGTTTAGTTTTTTTTCCCATAACTTAAATCCCATATTATTTCATCGGTTTTACACCTCATGAATAATAAATGTGGGATTATAGAAATTTGGAACCTCAAGTGGATAATTTTCAATTCATTATTATTAATCCATTATAGTAATTTTATACTAATATTTAATTCCAATTATTAATGGTTATATGTTTTGATAATATATTGCTCTTCAATTATCAAGCATTTTTTCAATTTAATGATCTTTATTAATTAACATTAATGCTTTACTACTATTTCTTATAAAGTTTTAGAAATAATTATATGATTACATTTATGTATTATAAATAATTTATTATGATCATTAGTATAGTTTGTGATAATTGGATTATTCACAATTTCCTCACGAGCAGTTAACTGCCGTTGATGTGTCATTTGAAAAAGGGGGAAAAGATAACTATAAAATAAAAATAAATTATAAATATACCTACCAAAGATAGATAAAATAATATATATAATGGTAAAATTCAAAAAAATAATCATATATGAATTTGTTTTGAAAGGTATAGATACTAAAAATGTAGAGTAGAGTAAAATGAGATGAAAATTTTATAAAAAATACCCTCTCCTCAATGTTTCTTATATAATATTGCAGTAGACTCACCCCAAACACCAATAAGAATTATAAAGCAATTGAGAAAATATATTTTGGTACATTGTAGGCTTTAGTGAGTGAGGGATTGATGGTCTTCCATGGTAAGTTTCCGAGGTTATTTATATATGAGAAGAGGTGTATATAAAAGATAATATATTGAAATAATTATTATATTAATGGAAGAAATTTTAATGTTTTTTTATTTTGGAATATATTTTAATTATAAAAAACCTTTCGATAATTTTTTTATAAATTAATAATTATAATTTAATATCTTTTTAAAATAAAAATTTTAAAAATGATATAATAATAATCGTAGAAATCATTTTTATTGTTCGGAAAATAATATGTAAGTTCGGAATACAGGTTAATTTCTTTATAAGGAATAATTTGTCAAATTAAATATTTTCTTGGTTAATAAAATATTTCCAGAATTTATTTGGTTAATATTATATCATTAATAATGATATTTAAAATACACTAGTTATGACAATTATATATTTTTACTATTCACCTAAACATTTATGTATTTAAAAGAATACAAAAAATTATCCATTAAAAATATAAATATTCTGATTCTAAAATTGAAAAATATTTCATAATAATAATTTTAAAAAATATGAAATATTATTTTTAACATAATTGTATTGAATTTCATGAAATACATTAAACTAAATTTATAAAAAATTGAATTAATTTTTGATCGATTTAAAAATCATGATATCTAATTTATGGAATTATAATAATCATATTTTATTAAATAAATATTGATAAATATTATCAAAATTAAATGTTTTATTGTTTTTATATAAAATTAATATTATAATGGTCAGGTTACAATTCCCAAAAGTCTGGTTGTTATTTGAAATTGTGAGGTTACTATTATAATAGTAACATTAATATTCATAAAGTCACATTACAAGTTAGACAATTATTTATAGACTATTAATTAAACATCATTCCTTTATTCATCATTCACTATAATTTCTCCTTCAATTAAATTTTTTCCTTTTTTTAAAATGTCAATTGGTTTGATGATATTTTTTTCTTTACAATAATATTTTTCAACATGGTAATTATTCTAGAAATTCATGGTGATCCATATTTTCCCATTATAGTTATTTTATATTCTATTATCCTTATGTAATATTATTCATTTTCATTGGTTCATTGTCTGACTAATTTAATGATATCTATTAATGAAATAAAATTTTAATGATTTCTATATGTGTTACATTTGGAGAATAAAATAATATAACATAACTCAAATTTCGTCAAGTCCGAAATATTACTTTTAAAATATATGCCAATATATTCCCTCCATTTAAAACATCATCAATAAAATGTCAAGTCATATTCCTAGTTGATAATAGACGCGAGTACTTTTTTTATTTTTTACATATAATATCATGTCTCTTATATGTATTTATGTTTCACCACGACACTTTTATAAGGTGAGTAGTCATATTTCATAGAAAATTATCTATACATTCCAAGAACATCTCTCGATAATCCTAACTGGAATGTCCATTATCCATTTATACTGCCCTAATATTCATTACTTGTGAGGGATAATTTATATAATTCATCAAGAGAGATAAATGGAAGAAATCCTAATAATGATTATATATTTGGTGGTTATTGAAGTTTATAATCCACTAAATCAGTGCCATATCATATCTGAAAGGGTATATTGATCCTTGAGATAACATTTTCTTTCTTTCCAAAGTATATTAATTTCTTCCATAGTGATATTCATTGGAAAAATTTTTCTGAACATCAAAATCCATGTTTCATATATAGTTGTAAATTTTTCTCTCCTACCAAATATATGAAGATTTTTTATGTTATTTGATGGAATTAACCATTTATGTCATCTATTTCACAATATCAGGTATAAGTATCTTATGTTCACAAAATTCATCCCAAAAATTAATAGTTTTATATTACACCCCATATGGAGCTTCATATGAAGACATCACAATATTCGAGTAGAAGAAGTGGTTTAATGGGAACAAAACTAGTCAAAGACTTTGGTCCCATAAACAGATAACTTTTATTTAGGAGGATATTACTATTTCATTGCATGCATGAATGGTTCTTTCATATTGGCCATTAGATTGGGGGTCATAGTCCATACAAATATTCAACTCAATATTCATAAAATATTATGGACTTCACCAAAATATTGAATTGAGTATTGGATGATGATCAGAGATGATCATATGTGCTTCCCCATCTAGCTTCACCACACCATTAATCTATATATTATCAAGTTGTCTTGGTGATAAATATACTCAAATGGTAAAGGGGTGGGATGTATTTCTGAGTCTACCCACTATAACCCATATTCTATTACGTCCTCATGATGTTTTTATAAGACATATTAATCAGTATGTAGTGTTATCCTACCATTTACATGAGGTTATGGGTAGTGGTTTTAAAATCCCATTAAATATTAGTCACTCTTCTATCCATAATTAGAGACCAAGAACATAAATGTTTACTTAGTGGTGTCCTCGATCATTTTTTCGACCATAAATTCTATGAAATATCACACTACATCATGGTACTTGTTGAATGGATGAAATAAGAAGAGATATTTGAAGTGTCCAAAAACTGTTTCTTTATCCCGGGTTATGTAAGTACACACAATATAATTAAAAACCAAAATAAACTAACTTTACTAAGATGGTAGGATGTATTTCCTAGAATTATTATTTATAGATCAATATATTTCGTGCCCATAAACATGGGGTCTTTCCCAATCCACATCAAGTAGTAGGTTATTCTCTACTAATGGCATTATCTACCTTTTTCTAAAATCTAGGACGGTAGTGAATGGAAAATTCATCATCCTTAACAAACATCATTGGTGAATTATTAAAATATTCAATGTTGTTATATAAATTTTACTCCTTCCAACTGTTTATATTTCACAATTCTTACCATAAAGGTAGTTCTAAATTAACATCAAGTAAAATATCATAGTAGTTAACACTAGAAAACACTTCAGGTAGTTTTTCATATTGATCATTAATTATCTTTTGGAATATTGTATCACATTATCATTCATCATGATTACAAACTCAGATAATTTTTTTAAACCATTTGTATATATCAAAAAAATCTCCAACTGATAGTTATGTGATATAGATTTATTGATAGCATCTTCTTGATCTTTATTATTCTTTATAAAAATTATTTAATCTATAATTACATTACCAATTTCCATGCTAACATGGTTTGAGTGATATAAAATTGAAATAAGATTATCACATAACAAAATTAGTACACATATATGGTAAAAATAGGAATTTCTCTGATACATGAAGTCATTAGCTAGTCCTCAACTTCCTATATTTATTAGGGTACCCAAAAATTCCATCACTTCTGATCCTATTCCCTTGAAAGTTATTTTTTGAATCCTAAAGTCACACATGGTAAACATTGAATATATTTTTCCCATTCTTAATGTATCTAGTAGAATCCATAAATAATCTTAATCATCCACATTTTCCTTGGAAAAAATATTAATATACTCAATAAAGAATAATAACAAATCCTTATAGACTCTAAATATAGTATTCATCACACCATGAATATTTCATTGTAATTAGTTTGGATGAGGGAATCTATATGAACACATAGTGTCAATACATTCTATGAAAGGATGTATTCTTAACATATTTTTTATTAATCTTCTATATCTAATATATAGAATGAATAAAAAACTTTTTGAAGTATTGATCTCCTTGTAGTTGATTGAACTTTCAATCAATCCTTGGAATTGAATAATTACTAATTATATTGGTCTAGTTAGGAAAATGCTAATCAATGAAAAAATATATCAATTCTTTTTCATGATAAAGAGATATAGTGAAACCAAACATGATTCAGAAGTGAATATGAACCATTTTTTCCAATCTTCTTGTATATACCTCGTTAAATAATACTGTTCAATTAGGCCCATCCTATAGTGGTATTTGATAGAGGAGTTTCACTGGGTATATGCTCTATTAAGAACACTACCTCTTGGTATATGGGAAAGGATGATAATATTTTAGAAAATATTTAAATATGACCCATAAATTTTGAAATTTTGAACAGGATGACACTTCCATTTTACACAACTAATTTGGAATAGTATGCATCTTCATTTGGTATACAAACCCAAATCATTGATTTATTTTTCATAGGATATTCATTATCATCCGTGAATTTTTTTGTGACTGTGGAATGGTTCATAATATAGAATGATAATTACTTTTTTTATTGTTTATGTCATATTTTTATAATCATATCCCATATATGCCTATTATATTCACAAATTATTCTAAAATAATGATTATGTGATTCCTCAGATGAATACCACATATACCCTAAATAAGAGAAGAATCCAACAATGGGGTTTCATTTATCACACCACTAGGTTTTCATGTGGATATGTCAACATTTTGATATTTAGTTTTTGGGATAAATATTTCTATAAATCATGTTGGATATAAAGTATTGGTTAATTCTATAATCAAATAAAAAAATTTATATTTTTGATTGAACAATAAATGTACCTCATATTAATTAGATTATACATTCTACCTCAGTTTTATTTATTGGATAATAATCCCCTTACACCTTCATCTTTGGTTATTTATGACATTGATTACCATTAATGACACCTGGTATAGTAATGTAACTTTAATAGTTCCTTTTAAAATTATAGTTGAAGCATTTCACCATTGGTAGGGAATTGACCGGTTTAATCCATTAGTCTATCACAATGTCCATCTTCATTATGTCTATTTAATACTGATGAGAATAGAATCATTTTCTCAATTAATTTAATCTATTACATGTTCATATATATAAATTACCTATATGATTCTTCAAATATATTTTACATGTGGTTAGTTAGTAATTCGGTACTATATTTTCATTTTACTTTCCATCATGAAATTTAATTATTCTCTACCTAAAAATGTGTTGATAGGACCATTAACTAAAAATCATATCAACGTTGAGATCACATATATCTAATTTATAATAACTACTAATTTCATGGATAAGATAATCCTTTTAATTGAGTGGTTTTAAACTACTAATGACTCTATATATATTTCTATAATTATCAATAATAATCATCAGGAATATCTTGTAATCATTATGAATGTTTCCTCTTATGTTTTCAAAGATTCTGAATATTTTTATCATAACCTCTATGAATTATACCTTCATCATTTTTTGACAATATTTACCGAAATACTTGTTAAGATAAAACTTCCTAGCATCTCCCCACTCTATTTATTCTATTTCATCCAAGAACATCGTATTTTTTTAACACAAACCATTAATCAAATTTTCTATCTATATGATTGGAAACCAAAGTAAATTTTTCCTTATCAAAATATTGGAGTTCAGAAAATATATTCTACCTTAAGTTAAACCAATGTTCTCTGACAATTGGATTAAAAGATCTAATAATCATTATTTTTTTTTCTGGATAAAGGACTTGATGGTCAGTTCCTTCTTCTTTGGGGATGGTGTATATTCTACATGGTTCAATAATTTTCTCAAATCAAAAGACGTCTTAATAAGCATCACCATCACTTTTTGGACTCCACCTACCTTTTCATTATTAAATATCTTTATATTGTCATTATATTTTCCCTCACAGGGGTTATTGATCTTATTTTTCTAGGTTCTAACAATTTTCTATAATATAAATATTTTTAACAAAATATATATTAATAATGAATGAATTGATAAAATATATTTTGGTAAAAAATAATTAAATATTCATAAATTGTGGGATCTTATTTGTTTAATAACATTCTATAAATATTCTTCATGTATTACATACTTCAATCCTTTTACAACGTGTAAATAATTAATTAAATTTCATAGATATCCTTTGTTGTGGTTTTTTAGAGTTTATGATTAATCATAGCATAATCTCTTGGACATTAAAAAAAGGTGTTTAGTGATACCTATATGTTTTGAAATAATTGAATATAAATTTAATATCCAACCTCCCATTTTTAGGAGTTATTATCCATATATACATCTATTCCAGATCCATATCTACATTTAATATCTAGACTGAAATTTCAATTTTTGGAAACCATGTATTCTCAAATAGTACAATATAATAGGTTTTTTACATATATGTATATTTAACCTAATGATTTTCTCTAACATTTACCAATCATAATTAAAAAATGAACCAAAATATGCTCTAACACCAACTATGGTTACAAAAATATTTTATTCATGAAAATTACGAGATTTTTTAGATAAAAATTATAGTAATACAATTCAGGAATCATTTATTATCATGGTAAAATTATTATCATACATCACTTGTAAAAAATAATATGTTAACTTAATTCAAACACGTCAACATTTTCATATTAAAATCTATCAAATTATCCTTATTATATGACATCACCTTAGGATATACATGAAATAATCCAAAAAGGTAAAATATTAGTACATAGAGGAAAATACAAAGGGGAATAAAGATCATGAATTAATAGTAAATGCATAAGAATAATCAATATCACCATATCATAACCATAAAATTATCATCATAATCCCAAAGGAAACAATTGATAAAAGAATAAGAGTGGTTTTGTACATAAAATTGAATCATAAAAAAAGGTATAAAATACAATACATATTTGGGATCAAATATAGCATCATGGTCACAAATAACATATGGGTATAAATCATAATATCATATTTTCAAAAAACAACTATCATCGATTTCATGTAATATAGTCAAAATTCATAAGATATATCACATTTACCAAAGCATTCAGGGTCTGTATATTTATGGAAATGTGGGTCCCAATGTAAATTTCTCAATGTCATGCATGCCACATGGAAAGGTAACATATAAGAACCATAATAATAGAATCCCACAGAGAATGGAGTGGGTTCTATAAAAGATTTCATATATCATGCATCAAGGAATGGCCATTGGGGTTCCCAAAAGAATAAAGGGGATAATAATTTTGGCCTAAAATGTTAATTTACATTTATTATAAAAAAACTCAATTTAATTCAATGATGTGTTTCAGAAAAATAATGAATTTCTTATAAATAAATGTATTCTGAATAGTTATTATTTCAGAAGTGTAATAAAATTCATATCCCAGGACATATTAATACAAATAAATTTCAAGGATATTGTAAATACATTAATGTAAGATAACCAATGATAATTAATTATATGAGGCCATAACCACAAATTGAATTTCTAGGATTCAGGAATGCAGTTACCTAAAATCCTTATGTATTAATTTAGTTTTTCTATCCGTAATATAAAACATATGTTTAGTAAAACCTAAAAAAAATAGTGAATTTTTTTCATATATACCTACGTTGATCAATTTTCATCATTGGATTATATTCCTTAATTCTCTTTCATAAAGGTGAAATGTTTTGAAATCATCTTTTTTTTTGAAATATCTAATATTGATAAAATTTAATGTTCCTTATCAACTGCTATTTATCACTCATTTTGACTAAATATAAAATCCTCTAAATAATTAAATGGATACATTTATATATTATAAATTAAATATTTTTATCATTCATATTAATTTTAATAATTAACATGTAAGAAACATAATAATGGATGGTAAACCGACCATTGATGGGATATTTTACAAAGAGGAGGAAATAATATTATGAAATATAAATATATATAATGTTTAAAAATTATAGTAGTTTAACAATGTTAATATAATTTCAATAAAATATTAAAATTATTATTTAATATTTTTATTTGAAATTATTAGATATAAAAAATATTCGAGAAATATATCATGAAAGGTTGATGAAAACATAAACTCATTTTGATGTTTCTTCTTTCCCATAGAACTACACTAATTAAAATCCAGGTGTTGGTTACTATAGAACATCCATAAGTATTCAAATGGAAATTAATGATGGTTTTTGGGAAGATCATTGGATTTGGAGGGTGTGGGAGGATTGTCTATCCAAGGTGGGGGTGAGGTGTTATTTATACATGAGGAGAGGGGTATTTTAATGTCAAAATAGTCAATACATTATTTAATCAAAACTAAACCAACATATAGTATTATTTTTACAATATTTAATCTATTTAAAAAAATTATTTAAAAATATAAAAAATGTCCTAAAATGAGATCATTTGATTAGTCAAAAGGAATAGTGGAAATGGAAAAAAGAATGGAATAAATTAGACTTGAGACATTGGAAAATATATTTTATATTTGGAATGAATGTTTTTTGAAATTAAATTAATTATTTCTGATATGAAATATTATTTATTTTTAGGAAACATTTCTATAATTTTCTAGGTCAATTTTATTTAATGAATCATTTAATTTAAAACACGTGAGTTTTGAAAAAACTGATTTTTTCAAATAACCAACAAATAATGTATATCAGAATATTAATAAAATTGACAATTTGATTATTTATATATTATGAATTTATAAATGGAAGTAGTTATAATGAAAATATTATTTAATATTTTAATTTTTAGTTTTTTATATAAAAACAATTTTTTGAAGTAATGCATTAAAATATTGTTTACTAAAAACGTGCTTATAGTTTCTTCATATTTTTTAATAATGATATTTATTAAATGGGGATATAATATTAATATTTTCATAGATTACTCCTGATAGATACTATTTATATTATGTTTTATTATTTCTAGGATTAATTAATATTCTAGTAGTCTTGTTACTATTCCGAACAATCAAGTTACTACTAATAACTAGAAAGTTACGATTCTTAACAATTTGGTTATTATAGGAATGGTCATATTACTGTTCTTACTATCACATTAATTTTTCAATTGTTATGTTACCTCTTAAAAATAACACTTAATTCCATCATTCAACATCTTTTACAATTACATCATTCCACATCTTCTACAATTACACCCAACATCTTCTATATTATAAGTTTCACTTATAAATTTTGGAATTTAAATGGTTTATTAACTGCCTAATGTATTGATCTCTATAAATTATGTAATAATAAATTATTTTCTCTACCTAATGTTTGAAAATAAAAGTGTATAATATATTATAATAAATATTTTTTCAATAAACAAAAATAAAATATAAAAACTAGGTTATTATAAATTAAATGATATCTTATATTATAAAAATAATAATTATTGGATAAATATTATTTATATTTCATTTCTCTATTTTTTTAAATATACATGTAAAGAGGGTATTAAAATGAATTACATAGATATATAAAGACATTAGACTTTACATATGCACGAGTGATGCTTTAATTTTCAATAGGATGAAAAGGATGAAAATAATTTTATTCATGAGAATAATACCATTTATATATCTCTAATATAAAGATGTTTTTATATAATCATGGTAATCTAATTTTAGTAGAGGTAGAATAGCAAATAAAGTGAAAATAAATGGTTAACACATATACATCTTCGGTGGAAAAATCATTTGTCTTACTACAAAAGCAATATATATTGACCCAATTATGAGACTAGAAACTCTAGGTCATTATGAGGAAAGATTGTAAACGAATTTGAGAGGGATTAATATATCAAAGTGGATCAATAGGCATGATTAAATGGCGATAATTTCTTCCCTTTTATAAGTGAGGGATTTGACAAAGATCGCATTACTTGAATTTTTCTGATAATATAAACTATTTTCCCTATTTATGCGACTTAAAAGAATCATATCCTTAATCATGATTAAAGTAAGGTAAAAAATTTAACAACTAAGGAGGTTTAATAGTGTCATTTTATTATCAGGCAGTCTTATCACTTTATTTTTAATCCTTTATAACATACACTTCCATTAACTGAGGTGATTAATATTTTCCTTCTTTATTGCTCAATATTATGAAGAATTATGTTTATATTATTAAAAACTATTAATTCTGTTGATTATAAATATGGATTCAGTTTTTCATGGTTTTAATCCTAGAAGTGGAAGAAATTAATATTAATATAATTTCAAAGAACCCAATAAACAATTTTTTAAAAAAGTGTGTGTTTTAGGAATTAAATTGATTTTACCAAAAAATAAGCTTAAATTTTAATCCAATTTAATTAATTTTATTATTATAAATAAGGGGGGAATTAATTTCATTATATCCAACTAAAACTGATTGGAATTTTCTTTAACTCTTGAATAAGATAAATGATTAAAAAGAATTATTTATTTGGAAATAAATTACAATGCTTTCCTAAATGTAAACTATATGTTTTTATGATGAAAACTATATTATTACAAATTTATATAACTTCATAAATATAAATTATTCCTATAAAAAATATTATCTATAAGTGAATGTATTGTTATATCATTATAATGTCACAAAAGTTGTGTGTTTTTTAAATACCATCCTGAATCTGGATTATTATCCACAAAACATTTCAACATCACTAGGCAATCAAAATATTAATCCAAGATAGATTACACAGAGCATCCAATTACGATGTTTTAAAAAATGATAGAAAAATTCATCCCCCTTGATACACAGTTTCACATATAAAACAATCATACAACAAGACTATTGGTCAAGGGTATAGATTCCTCATCTGCTCAGATTTTATCGAATTCATTCCCAGAGTGGCACCTTTGGTTTAAATCAGTGTGGTTACCCTCTCTGGTGATTTTATTTTAGTGTGGTTGTTTAGTTTTCCAACCCTGGGCGGCATTGTTGTAACACCCCAAGGATTTATAAATAAATACATAAAAAACTGATCTCCACGAAAAAAAATTTTAATAACCTATCCAGTTAACCTAATTTTTCCTCTTCTGTGATTTGAATTTTGAAAAATTGATCTACACAATTTCTTTCAGCAAGATATATATGAGGTAATATGACAAACATAATTTATGGTGAATAGTTACATACACTTATAAATAGTAACATGAATAGTAATACGAAACTTATGAAAAATAAGTCTTATTATTATTTTATTGTCTTAACATTATAAGATAATGTGATATTGAATATATTTTCAAGGAGATATATTGAAAATTATAATTAAAAATGATTATTTTTGGAATAAATTATGATTTTATTTAAAAGTTTAATTATTATTAATTAGAAATTTTTTTCTTAAAAATAGAGTTTATTTTTGAATTTTACAGATTAGAAAATGGTGAGGGGAATTTTTGGTATTTTTCATGAAATACTAGAATTTTTTATGAATAGTAAAATTCTAAAATTTAGTGTATATATACATCATCGGTTAAATTTACTATTCCTAGAATCATGGTCGATGTATTCACACATGGTTAGAACTCAAATTCACATATTACTATTCATGTTTAGAATAATCCTTTTTATTGGTTGTCTTTAGAAACATAATAATATACTGAGTAAAATAATTGGAAAACCCTCTCTCCTCCACTACCCCCCCACCTCACTCCCTCTTATCTTCAGTCCTCTCAATCCTTGTTCCGTCTAAAAATTCTTTTCAAATATCCTCCCAATCTCCTCCCAAAATTCCAGTATCCCATGGTCCCCTAAAAATTCTGAAACCTCTCCCCTAAAGATGCTATAATGGAAGATTACTTGAAGAGGTAAATTCCTCTTTATCATTCATTTATTTCATGTTCCATTATTTTCTATTTCTATCCACACCAAAATTAATCCAAATTTTGTGAGGAATCAAGTACCTTAAATGTAATGTATTTTTTTAAGATGAAGGAAAAATTCATCAAGATCTCTCCTTTCCCCTTAGTTTATACTAGAAATTACAACACCATACGAGATGTGTAAATTTATCACATTCAAGGACGATGGGATTTCAATTTCAACTACCATCTTAAATTCTGATCATGAAACAAATTTTTTTTTGAACTAGACTATAATATATGTATTATAACTTTTTCATGTTTTTTATAAAACTTTTGTTGGAGTGAAATTAATTAATAAATAAAAATTAGTTCATTGTGATCAAATTCCAGCAATTACCCTAAACAATTGTAATTAAAGATTCATATAATGATTCAACTTTACTATTAATAAGAATTTGAATTTTATAACCATGTAAAATTCTGTTCATTAAATAATAACATAATACTTATATTCTAGAAAACCATTCTCGTTCTACATGTTTATCAATACATTAATAAAAGTAAATGAATCAGGAAACCCAAAGAATAAGAATCTCCCAAACAGTGAAATCAAATTTACTAACCCAACAAAACGACATAAATAAACCTAATTAGGTTATAATAAATCAATTAAATGTAGAGAAAATTCAAGAAAAATTAATTTATGTTCCTAAATTGGATTATTCTAGTCATTAATATTAGTTGAAGAACATCTTCAGTCTTAAGGTAAGGGTTTTCTAACTGAACCTGTAACACCCCAGGTAAATAAAGAATATGACATTTTCATATTTATCCATATTTGTGAATAAAATATTAATATGACTTTAAAGGGGACGCTATGCTCGATGGCGTACCCAACACGCTACAACGAGTTTCTTGGGAATCTTACGTTGCACTCTAATAATAAAATAGTATTATTTTAAATGGTAGTTAACATGTAGCCGTTGTATTGGTGGGAATGGATATAAATAACTAATATATGATTATATATGTTTTTAAATGTTTTTACATTTATCCAATAAAATATAAAGGCTTAAAATACAGAAAGAATTCAATTTTAGGCGTATATGCCCTAGTTTTTACTAAAGGTTCACTTATCGCCTATTGATGGAGATCCATCACTAAATATAGTTTTGTTCACTCTTATACATTCTATTGGACCAAATAAAACTCTTCTTAAGAATCAGGACATCAAAATTTACTTTGTGTAAATTTTTGGTATCTTTCCGATAAAGATCATTTTTTAATGAATAGTGTAAAATGTTGTATTTTAATTCCAAACCTCTTTTTAATATAATTTATTTATATGATTAGATTATCTTTTTAATTTGTTTTAAAGTGAAATTATAATATATTTTTACCATTAAATCCAATAGTGGTTGTTGGAATTAATTTCACATTGAAATCAGACTTAAACTAGTCTCAATCTTTTGATACTTATTGTTTCATAAAAACACGCTATTTGCTATGACAGCGGGAATTAATTATTAAATTAATTAATTTGACTTATATGTTTTGAATTTTGTAAATTAGTCTTAATTTTTGATTTCGGAATATCAAATATATCTTAGGGTGAATTTTTGTGATTTTTCTGAAAAACTTCAATTTTCGATGAATAGTGAAACCACTAAGTGGTACTTATAAAAACTGATTTTTCCGTTTAAATATTTTTTTTCCATATTTGTGTTTTGAATTTCGAAAATCCGACATACATGGTTGTCATTAAGATGTCAAATGTGGTTAAATGGGATTAAAATAATTTTTTGGTGAATAGTAACTTATTATGTTTTTAATCGCGATTAGATGTAATTATTGTAGATTATGGTAAGAATAATGTTTTAATAAACTGAAATGACCTAGACACATGTCCTACCCTCATTGGATGTGTCATGGCCGACCAAGCCAATCCATGGGTCAACTTGGGGACCCCATGGAGCCACTTTGGTTGGAAAATGACATAAATATCTTTTTACTTAATGTTAAAGTAAAAATGACAAAAACATGAGATGTTTTACTAACAATTTTTAAATGGGGTTATACAAGTCATATTTTTTACTATAAATAGTCATTGTAAATATAGAAATATTTCCTACATCATAGTATTTTTTTATAATTTTTAGACATTAAATAAATTATTTTATTTATGACATCATGATGATACAGCAATGACCTCATTATTTAACGATTTAAATAAAATGGAAAGAAAATGTAATATCTAAGACCTACAAGATGTCCAAAACCTATTGGATGAGTGGATTTCGAACCATTATCACCTTATCCTTGAAATAAATCAATTTGGGACTTTTAAAATCCGAAAATCATTTGAAAATAAAGTAACATTTTGTAACTTTACAAGAGTGCCCCTCCTCACCTCTTATAAAAGGCCCTCAGCACTACCTGCTTACCCACACTCCCAAATCCCTTGAATCGGCCAAACCCTGCCCATTTTGTCTCTCCACGTCCCTCGCTTACTCTTTGAAGCCTCACTTTGGGCCGAAGTCTTCCCAAGGAAGCCTTTGAGCTCAAACCAGAGGGAGTTACCCGATTTTAAGGTAATGTCTTCACTTGTGTCCTTTTGTTTTATTTTTCTTCTACAACCCCCTAAAATCTTTTTATTAATTTATTTTTTAACATATAAAGTATCTACAATATACTAGGATGTTTTTATAAGAAGTATTCGAGCTACACTTACACACACCTACATCTAATGGTTAAAGAACATACTGTTTCCGTGGATGGAGAATTTCTGCCTTCTGAAACGATGATTGTTCAGCATTCTGCTAACACCTTAAAAGGTGGCCATTAAGATGAAACTATACTTATATATGATATCTAATATATTTATCTTTTACTTAAGCTTCTGTATTTTTCATTTATGTCTTACCTTTATGGTTTCCATTATGGGTAAACGTGATATCTTCATTTAAGGAAGTGCGGACTACCGCCCCCTCAAAGTGATTTGATTCGTTAACACCATATGTGGTACGTATAAAGGATATATTTAATGATATTATATATGGTAACATACTGTAATTAAAATACTATTATGTATCATTATGTTTTAATTCCATTAAATATGATATAGAAATAGAAGTAGCGTTCATGCGTACGTACGGCTTACCGTCTCCATGAATGGTACATTTCATTTATTATCTCAAAATGTTATGTAATATTATAAGTACATATATATAATGGATATATATGTAATATATTACATCTAAATTATGGATATCATTATGTAATTATAACATATATATCTCTCTCATTTTGTTTTAATTCTATTAATATGACAAAAAATGAAAGTAGTGTTCATGCGTACGTACGGCCTACCGTCTCCATGAACGGTGCTTTTTGTTTTTTATCTCCAAATGATATGGAATAGTATAAAATGAATATATACTGGATATATATGATATTTTAATAATTAATAGTATTCTGGAAATTATTTACTTATAACTACATGGGCAATCTTTTTACAAACAAGTTCATTTTTGACTCATGTACCAAACATCGGCAAAAACATCTGATATGAACTAATATTATTAAAAAATTATTATAACATTATAATATGTGATATGAACTGAATAATAATCTTTAAATTAGGTAATTAGGCAATTATTAATTTACCAAAGTTTATTATTCAGGAATATAAAGAAACGAACAAGACAAGTTGGACTTGAGGTAAGGGATCCTACTCCACTCTTTCTTCTTAAGTACACTCTTTTATGTCATTCCTTTTAAAGCTCATATTTCTTGTTATTGGGATGTTATTTTATATTAATATTACTTTAATTTTTATGTTCATGTGATGAGATACCCTATTCTCTCTCATCAATCCATTTTGGATGTTTTGAGTGGTGCCGCTAGGCTTCCAAATTTTCGTAAGAGATCTAACCTCTCTCTTTCTTTTTAAGTACTCTCCTTTATGTCACTTCTTTTAAGCTCATTTTTTATGTTGGGGGATGTTATTTTATATTAATCTTTCTATAAAATTTATTTTAATATGACGAGATACCCTATTTGTTCTCATCAAACCATTTCTTTATGTTTTATTTGGCGTCGTTAGGCTGCCGAGTTTTCGTAAGGGATTTTTCATCCCACTTTTATTCCCGTAAGATTTATGCTACATTTGACATAATTTCCTTTGAGTGGTGTATGTACTACACATTATTTTACTCATTGTGTAATATACTTTCTTTTCTGAGTATTTACATCAATGTTGTATTGTCCTTCTTTCACGAGGTGTATGTTTCGAAAGATACCCATGTCTGTAAGGGAACCTTTCACCCTCCTCTTTTTAAAATACTTCTTTTTTGGGTATTTTAATTTACATATTGATATGTTCGGATATGTTATAATATATCCTTATTGATGTAAATTTTATGTCCAAGTGATGAGATACCCTTTTTTTATCTCCCATCAACTCATTTTGATGTGACGTGGTTAGGCTATCAAGGGAACTTTTTAACCCAATTTCGATTTCTTTGGGTTCAACATGTAGTTATTGAATATGTCATCCTTTGAATATGTGTGAATGTCCTTTGATTATTTTACACTTAATATCCACTTATATTTGGTGTATTCGTTTGTCACACATAATTATGTAATTGATTTATCCTTAAATCAAGGATACCATCTTTGTAAGGGACTTCGTCTCAATCTCCTTTCATTGAGACATATTCTGTTTTATACACAACCTTCTTTTATAAGGTGTATAAACCCCTTTGAAAATTATGTTTATTCAAAAGGAATCTTTTTTATACGAAGTGTTTATTAATCGACAAAAGGAAATGTTTTTATCATACGTATTCGGCGGCAACGACTTCTCCGCCGTCGTGGCCATTATTTGAGTTTCAGCTTCCTCTACAAGTCATACCTTCTATTTAAAAGAAAAATAAATACCATGTTTTACTTTTATTTTATTTTGGTATTGAAAATGGTTTTCATAATGTTTTTATATCAATATGTTGTATTGATATCTTGTGATTGAAAGGTGAAAATTTTATGTTTCTTTTATGCATGTTTTATGTGATACGATTATGTTGAGGTTCTTGGGAATTATTATGAATACGGGTGGTTCCGTGATAAACTAAGGGCGGGTGAGCCCGATATAGCTCTCCAATGAATTGGGTAACGCGAGGGAGTGAAACTTTATGGTTTCTCCGAAGAGATTTAGGGAATATACTGTGGTGGGTATTCCAAACGTAACCAAGAGGGTTACTCCCTATGTAATAATGTTATGAATTCCTCAAGTTACCTTTTATGTCTTATGATTTCTATGATTTATTCATGATTTGGTGTGGTATGTTAAAGTTCCTATGTTTTATGGGTAAAGTATGACTTCATTTTTATGTATATATGAACTCATGTTTCCTTTCCATATTTTTATAACCCTTACTGAGCTTTTTATGCACATCCCATGATTTTGAAATGTTTTTCACAGGTCAAGGGAATGGTACATGATGGGATGATAGTGTCAAGGATGTGTTAAGAAAGAATCCACGTTTTATTTTAAATATTTTTCCGTTGATGGGAAGAATGAATACTATCTTTTATGTAACCACTTTGTTTAAATGTGGAATATAATGAAAGTTTCATGATCTAATTCTCTAAAACTCTAAACCAGAAAAGATTTTCAATGTGTAATCTTGTAATAACTCAAGATTAAGAAAGGTTTAAGGCTAGGGCCTTATAGTTGGTATCAAAGGTCAGTTTAGATAACTTTAGAGGTTAGGGTATCTTTAAGCATATGTGGCATTACCATAACGGTTAGGATTTCAGAAAGAGTCCTAGTTTTAGGTAAAGTGAATGAGTAAGTGTGTATTAGTGTTTACCTTCCTCATTAGTACATGATTGTTTTGTTGATATACTCACACTGACATTTCTGTTTTTAGTGAATGGATGGATCTAGTAGGCACCAAAGAGACAATAGGTTTGAAGGAAACTGTGGTGGTTCTATTATTAAGATACTAGATAAAATGGGGGATTCAATGAGGAAACTCAGGGTTGTTCTAAACCAACTATCAAGGTGTCATGATCAACCACTTGAACCTTGGTATGATCTTTAATGCATCATGTACGAGATGACCAATCGATCTGGAAGTTCAGGTAATAATTATAAAGGTAACCATTAGAGTTTATATGATCCTTACTTTTGAGGTAATTATGGGTTACTATATTTTATGATGGAACTGAAAGGCATGAGATAAAATTGAGTTCAAATTATGTTATTGTTATTTTTGATGATTTTATCTCTTTTTTGGGAATGATTTGAGAATTATATAGTTTTGGAAAAAGGACAACATGCAGACCGTGTGACTACCCGTCGCGTCGGACAAAGCTGCGGGAATCGAACCCAGAACCAAAGTGCGACTGGTATTTATCGCCTACCACTGGACTACGTGAAGTCCCCGGTTAGTTTGACTGATTCTTTTTAGTTATATGATTTTATGAATTAAGAGTAAGTTTATTTTTGGTTATTTATGAAAATGACTGACCTATCATGTAAGATATGTGATTAGGTTAATTACTTTTCATTATGAGACTTTAGGAGCAACTGATGTTGTTTGGAGATAAATGTTACGATTTAACTTGGAAGTCTATGTGACTAAATCCTTCAAATATTTGGGTGTCAATCTTAGATTGGTTTACATTTTAGAATTTTATGGACAAATTTGTTATCGGATGGTCCTCGTTGTATTTTGGGTTTTGTTGGAAAAATTTTGGAGATTAAGCATAGATTTTTTTTAAGGGTTATCCTTTTCTAGATTATCTGACCTTGTACTAACCTTTTTGGTTTTGGTTTTGGTTAAGGCTTAAAGATATAGAAAGTATATAGTTCTCTTTGGTGGATTATGTGATTCTCTAGAAGTTGATTATAGTACTCTTAATGCGAAAAAGTCTCCCAAAATACTCGTCTTTTGGAAAAAAGTATGAGTTTGATTATGGAATCTAGTAAGTGATTATGCTTCCTTATGAATAAATTCCTTAACAAAAATTAACTTAAAACAAAAATGTTGTCTATTAACTTTTCCTACTGGGGAATCGAATACCTTTTAACCCATCACAAGTTTGTGATTTTCTTATGGTTAACTTTCTCCTAGACATGTTTACTATCACTCTCCCTCAAGAACACGACCCTTTTCTTTTTCTTCTATGTCCATGTTTTTCTACATGGAATCCTTGTATGGGTTAACTCCGGTGACCTCTGTACTTATCTTCCTTTATTTTAAAGTGATTGTTTTACTGACTATTGTTCCGATGTGGGACTTTCAAGGATGTTTCCAAGCTCAATTTTAAAAATTGCGAGGACGCAATTCCCAAAAGGGGGGAATGATGTAACACCCCAGGTAAATAAAGAATATGACAATTTCATATTTATCTATATTTGTTAATAAAATATTAATATGACTTTAAAGTGGACGCTATGCTCGATCGCGTACCCAACACACAACAACGAGTTTCTTCGGAATCTTACGTTGCACTCTAATAATAAAATAATATTATTTTAAATGGTAGTTAACATGAAGCCGTTGTATTGGAGGTAATGGATAGAAATAACTAAAATATGATTATATATTTTTTTTAAATTTTTTTACATTTATCCAATAAAAGATAAAGGCTTAATATACGGAAAAATTCAATTTTAGGCGTAGATGCCCTAGTTTTCACTAAAGGTTCACTTATCACCTTTTGATGGAGAACCATCATTAAATATAGTTTTGTTCACTCTTATACATTCTATTAGACCAAATAAAACTCTTCTTAAGAATCGGGACATCAAAATTTACTTTGTGTAAATTTTTGGTATCTTTCCGATAAAGTTCATTTTTTTAATGAATAGTGTAAAATGTTGTATTTTAATTCAAAACCTTTTTTTAATCTAATTTATTTATATGATTAGATTATCTTTTGAATTCGTTTTAAAGTGAAATTAGAATATTTTTTTACCATTAAATCTAATAGTGGTCATTGGAATTAATTTCACTTTGAAATCAGACATAAACTAGTGTCAATCATTTGATACTTATTGTTTCATAAAAACACGCTATTTGCTCTGAAAGCGGTAATTTATTATTAAATTAATTAATTTGACTTATATGTTTTGAATTTTGTAAAATATACTTAATTTTTGAATTTGGAATATCAAATATAGCTTAGGGTGAATTTTTTGGATTTTTCTGAAAAACTTCAATTTTTGATGAATAGTGAAACCACTAAGTGGTACTTATAAATGCTGATTTTTCCGTTTCAATGAAATTTTGCAATATTTGTGTTTTGAAATTCAAAAATCCGATATACATGGTTGTCATTAAGATGTAAAATGTGGTTCAATGGGATAAAAATAATTTTCTGGTGAATAGTAACTTATTAAGTTTTTTATCGCGATTAGAGGTAATTAGTGTAGTTTATTATAAGAATAATGTTTTAATAAACTAAAATGACCTAGACACATGTCCTACCATCATTGGATGTGTCATGGCAGACCAATACAATCCATGGGTCAACTTGGGGACCCCATGGAGCCACTTTGTAAGGAAAATGACATAAATATCTTTTTATTTAATGTTAAAGTAAAAATGTCACAAACATGAGATGTTTTACTAAAACAATTTTTACATGGGGTTATAAAAGTAATATTTTTGACTATAAATATTCATTGGAAAGATAAAACGATTTCCTACATCATAGTAGTTTTTTTATAATTTTTATACATTAAATAAATTAAATTATTTATGACATCATAATGATGAAGTGATGACCTCATTATATAACGATTTAAATAAAATGGAAGGATAATGTAATATCTAAGCCCTAAACATGTAAAAAACCTATTGGATGAGTTATTTAGAACCCTTATCACCTTATCCTAGAAATACATAAATTTGGGACCTTTAAAATCCGAAACTCTTTTGAAAATAATGTAACATTTTGTAACTTTACAAGAGTGCCCCTCCTCTCCTCTTATAAAAGGCCCCCACCTCTACCTCGTTACCCACACTCGCAAAGCATTTGGCTCGCCCAAAACCGGCCAATTTTGTCTCTCCACTTCCCTATCTTACTCCTTGAAGCCTCAATTTGGGTAGAAGTCTTCCCAAGGAAGCCTTTAAGCTCAAATCAAATAGAGTTACCCGATTTTAAGGTAATGTCTTCACTTGTGTCCTTTTGTTTTATTTTTCTTCTCCAACCCCCTAAACTCTTTTTATTAATTTATTTTGTAACAAATAAAGTATCTTCAATATACTAGGATGTTGTTATAAGATGTATTAGAGCTAAAATTAAACAAACCTACATCTAATGGTTAAAGAACATACTGTTTCCGTGGATGGCGAATTTCTGCCTCGTGAAATGATGATTGTTCAGCATTCTTCTAACACCTTCAAAGGTGGCCATTAAGATGAAAATATATTTATATATGATATCTAATATGATTATGTTTTACTTTAGCTTCTGTATTTTTTATTTATGGCATACCTTTATGGTTTCCATTTTGGGTAAACGCGATATCTTCATTTAAGGAAGTGCGGACTATCGCCCCCTCAAAGTGATTTGATTCGTTAATACCATATGTGGTACGTATAAAGGATATATTTAATGATATTATATATGGTAACATACTGGAATTAAAATACTATTATGTATCATTATGTTTTAATTCCATTAAATATGAAATAGAAATAGAAGTAGCGTTCATGCGTACGTACGGCTTACCGTCTCCATGAACGGTACATTTCATTTCTCATCTCAAAATGTTATGTAATATTATAAGTACATATATATAATGGATATATATGTAATATATTACATCTAAATTATGGATATCATTATGTAATTATAACATATATATCTCTCTCATTTTGTTTTAATTCTATTAATATGACAAAAAATGAATGTAGTGTTCATGCGTACGTACGGCCTACAGTCTCCATGAACAGTGCTTTTTGTTTTATATCTCCAAATGATATGGAATAGTATAAAATGAATATTTATTGGATATATATGATATTTTAATCATTAATACTATTCTGGAAATTATTTACTTATAACTACATGGGAAATCTTTTTTCAAACAAGTTCATTTTTGACTCATGTACCAAACATCAACAAAAACGTCTGATATGAACTAACCTTATTAAACAATTATTATAACATTATAATATGTGATATGAACTGAATTACAATATCTAACAGAGGTAAATAGGTAATTATTAATTGAACAAAGTTTATTAATCAGGAATATGAATAAACGAACAAGACAAGTTGGACTTGAGGTAAGGGATCCTACGCCACTCTTTCTTCTTAAGTACACTCTTTTATGTCATTCCTTTCAAAGCTCATATTTCTTGTTATTGGGATGTTCTTTTATATTAATGTTACTGTAATTTTTATTTTCATGTGATGAGAGACCCTATTCTCTCTCATCAAGCCATTTTGGATGTTTTGAGTGGCGTCGTTATGTTGCCAAATTTTCGTAAGAGATCTAACCTCTCTATTTGTTTTTAAGTACTTTCCTTTATGTCACTTCTTTTAAGCTCCTATTTTTTATGTTGGGGGATGTTCTTTTATATTACTCTTTCTATAAACTTTAAGTTAATATGATGAGATACCTTATTTGATCTCATCAATCCATTTTTGTAAGTTTTATGTGGCGTCGTTAGGCTGCCGAGTTTTCGTAAGGGATTTTTCATCTCACTTTTATTCCCGTGAGATTTATGCTACATTTTCCATAATTTCATTTGAGTGGTGTCTGTACTGCCCATTAGTTTACTCATTGTGTAATATAATTCTTTTATGAGTATTTACATCAATGTTGTATGGTCCTTCTTTCACGAGGTGTATGTTTCGAAAGATACCCATGTCGGTAAGGGAACCTTTCACCCTCCACTTTTTAAAAGACTTATTTTGTTGGGTCTTCTAATTTACATATTTTTATGTTGGGATATGTTCTCATATGTCCTTATTGATTTAAATTTTATGTCCAAGTGATGAGATACCCTTTTTTTATCTCTCATCAACTCATTTTGATGTGATGTCGTTAGGTTGTCAAGGGAACTTCTTAACCCAATTTCGATTTCATTGGGTTAAACATGTAGTTATTGAATATGTCATACTTTGAGAATGTTTGAATGACCTTTGATTATTTTACACTTAATATCCACTTATATTTGGTGTATTCGTTTGTCACACACAATTATGTAATTCATTTATCCTTAAACCAAGGATACCGTCTTTGTTAGGGACTTCGTCTCAATCTCCTTTCATTGAGTCATATTCTGTTTTATACACAACCTTCTTTTATATGGTGTATAAACCCCTTTGACTTTTACGTTTATTCAAAAGGAATATTTTTATATGAATTGTTTATTAAACAACAAAAGGGAATGTTTTTGTCGTACGTATGTGGCGACAATGTCTTCTCCGCCGTCGTGACCATTATTTGAGTTTCGGCTTCCTCTACAAGCCATACCTTCTTTTTAAAAGAAAAATAAATACCATGTTTTACTTTTCATTTATTTCTGTTTTGAAAATGGTTTTCATAATGTTTTTATATCAATGTGTTGAATTGATATCTTGTGATTGAAAGATTTATTTGTTATGTTTCCTTTATGCATGTTTTATGTGGTACAATTATGTTGAGGTTCTTGGGAATTATTATGAATACAGGTGGTTCCGTGATAAGCTAAGGGCAGGTGAGCCTGATATAGCTCTCCAATGCATTGGGTAATGTGAAGGAGTGAAATGTTAAGGTTTCTCCGAAGATATTTTTGGAATATACTGTGGTGGGTATTCCAAACGTAACCATGAGGGTTACTCCCTACGTAAGAATGTTACGAATTCCTCAAGTTACCTTTTATGTATTATGATTTCTAGGATTTATTCATGATTTGATGAGGTATGTTAAAGTACCTATGTTTTATGGGTAAAGTATGATTTCATTATTATGTATATATGAACTCATTTTTCCTTTCCATATATTTACAACCCTTACTGAGCTTTTTATGATCATCCCATGTTTTTGAAATGTTTTTCACAGGTCAAGGGAAAGGTACATGATGGGATGACAGTGTCAAGGATGTGTCAAGAAAGAATCAATGTTTTATTTTAAATATGTTTCTGTTGATGGGAAGAATGAATATTGTCTTTTATGTAACCAGTTTTTTTAAATGTGGAATGCAATGCAAGTTTCATGTTCTAATTCCCTAAAAATCTAAACCTGAAAAGATCCTCAATGTGTAATCTTGTAATAACTCAAGATTAAGTAAGGTTTAAGGCTAGGGCCTTATAGAACCCCCATTTCAAATCAGGTTACTCTTATTCTTTACATACGTCAATCATATTACATTTATTCATTTGTTCTCATATTATCTTCTGTGTGAATATAATCTATATATTTACCAACTGGAATCCGACTTCCATATATACATATGTATATGTTCTAAATGGAAATTACAATAATTCGTCTAAAAATAAAATTCTGATTCAAGGGAATATTTCAAATTTTACTTATTTTCAACGGAATTATATAATCAATTTATAAAATGCATTATCATTCTAAAAACTAATTTTTTTTGAAAAATAATATCTTACAAAAAATATTGTTTTACACAAATTATTTTCCAAAATCATTATTCATTTCATTGTAAAAGAGTATCTATCTCAAGAATTACTCTATGCTTTTTAAGAGTATCATCACATGTTTCAATACATTGGTTGATTATTATGTATTATTGAGATTAATCCTTTTTGATATCATTTACCATATTTAATTTAATGGTTTAATTTATTTTGACAATGGATGTGTTATCATAAAACAATTCACCAATTTACTCCCAATAGTTAGTGTTTATGATTAATGCTTGGGGAATTTTAGTGAAATATCATACATTAATTTCAATATGAATTTATATGTTGTTTATATTATACACATTTATATTATAAATGAATTGGACTTAACAAGTTATGAGTTGGGCCTTCTATATCTCCTTGATTCATTAGTAGGTCTCATGACACAAAATGTGGTCTTCACACAAGGCCATGATCAAATTATTATTTATAGTCTTTCACGGGGAATTTATTGTATGGTTATGATGTCTAAAATTATGCATTATATTTTTATGAAACTTGTAATTGAATGTTTATGAGGTTATTCAACTAGTAAAATACCCATGATTATGCTTTTTTTTGGCATTGTTATTTAGCTATTATTCATTCCATAATGAGTTAAAGTTCATTTTTAAAGTCATGTGTTTTTTAATTATTTATCAGGCCTAATGATTATGTTTGTGAAACCTTTGGCAATATTTCATAGCTTTACTAAGAATTTGAGCTCACCACTTTCTTATGTTTCATTATCCCAAGACATGAATTGGTATATTATGAATGACATGAAAAAATAACCATGGAGTTATGGATGTTGTCAAATTTTTTTCTAAATTTTTATTTATTTCAAGTTGTAATGTTGATCTAATCTATGTATATCGTTTCCGAATCCACAAAACTAATTGATCCATCATTCTGAATATTCCTTGTTTATATTCAAACATAATAAAATAAGGCACCGTTTCTATGGATCTGGGTTCGGGTTCTTTCTATTTTTATCAAAGTATTTTTAGTAGATAACATGGAAACTAGATTTCAAAAATGTATATTATGGAACAAAACCCTAAGAGAGTTTTTGAGGATAAACATACAAGAGAATCCATGATTTTTTTATATGGAATATAATGTGTGTATATTTCTCATGAATACAACCCATTCTTGATACTACAAGTTGATATGGTTTTGGTACAAATGTAACTAGGATGAAAAACACCGATAAAGAGTTTTGGGCCTGACCTGGGGTATCCTAGTACATAACAATAGTCCTTGCTACACTCCTGGTTTGACACCCCCAGAAAATATGCTTTGGAGAATTCATATATTTATTATATAACATTATGATTGATTTAAATGTAAATATTTACTCACAATATTATGTATATGATTATGAGATTATATATTAAATGTAATTTTATACGTTTAGATTATACATTATGATTTATAACGTAGTTTAGTGTGAGCCATTATTTAGAAAGGGAACCTAGTGGAGGGAAGGGAAACAACATGAATGAGCATATCCCATGTAGGGATTTACCTCTAATGCAAGATAACGATGTTTTATATGGTGTTATGACTAGTTAGTAGTAGCTTATAAATATAATGTGACAGTTGACTCGGGTTTTGAAAAATAACCTTACTTGGATGGAGCATTTGGAACCACAATGTTGAGGATCTATGTTATATCACTTTATTCGACAGTAGACACCATTATTGAATGGGACTAAAAACCCATTTGTAGTAGAGCAATGCAAATTTTCATTAGAGATGATATTTCTCACTTTGGAATGTAATCAAAGAGATAAGTTTGTCACGGTGGTTTATCATCTATGGAACGATGATGAACAGTGGTGTTCTTTAATTCTAAACAGAAAGGAGGAGGACGAAATTGAAGAAATAGTGTAATGAATCTATCATTTATGAATAAAATTCACTTTATTTTAATGTCTTATAGATATATAAAACACATGTAATATATTTTTTATTATTTTTTTTGGGATTAAATTACAGTTTAGTATCATTACTATTTATAATATAACCTTTGAACAGTGATCACACAACTGATATAAATATAATCTTTTAACAAATATTTTCGACATAGATAATGGAGAGGGTAGAATCATCCTTTAGAGTTGGGTTTTATAAATATAAATTTTTAAACCTAGAAAGTTGATATTTTCACAGGTTTTTACTCTTGACCAATCCCAATTTGAGCTTCAACACGTTAATCATGAATGAAATCGTCTATGAGAGAAGGTCTTGTTATTAGAGATCACAACCCGTGCAATGTTATCTGAGCCGCCCTAAGAGTCTTTCACCAACACACACCTTACCCTTAGGTCATATGTGGGTGTTATATAGGGTTATATAAAAAGGTATTATTATGTTTTAGTGTAATACTTTTATTAAAAATAAAATTCATTTTCCATAATTTTTTATAGAAATAGTCTTTCTTAAGAAAACGATTAATTTGACAAATTGATTTTTAGGTAAAAATTGTACTTTTGAGAACTGTATACTTTATTATATTAATATATGGTTTTTATTGAAAATATTATATAAAAAAACATAAAAAGTATGACTATATTAGTTCCCTATTAGTAAGTAATCAGTTTGATTAGAGTTATATTTTTATACAATAAAAGCGAAAGTGTATTTTTAAAGAAATTATTTTAAATAATTATTGAATTTTTCAAATAATTTCTATCTTAATATAATATTAATATTAAATAACATTTATGAATAATATATGATTGAATAATTTCTATGAATTTAAATTAAATTTTTGTTATGGTTCGAAAACATTTGTTCTCCAAACCCGTGAATTTTAAAAAAAATCAGTTTTAATTTTAAAATTGAAAATTAAAATATATAGAAAATTGTTTAGATAAAATGAATATTGTTTTTAGAATTTGGATGTCGAAATTTTCCAATTTTATATTTTTCATTTTTTCTGAGATAGTCGGCTTTTTGGGTAATAATTAAATACCATATAAATAAAATATGTGTTTATGGCAACACAGTGACCCCAAAATGATTAAATAAATACAATAGTGTGTATTACAGGCCACATATGTGTTTTCGTATTGAAATAATTTTATTTTAGATTTGGTTCACTTCTTTTATAAATCCTGAGTGAATCCTCCAAAATGTATAATATATTTTATGATTTTAAATTCATTTCCTTGACAGTGTGACTCACCTCCACATAAGAAAGGGAAATATATTAATATGTTCATCCATTTTCCTGATAAAATAATTATTTTAAATAATATATTTTAGAAACAATGTTAAAAACCCATTTGATGATTTATGGTTTTGAATATTTAATTATATGATTCCAAAACCTATGTTTGTGAGATATCAATGAATTACACTAATATTTCTTATATAAACCCACCCGATATCCAATTTCTATTAACTAAAAATCCTTAGATCATAGCCTGTCTCTTCCCTCACCTATCTATAATCCTTATTAGGCTTCTCAAACACTCATGAATCCCCAATTCATGTTTTCGAATACGCTCAATCAAGTAAGGGTTCATTAGTTTCCTTCCTTTCCCATTTTCATCCATTTTTTCACTATGTGGTTATACCCTATTATTTTCAATTTAAAATGTTTGTGTAAGATTTTTAATATCCCTCATACTACCTTTTTTATGTTTTAACGATGATATAACACATTCTCTCCCATTAATTCCTTTTTGTAGACCTGTTACCCTACCAAAAGTCTAGAATAGATTTCCCTTTTCTTATTTCAACACAGAATTTCATCTATATTATATATCTAAATTATATATCATATGTGGGTATATTATGTTCCATGATCCTCTTACTGTCTAATTCATTTATAAATGATGATAGATCTATTTATCATTCATCACCCCAATTTATAAATTTCCATATGATGTTGTTATGCAGCCAAAATATTGACCCACGATTTTCCAAGCCGAAATCAATGTTTAGTGAATACCATAACCATTTCTCTATCAAGTGTATTCACCATTATGCAGATATACTTTCTGAATGGTACTTACGAGTATTTATTCTAAATTCATATATCGTGGAATAAATAATGATCTTGAATTAATACATGTTATATAATATATGTGGCACATGTAAGTATTATATTGAAATGATTATGAATGGTGTTCCCTAATAGCGCTCCAATGCATTGGGTAATGTTTACAATCATGATATTCCATGTCCAATGAGGGTTTACTCATGTTAATCCATCTGCAATGTGGGTTTACTCATGCTAATCCATGTTACATGAGCCTTCACTCTCTCTAATGTCATGTTGTAAGTTGTTGCCACATTTTCACATTATAATAACCATGCAATATCATGCCTTTATGTTCATGTTTCTTTTGTGCCCCGTTGATATGCCAATTTCAGATTATGTATTTTATTCTTACATTTATTTCTTTTTTACTTCCTTATTGACCATTAAAGGTCACCCCTATTATATGTATGTCCTTAGGTTATCCCGTGTTGTGTTATGTACAATGGAATGAGTGGGTCATGTCAAATAAGTTTGAAATTAAGATGTTGTATTTCATGTTTTAATTGTAATATAATGATCCTAATTTCCAAAGACACTAGACCTCTTGATCCGTAGAGTGGTATTAAGTGCAATTTTATATATGAAATCATGTTAAAGTGTGCAATAAAGAGCATGTTTATTATATTTGGTATCAAATGGCATGTTTAGTTATTTTTCAATTCAGGTTATAAAACTCTAGTGAAATCCTTAGGGATAAGACTGAGTATATGAAAATTTTCATTAAATTTTTTTGATTATAGATTAACTGATTTATCAATTAAATATATCTATTTATGGATACAAAAATATATAGGTGGTTGTAGCATATATGTATCAAGGGGTATAACCCAAAAACAAAACATTGATATAGACCGGAATGGGGACTGGTGCATGACAATGGCCCTTGCTACACTCTTCGTTCGACACTCCTCGGGGATATTCTTCGCTAAATTCATAATCGTAGTATGATCCATTATTAAGGGAATAGAGAAATTCCACAGCGAATATATGCGGGGATGTAGTTTGTGGATAACGTAGATTGAAACCTATAAATTCATAAGTTAAGGAAATCAATTTAATTTATAAGTGGTCCCATTTTGTCATTGGATTCCCATTTATGTGATTAATTGTTTAAAATAATTACCCATAACTTTACTTTTATACTAGGTAATGGTCAGTAATAGGAGGACTTGTGCTAACAACTGATGCGAAGATCAATGTGATGACTGTTATAAGGATATTTCTAGTCTGATGGGAGTGGAATTAAAAAAAATGTAATGATAGTCTCTTATTTAAATCATTTTTGGAATAGAAACGTGGTTCAAGAGGAATGTCCACCCCCCCCCCCCCCAAGAAGAAAGAGATTCAATCAAGAGATTCACCAGAAAAAGGCCTCTTACTTTCAATGGATAATCTGATCCCCCAATCACCAAACATAGAATCAACTCCATTGGGATGATCTTCTCCATAATTTATTGTTCCAAACAAGATAATGTTCTTATGAATGCTTATCTTATGGAGGGTGAAGCTGATCAATGGTAGATATCGATAAAAAAATATGAAGCGTGAGGAAGAGTTCGAGGTGTTGGAATAATATTTTTTATAGAAAATGTTTTTTTGAAAAATATTTTCCTCAATCTATCAATAATAAGATAGAAATAGGCTTCCTTTCACTTAAGAAGAAGTGGACAATGAATCCATCAAAGTGTATTTGAAAAAAATCTCAATTCTTTCATGATACGCCTCCGGCTTTTTCATTAACCTAAAATACATAGTTGAACACTTAATTATTGGGATAAAACCAAGCAAACAGAAATACCTAGGAATTGGTGACATTAATATCTATGATTAAATAATTCAACGTTCCCTCAAAGCTGAAATGGAGATTGGAGAATCTACGGGGTATCAAGGGGATAAGAAGTGGAAAGTTGTCTTTAATATTGACAGTCTAATGGATAAATAAAAAAATGCTATGAAATTTCATCACCCCACTTGCCATTGGTTCAGAAAGAAGAACCATGAAAATTTCCTGAATGGGGTGAGGAAATGAATTATGTGTGGATGAGAAGAGAACACGGCCAATAGTTTCCAACGTGGGAAACATGATGTTGTGAAAAAGGAGAGGATTTCTATGTTCAACACTCAATGCATGGTTCATTGATATTGCTGCAAAGAACTATGGAACATTGAGATCCAATGCCCAAAGATAAGGGTTTTTTTAGGTAACCCAAAACCTCCAAGTTAGCAAGGGAGATATTTTTCCATCACTACTGATGAAGTGAATCCAAACAATGAAGTGGTGATGGGTATACTAGTTATTCATTATAAAATGAGAACATAATTTTATATTCTTGTTCTACTTATTCTTTTATATCACCAATGGTTAGTAGAAAAATCAAAACACCACAAAAATTAAGGGAAGTAGATATGTCAGTGAGAACAGAAAATGAAGAAATTAATGCATCCCATGAATATAACACCTCCCTTATCACAATTTTGGGATTTTACTTCCCATCGACCCTTGGCATACCCCCTCTGGTGTAATTTTATGCAATTCATAGAATGTATTGGATTTCCCTATATATAGATAACATAAATTATTGTGAGAGGAAAATCACACTTCATATGGTGAATCGACCCCTAGTTCTATAAAATTTCAACGTGGAGGATGAATCTTATTTAGAACCATCATCTCAAGCATGGATATTAATTCCCTATGATAATGTGTATATTGCTCATATGATTGAGTACAAGGATTGAACCTTCCTTGAAGATTGGCCTATTGTGAGGTAATTAAATGTAGGGTTTCCCATGTAATTTCCTTGCCTTCCTCCTAAAATAGATATATAATTCTCGATTGATCTTATACCCGGGGCATTACCAATATCCAATACTTTATAAAGAATGGTTTTTGTGTAGCATAATGAGGTAAAGAAATAACTATAGATGAATTTGGATAAATGGTTTATACTTCCATGTGTTTCACCATGGGGTGCACCTGTCCTCTTCATCAAAAAGTAGGATTGGACAAGGTGACTTTCCATTGATTATTGTGAGCTCAACAAAATCTCAATAAATAAAAAGTATCCTCTTCCTTGAATTGATGACTTCTTTGATATACTACATGGAGTATAATACATCTCCAAGGTGGATCTGTAGTTGGGATAATAGTATGTAAGGGTTAAGAAGGATAATATCGACAATTTTTTATTTTATACAAGGTACATGCACTATGAATTCATAATAATTCCTTTAGAACTCACTAATTCCCCAAAAATATTCATTTAATTGACGAATAATGTCTTTAGTTATTATCTCGACAAATTTTTTGTAGTCTTTATAAATGATATTATAATAAACTCTAAAACCAATGAGGCATATGAGGAGTAAAAATAATTGTAATAGTGACCTTATGAAAGGAGAAGATCTATGAAAAGTATAGGATGTGTGAGTTTTGGTAGATAAATGTCTCATTTTTAGGTCATATCATCACATGAAATTGGAAATTAGTTGATTCCTTCTAGACAAATGCAGTTGAGAGTTGACCAAAGCCAACATCTTTGATGGATATCCTTATATTCTGTGGGTTAAGTAGATATTATCGATGATTGTTTAGAAATTGTTTGCCATTTTCAATCCCTATTACCATGATAACTAAAAAGATAGTCATGTTTATTTGAAATTATAAAATTGAAGAGATATTCATAGGGTAAAAAAAGGAGGCCTATCACTATGGCTGTTATCACACTGCCCACAAGTGGAAATTTTTTTGTGGTATTCAGTGATACTTCGATGAAGGGTATGAGCTGTGTGTTGATGAAAAATGAAAAATTAATTTCATATTATTCAAGGAAATGGAATGTTCATGAGAATAATTATCAATTACCAAATATGAAGTTGTCTACAATGTTATTAATTTTGATCATATAGAGACATTACCTCTTTGTAGAGAAGTATAAAATATATACAGATAAAAAAATCGTAAATTATATATTGAAATAGAATGAGTCGAATATACACCCACAAAGACGGTTAGAACTGATCAAAGACTACAAATGCTTAATCCATTACAACCATGGGAATAAGAACATGTTGGAAGATGCTCTATGTTGAAATTACTCGAAGATTCTCTCATTGATGAGAACTGAAAAGGATCCAATCTTTATAGATTTGATAATGATGGAAATGAGAATTATAACGAAATTAAATCATCAATCATTTCACAAATGATTTCTCAACCATCTATTTTGGAAAGTTTAATTGTTTTAAAAATCGATGATTTTAGAATTCAAAAGAAAGTGGAATCTATCAGTCAAGGGAAATCCTTAGTGTTCTGGGTTAATGATGACGAAATTTCGAGATTTGTGTCAAGACTATGTGTTCCATCGTATCCAAATATATATGAATAAACATTTGAATGATTCACATACTATGAATTTATATATTATCCTAGGAAAAACAAACATGTATCAATATATTTTAGAGCATTATTGGTGGAATAAAATGAATAAGGAGATTGATGAGTATACATGATAGTGCTCAATATGTCATAATGTAAAATATAAGAGGAAAAGTCTAAGGGGATTATGTAACCATTACCCATACCAACATTTAAATGGGAGAACATCACTGTGGACATTTTCAATGGACATATAAAGTCACCCATCGGAAAAAATTATATATGTGTTGTTGTGGATCATCTTATAAAGACTGCACACTAAATTAGGATTCAAGAGGATTTCTAATTGGATCAACATGAATAGATCTACATTAGAGAAGTAGTAAGAATTCATGGAGTACCACTATTAATTGTATATGATCAAGACTGATGACTCACCTCTGTGATCAAGAAGAGACTCCAACACGCTTTTAATATTGAGTAAAACGTTAGTACAAATTATCAGCCTTAATATAATGGCCTATATGAATATACTATCCAAACACTTGAAGACATGTTTACAGAATTATCAATGGACATAAAAGAAGGATGAGATAAATTTCATCCACAAGTTTAATTATTATACTACATTATTTTCCACTCAAGCATCCAAATGGAACATTATGAAGCCTTTTATAGTAAGAGGTGTAGAGAACAAGTATGTTGGGATGATGTAGGGGAGTAAAAACTTCTAGGTCCAGAAATGGTCGACAAAATGGTGGGGAAGTTTAAGACCATATAGAAACACATTAAAGAAACTTAGTATCAAAAAGCTAAATATAATGACAGTCATCAATGAGACCTAGAGTTTTTTAGGAGAGATGGTATTTCTCTACTTATCACCATGGATGAGAGTTAGGAGTTTTGGGAAGAAGTGAACGACTAGTCCAAGGTTCCATGTCCCTTTTGAGATTCTTGATCGCATTAGAGTAGTAGTCTTTTGACTAACACTCCTACCAAACCTATCTAAAGTACATTATTTATTTCATGTATCACTCCAGATAATGTACATATTGAACCAATCACATGTACTCAATCAATAGTTGGTACCATTATATAATGGCCTCTCCTATTAAGATAATTCAGTGAATATATTAGATTGCATAGAAAATGTTCTAAGAAATAAGATAATGCCCATAAACAAGGTGTTGTAGAGAAACCACAAGTTTGAAGAAGAAATGTGGGAACCTAAGGAAATGATGAAACAAATTTACCCTTATTTGTTTTAGTGTGGTAAAAAGAAATCTCATGTGAAAAATATCATATTGGGGGAAGTTGTAATGACCTGATCATTTATGAATAAAACACGCTATTATCTAATGTATTTTTAATATAGAAAACACATACACTATTTGTATATTATTATTGGGTTTAAATTAATTTTAAGTATCATTACAATTGACAATATAAAAATTGAGCAGAGATCACACAATAGATATAAATATAAGGTTCTAACGAATCCTTTCCAAATAGACAATGGTGAGGATGATATCATCTAGTAGACTTAGGTCATACAAATCTCATTTTTCAGAGCTCAAAAAGGAGGTAGTGTCCTAGGATTTTCTCTTGACCAAGCCCAATAATATCTTCAATACATTTAGCTTTAATGGAATCGGTTACGGGAGAAAATCATATTAATAGAGACTACTGTCCGAGCAATGTTATCGGAGCCGCCCCAATAGTTTGTCACCATAACACACCTTACCCTTAGGTCTAACGTGGGAGTTATAAGGGGTTATGTAATAAGGTATTGGTAACCTATTGTGTAATATATTTTTTGATAAATAAATGTCTTCTTCCATCAATTACTTTATTGAAATAGTCATTCCTAAAAAAGTTGAATTTGATGAATTTATTTTTTCGGGTAAATATGGTAATTTTGAAAAATAAATTTTTTATTATATATAACTAATGTTTTATTATTACTATTAAAAAATTTATTATTAATGATGATTATATCAATTCCATATATAAAGATGATTTTGTAATTAGTTTGATAAGAGTTAATGTTTGTGTACGATAAAACAAGAAATGTATTTTTAAAGAATAAATTTTAAAAAAATATATGAATTTTTGAAATAATTATTATTTAAATAAAATATTATTATCAAAAATAAATTTATAAATAATAAATGAGTATATAATTTTTATGAAGACAAATGTAATTTTTATTATGGTTTAAAAACTATTTATTTCAAAACATGTGAATTTTCAATAAATGTCTTTTAGATGTTTAAAATGAAAATTAAAAAATATAGAAAAAATAGATAAAAGAAATATTATTTCATTAATTTGGATGTAATATTTACCCATAGGTGAATTATTAAAAATTTCCTGTTTTAATATAATTTGTGCGTAAAAACTAAATGTTTTATAAATAAAATATGTGTTTAATGACATCATAATGACAACAAAATGATGTGATAAATAATGTAATGTGTATTATAGGGCCCATATATGTTTACCCATAAAATTAATGTGATTTTAGATTTGTTTTATTTATTTTATAAAGCCTTAGTGAATCCTCGAAAGTTTTTAATATATTTTATGATTTTAAATTAATTTCCTAAATATTGTGAACCACATGCACATAATAAAGGTAAATATTTTAATATGTTCGGTAATTTTCCTTATAAAATAATATTTGCCAATCCTATATAGAAAATATATGCAGAAAATACATGGTACGGTTTGTGGTTTTCAATGTTTAATTACATTGCTTTCAAAACCAATGTTTGTGTAATATTATTGAATTCCCCTCCCATTTCCTATGTAAACCCCCCATGATCCTACTTCTCTTCATCCCAAATATTTGGAGCATATACCAACTAAACCCTCCCCTCTCTAAAATCATCCCAACTCACCCCAATATCTCAATAATCTCATCTTAAATCTTTTTCTGTCACACACTCAAGTAAGGGATCCTTACATTCCTTTTTTTCTATTTTTTATCTAGGTTTCCATATGTTTTTATACCATTTTATTTTCAATTAAAAAAGACAGAGTATGATTTTATACCTCTCCCATACATCTCTCCTTCTGTTTGAATTATTTGATACCATATTCTCCCTCATTAATTTCATCTGTGTACACCCTTTACCATGTTGAAATTCCATAAGGGATTTATATCTTCTTATTTCCATTCATGCATTTCTTCTATATTATGTATCTAAATTAAAATTAATATGTTGTGATACTATGTTCCATGATCCCCTTACATTATATTACACATATAAATTCTGAGATACCCCTTTATCTCTCAACAACCAAATTTATGAATTTCTAAATGATGTCATTATGCTGCCAATATTTCCCCACGATTTTCCAAACCAAAATCATCATGTATTGAATACCATAACCATTTCTCTATCAAGGGGACTCCCAATTATTCACATGTATATTTTTAATGGTTACAAAAAAATTTAATTCCACTTTTTTTTAATAAATGATGATGTTGAATGAATACATGTTATACGATCTATGTGGTGCACTTATGCATGAGATTGAGATGATTATGAAGGGTGAACCTTCATATCTTCCCAATGAATTTGATAATGTTTAGAAACATGATACTCCATCTACTATGAGGGTTTACACATAAAAATACAGGTTAAATTAGGGTTTACTTATGCTAATCAATGTTAGATGAGCCTTGTATCATGCTAATACCATGTTGCATGTTATTTCCATGATTCCACGTTATGATAACCCTGATATATCATGCCTTTATGTTCATGTTTCTCTAGTGATACATTCATGTGAATATTGCCTAAAAGGTATTGTACTATTCATGTAATGAATTGTTTACTCCCTTTCTAGGCTTTATAGCTCACCCTATTCTTATGTATATCCTCGTGTTATACAATGTAGTGTTAAGTATGATGGAATGAGTTAGTCCAGTCAAAGATATTTTTAATAAATATGTTTTATTTCATGTTTTAAGTTGTTATATAACGATCCTAATTTCCCAAGATACTAGAACTATTTATATTCAGAGTTGTATTAATTTCATGATTATATAATAAACATGTTTAATTTTGCAATAAAAATTATAGTATTTATAAATGGAATAACATGATTTTCTGATAAAATTCTTAGAAAAAATACTTCAATCATGAACAATGACCAGATATAAAATGATAGTTTTTTAATCTGAGAAAAAAACATATGATAAAGTTGAAAAGTATGAAGCTAATATGAAAAGGTTATCCCAACATTCCATGGACTTCATACGTAATCCAATGAGATATATAGATCTATTTATTGATTGTTTAAAAATATTACTCTAATGGTCTCTTGTCTTCCAATTTTTTCATCATATGAATATATAGTCTCTTGTGCAATCTAGATGGAATAGGAATTCTCTAAGTATTACGATTTCAAGGAAATTGATGAGAATAAGAGGGATAATGAAAACTCAGGAAATGTAAATAATGAAATGCGAAAGAGGGTAAGATTCGGACTTCTATACAGTGGTAATAGTTGGAAGAGACAGCTTTGTACTTTCCTAAAGGGTACGAATGTTTTTTACATATGTGGAGAAAATGGACACATATATCAGTATTCTAAGGGAAGGAATGAAGCTTCCAATGTTCAATACAAAAATTTTAGGGATAGGGGAGATTATACAAATGATTCTTCTGGGTTTCAAGGAAATGTTATCCAAATAAAGACAAGGGAGAAAGGTCAATAATATGCTATCACAATTGGCGAATTTTATGTTCCTAATGATTTGGTGGTAGGTACATAAGTCGTTTCCATGAATGTAGCCAATGATTTATTTGATTTTGGATCATCGTATTATTTTATATCATAACTATTTTCCATGAATATTAGGCATGATCAATTTTATTTTATATAGGAGTTGCAAGTCAAAACACATAGTGGGTATATCTTTGAAAAAATAATATGTCGATCAGTCCCCCTCATGATATATAAAAATTATTTAGTTTCAAACCTTATCATCGTACCCATGATTGAATTTGATATAATCCTTAGAATGAGTTAGATTTATTATTATTATGTTAATATATATTGAAATAATAGGGCTGTTAAGATTTATTAGAATAGTGCTAAATACCTTATCATTAGAGAATAAACCTCGCCAGATGATTTGTATCTAGACCAAACCCCTATGGCTCTATTGAATTCAATTATTGGGGAGGAAGGGAATGCAATATCTATGGGTGAGGAAAGGAATGTTCAAAAAGATGTTGTACCTATTGTGGAATAATATTTTGATGTGTCCCAAGAGTATTTACCTGTATATCCCCATGGTCGAGAAATTCAGTTTTCTATTGATTGAATTTCTGGTTTATGAGCTATATCAAAGACTCCTAATAGAATAGCCACTATGGAATTAGTATAACTAAAGAAACAGATATAGTAATTGAGTGAAAAGGGATTTATTCTATAGCATCCCACCTCTTTATAAAATAACATTCATTTCATTACACGGAACTGAGGATCTTTAAGGTTTAGTGTCTTAGAAACAAGGAACATAGTAAATGAAAAGAACAAAAAACACTCTTCTTAAACACTTGAAAGGCTTCTCCATACGTTCATCCTAGGTTCATTACTGCATCTCATAACCTGGGGACATACATCAAAAGAAAGGGTGAGTAGAAGGCCCAATGAGGGAAACCAGAGAAACATTTTACATGTGAACTTGAGATACTTCAATAAGGACATGAAAAGAACTTTAAGGCATGAGAAAGAAATATTGAGATACATCATAATAAAAATAACATTTTTCATAACCTGAATATGTGGATGCAACATTTAATATTGACAATCGTTTCGTTTCACCAAGGTCCATCCCCAAGGTGTCGTTAAAAATTACCAAGGTTATTCACCATGGCGTCGTTAAAAATGGTCATCTCTAGAGATTAAGTCTTTACCCAATGCATTGGAGTGCTATCAGGGTGCACCCTTAAATTTTCCTTTATTATCATGTGAGAAAGATATATCATCATCAATAATTTCATAAACAACCCATATAGCATAAAAGAAATGGGTTTCATTTCATAATCATAACATTTTAAAAACTGCTTTAAAGACATGATCTTTATGTTACTTTAAACCCACGGAAAGGGAAAGAGGGTTTCATGTATGTAAATCCCAGAATTTAAAATAGAAAATTTTGATATATATGTGAATACCCTTGTAGAAATATGATCTTTGAGTATTCACTTTATAACATAAAATAATTTTGAGAAAAGAGGGAGAGGCACTTTGAGACGAAAATTCTACAGCATAACAGGTGTGTTTCGGGGTTTTAGAAAACATTGAGAAGAGAGGGGACATGGGTCAAACATTCATAAATGACCCATCAAACAGTATAGGGAAAAAATATAATGGATTTAAAAACATGGTAATTAAATTAGAAAATATACCATATGAAATGAAGAATATGAAAGGAAAACAAATTAATATTTCTCTTGTGAGAATTCGGCAGCCTAACGGCGTCACTTAAACTTCAACAAAAATGAATTGACAAGGTCAAATAGGGTCTATCATCATATGAAAATAAGAGTCCAGTATGATAGATATAAAGATAATACCCCAACATAATATAAAGGAATGTGAAAGACTTGACATGAAAGTAGAACTTTAAAAAAGAGATGGGTGAAAAAATCCCTCAAAAATTCGGCAGCCTAACGGCGCCACTTAAAACTTCAAAAAAAAATGAATTGACAAGGTCAAATAGGGTCTCTCATCATATGAACATAAGAGTCCAGTATGATAGATTTAGAGATCATACCCCAACATAATAGAAAGGAACTTGAAAGTCTTGACATGGAATTAGAACTTTGAAAAATAGAAGGGTGAAAGAATCCCTCAAAAATTCGGCAGCCTAACGGCGCCACTTAAAACTTCAAAATGCTGAATTGAAGATCTAAAATGGGGTCTCTCATCGTATGATCATAAAAGATTAGTATTATAAATTTAGATATCGTACCCCAACATGATACAAAGGAAATTGAAATACTTTACATGAAAATAGATCTTGAAAAATTAGAAGGGAGAAAGAATCTGTTACAAAAATTTCGGCAGCCTAACAGCGCCACTTAAAACATCAAAAAACGAAATAATGAGAGTAATAGGGGATATATCATTATATGAACATAAAAAGGGCAGTAAGAGGAGTATAAAAGAACATCCTACAACATAAGAACATGGATCATAAAAGGAATGACATAAAAGAGATCACTTGAAAAGAAAGAGAGGGGTCAGATCCCTTACCTTCAATTGTAACTCTTAAACATCAAAGGTTGGGACCTTGAGGGCTTGGGGGCACCTTTGGAGGACTCTTTGGGAGGTAATGAGACCAGAACTTCGTTGTGGAAGAGTAGGGAGTCGAATGGATGAGAGGAGGGCTTGGTATTTATAGGGAAAGTGAGGGGACAAGGCATTAACGGCCAAGGGACACCTCACATGTGCTTTTCTCAAACCCAAGTGCTCTCCCTTGGCATTTACCATGGAGTTAGGCCACATGGGGCCCCCAAAACAATAATTTATCACCCTTGGCCGGCCAACCCTTAATGTATCTCATGAAATCATCATGACACAGTTATGATGTCATTAAACATACCGAAACCCTAAAACTGTATTTTTACTATTCACTGAAAATTCAACTTTCTCAGAAAAATCCCAAAATTTCACACTAACCAAATATCAATGCTCTGAGTTCAAAAATGAACTCCATTTTATAAAAATATTTCTCTAAATATTTTTAAATTTATTTTTAAATAAATACACTATTCACCGAAAATTCATTTTTTTAGAAAAAACCCCAAAAATTACAATAACATAATATCGGTGCTCTGAGTTCAAAAATGAAATCCATTTTATAAAAATAATTTTCTAAATATTTTTAAATTTAATTTTTAATTAAAAAACACTATTCCCCTGAAAAAACTAATACTTGAATAATAATTTATGAAACCGTTATTTAACCATTTTATTGAATCACATTACTTAATCAAGGTGCCTAGATTATTTTAAAACATTCGTTAAGTGATATTAATAATCCATTTGGTCATATAATAATCCTAATCATAAAATCACTTTTCATAATTTACTATTCATCAAAAAATCAAATTGATCTTATTAGACTCTAAATTTCGTACTGGACATAATTGTAGAAGACCATTTTTTGAAAATCATTACACATTTTAAATTATTTAAGGTTTACATAAACATTTTTTTTAAAATATCCTTTTGAAAATTCATCAAAAATATGCACACTATTATTATCCGGTCATTTGAAAATTCATAAACTTCATCATAAGAAGAAATCCCAATTTTTATTTAAAACAAGGATTACACAAGGCAGTTATGGTCTCGTTACATAGCCCCTTATAATACCAGCATATGACCTAAGAGTAAGGTGTGCTAGGGTGATAGAATCTTGGGGCGGTTCGGTCAACATTGCCCGAGTAGTAATTTCTATCAGTTTGAACTTCTCGCAAAGGAGATTCCATTCTAGCTTCACACGATGAAGTTCAGCTAGGGTTTGGTCTATTGCAAAGCCCAGTGGTGCTACCTCCTTCCCAAGTTCTGTTTGATGGGCTTAGATTGGTCCAAGACTACTGGGTGAGGCCATTGAATCTTCTTTCTATATTAATTAACCAATATTACTTGTTTTTAGAGACAACAATCAAAACGTTTAGTTTCCAGCGAACATATTGTCCAATGGTCATATAACAGTCAAAAACCCAACGGTCTCATTTTAATTATACTCATATTATCTAATAAAACATTTTTTTGAGTATAAAAATAAAATAAAAAAACACATGAAATTAGGAAACAAGATTTATTCAAAATTTCAGGCCGTTACAATCTTCCCCCCTTAAGAAATTACATCCTCACTATTTTTAAAATTGGGTTTTGAAATTTCATTGAAAGTCCCACATCGGAAAAAGAGTCAGTAAGACCATTACTTTAAAAGAATGAAAAGGAAGTACAAAGGCCGCCTGAGTTAACCCACACTAGGATTCCATGTAGGAAAACATGGACATGGAGGAGAAAACAAAGGGTCATGTTCTGAGGGAGAGTGATAGAAAACATGATTATGAAAAAGTTAACCATAAGAAAATCCCAAACTTATGATGTGTGTAAATGATATTTGATTACCTAGTATGAAACGTAAACCAACAACGTTTTTGTTTTACGTTCCTTTTCATAATTTTGAAGAATTCATTTACTAAATAGAACAAAAACATAAGAAAATATACCTACCTTCATGTGGAGTTTCATCCTTTAATAAGTTTCTACCAAAACTAATCTTTTCTCTAAACTATGAGAATTCAAAACTACATGGTCTCATCAAAACACAAGAATCATCTTATAGAGAGTCACATAATCCACAAAAGATTAACTATCTATTTCATCTATCTTTAAACAATATCCCAAAAATAGAAAGGGTAAGGTAAAACAACTCTTCAAAAAGAAAGAATCCCATAGGAATGGAAACTACTTTTAAATCTTCATAGTTCCATGGTACTACCCAAAGTTCATCATATACCATTCCCTAAATAATGGTCCTTAAGATTCCTCAAAATAAACCAAACTAATATTGAAACCCAAATACAAGAAAGATTTGATAACATAGTCTTCCAAAATAAACATCATTGTTCATCTCCAAACAACATCAACCACTCCTAACATCTTATAACAAAAGTAGCTAACCTAAACATATTTTACCCAAGATAGGTTAATCATTCCAGTAAGTAACCTAAATTACTATAAGTCCACCTTAAATTCATCGATTCTTCAAAATATAAGTCAACCTTACTCCTCAATGAAAATATAGTAGTAATCTATTTACCTCGATCAAATATGGTTCCCAAAATAATGAACGTCTTCCAAAATAATAATCAGCTTTTAATCCCCTAATCATCTCTTTCATATTAATATGGCAATCATTGCATTTCCTATCACATTGGTTATTGGGACATGTTCCTCCATCTCCCACCATTAACTAAGAAGAGAAATTATAATTAGAGGCTTAAATACGTAACCAATAATCATGAAAAGGAGCTTAAAGCATATAAGGATAACTTGTAGGAGAAAATTATACCCTAACTTGTGATCCCCTAGGTTCCAATCTAGGTTATCCATGATCATATATTCTTATGTGAATCTTTGTTCCTTTAACAATGGTTCATACTAAGCTTATGAATTTACCAAAGCATATCCCCTGGGAGTGTCGTAACCAAGAGTGCAGCAAAGCCCGTTGTCGTGTACCAGTTCCCGTTCGAGTCTAGCTCAAAGCGGCGTTTTCAGGTTTTACCCCTATGTACATCTGTGCCAGAGCCACCTCTACCTGCTCGTACCCAGACAGGGATGTATTTTCTTGGAAACCCCTTACTCAATACTCACCAAAATACCAGAAATATTTCCTATATTTAAGATTTTCTATAGGGTTATTCCTAATGATTTCATATCCTAATTTCCACAAATAAATAAACCATCCTTTGATACCAACTATAGCATCCCGTCTCTTTATAACATAACATTCATTTCATTACACGGAACTGAGGATCTTTAATGTTTAGTGTCTTGGAAACAAGGAACATAATACATGAAAAGAACAAAAAACACTCTTCTTAAACACTTGAAAGGCTTCTCCTTAAGTTCATCCTAGGTTCATTACTGCATCTCATAACCTGGGGACATACATCAAAAGAAAGGGTGAGCATAAGGCCCAATAAGGGAAACAAGAGAAACATTTTACATGTGAACTTGAGATACTTCAATAAGGACATGAAAAGAACTTTAAGGCAAGATAAAGAAATAATGAGATACATCATAATAAAAATAACATTTTTCATAACTTGAAAATGTGGCTGCAACATTTAATATTGACAATCATTTTATTTCACCAAGGTCCATCCTCAAGGTGTCGTTAAAAATTACCAACATTATTCACCATGGCGTCATTAAAAATGGTCATCTCTAGAGATTAAGTCTTTACCCAATGCATTGGAGCGCTATCAGGTCGCACCCTTATATTTTCCTTTATTATCATGTGAGCAACATATATCATCATCAATCATTTCATAAACAACCCATATAGCATAAAAGAAATGGGTTTCATTTCATAATCATAACGTTTGAAAAACTGCTTTAAAGACATGATCTTTATGTTACATTAAACCCACAGAAAGGGAAAGAGTGTTTCATGTATGGAAATACCATAATTTAAAATAGAAAATTTTGATATATATGTTAATACCCATATAGAAATAGGAGCTTTGAGTATTCACTTTATAACATAAAATAATTTTGAGAAAAGAGAGAGAGGCACTTTGAGACGAAAATTCTACAGCATAACGGCTATGTTTCGGGGTTTTAGAAAACATTGAAAGAGAGGGGACATGGGTCAAACATTCATAAATGACCCATCAAACATTAGAGGGACAAAATATAATGGATTTAAGAACATGGTAATGAAATTTGAAAATATACCATATGAAATGAAGAATATGAAAGGAAGACAAAATAATATTTCTCTTGTGAAAATTTGGCAGCCTAACGACGTCACTTAAACATCAACAAAAATGAATTGACAAGGTCAAATAGGGTCTCTCATAATATGAAAATAATAGTCCAGTATGATAGATATAGATATCATACCCCAACATTGTATAAAATAACTTGAAAGAATTGACATAAAAGTAGAACTTTGAAAAAGAGAAGGGTGAAAGAATCCCTCAAAAATTCGGCAGCCTAACGACGCCACTTAAAACTTCAAAAAAATGAATTGACAAGGTCAAATAGGGTCTCTCATCATATGAACATAAGAGTCCAGTATGATAGATATAGATATCATACCCCAACATAATATAAAGGAACTTGAAATACTTGACATGGAATTAGAACTTTGAAAAAGAGAAGGGTGATAGAATCCCTCAAAAATTCGGTTGCCTAACGACGCCACTTAAAACTTCAAAATACTGAATTGAAAAGCTAAAATGGGGTCTCTCATGATATGATCATAAAATATCAGTATGATAAATTTAGAGATCATACCCCAACATGATACAAAGGAACTTGAAATACTTTACATGAAAATAGATCATGAAAAATGAGAAGGGAGAAAGAATCTGTTACAAAAATTTCGGCAGCCTAACGGCGCCACTTAAAACTTCATAAAACAAAATAATGAGAGTAAGAGGGGATCTCTCATTATATGAACATAAAAAGGGCAGTAAGAGGATTATAAAAGCACATCCTACAACATAAGAACATGGAGCATAAAAGGAATGACATAAAAGAGATCACATGAAAAGAAAGAGAGGGGTCGGATCCCTTACCTTAAAATGTAACTCTTAAACCTCAAAGGTTGGGACCTTCAGGGCTTGGGGGAATCATGGGATTACTCCTTGGGAGGTAATGAGACCCGAACTTCATTGGGGAAGAGTTGGGAGTCGAATAGATGAGAGGAGGGTTTGGTATTTATAGGGAATGTGAGAGGACAAGGCATTAATGGCCAAGGGACACCTCACATGTGCTTTTTGCAAACCCATGTGCTCTCTCTTGGCATTTACCATGGAGATAGGCCACATGGGGACCCAAAAACAATAATTCATCACCCTTGTCCAGTAAACCCTTAAAATATATCATGAAATCATCATGACACAGTTATGATGTCATTAAACATACCGAAACCCTAAAACTGTATTTTTACTATTCACTGAAAATTCAACTTTCTCAAAAAAATCCCAAAATTTCACACTAACCAAATATCAATGCTCTGATTTCAAAAATGAACTCCATTTTATAAAAATAATTTTCTAAATATTTTTAAATTTATTTTTAAATAAATACACTATTCACAGAAAATTCATTTTTTCAGAAAAACCCCAAAAGTTACCATAACATAATATCGGTGGTCTGAGTTCAAAAATGAAATCAATTTTATAAAAATAATTTTCTAAATATTTTTAAATTTAATTTTTAATTAAAAAAAACTATTCACCTGAAAAAACTAATACTTGAATAATAATTTATGAAACCGTTATTTAATTATTTTATTGAATCACATTACTTAATCAAGGGGCCTAGATTATTTTAAAACGTTCTTTAAGTGGGATTATTAATCCATTTTGTCATATTACTAATCCTAATCATAAAATCACTATTCATAATTTACTATTCATCACAAATCAAGTTGATCTTATTAGACTCTAAATTTCGTACTGGACATAATTATAGAAGACCATTTTTTGAAAATCATTACACATTTTAAATTATTAAAGGTTTACATAAACATTTTTTTTAAAATATCCTTTTGAAAATTCATCAAAAATATGCATACTATTTTTATCCGGTCATTTGAAAATTCATAAATTTCATCATAAGAAGAAATCCCAATTCTTATTTAAAACAAGGATTACAAAAGTCAGTTACGGTCTCGTTACATAGCCCCTTATAATACCAGCATATGACCTAAGAGTAAGGTGTGCTAGGGTGATAGAATCTTGGGGCGGCTCGGTCAACATTCCCCGAGTAGTAATTTTTATCAGTTTGAACTTCTCGCAAAGGCAAGTCCATTATAGCTTCACATGATGAAGTTCAGCTTGGGTTTGGTCCAGAGCAAAGCGCAGTGGTTCTAACTCCTTCCCAAGTTCTGTTAGATGGGCTTCGATCGGTCCAAGACGACTGGATGAGGCCATTGAATCTACTTTCTATATTAATTAACCAAGATTACTAGTATTTAGAGACAATAATCAAAACGTTTAGTTTCCAACGGTCATATTGACCAATGGTCATATAACAGTCAAAAACCCAACAGTCTCATTTTAATTATACTCATATTATCAAATAAAACATTTTTGTTGAGTATAAAAATAAAATAAAAAAGCACATGAAATTAGGAAACCAGATTTATTCAAAATTTCGGGCTGTTACATATTCTCCCTAGTATTTCTCAATGGGGAGTCCCTGTTTTTTTCATTTAAAATAATGATGTATATATGAGGTTATGTATTGATTATAGGGATATTAATTATATAATAATGAAGAACATGTATCCCCCACCCCAAATTTCTGATTTAGATGATCGAATTAATGGAGACCAATATTTATTGATGATTAATCATCGATCTGGATATCATAAGTTCTATGTGAGTAAAAAAGTTATTCCAAACACAACATTTCAATCCATGTATAGGCATTAAGAGTTAATAGTAGTGCCTTTTGGGCTAACTAATGAACCCTAGGTCTTCAAGGATCTGATTAATATAAATTTCAAGGAATATCATGATGACTTTTTGGTGGTATTTATTGATGATATTCTAGTATATTCCAAAATCATTGAAGAATAGTAAAATCACTTGCACACAATTTTGAAGACTCTTAGAAGAGATAAATTATATGGGATGTTTAGCAAGTGTGAATTTTGGATTCAATCAGTTTCGTTTCTTGGCCACATTGTCTCTAAGGATTTAATATATGTTGATCATATAAAGATACATGTTGCTCATGAATGGACTCCTCCAATAACCAAAACTGAGGTACATAGTTTTACTGGTTTAGCAATTTATTATCTACATTTGATTCAGAACGTCACTTGTTTAACCTACACAATACCCAAGCATACTAATGAATGGTTCAAGTTTTAATGGACAAATGAATGTGAGGGATGTTTTAAAAAATTGTATAGGTTATTAGTGAATTCTTTGATCCTTACTCTACCCTCACGGAATGATGGGTTTATGATCTACAATGATGCATCACATATGTGACGTGGTTTTTTACTTATAATGAATGATAGACTTAATTACTCTACATCTAGGCAGTTAAAAATTCAGGAAAAAACTATCATACTCATGATTTTGAGTTTGTTTCTATGATCTTTTTTCTAAAAATATGGAGACACTATCTCTATGGTGAAAGTTGTGAGATATATATGGATCAAAATAGACTTAAGTATATATTATCATAGAATGAAATCAACATGAGGTAAATGTAATGGTTTGATGTACTCAATTAATAATATTGCTCCATACACAATAACCTTGTAATGAAAAATAAGGTAGCTGATGGATTGACCAGGAAGGAACATGGAGTTATAAACAAAATGAGGATTGAAAGGGATCATGAATTCAAGGATCTAATAAGGATGGACATGTGAATTATCAAAGAATGTTTAACATCATTACTTTTTCAATTGTTTTCCCAACCATCTCTATTGGAAAATATTAAAACTCATTAGTTTGATGATGAGAATATTCAAAAGAAAATTAAGGTTATGAATGATGGGATGTTATCAGACTTTGTGTTTGAATTTGGGATTATTAAATTTGGGAAGAGGCTGTGTGTCCCAGCTATACAAAATCTAAAAAGAGAGTTATTAGATGATTCCCTTAGTTCAAATTTCTCTATACATCCTAGTAGCACTAAAGTGTATATTGATCTAAAGGAAAATTTCTAGTGGGACCAAATGATGTGGGAAATTGTTGATTATGTATCAATATGTTTAGTCATTCAAAAAGTAAAGGATGACTGACAAAATCCTATAGAATTCATGAAACCTCTTCCAATTATAGAATGGAATTACGATTATATCACAATGGAGTATTTCAATCCATTAATAAAAACCCAAATAAGTAATGATGGAATGTGGTTAATTGTTGAAAGACTTGGAAAATATGAACATTTCCTCTCAATAAGTGTGGATTTTGCACTGGATCACCTAGCATGACTCTATATCAAAGACGTTGTGAAATGTTATGGAGAACCTCTATCAATTATTTCAGTTCATTATTTATGATTAACATAGAAATTTTGGAATAGTATTTATGATGTTTGAAATTCTAAGCATTGTTTGAGTTCTACATATCATCCTCAAACTGGTGGGAAATCAGAATGGATGATTCAAACATTACAAGACATGTTGAGATTATACATTCTCAAAATTCAAAGATTGTGGGACTAGTATTTACCCTTGGTGGAGTTTACCAATATTAATAGTTTCTATTCAGTAATTTAATTGGAACCATATGAAGTAATCCATGGAGAGAGATTTCATACACCAACATGATGGGATAAAGGCGATGAAAGAAAGCTTATGGGTCCATAGTTGCTATAGGAAACAACAGTGAAGGTAAAACATATTCAAACCCATATCAAATTAGTTTAAAGTATACAAATGATCTATGACAATAATTTGTTGAAGGATTTATAATTTCATGTAGGATATCACATTTTCTTGAATATATCTCCATGGAAGGGAATAATAAGATTAGGGAAGAAAGGGAAACTAAGCCTTATGTATATTGAACATTTTGAAATCCTATACAGAATTGAAGCTATTGTATATTGATTGGATATTTTTCTTAGGATTTCTAAATGACAAGATGTGTCCTAGACCACATTGTTGAGAAAGAACACGGTAGACCCAATGCATTCCCTCACGTTTGAAGGAATAGAATTGGAACTTGACCTATCATATTTTGAAGAACATGTCTATATTTTGGACACTAAAGAATTGGTGTTGAATAATATGAAAACTCTACTTGTAATGACACATTGGAAAAATCATAATAGGAAGAGGCAACATGGGTGCCTGAGGAACTTATGATGAATAACTACCCAAATCATTTTGTGATGTAACATTTTAGTAATTTCAAGGATGAAATTTTTTCCAAGAGGGGAGAATTTAACACCCAACAGACTTATAAAATATTTCATGAATAAAACTGTTCCACAAAACACCACTTTGTTATAACCTACCAAGTAAAAAAAAGTTTTCCACCTATGTGGTTTGAATTTTGAAAAAAATAAACAGCACAGTTGCATTCCGTAAGATATTTAGAGACTAATAAGACAATCTTAATTTTTGGGGAATATTAACATACCATTATGAATAATAATATTTATATAAATATGACACTTATTAATAGTAAATCATATTTTTATTTTATTTTATTAAGGTTATTTGATAATGAGATATTGAATAATTTTTCTATGTCATATAAAATGTATTTAAAATTTAAAATATTTATTTTTCATATAAAATAATTTTTTATTAAAAATAGAATTATTAATATATAAAAAATTATTTTTCAAAAATGATGTTCATTTTTTATGTCAAAATATGAAAAAATTGTCAGGGTGAATTTTATTAAATTTTCGTAAATACTCGAATTGTTTATGAATAGTAATATACGGTAATTTACACTCTATAAATTATTAGTCAAATTCACTATTCCAAACATCATGGATAATGTAATAAAACATGGATAGAAATCACATTCACATATTACTATTATTTGTCAAAAATCCATACTATTGGTTGTGTTTGGAATATTATTAAAATAATGAGTAAAATAATTGGAAACACTCTTCTCCTCCACTATAAAAACCCCAATCACTCCCGCTTCTTTTAAATAAAATAACACCTTGTTACTTGTATAAATTATGATCAAATATCATCCCAAGCTCATATACCATGTTTTCAATCCTATGGTATCAAAAAAAATACTAAAATCCCTCCCCTATAGAGGCACTCAAAGTAGATTACTTCAGGTGGTAATTTCTCTTTTATTTTTTTATTTGATGTTCCTTTTCGGATTTTTCATTCCACTCATACATTCATCCAAATGTTGTGATGACTCTATTACCATACATATATTGGAATTTTGTCTTTATAAATTATTAATTATTCATCCTCTATGCATTTCAATTATTTTATTCTAGAATTGAAAACATCACCTGAGATTTCTTAATTTATCACATTCAAGGAGGACGAGTTTTCAATTTCTACTACTGTCTTAAATTATGGACATGAAATAATTTTTATGGTTGAAACTGACTATAATATAAGTATTATAACTTATTTATTTTATTTCATCCTTCTTACATATGATATTAAGTTATAAATCAAATTAGTTCGTTCTGAACAAAAACTGCCAATGAACCCAAAAATGTGTCCTAAATGTTTCATTTAATGAGTCATATTTTATCCCAATAACCTAAATAAATTTAAAACCATTTAATATTATGTTTTTTCAATTATAAAATACAACTTTTTTACTGAACAACAATTCTAATTCGACATGTTTATCAATATCTCAATATATGTAAACCAATCAAGAAATCCAATGTAGAAAACACTCCCAAACAATGAAATTGAATCTCATAATGCATAAAAAGACCATGGATGACCCTTAATAAGGCAATAATAAATAAATTAAATTTATATGAGGTTCCCTAATAATCAATTAGAGAACCCAAATCTGATTATTCTAGTCATTTAGATCATGGGAGGAAGACTGTCAGACATAATGTAAGTGTTTTCTACCCAAACATCCATTTTCATTCAGGTTACTCTAATTATCTACTTACCTCAATCATATCATTATTTATTCATATGTACCCCTCAAAAATTATTTTAAAATGTTCTATATATGTGTAACAACAAAATTACTACTTCCATATATGGAGATTTATATGTTTTAAAAGGATAATTCAAATGTCCTTCTGAAATTACAAGCCCAATTAAATGGAAATTTTCAAATTCTTACATATTTTCAAGGGAACTGTATGATATTATTCTAGAAACCATTATATATCTAAAATGATTTTTTTGAAAATACTATCTTACTAAATATCTATTTTAATAGAAAGTCTTTTAAAAATAACTAATCATTTCAAGGTAAACGAGTATTTATCTCATGAATTAATCATTGATTTTATAAGAGTATATTCACTTAATTCGACACTATTTTTTATTATGATGCATTATTGAGATTAATATTTAATTATATCATCTAACATATTTAATTTAATGGTTTTCTATTAGTTTCACCTTGGATGTGTTATCTTGAAAATGTTCACCAATTTAATCGGAATGGTTAGTGATTATACTTAATGTTTGGGAAATGTTATATTCATTTCATATGTTTGTTTCAATATTAATGTATATGATTTTAATGCCTATACCAATTCATATGAGGAATTAATTTGACTTAGTATGTGATTCTAGGGGACCTATATATCCCCTTGAATCCTTAGTAAGTCTCATGAGAAAAACTATTTTCATGGGCACAAGGCCTGGACAAAATGAATATTTTTTGTCTTGTAATGAGGCCATGATGGTATTATAATGGTATCCAAGATTATGCATTCCCTCATTATAAAACTAGTAATTGTAATTTCGTGAGGTTATTCAACTAGTGGAATACATATTATTATGATTTAATATGGAATTTTGTACTCAGATCTTATTCATGCCATAATGTGTTCAAGTAAATTTTTAAAGGAATTTGTTTTTTTGTTATTCAGCATAACTAATGTTTATTTTTATGATGTCTTCTACTATATTTTTTATCCTTAATTAACTTTAAAGATCACCCCTTTCTTATGATTCATTTACCCATGACATGTTGCATAATATTATGAATGACATGAAGAAATATACATAGAGTTATGGATATTGTTCAAGGACTTTATAAATTGATTTATATTTCAAAAAATAATGTTGAACATATGCATGTATATTGTTTCAAAAGATACTAAACTACTCAGTCCTTTGGGATGCGTATTCCATATTTATATTCCATCGTAATAAAATAAGGCACCGGCTCTACGAGACTGGGGTCGGGTCCTTATAGTTGGTATCGAAGGATTTTTCATGAAATCATGGAAACTATATTTAGAAAATAATGAATAGGGAAGAAACCCTATGATAGTATTTTAGGATAAAAACACATGAACATCCTTGAATTTTTTGTAAGGAATATATTATGTGGACCTTTCTAGAAAACACATCCCTGTCTGGATATTATATATGGATGTGGTTCTGGCACAGATGTACCAAAGAGTGAAAACTCTTATAATGATTTTCGGGCTTGACTCGGGGTATCCTGGTACATGACAACGGGCCATACTATTCACTTGGTTTGACACTCTTGGATGAAATTCTTAGGATATTTCATATTTTCATTACAAACCATTTTGAATGATTAAAATGTAAATTTTTCCTCAATGAAAGATTGTATATGATTATGAGAATAGCTATGAAAACTATTTATCTAGGATGATATTATACATTATGATTCATAACTTAATATAGTGTGTACCATAATTTAGAAATGGTGTCATGTAGAAGGAATGGAAACCACTAAAAATAATGTGTACCATGTAGAGATTTTCCTCTGATGCAATATAATGATGTAGGCTCTAGTTATGTGACTAATGTTTTGAAACTAATAATTATACTAGGATTGTTTACTTAAGTTATAATCAATCACCTTACTTATATAAGGCATCATAATCCACAACATAGAAGAGATATTCAAGATCACTTTATGCTACAAATACCTCCATCATTTAATGGTACTACAAATCCATTCATAGTAGGGGAGTGAATATGTTTATTAGAGAAGATATTTATCTCATTGGTATTTAACGAAAGAGGAAAGGTTGTCATGGAATTTTATCATCTATCATGAGATAAAGATTAGCGGTGGCCTTTTATTCAAAACACAATAGAGGATGAACTATAAGAATTGTAATATAGTGATTTTAAGGAAATATTCATAGAAAACTACTCCCCTCGTGTACAATGAGAAGATATAGAAATGTAGTTTATGAATCTTTGGTCAAAAGTGGATGAGAATGTTTAAAAGTATTAAGATAAATTCACAAGTTTAGTATGACGTGCTTTAAACAAAATAGATAATCCAAGGAGAAATATTGATCGATTCTCTTATGGGATAAAAACATTCTTCGAAACTGATCAAGTATTCCAATGTTTTTAATCATATGATGACTTAGTCTAATGTTTTATAATGACATAAAAGTAATTATCTATGTTGTATGATTTTAATAGAAACAAATAGAAGAAGAGGGTTGTTTTAATCTTCAGGAAATGGAATTAATGAAATCAGGAAGAAGGTAAGAGTTTACATTCCACCTAATGATAATTGTGGGAAAAGACCCCCAGGTACTTTCTAGAAGGGTGTGCAGGGTGTTTACATGTGTATAGAAAATTCATCCTTTCCTGGGATTGTAAGGGGAAGAATGGAGCTATCAATGTTCAATGCTACATTTGTATGGATAGGGGTAATTATGTAATTTATTTTCTTCAGCATGAAGGAAATGTTCCTGAAAGAAAGACAAGGGAAAAAGGCTAAGCATATGCGGTAACAATGGTTGAGGTAGACATTAATAATGATTTGGTGGTAGGTACATTAATCATTTCATAAAACATAGACAATACATTATTTTATTCTAGATCATCGAATTCTTTTATATACTCCCAATTTTTTTTGGAAATTAGAGATGTTCAATTTTATTTATTAAAGGAGTTTTTGGTAAAAACACATAAGAGTAGTATCATTGCAAAAAATATGTGTCTATCAATCCCCCTCATGACACATAAACATTCTTTAGATTCTATCCTTATCATCATACCCATTACTTACTTTGATATAATACATTGTATGAGTTTTCCTCCCTATTATGATGCAAATATATATTGAAGGAAGAGGAATGTTACTATTATTGAGATTGCTATTGAATCCCTTATCTTTAGAGTATACGCTTTGCTAGTCAATTCGTATCTAAACCCTCACCTAGTGGCTCTACTAAAATAATTTTTTTTGCTGAGGAAGGGTGTGGAATATCAATGGGTGAGGAACAAAATGTTAAAATATAGTACGTACATATAAGGACACAACCTTAAACATTATATAATATTGAATTAAATGATTAATTCACATTGAGGATCTTTTCAGGTGAAGAGTTTTAGAGAATTAGGTCATAACCATTACATAAGAACTTGAATATTACAAGTAGACAGTACTACCGAGTATCCATTTTTTCATAAAATAAAAACTCATAAAAAGAAACATGTCTAGATCCATATTTTAGACAACGTGACTTTTCCTTGATCCCATCCTTGACCCTATTTCACATTATGTACTGTGGAAAACATTTCAAAAAAATGGGATGAGCATAAAAAGTTCAGTAAGGGATACACAAAGATGTAAAACTATTAGTTTTTCAAAACAATAGGTAATCCATGAATACATTATCATAAGTAAAACCTTTCACCTTTATGAAGTACTAAATACTCTTCACTGAATAAAAGATCATTACTTACCCTTTTATAACCATATGATTGCGATAAACCTCATATAAAAAACAAATAACTTATAAAGGTAACCTGAGAAATAATCATACTTAAATGGAATAACCATACGGTCGACATCCACACATATCACTAAATGGAATTGTCATACGGCTAACTTCCATACCCAATGCATTGGAGGTTATAATGTAACCACCCGTCCTGGTATTCACAGAACCACCCATCATATGGTTTATCATGTAACCACCCGTCAAATGTCCAAGTACCATCATAACACATAAAATATTGCAAATATAAACATTTCACTAATAACATATCATTTACAATCACAAGAAGTAATTTCATGATATCAAAATAATCAATCCATTTTCAAAAACCATTTAAAAAATGATTTTTTAATCAAAGTGTCCCATACCACTTTGAATATTTTAAAGGAATTAAAATTTTAAAACAATAATTTCCATATAATTAAATACATAAAAACATTTTTAAAACATCGACATTAATGATAAATATATATAAGAATAAATCTTTTAAACTTTTAAAATGATATTTTAGTTAAAGAGTTGTTAACAAAATGAGAGATGCTTGAATACAAATAATAGAGGAATAACATTTAATCAGAACTTTATAATATCATGAGAATAAAGGGATCCATGATATAATATGTCAAAGCAATGTATATACACCATATAAGATGGAATTGGTGCATAACAAAAATGTAGTCTCAATGGAAATGTAAATTGAGATTAAATCCCTTATAAATATGGAATCCTTAAATTAAGGATAAATCAATCTCATAATTATGTTTGAAAAATATAAATACACCCAATATAATTGGATATTATGTGTAAAACAATCAAATTTCATTCTCACATATTCATATAATGACATATTCAATAAGTACAAGTTGAACCCAAAGAATCCAAATTGGGTTATGAAGTTCCCCTGTAAAACTTTGACAGCCTAACGGCATCTCTTTAAAATTCAGAAAATTTGTTGATGGGATAAAAATGGTATCTCATCTCTTGGATATACAGCTGAAATCAATAAGCATATATAAGAATATATCCCAACATAATAATATGTAAATTAAAAGACATAACAAAAATGAAGTCTTTTAAAATGAGGAGGGTGAAAGGTTCCCTTACCGATCTGGTATCTTACAAAACATATGCCACATGAAAGAAGGATAATAAAATAAAAATGTATATACTCATAAATGAAACTATTTTACACAAATATTACAATCATGGGTAGTAAATATGCAACACAAAAGAAAGTACTGGAAAATATAGCATGTATCTCATGGGGATAAAAAGTGAGATGAAAAGACCATACCACGTTGTAATCAATCGAGTCATATGACCCAAAGATAATAACCACTAAATGGATAATATAATAACATAATATAATAATAATCATGCTAATATACATCATAAGGCAGTACACAATACACCACATGCAATAAAGAAGTGGTGAACAATGGAAATATCACAGAATTCATAGTGAGATATGAAATCTCATACAAAAATTCGGCACCCTAATGGCACCACTAAAAAATTAATAAAATGATTTGATGAGAGTAAGAGGGGGTATATCATTATATGGAAATAAAAATTACAGTATGGTGGATATAAAATAACATCCTGCAACATAAGAAAGTTGAGTATAATAGAAATGACATAAAAGAGAGTACTTGAAAAGAAAGAGAGAGGTCAGATCCCTTACCTCGTGTCTGACCTGACTCAATCGTTCTTTAATCATCTGAATAATAAACTAATGTTATTTTATTATTTTTTAAGTACCTTTTTCATGTTTATTATTCCTTTTATATCACTTATTAACATGTTATAAACATTATGTAATCATTTATGTTAATAATGTCCATTTTATTGATATTTGGTTCTGGATTCAAAAATGGACTTCTTATAATCACATGGTGTTCATGTGGTAAATGGTTCATTATATACAGAATAATATTCATGATTTGGATATCATATATATCATATATATCTAGTATATACATGTATTTATAATAGTACATAACATTTAGAGGTAAGAAATGAAATGCATCGTTCATGGAGACGTTAAGTCGTACGTACGCATGAATGCTACTTTCGTTTCTATTTCATATTTTAATGGAAATAAAACATAATGATAAATATTTATATAATAATTCTAGTATAATATCATATATAATATCATTAACTACATCCTTTATACATCCCACATAAGGCACTATAAAATCAAATCACTTTAAGGGGTGGTAGTCCGCACTTCCTCAAATGAGATTATCGTATTTACCCACTACGGAAACCATAAAGGCATGATATAAATGGAAAATTCAGAAAAATAAATAAAACATAAACATAATATATATCATATATAAATACATTTCCATCATAATGGCCCCCATGAGAGGTAGTTGGAGATATTTTAACAATCATCGTTTCTTGAGGCGTTCGTTTTCCATCCACAGAAACATTATATTCTTCATCTATTATATGGAGGTGTGTGTAAGTGTAGCTCAAATTATTCTCATAAAAACGTCCTAGTATTTTGAGAATACTTATTTTGTTACAATAGAAATTAATAAAATTAGTTAAGGGGTTGGACAAGTAAAATAAAAGAAAATAATTTAAGAGAAATGGTTACCTTTAATTTGGGCAACATCCATTGGTTTGAACCAAAAGGACTTCTTGAAGGGCCTTCTGTTTAAGTTAATGCTTCTAAGAGGAAGGTAGGGATATAGGGAGTGTAATTAGTCAGAGTTTAGATGAGCCAAATATCTTGAGAGGTGTGAGGAATTGGTTATAAGTGTTCTCCTTTTATAAGTGAGAGGAGGATCTCTTTCGGAAAGTGTGAAAACATTATTTTATTATATAATGATATTCAGTTTATAATGGTACAACAATCATTATGGTCAAATATAAGATGACTAATATTCTTAATAAAATCATCAAATCAGAATTGGACTTGTTTTGGATAATATTGTAATCATTATAATCTTATTTATTTAAATCATTTATTAATGAGGTAAATACTACATCTTTATTGTGTCATAAATAATTTAATTTATATGATGTCTAAAAATTATAAAAAAATACGGTGATGTAGAAAATCTTTTTATATTTACAAATAATATTTATTGTCTAAAATATGGATTATATAACAACATGTATAAATTAATTACTAATAGATTTTAGTTAATGTCCATTTTGTCTTTACATTAAATTAATTAATCTAAATTGCCTTTTTCACACCCATGTGGCTCAATGGGGTCCCAAAATTGAACCGAAGATTACCATTGTCATTAATAACTCAACCAATAAGGTTCAGAAAAGTGTTAAGATAATTTTGAAATATTAAAATATTCTTTATACCTTGAATTTCCCTATTTATCTTCAACCACGGTAAATAAAAGTCAAAAGTTACTATTCACCAAAATTTATAATCATCTTAATGAACCACATTCTCCTTCTTGATAAAAACCATGTATGTCAGACTTTTTAAATTCAATTCACAGAAGTGGTAAAATTTCATTTAAATGAAAATGTCAGTTTTTTTTAACTACCACTAAGTGGTTTCACTATTTATAAAAAATTGATGTTTTTTTAAATACCAAAAATTAAGCCTAAGCTATAATTAATATTCCAAATTTAAAAATGATGTCTATCTTTCCAAATTCAATTCATAGAAGTGGAATTAATTAATTTTAAAATTATTTCTCGTTATCAAAACAAATAGAGTGTTTTTAAGAAATAATAACTATCAAAAGATTTATACTTGTTTGTGTCCAATTTCAAAATAAAATTAATTCCAATGACCAAAATTGGATTAAATGGTAAAAATATATTTTAATTACACTTTAATACCAATTAAAAAGATAATCTAACCATATAAATAAATTCGATTTAATCACATTTTTGAATTAAAATTCAATATTTTCACTATTCATTAGAAAATGAACATTATCAGAAAAATTCCCAAAATTTACACAAAGGAAATTTTGATGTCCCCATTCTATAGAAAGATTTTATTTGTTAAAATATAATGTATTAATGTGGCAAAATTATATTTAATGTTGGTTCTCCTTTAAAGGGCGGTAAATCGGCCTTTTAATTTCTATTATGCTAAAAATTAGATTCATTCACATTTTAAGCCTCTAACATTTATTGGATAAACGTAAATACATTTAAAAAACATGTATAATAATATTGTAGTTAGTTTTATTCATTCCCACCAATACAATAGCTATGAGTTAACTACCATTTAAAATAATAATATTATATTATTATTGTACAACGTTTGATTTAAATGAAACCAGTTGTTTCGTATCAGGTACGCTATCGAAAATAGCAACCCATTTAAAGAAAAATTAATATTTAAACAAAAAATTAATAAATATGAAAATTTAATATTATGTATTTACCTGGGATGTTAAATCCTTCACCCCTTTTTGGAATTTCATCGTCGCAATTTAAAAATTGGGCTTGGGATCTTCATTAAAAGCCCCATATCAAAAAAAGAGTCAGTAAAACTATCACATTAAAATAAAGGATGAAAAGTAAATAGTTTACCCAAGACAAAATATACTAATATTCCATGAAAAAATGGATATGTAGAAGAAAAAAACCTTCCAGTTCTGATGGAGAGTGATAGAAAACGTGTTTAGGAGAATGTTAACCACCAAAAATTCACAAACTTTTGATGGGTTAATTATTCATTGATTCCCTAGTAGGATAAGTTAACAGAAAAGTTTTTTGTTTTTAGTTAGTTTTAATTGAGGAATTTATTTATGATCTTCACTAAAAACATAAGGAAATGTACTTACTTTTCTTGTAGAAATTTATCTTTTACTATATTTCTAACACAAACTCATATTTTCTCCAAACGATGAGTGTTCAGGATGAATATTTTTTATATTAAAATTGCTATAATCAACATCGAGAGAATCAAATAATCCACAAAAGATGAACTATATATTTCCCTTGTCTATAGATAATACTAAAACCAAAATGTTTAGTACAAAATCAGATAATCCCCAAAAATTATAAAAATTTACATAATGAAAAACTACTCTTAATCTCAAAAATTTGCCTAAAAAAACCAATGTTCATCAATGACCATTCAATTAAAAGATTTCCTTAAAATAATTCAAAGTAATACAAACTAATATTGGAACCCAAATCTCCTATGGATTTAATCATATAGTCTTCCAAGATAAATCTTAACATTTATCTCCTAATAACATTAGTTACTCTTAAAATCTCTTATTGAAAAGAAATTAACCTAATCAAATATTCTCTATGATAGGTTAATCATTTCTATAGATAACCCAAAATAAAATTATTAGGGATTCATAAAATCATCTAACATAAAAAATTAGTCAAACTAACCAGGGACATCACGATGTCTAGTGGTAGGCAATAAATACCAGTCGCACTTTGGTTGTGGGTTAGATTCACATAGCTTCGTCCAACACTACGGGTAGTCACATGGTCTGAGTTTTGTCTCTTTTAAAAAACTATATAATTTTATAACATTCCCAAAAAGAGATAAATTTATCAAAAATAACCATAGAATATTTTAACCATGATGTTGTTCTAATAACATTCATTTTGCATCCCAAAAATGTATTAACCTAAAATTTCATAAAATTCATGGATCATATAAACCGAAATGGTTCTTTATAACTATATCCACAAAATAAAAGATAATTATTCCTTGAATAAAATTTTAATATATCAAACTTTAGGGTTACACATACTATAAAATGTCTTCTAATGTAATTCCCATCATCAAAAAAGCCTTAATAATTTTAGGCATTTCACCATCCAAAAATCTACCATAACTCTTGAATCCCTTATATGTATACTTCTTACACATTCAACATTATTCATGATCCATTAACCATTCCTTTTCAACTTATTCTGAAATACTTATTTCCTACAAATATAATCATGAATCATATCCTAAGATTCAATAAAATCAAAACATATGTTAAGAAATAATTCATACATTTCATTGGTCATTGTCAGTTTCTTAATCCTTAATTGAAATGGAATTAGGTATTAGTAAAAAAATATTTGTACGATCCTGGTGATCCCATTCCTGAAACATCTTCGTAGGACACCTATTTGTATAATGACCATGCACGCAAAAATTAAAACATTCAATTGATCCCTCAGAAATAACTTCTTTCCCTTTCCTAGAGTCAACTGGATGCTTCTTTTTTCCATGGAAAGTTATTGCTTTATGACCTTCATTCCCATATCTATATCATAATCCCGTTCCTTTGAATCATTTTCTTAGGTGTTTCATTCCACATCTTTGACACATATTTTATTTAAATATACTTAACTTTTAGCTTATTACCTAAAATTCTGTAGGGATTTTTTTCTCGAATATATAATGCCCTACAAAAATCACCAAGGTTAATTTTTTCAATCATGACTTTAGTTATTTGGTTGAGAATAACCACAGGAGTTCTCATTTCATCTCTAATTTTATTCAGTTGCCCGTTCAGAAAACTGTCATCGTTTTCATCACATCCACTGTTACATTGGTGCCTACTAGATCCATCCATTTTCTAAAACCAAAAAGTTCAGTATGAGTATATTAGTAAAATCATCATATAATATATTATGAGGAGTGTAAATACTTATTCATGTTATCTTAAACTCATTCAAAAATAACTGTGACTCTTTCTAATATGCTAAACATTTTGGTCATGTTACTTATGCTTTGATAGCACCCTAACCTCTAACGTTGTCTAAACCGACCTCTGATACCAACTATAAGGACCCAACCATAAACATTACATAATATTGAATTTAATGAATAATTCACATTGAGGATCTTTTCAGGTTTTGAGTTTTAGAGAATTAGGCCATAAGTATTACATAACAACTTGAATATTTCAAGTAGACACTACTACTCATTATCCATTTATTTTTATAAAATAAAAAGTCTTAAAAAGAAACATGCCTAGTTCCATATTCAAGACATCATGACTTTTCCTTGATCCCATCCTTGACCCTATTCTACATTATGTCTTGTGAAAAACATTTCAAAAAAACATGGGATGAGCATAAAAAGCTCAGTAAGGGATACATAATGAAGGGAAACTGTTACTTTTTCAAAACAATAGGTAAACCATCAATACATTATCGTAAGTAAAACTTTTCACCATTAGGAAGTAGTAAATACTCTTCACTGAATAAAAGATCATTAATTACCCTTTTGTAACCAAAAGATTACCATAAAACCCATATAAAGAACACATAACTTATAAAGGTAACTTGGGACATAAACATACTTAAATGGAATAAACATACGGTTGACTTCCACACATATAACTAAATGGAAGATCCATACGACTGACTTCATACCCAATGCATTGGAGGTTATAACGTAACCACCCGTCCTGGTATTCACGACACCACCCGTCATATGGTTTATCATGTAACCACCCATAAAATGTCCAAGTACCATCCTAACACATAAAATATCTCAAATATAAACATTTCAGTAATAACATTTCATTTGAAATCACAAGAAGTAATTTAAATATATTGAAATAATCAATCGAATTTCAAAAACCATTTTCATAAATATTTTTGAACCAATGTGTCCCATACTGCTTTGAATATTTTAAAGGAATTAACATTTTAAAACAATAATGAAAATATAAATAAATCCTTAAAACCATTTTTAAAACATGGAAATTAATGATAATGATTTAGAAGAATAAATCTTTAAAACATTTAAAACGATATTTTAGTTAAAGTGTTTTTAACAGAATGAGAGATGCTTGAATACAAATAACCGAGGAATATATTTTAATCAGAACCTTATAATATCATGGGAATAAAGGGATTCATTATATAATATGTCAAATAACATTATATACACCATATAAGAGGGAATTGGTGCACAACAAAAATGAAGTCTCAATGGAAATGTTAATTGAGATGAAATCCCTTATAAAGATGGTATCATTTAATTAAGGATAAATCAATCTCATAATTTTGTGTGAAAAATATTAATACACCCAATATAAGTGGATATTATGTTTAAAACATTCAGAGTTCAATCACACATATTCATAGGATGACATATTCAATAAGTAAAAGTTGAACCCAAAGAATCAAAATTGGGTTAAGAAGTTCCCCTGTAAAAATTCGACAGCCTAACGACGTCTCTTTAAAATTCAGAAAATGAGTTGATGAAATAAAAAGTGTATCTCATCACTTGGACATAATTTTGACATCCATAAGGGTATATAAGAATATATCCCAACATAATAAGATGTAAATTAAAATACATAACAAAAAAGAAGTCTTTTAGAAAGTGGAGTGTGAAAGGTTCCCTTACCGATCATGTAACATACAAAACATATTCCACGTTAAAGAATGATCATACAATGAAGATTTATATACTCATAAATGAAATTATATTACACAAAGAGTACAATCATGGGTAGTACATACACCACACAAAATAAATTAGTGGAAAATATTGCGTGTATCTCATGGGGATAAAAAGTGAGATAAAAACCCCTTACCACATTGTAGTCAATCGAGTCGTATGACCCAAAGTTAATAACCACAAAATGAATCACAGAATACCATGAAAAAAATGAGAATAATGATAATATAAATAAAAATGCAGTACACAATACACAACATGCAATAAATAAGTGGGGAATAATGTAAATCTCACAGAATTAATAGTGAGATATGAAATCCCTTACAAAAATTTGGCAGCCTAATGGTGCCACATAAGAATTCATAAAATGAAATGATGAGAGTAAGAGGGGGTCTCTCATCATATGAAAAAAAATTACAGTATGGTGTGTATAAAAGAACATCCTCCAACATAAGAATGTGGAGCATAAAAGAGATGACATAAAAGATAGTATTTGAAAAGAAAGAGAGAGGTTGGATCCCTTACCTCGTGTACTAATTGACTCGATCGTTATTTAATCTCCTGAATAAAAAAGTAATTCTAATTTCTAATTTCATAAGAAACTTTTCAAGTTTATTATTCCTTTTATATCGCTTATTACCATGATATAAACATTATGTAATCATTTATGTTAATAACGTCCATTTTGTCGATATTTGGTACTGGAGTCAAAAATGGACTTCTTATAATCACATGGTATTCATGTGCTCAATGGTTCATTATATCCAGAATTATATACATGATTTGGATATCATATATATTATATATATCTAGTATATTCATGTATTTATAAAAGTACATAATATTTAGAGGTATGAAATGAAATGCACCGTTCATGGAGACGGTAGGCCGTACGAACGCATGAACGCAAAATTCATTTCTATTTCTTATTTTAATGGATATAAAACATAATGATACATAGGTATATAATAATTCCAGTATAATATCATATATTATATCATCAACTCCATCCTTTATACATCCCACATACGGCATTAACGAATCAAATCACTTTAAGGGGGTGGTAGTCTACACTTCCTCAAATGAGATTATCGTATTTACCCGCTACGGAAACCATAAAGGCATGATATAAATGGAAAATACAGAAGAATAAAGAATACATAAACATAATATATATCATATAAATATATTGTTCCATCATAATGGCCACCATGAGAGTCGGTTGGGGATATTTGAACATTCATCGTTTAATGAGGCGTTAGATTTCCATCCACATAAACATTATGTTCTTCATCAATTAGATGGAGGTGTGTGTAAGTGTAGCTCGAATACTTCCCATAAAAACGTACTAGTATATTTAGGATACTATTGTTGTTACAAAATAATGGAATAAAAAGAGTTTTGGGGTTGGAGACGTAAAATAAAAGAAAACAATTTAAGAGAAATTATTACCATTAACAGTGGGTAACTTCATTTGGTTTGAACCAAAAGGACTTATTGAAGGGACTTCTGCCTAAGGTAAGGCTTCTAGGATGAGGATAGGGATGTATTGAGTGTAATTGGGCAGTGTTTTGATGTTCCAAATGGATTTAGATGTGTGAGGAAATGGTTAGAAGTGGTCTTCTTCTATAAGGGAGAGGAGGAGATCTTTAGGAAAGTGTGAAAAAATTATTTTATTATATAATTATATTTGGTTTATAATGTTACGAAAATCATTAAAGTTGAATATAAGATGACTCATATACGAAATAAAATCGTCCAATCAGAATTGGATATTTTTGGATAATAATTTAATCCTTATAATCTTATTTATTTAAATCATTTTTTAATGAGGTAAATACTGCATCATTATTGTGTCATAAATAACTTAATTTATATGATGTCTAAAAATTATTAAAGAAAATACCATGATATATAAATTAATTTTATCTTTCTAAATAATATTTATAGTCAAAAATAGGTCTTATATAACACCATATAAAAATTAATTACTAAAATATTTTTGTTAATGTAAATTTTGTCTTCATATTAAATTAATTAATCTAAATTGTCATCTTCACTCCCATGTGGCTCAATGGGGTCCCAAAATCGACCAAAATATTTCCATGGTTTTTAATGACTCATCCAATAATGTTTGGACAAGTCTTAAGGTAATTTTGAGTTACTAAAATATTTTTTACATTGAATTATCCTATTTAATTTAACAGAGGTAAATAAAAGTCAAAAGATACAATTCACCAAAAAATATTTTCATATTAATGAACCACATATTACTTCTTCATAAAAACCATGTATGTCAGATTTTTGAAATACAATTCACAGAAGTGGTAAAAATTCATTTAAATGAAAAAGTCAGTTTTTTAACTACTGCTAAGTGGTTTCACTATTCTTCACCAATTGACATTTTTTAGAAATATACAAAAAATTCATCCTAAGATATATTTGATATTCCTAATTAAAAAATGATATATATTTTTCCAAATTCAATAAATATAATTGAAATTAATTAAATTTTAAATTAATTCCCGTTATCAAATCAAATATCTTGTTTTTAAGAAACAATAATTATAAAAAGATTGATACTTGTTTATGTCCAATTTCAAAGTGAAATTATTTCAAATGACCAAAATTGGATTAAATGGTAAAAATATATTCTAATTACACTTTAAAACCAATTAAAAAGGTAATATAACCACATAAATAAATTAGATTAAGACACAGTTTTGAATTAAAATACAATATTTTTCACTATTCATTAGAAAATGAACTTTATCAGAAAATTACCAAAAATTTACACAATGTAAATTTTGATGTCCCCATTATAAAGAAAGATTTTATTTTGTCAAATAGAATGTATTAAAGTGGCCAAAATTATATTTAATGAGGGTTCTCTATTAAAAGGTTGTAAATTGTCCGTTTAATATAATTATGCTTAAAATTAGATTCATTAACATTTTAAGCCTCTAACTTTTATTGGATAAATGTATATACATTTAAGAAACATGTATAATCGTATTGTAGTTAGTTTTATTCATTCCTGCCAATAAAACAACTGGAAGATAACTACCATTTAAAATAATTATATTATATTATTAGTGTGCAATGTAAGATTTCAAAGAAACTCGTTGTTGCGTATCAGGTATGCTATCAAACATATAAACCCTTTTAATAGAAAATTATTATTTAATTAAACAATTAATAAATATGAAAAATTCATATTCTTTATTTACCTGGGATGTTACAGTACATATTGAAATAGAATATGTTAATGTGTTTCCAAAGGGTTTACCTAGACATCCTCTATAATGGAAAACTATGATTTCCATTGATTTAATTCCTAGTTCAAGGCCTATAAAAAATATTCCTTATACAATGGTCATTGTGTACTTAGTAGAACTGAATAAACAATAAGAGGAATTGATAGATAAAGGATTTATTTAACCTAGTGCTTCTCTATGGGGATCCCATATTCTTTTCCTTAAAAAGAAAGATGGACATACGAGGTTGTGCATTGACTACATGGAGATAAATCCTATAACAATAATAAACAAGTATCCCCTTCCACACATTGATGATTTATTTGATCAAATTCATGGAGCCAAATATTTTTCGAAGAATGAAATTCGATATGGATATCGTCGGATGTGGTTGAGGAAAGAAGGTATTCTGAAGAAAACACTTCCAACCAGGTATGGGTGTTGTGAGTTTACAGTAATGCCTTTTGGACTGACTAATTCACCCTCTGTATTCATAGTTCTAATAAAGAGGGATTTCAAGTTATATCTTGGTGACATTTTGGTGGTATTTATTAATGATATCTTCATATACTCAAAATCTATTAAGATCATGAAAATTACTTGTGCACAATTGTAAAGACTCTTAGAAGAAATGATTTATATGGGTAGTTTAGGAATTGTGAATTTTGATTTCAATCAGTTTCCTTTATGGGATACATTATTTATATGAATGGAATATATGTTGATACTATGAAGAAAATTCTATTCAATAATGGCCAACTCCAACGAATAGAACTATGGTATAAAGTTTTATTTGTTTAGCAGTCTATTATCACCATTTTTTTAAGAAATTATTCTTTTTATCCATCCCAATGACGAAGGATACACGTAAAGAGGTTATGTTCATATGGAAAAAAGAATGTGATTACTCTTTCTGATAATTTGAGAGGATATTAATGAATTTTCTAATCCTAACTCTACCGTTGGGGAATGATTTTTTTTCTAAACTATAGTGATGAATCAAAGAAAGAAAATGGTTGTGTGCTTAGAAAAAATGATATCATTGTTTCCTATGCATCAAAGACGTTGAAAATTAATGAAAAAAACTATTATACTCATGATATTACGTTATCTATTGAGTTTTTTGTTCTAAAAATATGGAGAGACTATCTCTATGGTGGATGATGTGAGAAACATACGACCACAAGTGTCTGAAGTATAACTTCTCATAAAAAGAACTCAATACAAGGAATAGTTTATGGAATGAACTACTCAGTGATTAAAATTATTCCATACACTACCACTTATGAATGGAAAATTAGTTAGCAGGTGCATTGAGAGGGAAGGACTGGGGAGTTCTAAATTTTTTGAAGAGGCTTTGTCTTCCATCTATTCCCGATCTAAGAATGATAGTTATTTTTTGATCCAAAAAGTTATAATTTCTCTATAAATCCAAGAAGAACTAGTATGTATTGATATTTGAAGGAAAATTTCTGGTGGGACATCATGAAGTGAGAAATTGTTAATTATGTATCAATATGTTTAATCTTCCAACAATTGAAGGCCAAAAGACAACATCCTTGAGGATTCATACCACCACTACCTATTCCTATAAGGAAATGGGATGAAATAAATATTGATTTTTTCACTGAATTAACCAAAACCCCATGAATTCATGATTCAATGTTGGTAATTATTGATTGACTTACAAAATATGCACATTTCCTCCCTATATGAGAGGATTTCCAAATAAAGTTCCTATCATGAATCTATATCAATAATATTGTGTGACTTTGTTGTGAACCTCTCTCAATTATTTCTAATTGTGATTCTTTATAAACATTAAAATTATATAAAATTATTCCTAATGATTTGGATATTGATCTTTTATTTAGTACTACTTATCATACTCACGCTGGTGGGAAATTAAAATAGAAGATCCAGTCCCTAAAAGACATGTTGAGATCATGCTCGCTCGACATTCAAAATATATAGAATCAGTATTTACACTTGGGGTGTTTTCTTACAATAATACCTTCCATTAAATCATTCATATGGAACAATATGAAGCATCGTATGGAAAGAGATGTCATACACGAACATGTAGGGATGGAGTTGGTGAACAAAATTTTGTGGGTCAAGAGATTGTGGAGGAATCAAAAGAGAAGGTAATGAATATTAAAATCCATATCAAAGCATCTCAAAGCATACAATAGATCAATGATGGTAATCAAATGATGGATTTGGAATTTCAAGTAGGAGATCACATTTTCTTGAATGTATCTCCATGGAAGGGCATTATAAAATTTTGGATTAAAGGAAAACTGAACCATATATAAATTGGATCTTTTGAAATCATATAGAGAATTGGAGTGGTTGCATATTGATTCGATTTTCCACCTACCCTATCGAATGAACACAATGTGTTCCATGTCTCATTGTTAAGAATGTATATGCCAGACCCAATTCATGTCATCACATCTGATAGAATAGAATTTTAACCTAGCCTATCATACTATGGAGATCCAATCTAGATTCTAGACACTAAATTAAATGTATTGATTAACTGAGCGACTTGACCATTAAACATACATTGAAAAAAATCATAAAATCAAAGAGGCAACATGGGACCATGAGGATCATATGATGAAGAACTACCCAATTCTTTTTTGTGAGGTAACATTCAGGTAATTTTGAGGATGGATTTTTTATATGCTGGGGATAATGTTACACTGCAATGATTTATAAATAAATGCATAAAACACCGAGCTCCAAAAAACCCTAATATATTATAACCAATCCAGTAAACATAACTTTTCCACCTTTGTGAATTTATTTTTATAAAAATGACATACGCAGTTTTGTTTAATAAAATATTTATAGACTAATAGGAAAAAATAATTCTTGATGAATAGTAAATACCCTTATGAATAGTAATATGAACATTATGAATATTAAATCATATTATTATTTTATTTTCATAAGGTTATTAGATACTGAGATCTTGAATAATTTTTCAAGGTGATATAAAATGAATTATAGTTTTAAAATTTTTCTTTTTTAAATAAATTATGAATTTAATTAAAAGTTAAATCATTAATATTTGGAAACTTATTTTCAAATTTTGGAGTTCATTTTTGAATTCTGCGCATCTAAAAATGGTTGGCATGATTTTTTTATTTTTCTTAAATACTCGAATAAGAATAGTAAAATACAGTATTTTAACTTATATAAACATTATCATTTATATTTATTATTACTTAAATAATCACTAATATAATCACACATGGTTTGAAATCAAATGGAAATATTACTATTATTGGTCACAAGGATCAGTATTATTGGTTGTATTTGGAAAAATATTAAATAATGGGAAAATCCTCCTCTCCGGCAGTATAAAACACCCCACACCCCCTCTTTTCTTCACTCCTCTCAAGCCATGTTCCTTGTCTAAATTATATTGAAATATCCTCACATTATCCTCCACCACATCCATCATCACTAGGTCTCAGAAAATGACCAAAAACTCTCCCTAATGAAGCTCTAAGGAAATATTACTTCCAGAGGTAAAGTCCTCATTTCATTTCATTAAATTGATGTTTTTTTCATTTATTTTTCTTTCCTCACATCCATTCTTCCAAATATTCTGTTTAATATTGTAACATAAGAGTACTAAAATTTTTTTTATATAAATGATAAATTCTTAATCATATCTCTTTTACCCTTCTTTTACACTATAAATGAAAACACCGTCTGAGATGTGTTAATTTATCTCACTCAAGGACAACGAGTTTTTAGTTTCTACAGCCATCATTAATTATAGTCATGGATCCATTTTTATGGTTGAAAAAGACAATAATATAAGTATTATAACATATTTATTGTCCCAAAATCCATTTTTACATATTATATTTATTTATCAATCAAAATTAGTTTGTTGTGATCAAAAACTGCCAATTAGCCCAAACAATTATCATTAATGTTTTATAAAATGATTAAGCGTCACTTCCAATAAAGAAATGAAATTTATGACCATGTAATATTTTTTTTGTTCAATAATAATATAAAACTTTTATTATACACAATAATTCTCATTCAACATGTTTATCCATATATGAATATAACTAAACATATCATGAAAACCGAGGAACAAAACACTCCCATATAATTAAATAAAATATATTAACATATCAAAAGGCCATGAATGAACCCAAATAAGATTATAATAAATAAACTACATTTATATTATGTTATGGAATAATTAATTTTTGTCCATAAATATTATTACTCAGGTCATTAACATCAAGTGAGGAACAACTTCGGACATTAGGTTATGGTTTTCTATCAGAACCACGATTTCCATTCGAGTTACTCTTATTCACTAATTAACTCAGTAAAATTATTATTTATTCATTTATAGCCGAAATAAATTGTGTTATAATGTTATATACATGTGTGAAAACTATAATCCTACTTCCATTTACGATGATTTATATGTTTTAAATGGTTCGTTCAAATAATCTTCACGAAATACAAGCCCGACTCAAGGGAATTTCTAAAATTATTAACTATTTTCAAGGGAACTCTATAATCTGTTTCTAGAAACCATTATCTTTCTATAATAGCACATTTTATTCTCAAAATACTAGATTTCTTCACTTTTTTTAAAAATTATATTTCCAAAATATCTCTTTTTTCAAATTAAAGGAGTATTTTTCTCATGAATTACTCGATTATTTTATGAAAATATATTTACTTGTTTCAACACTTCCAATGATTTTTATGTATTATTGGGATTAAAATTTTATGATATCAACATTGATTTTTAATTAAATGGTTTTTGATTAGTTTGACTATGAGTTTCTTTTATTAAAACTATTCACCCATTTAGTTTGAATTGTTTGTGATTATGCATAATGTTCTGGGAATGTTATTGATATTTTATATGTTAGTTTCAATATGAATGTATTTGTTGTTTATGTTCATCACTATTCATATGAAGAATGAATTGGACTTAGTAAGTGACTAGTGGGTCCTGCTATATTCCCTTGAGGCATCGATTGGCCTAATGAGTCATACTATGGATTTGGAACAAGGCCTTCAAAAAATGATTATTTATGGTCTTGGAACAAGTCCATGGTGGTATGGTTTTGATATATTAAATTATGAATTCCATCATTATTAAACATGTAACTGAAATTTCATGAGGTTATTCGAAAATTATAAGACCAATGATTATGCTTTATTTTGGATTTTTTATTCATCTATTATTCATTCCAGAATGTGTTAATGTTCATTTTTAAAGGCATGTGTTTTTTTAGTTATTCTCCATGACTTCTGTTTATGTTTATCACATCTTCTACTATATTTTATACCCTTACTAAGAATTTTATCTAAACCATTTCTTATGTTTCAATTTCCCATGACATGAAGATGTATATTACAAACGATGTGATGAAATAACCAAGGTGTTATGGATGATGTTAATAGAGTTTCTAAATTGTATTATCTTTCAGGATGTAGTGTCGAACATCTATTTGTATCTTGTTTCCAAAGATACTAAAGTACTCAGTCCTTCGAGATTCATATTCCTTGTTTATATCCCAATGAAATTAAATAAGGCATGAACTCTAGGAAACTGGAGTTGTATCCTTACTATTTTCATGGATTCTCATATCCTACAGTGTTTGGCATGTTTGGTGTGAGGAGGTTCACATCCCTCATCGGTTCTTCTCTCTCCCTACATGCTTTCACATTTTGGCCTTCTTTACAGATTCCTCCCCAGCTCAAATCTGATCTGATTTAGGACCAGAGTGGTGCTTATGTTCTAGATTAGAAATTTTTCCCTCTTTAGTTACACTACATTGGTGTGGTTGTTAGGGATTCATGCCCTAGGATTCGTTGTCTTGGATTCTCACCTCTTGGATCATCTTGCTTCTTCAGGTTTCTTATCTACAACTACAGTTTCAAAGGGTGCCTCGTCAGTTTGTTGCAGCGAATCCATCTTCTGATAGAGGTTCCTATGTCTAGGATTCAGACACTTTTTGATGAATTTATAAATAATGCTTTTTTTATTTGTGAATGATTCTTATACTGGTTCTCTAAAGTCTAATCTATGATGTTTTTACCAGGGGCATGCATTCATTGGTATTTACAACCATACCTTCTTCAGGGGTCTACTCCAGATGAGGTTCAAAGACGGTTGTATTCCTTGTACCATTTCTATCCATATTTTGATGTTTGAAATTGTATGAATTTTTTCATCGGTACCTAGTCGATGTTGATATATATGGTACTTCTAACCGAGTAGCGATGATAATGACGAAGATGCTCTTAATGTTTTTGATGACAGGGTGTATCTTTTTGTTTTTCTGTGGATATGGTTGTTGATAGATCTTTTAATAATGGTGAACTGTTTATGTCTTCATGTCTATGATGTCATGTTAGGTTTCACTTTTCCAATTAAAATGATATTTTTTCAAATAAAAATGTAATTTTCAATCACTCAACATAGATCATCTATAAAGAAATATTACTTTTTCTATGTTGAAAGAACACATCAACGTTATAAGGATAAATAAAATTCACCCAAAACATCATCTACATAATCAGGTCCCATTGATACCACATATACTTCTTGATACTGTGCTCCATGTAAATTGAAACCTTCTACTAAGGAGATAACATCACAATATACTTTATTTCCTGAACCACATAAAAAACTAAATGTCATGTGTTGGGATTTTGGTTTCTTGTGGATATAGATAAATCCACCCATAGTAATCTATTTTAATATAAATATATCATAAATACTCTAAATTCAATAACTAATTCCCTATTGTAAAATGTATATCCAATCTCATGACTTGAAATGTTCAAAACTATAGTTGATTTCAATATTATCAGCATCCCTAGGAATTCCTTTTCATATAAATTGTTCCCCCAAAACATATCCCATATTTAATAAAATTAAAATGTACTTAAAATGATAGAAATCTAATATAAACCTTCTGTGTTACTCGAAAAAACCATGGAGACACATGATCTTGGACATATTCTAAGGGATTTCCTAATATATCATAACATCTACCTTCTCTAGAAAAAATTTAGAAAACCACATCATAAATTTCATTCCAAATAAATCATCCCACATATATCTAGAAGTAATATTTTTTCGGCATGGTATAAATCAAATTCAATTAAATATTTCATAGTAATATCTCAATGTAAATCACACGAATCTCTAATTTCTAGGAATATATTAGGATATTATAATAAAATTAAATGAATAAAACAACAATTGAGAAATAATATTATGTTCAAGATATCCATGAACAACAAGATATAACTCGTCAACCCAAAATTCATAAATATACACTCATAAAATCATTATGATCTTTTAAACACAGTCATACATGAATCCTTACTTCTGAAAATTTGCTAGTGTTATCCAGATCATAATTCAATCATTATGATCCATCATGCTCCCCCAAATTGATCAAACAACACTAAACCATTAGAAATAATTAAATAATCTTCTATGTTTTATGATTCAAAATTATACAGACCATATATAGATGAAGGATTCAATCTTCCTTATTAGAGAACAAAATTACGGCTTCCTAAGGGGAAGTTACATTCCAAATAAATTCATTCACCAATGAATCTTAATGGAACCCCTTAAATTTCATCAAATAATTCTATTCCATAAAATATAGAGGGATTGATATATGATTCAGTACCAGTATTAGTTCAAACTCAAAAGTATTTCTACAATCAAAAAGTATTCCTATAAATAATATTGGAATCCGACCTATTAATGGTCTCCCAATAGTGGAAAATTGGAGGGTGTTACTAATTTATTTTCCACACGAACTGTGCCCATTATATGGGTTTAAATAGCCCCAAAATGCCTCATATCTTATCATTTTAATCATATTAAAACATCATAATCAATGGTAAAAATAAACATCTCCACCATATGTGTATTAAAGGATACATGTTTATTATATCAGTCAGTTTTTGGTAGGTAACTAGTCAACTATTCCATGAAAAAGATTCTTATGAAACATTTCCTATGTAAGATAAAAATGTCCCATAAATTTTCATTACTAAAAAATATTTTCCAAAATTAATTGATATATTAATAATGTATGAATTCAATTTTATAGGTTCATCAATAAAAAATAATATGGAAGATAATGTTACTGATATGTATAAACTAACCACGATAGAAGAATATAAAAAATATTCAAATGATCATATTGTAAACATATTTAAATAATATGTATGGGTAACTAGAATGTAGATTGAACCATCATAGTTCCCGATCCGCTATCATTATAAAAAAAGACCAAATATAATCCATTATGTTATGGGATCCATCATCAATCTTTGTAGATCGACAATTCATATTGGACCACATATTCTATGGAGTCTATATATTTTTTTTATGTGCAAAAGAATCTCCTTGATCAGATCACCCTAAACACAACTGTGATGCCTTTGCACAAATTTACCGGAGATTACCCATCATGTAACATTGATAGAACTAGAAAGGATGATTGGGATGGAACTTGAGATGGTTCCCTATCAGTCCATAATTATAAAATCTTCTTAGAAACACTAAATAAAATAAGATAAAAAACTCTACTCTGTTATAGGGGTTTACAACCTGCCTAGTGATTCGCCTATAGATTCCTATTTTTAATTTCAAAAGAATCTCCCACATCTTATCTTGGAATATATCTAATTATAAGAAGAAAAACTATTTCATTATCCTGAAAAAATACATTATTTAGTTACAAGGTCCTTTCGAGTAACTATAGTGTATTTCATTAATTTGAAATTCAAAACCTTGAAATATAACATGGGTTAATGAATAATCTCAAAAAATTTGTCCTTATACACACATTTTAATGAAAAAATAGTTTAAATTTGTAAAAATTGTTAATTGATCAGAATAATAAATCATTAACATCATCATAATGTAAACCACTATAACACTTAGATATGTCCATGCTTTAGTGTATCCGGAAAATTACCTCAAATTAGAGGTCCTTAAAAGGACCTATATGTCCAATAGTCATGACTCTAATCACAGTTCATTTTTCACAACCATCTCCTCATAGGTCTATGGATCATTAAGGTACATACCATAACCTATCGATCCTCTTGTGTTTTCAGTATCTCAAATAATCGCAAAATGATTTCAATCCAATCTAGAGGATCTTTGGGGTTCCTCTAACATCATTGATAGATGTAAGATATTGAGGATTAATGTCCTAAACATAAATGATCATCATCCTATGAGATTCTTTAATTTTACATGTAACTATAAGAAAAACTCAAGGATAATGTGGATTCACTACCAGAACTATTTGAGTGACTATTATAACATTCCAAGCTACACACTCTATAATTACTAGAGGTACTTTTTGGAATGCAACATGATCTACGACACTTTACAGGTCATCCTCATCAAAATAACTCACTATTATATTAACATGATCTCGAGTAAGGGGTTTTTTAAATTCCAAAAGATTACATTAAAATTACATTAAAATTCACTAAAGGTAACAAATCACAATGTATACATAAACACATAATGAATTTCAACTAGAAAAAATATCCAATGAGCCTACCCACATCCATATGGATTGACCCGGTTTGTTAATACAAAAACATATCCCATGTCTTTAGTTCTTTTATGTTTGTAACAGTCATGTTCCAAAAAAAATTATAGAATTCATATATAAATTAAAATAAATTGCACAATAGATATTTCAAAAATAATAACATACAAATTGTCAATGTTATTTTTTTAATAGATCTTTTCGTTGTTATGAGAATGAAGTCGCATATAATAAAAATCTAAGTACCACTTTATGATTCCAAATGAACAAAAAACCCATAAAATTAAACCACACAAATAAACTCATGATCAATGTGGAACTATAATATAATTTTTTTTTTTAAAAATATCATCACTAATACTTCGTATTTATTTTACTTAAGAGTTTTATAGAAACATACATGAATCCCATACAAAAATTCCCTAGAGCCTATATTACTTATAAATTTCTCTAATATTTTTTGAAAAAACATTCATTGATAGTATATTTTATGTCCCTAAATGAATCATTATTTTTAGATGATGTGTCACACAACATCATACACATATCCTAAGATGAATGATTCTACTAAAAAGAACTAATGATTTGAATATTGTAGTGGGGAGAGTATACCCATCATAGAAATAATAATTAATTCAAATTATAACAAGTTATAAATCATTATAAAAAATATGGTTGAAAAAACGTCTCACTGTAATATAGTAGTTGAAATGTCATACAAAAAACCAACAGACTACCATAGTGATTAATAAACAAAAGTGTGATAGCTAATGAAATAAAACAAAAACAACGCAAGTGGTATCCCAAAATTTAACCCAGAATTACAACTTTCCACAATTCTCCACCTACTCACCTCCAGAATTTAAGGACCATCCCTTTACCTAGATCCCTTTCCGTGAAATATACACATTCCTTAAGATACAAATGAATGTTTTGATTATAATCCAAGTATAACAACATCAATATTTTAAAAAAAATGGTGAATCATTTTATATAACTATATGAAAACACTATAATGTTATTAAATAAACATGCCATGTGTGGAGTCGTTGTGTTCTAACTAAAAGTTTTTTAACCTCAAGTTTACGTTCTTTAGGATCATGCAAACAGGATGGTCAAAAGTATCTATTCTGTAGCTTAAACCAGGGAATTTTATCCCAATGATGAATCAAAATATCTATAAAACTCTCTTAAAACCATGTTCCGCATTTACTGATAAATTTTTTTACCATCCATTATGGTAATATCATGATTTATAGAAGTTTACCTAACTTATGGTTCTATTGTAAGGTACACTTTTTCATAACATTGTAATATCTAACTATTGGGAAATACTTTCCACACAAATATTAACAAATTATTTTTATCTTAGTTGAGAAACATATAATATGTCATATATGAATGGGAAAACATAATCCTTCATTTAAAACAATAGATCTCCCACTTTAAGGGGATAACTAGACTACTTTGTAGACACTGGTACCTTAAAACCAACAATAAATGAACCACCCAAGCAACCGTACTCAATACAAAATATAGTATGTAAAAAATATTTCATGACAATCAATGTTTCATTTTTTACACCCAAGACCACTTTTAAACAAAAATAAGAAAGGATCTCACATTCCACACACACTGACATGAAAATTATATCAGTAAAGGGTCCAACATATATACACACTAGAACATGAATTTCCTAGAACAAAATTAATATGTAACATTCATAAAATGTCAACAATTATAACCAAAATATCGTGATTATATGATTCCAAAATAAATTCTCCCAAATTATGCTTGCACACTAAATATTTGAATGACTACCCCAATAAATTATTTGAGGATTCAATAAACAATATCTTAGTGGTTGAACATTTGAAGGGGTTGTATAAAATTTTATGAAATGAAAGTGATCTTATACAAATTATATATCTAAATATATTAAATGGATAGAAATTAATCCTTAATATATCGTGTCTCTAGTCATTCAGTTATCTAGGATTTCTCTTTTAAATATCATATGAATCCAAATAACATTATATTATATAACATATTTTTGTTTCATCATAAGATAAAGAGGAATGATCTAGTGATGTCTAATGATATGTGAACAAACAATCAAAATCATCGGGTTCTTATAGTCCAAATATAATATATCAACTAGAAATTGAGTTTATAGGTGGAGGAATCCTCATGAATAGCCTCCAAAGCCCATAGTTTCAAGAGAAGTAATATTTCGTGGAAGAATGAAAGTATTTAGATAGGTTTTATTTTATAAAAATACAATTTTTTGGATTAATTGATTTTTTACCTTGGTTTGGTCACATAGTCTATTAAATTTTGAACGTGACATCCATGTATCAATTCCTAATCCAGGTATCCACATATAAGGTCACACAATTTGGTAAAATCTGTGTCACATATGATTTTTCCTCTATCTAATGTCAAATTGTTTCTTATAAAATTTCTCACAACTCTAAATATGATATTTGTATTTAGATCAATTTATTAATGTTATAGAGAGAAAATTAATTACACCATTAATGGAGAGGGTATGTCATATTTATGAATGAACATTGCATCAATTTATTGATGTTTATAATGCATGAAATGTAAATAATATATCACCTTCCCATATTCAATGTTATTTAACATATATATCATATATTCAATGAATTTAACCATTTTACCTTCCATCTATATCATAAGTGGAAAAATTTATCACATCCTTTCATGAGGAGGAAATCCTCCACAGATGTGGGAGATATTATCGTATACCGACAAAATGTGATGAAAGAAAGTATATGTGATAATATAATTCAATTAAAATATTAATGTTTTTAATATAATATATTGTGTAACACAATATTATGTTAAAGGTTTAATATACTGAATGATATCACTCATGTGAAGAATGTACACCTTTTTTAATGACTAAAACGTTTTAGTAATATTTTGTTTTACCAAAATGTATGTTTTACTATTTTATAATCATTAAAACTATATAAGTATAATTGAAATGAAACCATCAAATTTTTAAATTTTTTTACCATTTTAAAAAATAATAATTTTTAATGTTATAAATTTTTTATTAAATAAAAATAATAATGGATAACTAATGTAGAAAGAAGAGTTGATGGCCTCATCCAGTAGACTCGGGCCATACGAATCCCATCTCTCAGAGCATAAGAAGGAGGTAGTGTCACTAGAATTTTCCCTATTCCATGGCCAATATAATCTTTTATATGATATAATTAAACAAAATTTTTAATAGGAGAAGTTCAAGCTAATATGAATCACCACTCGAGAAATTTGTTTAACCCTCTCCATGATTTTTTCACCATTTCACCCCTTACTCTTAGGTTCTATATAGGTGTTATAAGAGGATATGTAAAGAGGAATTAGTAACTTTGTGTAATAATTTTGTATAAATAAAAATTTTATTTCATATTATGGTAAATCTTTTGAATTTCATATGAAAAATAAATATAGGATGGAATTTTAGAAGTATTTTATTATTAATGAATATTAAAAAAATGCATTTTAAAATATTTTATTATACATTAAATAATTTATAATGTGAAATTATTTTCAAAAAGAGCCATATAGTGTTTTGGTCAGTAAGAAATTTAGATTCTGATAAGATCAATATAATTTTTAATGAATAGTAAATTATGAATAGTAATATTCCCCTTATGAATATTAATATGGAAAATGGACTACACAACTCAATAAATTAAATATAAATGTAGTTTATGCGTCTTGAATAGTAGTATGATATAATAGCTCAAGTAAATAACTATTTCAGAAATTATTAGTTAAGTATTAGTATTTGTTTGGGTAAAAATTGTCTTTAAAAAGAATTTAATATCTCATATTTAGATAATTATTTTCATAAAATGGATTTCATTTTGAAATAATAACATCGATATTAGGTTACGGTAAATTTAAGAGATATTTAGAAAAAAAATTCTAGGGAATAGTAAAAAATACATTTTTTGACTTTTCAGTGTGTTTTATGACATCATAATTATGTAATATTTAATTTAAAATTGAGTTATACTGATTTGGGTTAAAATATTATATGAGGTGTCTCTATTGGACAAAACTAAGGGAAAATACCAGGGGCAATCCCACGGTTTTGTATATACCACTAATGTGGTGTCCCTTGGAAGTTAAGAAAATATTCAATCACTTTTGCTGTAAATACCAACCCATTTCTTCTTTACATTCATTCCAAATTCGACCTCAAAAAAAAATTATTTTTAACACAAATGGAGTTCAACAAAATTTCCATGAATGTCAAGATCCTAGAGTTTTAGAAGACTCCTAAAGGTAGGGGAATTCATTACTTCTTTTTTTCTTTTCATGTTCTCATGTATGTGGTATTCCTTTCATGATTCCATACAATGTTTTTATTTAGATTTTTTATATCCCTATTTTGTATTATGAGAGATTTACAGGTGGTATTCTCTTGTTCGATCACTTTATAATGTTTTCTAAAACCATGTTCCAAAGAAATTATGCTACATAATTTTAGTCACAAAATACCTCTAATCAAAAAAAGTATATTATTTTATTTATGTTAATACACAAAACTATTTCATTTCCATGGGTATTTATCATGAAAAAATTGATATATTTTATTCTATAATTAACATACATAAAGCCCTCATTCCCTTTATGTGGGTTATAAATGACATAATGATCATGTTTTAAGCACATTTTTAAACCCATGATTTTGATGTAAAATCCATTTCTTTTAATCTATATGGGTTATTTATTATATTTTTTATTATGATCTAAATGGCTCGCATGAAAAACAAATATTAAGGGTGTGAACTAATAATGATCCAATTCATTGGGTAATGAAATTAATATCTAGAGATGACATGTTTTATGACACCTTGGTGGATAACCTTGGTAATTTTAATGACACTATTGGGATGGACCATGGTGACATGCTTATGAATGTTTAAATTAAATATGGTAGCCAAATTTTCAAGGTATGTTTCACGTTATTATTTTTACGATTAGACTTATTATCATGTCTTTATGATATTTCCATTGTTTTTATTTATATTTCTCAATTTCACATGTGAATTGTTTCACTTGTTTTCTTTAATAGGCCTTATATTCACCCTATTCATTGATATATTTCCCCATGTAATGAGATGTCCTAACTAGACATAGGAATAACATTTCAAGAATCCTTTCATTAGGATTAAAATAATTTTGAATTTTTCATGTATTATTTACCATTATTCCAATATACTAGAATTTAAAGATCATCTATTTTTAAAATTTAATGAATGGTTATATAACAAAAATGAGTGATGACATATTTGGTGTAAAAGGATTGTTTAGTAATTTTTGGAAATTCGGATTTGAATATTTTAGTAAAAAACCTATATAAATTTTAAAATATAGGAATAGATTTTTGGTGTTTTGGTGAAATATTATGTATGTTATTTCTAAACAAATAAATCCCTTTTATGATACGAAAAAGCAGATGTGACTATATCAATGATGTATGTAGGTGTAAATCCTAGAAAAAAATCATTGATATGGACTCAAATGTGGACTAGTGACTGACAGTGGGCCATGATTCACTTCTGTATTGTTACTCCTAGGTGATATTTTTGGTTAATCAAAAGAATTTTATAAATCATTATGATGTATCCATAGAGAATTATAATTTTTTTTGATGAAAAAATGTTCAAACATGATGTTTTATGACATAAAAAATCCCATATAATAAATATATTAGTATGTAAAATTATTTTCTCAATAAGGTTATATTATTTAAGGCAATTTTGGGAAATACAAAGAACATTACAAATGGGGATCGCAATGGACCAAGAGATGATGAACAACTAATTGAAGATCGAATGGAAACATTCATGAGAAAGTTGAACCAACATGATCAGGTTATGATAAATTACTTGAATCAAGATGAGAGACAAATTTCAACACAAATGGAACAACATCTTGTTAAGTCCTTTATCTGTAAATGACCACTAAAATTCAGTGGATCTACCAGCCCATTGATTTATTAATAGTGGATCAGCTATATCGAAAAGATCTTTTCAGTGCTCTACTTTTTAGAACAGGAGAAGGTCACCCTTGTTGTTTACTGCTTATAGGGATAATCTATTTAGTGTGGATATCTAATTAAAAACATGAGGCCAAGAGTGGAGGTTGAAGATGTGGAGGTGGAAGTAAATTAGAGGGATATTCTTCAATAAGTATTTCACTCGTTTGATGTGAAAAAATAGACAAGGACTTTCTTGAGTTAAAATAGAGGGAAATTGAATATGTTGGTATGAAGGACAAGAACATCACAAGTATTTCTTATAACATCTAAACCTTTTTCATGGATCTTAATGGGAAATCTAATAGATTATTTTGTGGAATATGTCCTCATATATGGAAGAATATATCCAACCCAGGGAATTATAGCTCTGAGGAGATCGTTTGGAGTTTTAAGGAAGTATAACTGGAGTTTAGTGAGATATAGTGGCCTCATAAATCCAGTGAAAATAAGAGATCAATAGACCCAATCTTAGGGTGGATCTTTGATCAGGGAAGAAGAGGCATGAATGTGAATCTTCCCAAGTGTAATATGTGTGGAAAGAATCATTCGGGGACCTACATGATTAGGATTGGAGAGTTATATAAGTGTGGAAGAGATGGAAATTTCATGTATAATTTTCAAAGTGAGTTGAAGCCTCAACATCCCAACACTAATGAAAATAGAAAGATGATACATTCCCTTCCTAAAGTCCAATTCTTTAGGAGTGGAAAACTTGGGCACATACATAGTCACTATCCAAATCTTATGGAAATAGAGGGGAATACATTTCATCCTAATAAATGTACAAGAGAGCAAGGTCGTGATTTTTCCATCACGACTACTGATGGTGAAGCTCCAAATGATGTGTTGGAAGGTACTCTTGTTGTTATCTTAAATACAACAAGTACTTTGTTTGATTATATTTCTATGCATTCCTTTATTTATTCCATGTTTGTAATGAGTTTAGAATCAACCCCTATATTTCTAAAAGTAGAGTTATCAGTAAATACTTTTTCTGGGATTATCCAAGAATCATCAGTGTCTATAAAATCTAGTATTTACTTTTGTGAGAATAATTTTATTTCAAAAATATAAGTCATTTCCATGATTTAATGGAAATCTATACTAGTAATGGATTGCATCTGAATGTATAATACTAAGATCAAATAATGAAGTAATTAATTATGATTAGTTATAAATAAGAAACCTATTGTTTTATTCCATAGAGATATTTCTCAGCCAGAGTTTTTTTTCTAAGAGAACCTCCTATAGCCATATTTATGGTTTTGATGGGAGAAAAATTATATAGAAATGATGGTATATGGATGGAAAACATCCCCATTTTCAATGAATACATTTTCATATTTCATTAAGAGTTACCCTAACCTCCCCCAGAATGAGAGGTAGAGTTATCCACTGAACTCATACCGGGACCTCATCTGATATCAAATACCTAGTATTGGATGGAAAATATGGATATGGATGCATTAAATAAACAACTCCATGATCTTTTGGAGAAAACTTTTATTAGACCATTCATGTATCTCTATGTAGAAACTGTTATCATTTCAAAGAAGAAGTATGAATCAATTCAGTAATAAATTGATTATAGATAACTAAATGGTATCACTGTGAAGAAAAAATACCCTCTTCCAAGAATTGCGGACTTATTTGACCTACATCTTGGGGCACAATTCTTGTCTAAGATTAATCTTAAATATTGTTATCATCAATTGAGGGTGAGTAAAGAAGATATTACAAAAACTAAAAAATAATGAATATATGGGCATTATGAGTTTGTTGTTATTCCCTTTTTCTTGACTAATGCTCCAGATATTTTTATTCATTTGATGAATAGAATCATTCCAGGCTAATTTTATAGCTTTGTGGTAGTTTTTATTGATGATATTTTGATATATTTTTAAATAAATTTGGATCAAGAGGATCATATAAGGGTTATTTTTCAATCTCTGCTGAAGGAAATGAATTTTGGGATGTTCATAAATTTTGAATTTTGGTTACAACATGTTGGTTTTTTGGGGAACATTTTAACAAGGAAAGGAATCATAGTTTATCCTTCAAAGAAAATTTTTATAGAGGAGTGGCATTATCCTACAAAATAACTGAGATTTGTACTTTCCATGGATTAGTGGGATATTATATGTGGTTTGGGATAAAATTCACAGTTTTCTAATACATTAACAATGATAACTCGAATATATGTTACGTTTGTTTCGACAAAAGAATGTGATGAACATTTCTTAGAGATGAAGTGGAGATTGGTTACTACACCCCTATTAACACTACCCTCAAGTGGAGAAGAATTATTTTTTTAGCTATGAATCATAAAAATGGATTTGGTGTGTCATCATGAAAAGTGACAGGGAGAATGATTATGTATCCTGACAGCTAAAGCCTCATGAGAAGAACAATCATACTTATGATCTGGAGATGGCTACGGTTGTTTTTTAACGGAATAGATAGGAGCACTATCTTTATATGGAGAAGTGTGATATATACACATACCCACAATGATTGAAGTATATATTAACACAAAAGGAATTTAACATAATATATAGGAGATAGTTGTAACTTCTTAAAGACAATGATCGATCAATTCAACATCATCCCATAAGATCAGACAATGATGTTGATGCATTAAGTAGGAGAAACCCAGTTGTTATGTCCACGATGAAAATTCAAAGAGATCCTTCTATAAATGACCTATTGAAGATGGACATGGGAATTATTAAGATAGTTACATCATCAACCATATACTAAATGATTTCCCAACATTCATTACTATAAAAGAAGAAGAAATATTTGATGGGAGATCCTTTTTCACTGAAGAAGTTTGTGGTTGTGACTGATGGGAAGTTTCATGATTTCAAAACTGATCAAGAATGTGTAGTACATTTCATAAAAGATTATGTGTTCCTTATATTATATAAATAATTAAAGGGATAATAGATGAAGATCATAACTATACATTCACTATTCATTCTAGAGGCACAAAAATGTATCGGTACCATCATGATACTTATTATTGGGATAATATGATAATGGATATTGTTGTCTACACTACAAGGTTCCTGCTATGTTAGAAAGTGATGGAAGAGTGAAAAATTTATTAAAGGGTGTTACAACCACTGACAATAACAACATGGAAGTGGGACAATATCACTATGGACTTTTTCACTAGTCTCCTGAGAACATCCCGAAGAAACAATGTGATATAGGTTATATAGGAACCTCTTAGAAAGAATTCCCAATATATCTATATTTGGGAAGATTTATCGCTTGATTAACTTTCCAAAATTTACATGAAGGAAATGATAAGGATTCATGGAGTTCCACTTTCTATCGTATTTGATCATAAAACAAGGTTAACATAAAAATTATAGAGGTTTCTTTTACTTGCTATGTGTACCTAATTAAATTTCAGTATGGCCTATCACCACCAAACTGATGGCCATTAAGAAATTACTATTAAACCACTCTACGACATGTTGGGAACATGGTCAATGTAATTTAATGATGGATAGAGAAAACATCTCCCATTAGTTGAGTTCTCTTACAACAATAGTTTACATTTGATCATTCAAATGGCACCCTATGATTCTATATATTGTAAGCGATATAGAACCACTACTTATTGGGATGAATCTAGTGAGATAATGCATCATGGGCATGATCATGTACAAGATAAGAAAATAAAGTTTCATGCCATCCAACAACACATTAAGGGTACTCAGATTCAGAAAAAGAACAACGCCGACAACCGTTGAAGGGACTTGGTGTTTTATATTCATGACAATTTCTTTCTTTGAATCTCAAATTAGAAGACAGTCACATGGTTTGGGATGAAAGAGACCCTCATCCCTAGGTACATTGGCCCTTATGAAATCCTTGACCGCATAGGAGAAGTGGCCTATTGACTTTCACTTATTCTAAATCAAGCACAAGATGAAGTTGTCTTCCACCTATCCCTGTTGAGGAAGTACAAAAATGACCCTTCATATGTACTAAATATAAGAGTTATACAACTAGAACATGAAATCTCTTATAATGAGCATATATTAGAGATCCTGGAACATAGAGAAAAGTTTCTATGCAACAAGACTACATGACTTGTTAATGTTTTTTGGAGGAACAACAAATTTGAAGAAGCCACGTGGGAACCAGAGTAATATATGAGGTAGAACTACCCACACCTTTTCTATTATAAGGGTAAAAGATGTATTTTTGGGAAAAAAAATTATTAAGTGGGGAATAATGTAATGACTTGAACTTTTAAATAATATTTTGTTTCCTAAAAATGAATGTTTTACTATGTCAGGATCAATAAAAGTATATAAGTTTAATTGAAATGTAACCATCTAGTTTTGACCATTATATGACAACTAGAAACTATACTAATTTTTTATCTTATAATTTTGGTTTAGAATAGGAATAATAATGGATAAATAATGCATAAAGAAGAGTTGAGTGGCTCATCTAATAGACTCAGATAGTACAAAGCCCATATTTTAGAGCTTGGGAAGGAGGTAGTGTCACCATGAATTTCCATAGACCAATCCCAATCTGAGTATAACCATGTTAAGATTGAATGATGTCATATATGGTAGAAGTTCAAGAAGATAGAAATCACCCCTTAGGAAAAGTTGTTCGAGCTGTTTGAAGATTCTATCACAATTCCTCACCTTAATACCATGTCTTATGCTGATGTATTATGGGGATTCATAATGAGGCCTTAGTTATCTTGTGTAATTGATCTGTATAAATAAAAGTTTTATTTCTTATTATGGTAGAAATTATAAACATTAAATGTCAGAATAAATATTCGATGCATTTTTAGAAGATTCATTTTATTGGGTGATTAAGAAAATTGAATTTTAAAATATATTTTTTACATTAAATAATTAATAATGTGAAATTATTTTCAAAAAATGGAGATATACAATTAGACTTAGAAACAAATTTAGAGTCTGATAAGTTAAACATAATTTTTGATCAGCACTAAATTATGAATACTTTTATCTCCCTTATGAATAGTAATATGACTAATGGCATAGTAACATTACATAAATATGTATAAATATAATTTATCCATCTTGAATGGTTGTATGATATAATAGCATATGTACATAACCATATCAAAAACTGTATGTTATGTATTAGTATTTTTTCGAATAAATAGTGGATTTATAAAAAATTAAATATCTCATATTTAGAAAATTATTTTCAAAATGAATAGTTAATTTTTAAATCAGAACATGGATATTAGTTTCGGGTGAATTTTTTAGCTTTTATAAAATGTTTTGTTTTTATGTGAATTGTAAGAATACAATTTTTGAGTTTTTGGTGCATTTTATGATATCATATTGATGTAAAATGTAATTTAAAATTATGATCAACTTATTCTGATTAAAATATTACATGAGGCATCCCATGTGTCCAAAACCATGGGAATATACCTTGGTAAATCCAATGGTTTTTCAAATACCACTAATAAGGTGTCTCTTAGAAAATAATAATATATTCTTTTACTTTTTCTATAAATACAAACCCATTTCATCATTAAATTTATTTTTTATTTTTCCTCAATGAATTTATGGGATTTTTCCTCCCAAATTTTCCTCACAAGGTTCCCCCAATCCCTTATGTTCTTGACCAAATAGTTTTATAAGTTACTCTTTATGGCAGGGAAATTCTTCACTACTCTTTACCTTTCAAATTCTCTATTATGTGGTATGCCTTTCAAGATTCCATACATATTTATTCGTTCCATTTAATTATATCTCTATAATATATTATGATTCATTTATGTAGGTTATTCCCTTTATCCCATCTATTTTTAATGTTCTCTGAAAACATGTCGTATAGCCGTTATGCTGTATAATTTCAGTCTCCAAATGTCTACCTTTTTACCACAAAATTATTTTATTTTATTTATGAGAATATAAAAATCATTTTCATTTTTAGGGATATTTATCAAGGAATTAAAATAATAAATTTTATTCTATAATTGACATACATAAAACATTCATTCCCATTTTGTGGGCTATAAGTTACATAATGATCATGTTTTTAAGCACTTTTTAAAATTCATTGACTTGAAAAAACCCATTTCATTAAATCAATATTGGTAATTTATGAAATATTTCTTTGTGATATATTTGTATGAAATACAAATAAATACATAATATATATTTTCGTTGATATATCTCCAATTCATTGGGTAATTAAATTAATTTCTACAGTTGATACGTTTTATGATACCTTGGGGAATAACTTTTGTTACTTTTATGACACCGTGGGAGTGAACCCTGGCAATATGCTTATGAATGTTAAAGTTAAACATGTTAGATAAATTTTCAAGATATTGTTGATGTTATTATTATTATTATTATATGCCTCTTTATCGGGCCCTTATTAATATTCCTCATGATTTAATTGATATCGCTCAAGTACACATGTAAAATGTTTCATTTTTTTCCTTACGGGGCCTTCTGGTCATCCTTTTCTTTTATTTATGTCACCGAGTTATTTGATGAAGTAATTTTACAGAAGATGAACATTTCATGATGACTTGTATAAGTATTATAACGATTTTATATGTTTCCATGTATCATATACCATTTTTTCAAGATATTTTACTTTTATAATCATATGTAAAATATAATGAAAATAAATGTAATAAAACGGAAAGATGAAATACCCTAATTTTTAGGAGACCATATAAATATAGTTACAATATTATTCTTGATAGGATTTGTATAGTGACTATGACTAGTTACCACCTGAGATGTTTTTCATGGTGTGAGTGATTGAGGAAAAGGAGCATTAAAGAACAATTTAAGGTATATGGGGACCATCATTAGTCTGGTGATCCATTTTGGCATGTGGGTGGTCCCCAAGAAGGAGACCTCATCTATACAAGGAATATTATAGAACCTAGAAAGCTAGATTTTTCTGGTCATGTAATTGAGGGGTGTTTATGTTGTCTAATGGGGACATTTGTTTCAAACTAATTAGTTGAAGGTTCCCAACAAGTAGTATGGTGGCATGATTTGGGTTTATATATATGTTCACAGTGATTATTTTTATCTATAGGAGCCAGAATTTTACACCATTTAATTTTTAAGTGTTGATGTACTAAATTATATGAGTCATTCCAGGAATGATTATACTTTTTTTGAGGGGATTACTATATTTGAACTGCACATTTATTCATGATTCGGTTAAATAAGTGATTGTGATTGGATACTACATGGGGTGTTTTTCGGGGTGTGTGTGAGTAAAGAAACATCACAATTAAAGTACACATGTTTGAATGGAAGAGATTAATTAGTCTAATGATCCATTCTGGAATGTGACTATAACCCAGGTGGTGACCACATGTCTATAGGTTAATTGGTGTTTCATTGTGGACTAAGACCAAATGGTTGTAGTTAGGAGTCGTGTATGTGTGGTTAATGAGCCCAATTGTTACATCGGTACAATAGAAAGGTTTCTAGATGGATATGAGGATTCACAATCCTATTTAAGGTATAATATCCTAAATGATGATGTTTTTCCTTAGGGGGGAGGTTGAATGTCACACCTGATAATGTTAAAGGGTTAAATTACTAAATGATTTTACTCATGTTAATTAGGTGAACCTTTCTTTTTGTAGGCCTACCAAATTAATACTCCATAGTTAATCATGCTTGGTATAGAGTAGTGAACATGATGGGTGACCTCCAAGGATTTTTCCAAGAATTTGTGGGAGTGAAGAAAATAAAAACTGAAATAAAAGGTATAGTCCTATAGGGACATTCATTTTCCTAATGATCTATCCTACCATGTAGGTGGGCCCTAGTTAGGGAACCAAGTGTCTCTAGTAAAACCAGTTTATTTTGGTGGTATGAACCCTAAAACCATGATATGGGGGATTTCTATGATTTCATTAGGGATTATATATTACATACATAATTTAAATCAATCATTATATCCTTTCCTTTGAAGATTTGATAAAAAATGTTTTACATCGGTTTGGGAGGCGGAATTCTATTGTACACATAGTATATGATTTAATTTCCTCTTTGATGGAAGTTGGTATGGATATATGATATGAAATATATAAAATCAAATCCCAATATAGGGTATAGAGTGGTGTTGAAATATTTTAATTATAATTAAATGAATGAAGGTTGAAATAGAATAATTTAAAAAAGATTTAGATAGGAAAATTACTTTTCAATAGAAAAAAATCATTTGTATATCTGGATAATAATACAAGGGTTTGTCTTTTGGGAAGTCTAGAATATATAGAATGTAGATAATGATGTTTTAGATGGATTTTATAATGGTTTTATCCAGTAAAATGGATTTTGATTCGTGGTAAAGTAAGGGGAGAATATCCCCATTTATAATTGAGGTGAGTTTCATTTTGGTATTAACCCAAAACATTTAAACAATGGGAATCCACTATCAACCCCACAAAAATATAGTCCAATGTTTTAATCATTTTTTTTCTCAATATATAAATTTACTATCTTTTTTCCATTAAATGTTTCACCACCGAAACAAGTGTCTTTTTGGTTACCATAGTAATATATTATCTAATTATTAAAATAAAACAATCCTAATTAAATATTTTTTAACCAAATATTCTAAATATTTAATAAAAATTTAAAAATAATTTTCCTATTTATATTTAAATATAATTTTAAAACAAGTGTACATAAATTGCCAAATAGTGTTTCTACCACATTTATATTAATTTATTTTTCTTGTTTTTAATAGAATGTAAAAAAATTGATATTATTATTTAAAAAAAATATCTTGATTTAAAATATGGAATAATTTAGTCAAATAAAATTTAAATAATTAGCATAATTTTATTATAAATTAATGCCGTTGGACTGACGATAATGTGATTTTCATAAGATAAAAAATTTCAATGTATCGAATGTTTCAATATGAAAATATAGTATTGAATTGATAAAAATGACCTAAATTGGATTTATAAATTTATATTATAACTAATAAGGATTTTAAAACACTCATAAAAAATTTATCTTGATATTTAGTTATTTGAAAATGAGGTTTTTAATAAAAATTTAATATTGGTAAATTATTCATCGAAAATTTACTCTTTGATTAAAATTATCCAAAATTAACTCAAACATAATTTCAAAATTCAGATTTCAAAAATGATGTTAATTTTTTAACTAAATTTACTAATTGTGTTAAATAAAAATTTATTCGTTTTTCATAAAAAAGAATAAAAATCATAATTCTATCAAAAAAATTCAAAACCTATAAGGAATTTGGAAAAAATCGTGTACTTATTAATAAATATATTTTCCATTTAAAAAACATTTATTCATAACATTCAAAAAAATTATTCCTAAACAGTCCACTAAATATGACCAATAAGTTATAATGGTCATGATTAAATAATATTAATAATAGTACATCAAGGGTCAATAAAATTGAGGGGAGTGTGTAATGCATGATATTGAGGACATTATTTTTATTAAATTATATTTCAAAAATTCTATAGTGGTCACATTCTACCACCATAATAAGAACTTAAGTATTAAAATTTTGTAAACCATTATAAAAAATTATTGATAATTATGCCTCAACATATCCTGAGGTTCAGATGTGGATTAATCATGTTTTCTGTTTAACCAATGAACATTGAACATGATTGTGACCTTTTTCATAATAAGTTCTCTCTCTCATTCAGAATGTCCATAGGTTTTTCTTAAAATAAAATTTCATGATCTCATGGTCTGATCTATTAGATTGTTACATGTAATAGGTATAATAGGTACTACATCAATATTGATACGTGGAACACATTGTGGAATTGATAGAGGTTTGGTGGAAGAACAAAGAGATAAGATTTTTTTTAATCAAAAGTTTAAAAGGGGCCAATATTCCTAGGGGCAAAATTTCAATTATTCCAAAATCTCATAACCATCGAACATTGATAAACTAAATGAAAAAACATCTCAAAATCATCAAATTATAAATCATGAAAATGATTGTTTTCATATAAACTTCTCTATCAGCTAGAAGCTGCCTTGATGTGTGGTTGAACGTTTCTAAATTTCTCATCCACTTCCACATCTTGATTAGTGTCCTATTTATTATCTTCTACAAAATTATCCTTTCACATTGGATTTATGAAATTATTTACATGGAGAGATTCATAAGGTTCCATCTAAATTGTCCTCTGAATGATATTGTTGTAAGAAAACTCTACCAGAGGAATGTATTAATCCCAACAACCATAAAATCTATTGAATAAGATCTCAACATATAATCTAGGGTTTTAATTGATCTCCAAAAATGACCATATATTTTATAGTGATATATAGTTTTGAATCATAACTCTATATCCAAATATTTTTAATTACTTCTCTATAGATTCATGGTAAAACCCAGATCTTGACCAGATAAAATTAAATGTGGTACAACATGATAACTTACCAATTATTTCATATATATCCTTGTGAGGTGATCTTAAGAGGAATATTATATGAATTTAATGAATTTTTTTCACATTATAATTGTACTAAGTAAAACACATTTAACATTATCTAATTTAATACTTTTTTATGATTCTGACAACAAAATCCAAGGTGATATTGTCCCATTTTCATTCTGTTATGGGTAATTTTTCTAAAATCCCCTTAAACAGTTGTCACTCAACCATATATTAAAAACATTCAAGGAAGAATCATTCAAACATAATGATTTCTCTCTTAATTTCATCCTACCAACAATAATCCATGAAATCTATATACATCTTTTTACTTCTTGGATGAGTAGAGAAACATGACCTACAAGTTTCCTTTAAAATATCCTTATGTAAATCAGGTATGGACATGACACATAAATTTTTACTCAACCATAATATTCCATCATACAAAAGGTTAATATTAGAAACATTTTTTTCCTTCTTCTATAACACTACATTAAACATAACTTAGACTAATGGTTGGACACCTATTTGATAATGAAAACATTACACCCCACTTTCAGAACATTTTCAAAATCCATACATTCCATATCCAAAAATATTTGACCATTTTCAACAATATTCATTTATAATAAGTTTTAATCCTTTTGACTCTAAGAATAAACCCCCTAGCTCTCATTCCAATGATGAAAATGTATAGAGAAATTATAATATCAAATGAGATCCAACCAGCTTCTAAAGTTCTTGTTCAAATATTTCTAAGTGAATATATATAGTTATATATTTATATCATTATATATATCCCCCAATTCTCTATGATGGTAATTTTTACATATCGTTAATGAAAATATTACCATGGAAACCTCTAAATCCCAGTTAGGTTAGTTTATCTCATGAATATTTAATTATCATTACACATTTTCTATAACCAAATCATTTTTCAGGACAATGTTTCCCAAAACTGTAATTGATATATAAAAATAATTTATAAAACCTCCTATACTATAGTTTAATGTATTCATAGGTTCACTAAGTTTTCTTCTCTATGGTTTTATGAAATTTTTCCATACATCCCCTTATCCCATTAATCATGGCTCATATCTGAGTTAATAATTTCATTAAATTGGAAAACTATTATAAATTTTCCAAAAATAATCAAAAATAATTTTGCAAACAAAAAAATGGATCTAAATCATCATGGACAGTATGGGACAACATTAAATAACCTCTATCATTGATGGATCAACTGATATATCCTATCATGAGTTTATATGACCCAAATAAAAATTTTTTAGGAAAAAATTCAATCTTTTTACGTTTTACAAGAAAATTATATCATCTTATTTACTTCTAAAAAATCTTTAGGTGGTCACCATGATCTTCCATACTCTTGTAATATAGCCGAATATCTTATTTAAAAAATGAAAACAAATAATCAGGGTAATATCTAGTGGGTTTATTCATTAAATCAATGACGATAGAGAGGAAATTAGTAATACCGAATGGTATCAAAAATTAATTATTCCCTATAAATTGTATGGAATATAATATTGGGTATAATATAATTCTTGATCATCAATTATTGTTATTCAAAATAATATAAAATCTTGGAATTTTATTTATATACATTTTGTGGGTTTAAAAAACATCAATACTACGAAGATTATAAATGTTCATAATTGAAATATTATTCAGTTCCTAATAATCAATAGAGATTCTCATTGATCCATTATTCTTCTGAACAAAAACAATAGTGGTACCAAAATGTGACCAAATAGGATGAATGAAAGCCTTTTCCATATAATCCCAGTGTTTCATCATCAATTCTTTCAACTCAATCAGGGTCATTCTACATCGATTCTTTGGAATAGGTGTAGAACCATGTATGAGTTATATAGATAACCAAACATCAATATTATGTGGAATAGTAATAAAATCTTCTGAAAAGATCAAAAAAAATGCCCACACAATAGGAATGTTATTAATTTGGGGGTTATACCTAACCATCTTGGATAAACACCCCTTTTTAAAAGTAATAGAGTCACTTAAAACAGATATGATTGTCATCATCAAATTATATTTAACATCATACTGATAGAAGAATGTATGGTGGTTTTGAATATCAAAAATGACTTCCCTTCCTCAAAAATTGATGCGATATTTATATTAATAATTCCAACACATTCATAATATAACATCGTATTTAATTAGAGGATCAATAAAGTTTATTTATGGAAAGAATTTTAATTAAACATCAATAGTGGAATAATCAATGACTTATGACGTGACTATCATTCAACTGGGTTTTTTCACTTCTAATTCTAAATCTCATTAATGGGGTGATATTTTGATACTATTATAATATTATCCATATATAAAATAATGGTTAAATTTTTCGTCATATTATTCATTACCATTTCTAGATTGGGTAATTTTACACCATTCACTGTGTCATTATCAACCCACATCTCCAAAAGAGTTATCAGATGTGATTTCCATTTAAATCACAACTTTGAAGGTTTCGAACATCGATACCCTTCTTAATCCTTCAGATATGGGAACTTATTAGTATAGTTCACATGATCATTTCATTTGAAACACTTGTGTGTGGGTGGTTCATTCTATAGATCATTCCCTCATTTTTCATCCTCAGTTATATTCTTCAAATCACATAGGAAATTTATTTCATGATGTATTTCCTTTCAACATATAAGAAATTTACTACTCCCCATTATATAACATTCTTTTCCTTTTCATCCATACATTGGGCATGATATATATATAATCTTCTTTTTTTATGTTTTTTTGAGTTTCCTATGAATTAAATCTTTATTTTCATATCAAATGCATCAACATGATGGGTAAATCCAATCTCCAGTTACACCATTTTAGTGCATCAATCTTTTCATTCATATCCACAATAGTCATTTATGGATAACACCATCATGATACATGGTTTTAATCTATAAATGAAATTATCAAACATATTTATGGGTTGGAAGAAAATTCTATAAATGTATCTCAAATTTCGTTTAAAATTTTTATCATAGGTACTAATTGATAAATCATCCACCTGATTTAATTCAAAGAATTTCTTCCCCATTTTTAATTGAATTATGAGATTCAATTACATATTTAAAAATATGTTCTTAATCTTTTCTCCTTCCATATAGTCAATTTAAAATTTCCGTCTCGTATTATTACAAACATCCCACTATTAAACTACTTTACATTCGAATTCATGGAAAATTGAAATATATATTACATGATCCATATAATGGTTAATGTAAAATACTATATCTATGGTACCGATCAATTGCCTAGAAACAAGTGTATTAGTGGAACAACTAGGTAAAGGTATATGCAGACTCTTTAATGACTTAGTAAAATGATTTTCCTTTTTTTCTCATTTGGATACTCATTATAATTTATAGAATTAGAATATTGTGTATATATACCAATGATATTTTCCAATACATCACTCATAACATTTGGTTTCATAGGAGAATTACCATTTTATTTTATTTATCATTCATCATTAACCAGATTCCTTAATGTTCTATACATTGACTAAAACCAAAATTAATATATTCCAAAAAAATAACCATTGTATAAAATTACATACTAATAAAACATCACTTTTACGATGTCTAAATTTTGAAACCATGATTCCAATCTATGACACCTTAGGAAAAGATCTAGGTTATTCATTTTCATTATTAAATCCATCATGATGGTTCATTAAGATATTATTAAATATTCAAAGAATACCCCAAAATCGTGTCAAACCAGGTCTACAACCAGGCATGATAATATAAACCAGTTGTTAATTGACTGTATCTCATTGTACAATTTTCAATGTTATTACCCCTAGGAATAAATATTCTAGAGCTACATCCACTTGTTGTATCAATATAGGGATGTAATTTCATAGAAACCATTATAACTATTCATTAATCAAAATTCGTGAATATTTTATTATAAATAGGCATGTCCATTTTCTTAACACTTATGTTTTTTCATCCATGTTTCCAATGGATGACTAACCCATTATTTGATTTCAACTTTAGTGACCCAAACTACTCATACGTCGATATTAAATCTTAATAAATGAATATACAATCACTACGGAAAAAATGGGTATTTGCGACGGGTTAGCTTGCCCCGTCGCAAAAGGGCTGGCGCGCTTTGCATGCCAAATCGCGGGAAAGTTATTTGCGACGGGTGGTTACCGCCCGTCGAAAATAACCGGTGGCGGTAAAAGATATTTGCGATGGGAATCTACCCCCGTCAGAAATAACCGGCGACGGTAAAAGCTATTTGCGACAAAAATCTACCCCCGTCGCAAATAGTATGTCGGCAGGTTATTATTCGCGACGGGTCCCGTCGCGAATAATTATTTAACCGTTGACCGTAATAAATGAGGGATAAGGTATTAGCGATGGGTACCGTCACAAATAATACTATTTGCGACGGGTATCCCATCGCAAATAGACCTGTCGCAAATGATCTAACCGATAAATACCCCCCATCTATTTTTTTACATTCATTCTCAAACTCAATCTTCTCCATCTCTCAAAACTCTATTTTTAGATTTCAGAGTTTCTTAAGTTTAATTTTTTTTCCGGAGTTGATATTGAAGTTTTCAACAACGATCAAAGATCAACCACAGATCAATTTTAAATGTATTTCTGTTCATTTTAATTTAAAATTTATTTTAAATTTTTTATTAGTTTCAATTATTCTTAATTAGTTGTAATTTAATTATGTTTACATTGTTTTGTTACTTAATAAATTTAAATTATTAGTATTCATTGTTCATAGTTAATGGTACTTAGGAATAATTAGTAATAATTTCCAATAATTAAGAATAAATGCTAATAATTAGTAATAAATACCAATAATTAGGAATAATTAATAATAATTGCCAATAATTAACAATATTTAGTAATAATTACCAATAATTACCAATAATTAGTAATAATTAGTAATAATTACAAATAATTCGTAATAATTACCAATAATTAGTAATAATTTCCAATAATTACCAATAATTAGTAATAATTACCAATAATTACCAATAATTAGTAATAATTTCCAATAATTACCAATAATTAGTAATAATTAGTAACAATTACCAATAATTAGTAATAATTAGTAATAATTACCAATAATTAGAAATAATTAGTAATACTTAGTAATAATTAGTAATAATTCTTAATAATTATCAATAATTAGTAATAATTAATAATAATTACCAATAATTAGAAATAATTGGTAATAATTACCAATAATTGGTAATAATTACCAATAATTAGTAATAATTACAAATAATTATCAATAATTAGTAATAATTACCATCAATTATCCATAATTAGTAATAATTACAAATAATTATCAATAATTAGTAATAATTACAAATAATTATCCATAATTAGTAATAATTACCAATAATTACCAAGAATTACCAATAATTAGTAATAATTAATAGTAATTACCAATAATTAGCAATAATTACCAATAATTAATAATAATTAATAATAATTACCAATAATTAGAAATAATTAATAATAATTACCAATAATTAGTAATAATTACAAATAATTACCAATAATTACCAATAATTACCAATAATTAGTAATAATTAGTAATAATTACCAATAATTTGCAATAATTAGTAATAATTACCAATATTTATGAATTTTTAGTAATAATTACCAATAATTAGTTATAATTACAAATAATTATCAATAATTAGTAATAATAACAAATAATTACCAATAATTAGTAATAATTATCAATAATTAATAATAATTACCAATAATTACCAATAATTACCAATAATTACCAATAATTAGGAATAATTACCAATAATTAGATATAATTACCAATAATTAGGAATAATTACCAATAATTATGAATAATTACCAATAATTAGTAATGATTCGTAATGATTACCAATAATTAGTAAGAATTGCCAATAATTAGGAATAATTACCAATAATTCGTAATAATTAGTAATAATTGGTCATAATTAGTAATAATTACCAATAATTACCTCTAATAAGTAATAATTAATAATAATTACCAATAATTAGTAATAATTAATAATAATTACCAATAATTCGTAATAATTAGTAATAATTACCAATAATTAGTAATAATTAGCAATAATTAGTAATAATTAACAATAATTAGTAATAATTACCAATAATTAGTAATAATTACCAATAATTAGTAATAATTACCAATAATTAGTAATAATTATCAATAATTAATAATAATTACCAATAATTACCAATAATTACCAGTAGTTAGAAATAATCACCAATAATTATCCATAATTAGTAATAATTACCAATAATTACCAATAATTACCAATAATTAGTAATAATTGGTAATAATTATTAATAATTACCAATAATTACCAATACTTACCACTAATTAGTAATGACTAATAATAATTACCAATAATTAGTAATAATTAATAATAATTACGAATAATTAGTAATAATTAGTAATAATTACCAATAATTAGTAATAATTACCAATAATTAATAATAATTACCAATAATTACCAATAATTACCAATAATTACCAATAATTAGGAATAATTACCAGTAATTAGGAATAATTACCAATAATTAGTAATAATTACCAATAATTAGGAATAATTACCAATAATTATGAATAATTACCAATAATTAGAAATAAATACCAATAATTAGTAATGATTCGTAATGATTACAAATAATTAGTAATAAATTTCAATAATTAGTAAGAATTACCAATAATTACGAATAATTATCAATAATTAGGAATAATAACATTATTACATCATTAGTATATTTTATTATTAATATTTAAATAATATAAGTTTTTATATTATATACAATTCTCCTTTCACCTATCAGTTTTCTGTCTCCACATGTAATATTTGTATGTGGAGACAGAAAACACACAGATGAAAGGAGAATTGTATATAATATAGAAAATTATATTATTTCAATAATAATAATAAAATATACTAATAATATAATAATGTTATTATTCCTAATTATTGGTAATTATTGGTAATTATTGCTAATTATTGGTATAATTACCAATAATTAGGAATAATTACCAATAATTAAAAATAATTACATTATTAGTATATTTTATTATTAATATTAAAATAATATAATTTTCTATATTATATATAATTCTCCTTTCATCTGTGTGTTTTCTGTCTCCATATGTAATATTTGCATTCTTTTTCAAAATTATCAACCTACTCACTAATGGAGAGGTGAAAGTGAATGCAAATATTACATGTGGAGACAGAATGTTAAACACACAGATGAAAGGAGAATTGTATATAATATAGAAAATTATATTATTTTAATATTAATAATAAAATATAATAATAATGTAATAATGTTATTATTATATAATTAATATTTATGAAAAAATACTATTAGTACAATGAAAATAATAAAAAATTTATATAATATTAAAATAATCAATATTTGTAACAGTTTTTGATTTATTCTCAAAATATTCAATTCATAAAGGGTCAATTTTTATGTATATTTCAATAAAAAGTTTGCATCAGTCGTGTATGATGTAAACTCTATAATTATCCTTGCTTGAGTGTTTTTTCTAACAAATTATTCAAAACCATTAATGCTTTTATATTTTATAGAATAATATGGAAAAACGAGGTCGTCAACAATCATTATTAGGTGACCGCATATGGATAAATCAACGTAGAAATCCAAATGGTTCTGGTTTAAATCCAGTATATGTAGAGGGTGTGGACACTTTTTTATCATTTGCGGCATCAATTCTAGAATTTGTTTCAGAAGGCAAAATAAAATGCCTTTGTATAAAATGTGCATTGAGATTGTTTGACACGTTTGACAAAATGGGGGTACATATCTTGCATTTTGGTTTTCAACCATATTATGTTTTTTGATATCAACACGGTGAACGCAGTTCCAGAGCAGGTGATACCAACTTGATTCTGGATCCATATCGATTTCAAGATTTAGTACATGATGTTGCAGGTTCATCTATTCAACATACAGAAACTACGGCTGATATAGCTTCAAATCCTGAGTTGGCATCGTCTGAATTTTATGAGTTGTTGAGGTCTGATGAGGATACATTATATCATGGCTGCAAGATGAGCAAATTAGAAGCAGTTACAAAATTTATGGCCATCAAATCAGATAATGGAATGTAAAACACCTGTTTTGACCAGATATTTTCTTTGCTTAACACACTGTTACCTGAAGGAAATGTTTTGACTGCAAATTACTATGAGAGTAAGAGGCTGGTTCAAAATTTGGGACTTACTTGTCAGAAGATTCATGAATGTTCAAATGACTGTATTTTATATTCTGGGGAAAATGATTCGTTGGATATTTGTCCCACATGTGGACAACTGAGATATAATGAAGGAGAACATGGGAAGACTAGTTTGATTCCTTTAAAACAAGTGAGATATTTTCCGCTTACATCCAGACTTCAGCGTTTATTTATGTCTAAGAATACAACGACAATGATGTCATGGAATAAAGAGAATATTTCAACCGATAAAAGCTTGAATCATCCAGCATATGGTGATTCATGGAAACATTTTGATAGAGTGCATCCATCCTTTTCTTTAGAAGATAGAAATTTTCGACTGGGCCTTTCCACTGAGGGTTTCTGTCCGTTCGGATCTTATAGTAGTTAATATTCATGTTGTCCTGTTTTTTTAACTCTGTACAATTTACCTCCATGGATTTCGATGAAGGAGCCATATATCTTTTTGACTTTACTAATTCCAGGACATCCGAAGAAAAATATTGATGTTTATTTGAAACCATTGATTGATGAATTGAGTTAATTGTGGAGTACTGGTGTTCGTTCATATGATGTTGCAACGAAACAGAATTTCATACTGAGAGCAGCATTGATGTGGACAATTAGTGACTTCCCAGCTTATGAGATGTTATCTGGATGGAGTACACATGGTCAGAAATCATGTCTTTACTGTATGGGAGAGAACAAAGCATTTATGCTCATTCATGGAAAGAAACCTTTTTTATTTTGACTGTCATCGCAGATTTCTTCCAGCTGATCATCCTTTTCGCAGAAACAGATCTCATTTCAGAAAAGGAACTGTTGAAATGGATGGGCCTCCAAAAATGCTATCAGGTTCGAAGTTAAAATCAGTTGTATTTTCATTACCTACCATCACTTTTGGCCCCACAATAAACCAATAGAAGATTTATGGTTTTGGGAAAAAACACAATTGGATTAAACGTAGCATATTTTGGGATTTTCCATATTGGTCTGATTTGTTGGTCTGACACATGTTAGATGTCATGCACATTGAGAAGAACTGTTTTGATAATTTGTTTCATACAGTTTAGGATACGCCAGGAAAGAGCAAAGACAATGTAAATGCACGTTTAGATCTTGCCCAAATTTGTAGGCGTCCAGAACTGGAACTGTTTGAGAATGTCAGAACATAAAGGTTACTGAATCCAAAAGTAGATTGTACACTGTCTAAAGAAAACCATTTATTATTTTTTCAGTGGATTGCAGATTTGAGACTTCTAGATGGTTGTGCTTCCAATTTGGGTAGCTGTGTAAAGAATAGTCATATTACTAGATTAAAAATTCATGATTGTCATGTTATAATGGAAACACTTCTATCCATTGGATTAAGATGTCTGTTGAATTATATGATTTGGGATTCCATAACAGACATGTCTCATTTTTTTCGGGAAATTTGTGCAGCTACAGCAGATTATGATGCTCTATGCAAACTGGAAGAAGATGTTGTTGTAATTATATGTAAACTGGAAAAAATATTTCCGTTGTCTTTCTTCGACTCAATGGAACATTTGATGTTACATTTTACATATGAAGCCAAATGTGGAGGTCCAATACAGTTTCGATGGATGTACCCATTTGAATGATGCATGCAAAAATTGAAAAGAAAAGTACGTAACAAAGCATCTGTTGAAGGATCTATTGCAGAAGCTTATTTGCAAGAGGAAATATCTTTTTTCTGCTCCCATTATTTTGAATCTGAGTATTCTTCAAAACACAACCGAATGGGACGGAACGAGAGGAATATTGATGAAATCGACAATCAATTATCTTTCTTCAACCAGCCAGAGATTGGTTTTGGTGGAGTTTATGAACGCTAGCTTTCGGATAATGAACATCACAGAGCTCATACGTCTGTTCTGCTCAACTGTGAAGAGATGACATCAGTTGTACTGTAAGTGTTTATATCACTTCTTCTATCATTTATGTTAAAGTAAATAAATTTTATTTTTATAGGTTGTATGATAGTCATATCAAGAAACAAATTCCACAAATTACAGTAGCTGCTCTCGAAGAACGATGACTGAAAAATTTCTCTCAGTGGTTTCAAAAACTGGTAACATAAATTCTTTATATTTTAGCAACTCATTCAATATATATCTTACTATATTGATTATTATTTCGCAAATTTTCAGGTGTCTCAACATGCTGATAAAATTGAAAAACGTCTGTGTATATTGAGTAACCCACCTTCCAAACTTGTTAAAACTTATATTGTATATGTGCTGAATGGATTTCGATTTCACACACATGCATATGGGGAATCGAAAAAAACAATGAACAGTGGAGTTAGCTTGAGAGGATCTCATCATCGAGAAAATGAAGTTGACTTTTTTGGCATACTTGATGAAATAATTGAACTCTCTTATCTTGGACAACATTATATAACCTTGTTCAAATGTCGGTGGTTGGATACAGAGAGAGGCGTGCGTGTTCATCCGACTCATGGAATCATCGATATTAAATGTAAAAGTGTTCTCGCAGTAAATGAACCATTCTTATTGGCTCAACATGCACATCAAGTTTATTATGCAAAGTACTGTGCTACATCAGGAGACTTGACTGATTGGTGGAGTGTAATAAAAATCAAAATTCGAGACAATCAGTTTAGTCAAAGTGAATGTTCTTTCACTGATGTGCAAAAAATTGAAGTATTTTAAGAGAGTCATCAAAATAAATCTTTTTTACAAAGAGAAATTAGTATCAATGAAGACACCCCAAATTTAAGAGTCGGTGATGGCAATGATGTTAATGATGTCACATATGAATTTGAAATGGAAAGAGATGAAGCAACTGGAACTCGAATGGATATCGATGATGTTGAGGAGGAATATGAAGATGACATTGACATATATGAAGATGATGATAAAGCTGAACACTGATAAAATTCCATGGTAGTTATATACAATCATAATATATATATATATATATATGTATATATAATAGTAATTATCAATTATTTGCTAACAACATTAACATTTTCTGTTTCAGATGGACGACGAGACATTTCGTGAGTTGGCAAATGCTGACCTGCCTTTCGATGCGGATGAGTTGCTGGCAGATGACCCTCAGCCTGCAGGCTCTCCAGGGAGTATGCGGAGGGGGCGCAGTCTTGCACGATTAATGATTACTGACCCCATCCCCGAGCGACGTCCACGTCATGGGTTTGATCCACGCACACAGAGGTGTGATAACCTGTGTGATAATCTGTGGATTTGACAAAGATTTCATTAATCTATTCACATAATAAATTTTTATTATTTTTACATTTTTCCACATATAGCAGTCGGACAGGGAAGCGCTATTTTGCGCAACTATTCCTCTCAGCCGTGGACCACATGGGAGCAGATTCCCATTAATGTGTAGCAAGCCATGTTCGGCCATTGGTTGGTACGTACGTAAATAAATAATTTTTATTTTGAAAATTATTTCATTTCTAACTTGATATTTTGATTTATTTGTAGGGTTTATGGTATCCGATCGAGGATACCATGCGTGACGCCATCTTCAGGGCATGGGAGGTGGCCATGCATGATCTCTTTCGTCAGTTTTTTCACAATTTATGAAAAGCTGCCACGAAGAAAGCAGGAGTGTCAGATTTTGACGAGTCATGTAGAGTACACCGACCAGAGTACATTTCATCCCATGTATGGGATGGATTATGTGCACACTGGTTGAGTGGTGCCTTTCAGAGGAGATCATCGGTCGGGAGGCAGAATCGGGGGAGACAAGAGGTGACTCATTGAGCTGGGAGTCGTTCTTTCAGTACTCATAGACAACATCTGGTACGTACATTATTTATAAATATTTTATATAACTATAAATATTAACAGTTTATTTTTTATTCTTATAGGCTGTCAAGAACCCCGATATTACGGAGTACGACGTATATCAGAGGATGTATAGTGATCCTGCTACTGGAGATCTCAGAGGTGATCGTCAACATCACATCGTGGTCAGTATTATTTGTTTTCAAGTTTAAAAATTAACTGCATATAATATATTCACAATTTTAATTTTAATTTTCAACTACAGGAGTCATATGAGGTCGTAGCGTCACAGACCCGGCTTGAGAGTCAGGCCGAGTAATCAGATCAAACCACTGGCCGTCAGTTTGATGAGATGGCATGGATGCAGGCCACCCAGTATGCCTTCGAGAAGGGCTGGGTATTTGGTATTTTCTCTCGACTGACTCCTGGAGATTATTATGGCGGTGCTGCGATGTCAGCGTCCAGCTTGAGAGGAGCTCATGCATCTTCTTCTGCTACACAGTATGAGGATCAGTTGCGATCTCAGACTGCACTGATAGAGAGTCTCTGACAGGATCAGAAGCAGATGTGTCAGCAGCAGCAGCATGAGGAGGAGCGTCGACGCCAGCAGCAGCTGTACGAGGAGCAGATGAGTCGGTGGCAGCAGCAACACCAGGGGTAGATGGAGTACATGCGCCGACTCACTCATGCTTTAGGGATGGTTTTTCATCCACCAGCATCTGCAGATCTCGCCCTCCTTCAGATTAGTGTTTGTTTTTATGTTATAAAGTTTGTTAAATCAAAATATGAATTTTTTTCTATTCGTAGTTTCTGTCTGATTATAAAGTATTAATAATATTATATTTTGAAATAACTATATTAATATGAATAATAATATTATTTATATTTTATAATATTAAATTATATATATATATATAAATATTTTATAATATTATAATTTAATTATATTTTTTTGTAATATTTGAATTATTTTAATATTTGAAGGTAAAAACATTATATGATTTTTATATTAATTAAAATAACTTATTAATATTTTTTTTATGAATTATAACGCTAATATTATTATATTAATTAAATCATTTATTAATATTCTATTCTTTTTTATTTCTGAATTAAAATTCTGTTATTATTACATAAAGTAAAATAATTTATTAATAATTTGTTAATTTTATTTGTGAATTATAATTATAATATTATATTAATTAAAATCATTTATTAATATTTTATTATTTTTTATTTTTGAATTATAATTGGATTATTATTATATTAATTAAAATAATTTATTAATAATATATTTTTTTATTTTTTTTATAGTATTAGCGACGGGATACTATGCTTTTCGCAAATAGTATTATTTTTATATCTATTAAAATAATTTAAAAATAGTTTTTAATTATTTTTTAAAAACATAATTTCGACAGGTCCGGTCGCAAGTACTATTTGCGATGGGCCCGTCGCAAATACCTGTTGCGACGGGGCCTGTCGCAATTACTATTTTAAAATTTTTTACAAATATACAGAGTAATATTTTCGACGGGAAGGATACCCGTCGCAAATAATATCTTTAGCGACGGGTCCATCGCAACTAATTGTTGTTGCGATGGCATTTTCCGCAACGGGCGATTTGCGACGGGCCCCCATCGCAAAATGCCATTTGCGGCAGGATCCCGTTGCAAATGACCCATCACAAATACCTGTTTTTCTAATAGTGATTACCTAACATATTGGTCCATACCATAAATCATTTTGGTAAACTTCATATAGAAAATTTATAAATAATCAACAAATTCGTAAGATAACTACATAATCTCCCACTTATTTCTTCATAACTGGAAATATTATTTGACATGTCATGCAAAATAATAATATTTATAATATGGGAAAATGAAACATAATAAAGGGTGAGGTCATATTTTCTTTATGGGAAAATAATGGATATATCAACATGAATTCATTATATTGATATGATAAATGAGAATACAATTTTGAAACCATTCCTTACATATCATTATTCATAAGAATGAGTCTAGATATTATGAATGCAATTTTATAATACATGAATCAAAAATTATTCAAATAAAATAAGTCATGTAAATATAAAGATTTCAATTAACTTGGAATTATAGAATACACCTAATAATAAAAAATCACTTCCATAGTATATAAGTCTTACTTTCATGTCCATAATACTTGAATGGTTTCACTCCCCATCCCATACTAGTATTCATGTATAATTCTCAATACTATAATAGATTAAAAATCCCCTTACTGAACAAGGTTCATTCCATATTCTAGTCCTATTTATCTCATGAGATATTAATATTTACCCAATGTATTAGAGAAATATATAGGTTCCACCAATCACATAATGAAATTCATACATATATGTGCCACAAAATCATAAATCATTTTTCATATCTGAATCCTTGAAAATACTTTTTTCATGAAATTTTTCTCCTACAAAAACCTGTAGAATGGAAAAATGATTAATAATAATTTCAACATTTCATCATAACATAACCCATGAAAAAAAAATTAGTTTGATCAAAATCATTTCATCTTATACATATACAATTCATAGAAATATTAATAATAGTTCCTTAGTTTATATCCTTATTAAACTATGAGTATCTTGAAATCACATCATCATAGATGGAAAATTATTTTAGAATATCACTTGGAATATTTCATTATAAAAATAACTATTCTATAATGAGAATTGAGTTTTTATATTTAAAATATATGTTATAATAATAAAATATAAAAAATATTATGTGTATATTTTTAATAATATTTTTTAAAAAATAAAATTTGTGTTAAACTTACAGTATTTAGTATGTTTTAAATTTTTATACATGTCATATATGAGTAATGAAATATTCCATTAACATTTTTGATTATAAGTAAACAAATTTTTTTAATAAACTTGAATGAAAAATAATATTAATTTTTTTAAATAAAAATGTATATGAAATAAAATTAAAAAAATAATTCTATATTTTTAAAATATTCTATAATACATTTTTATAAAACATGGATTTGGATAAAATGAATTTTCATCCAAATAGAGAAATATTGTCATATTTTGAAAAAAATATATTTCTGGACTCTTGGGTAATTAAAGAGTGTAAAATGAAATGAAAAGAGGTATTCTATTGAAATATATTTGGGAAAAAAATGTGTTCCTTGAGAGGTTGATCTTAATATTTTAATATTGGAAATTCAATCATAAAAAATACCGATAAATTATTATATTTTAACATAAAACTATTTTCACTTTAGAATATCTTGGATCATAAGAAACATGAATTAATAAAGAAAATTGGAAGTTTAATTAAAATTAAAAGATTAATTATATAACTGAATCATCTTCTATTTTCTAGGTTTTATTTTTATATATTATATAGATTATTTTCATGACCAGGTGATGAGAGGACAAGCAATTATGAGGCGTAGTGTTCCCAGATCAAATGTATGAATAATATTTGTATATTAATAGATAATTCATGCAATTTTAATTAAAAAGTTTAATAAATCATAAAATAGGGACATTACCTTAGGCATGAACTAACATTGGTCGGCATAGGTCAATTTTTAAAAATTCATCACTGCTATAAAACAAATAAAATAAGTTAATTGTTGTATTAACACATCAAAAAAATTCCATGTTTCATTAAATGTATCCTTATTTATGAATTATAAGGGATTCCTCATAACACTCGATATTTTAAATGATCATGGAAATATTGATATGGAAATCCTTTCTTGATGAATGCAGATAGATCAAGGATCAACGATCGACACACATAGATTTTTTGGGATCTCTCTAACAAATGAAACTTTGCTTTATTCTTCATCATTGATTGAATAAAATATATTTAGGGAATTAGTTTCAATTATCTAATAACATAATTACTAATTCCTATAATGAAGGAAAATCATTTGATGTATGCATTAGTTTCCTGCTCGATCGCATTCAGGGATGGGTTTATTACAGGGATTATTTGGGTGAATATATTAGACTCTCCTCATTTCATATCATATGGAATGAATTGTGTTCGATGTGATCATAATAAACATTGATTATTCACATTTTAATTAATTTCCTCTTTTAATTCATCATTCATCATGATATTTTCTCGACTAGCCCACGACATGACTTTTCCATATGAATTGATCATTGTGCACCAGTTTATTGGCATAATGACCTGATATCATAGATCCGGGATCTACATGGCATGACAGAGGTGTGGTGATGGAGATGGATTAAATAGGATAATATATGATTCTTAATTTCACATTCATTATTGTGATGCATAAAATAACTGTTCGATAAGATTTATGAGAAAATTCGTTGATGTTATGTGATGTTCGATGAAAGTGAGGAATAGACATCCATAGATCTCGGATTACATGGAAAAGATGTTTTCAGATCGAAGGAGGATAACCAACTAGGACACATGGATTGATTAATGAAATTCTTGAAAATCCTATAGAACACGGTTTGTAATCTGTGATTACATGGCTTCTGTTCCCCCTGGCAGCGACACTAGTGTTTGGATGGAGTTAAGGATCACTATGTGTCTTACCCTTATCATATGGTGTCTGACCATCCCATGATGAGTCTGCATATACTTAGAATAGTGAGAAGAAGTTTTTAATAGTAAAGGGCTTGATGGAACACTCTGTACATAGACCTGGGCATGGATTTTCATACATTGATCGGTAAAAAGACACGACTTTGGTACAAAGACCTAGCCAGACAACACAGGTTGGGAACCGTGTGTCACTACACAATGTGTACCCATCCTACATGCCTAGTATTTTTAGAAAATATTTTCTGTGATAATTTCTACATGGAAATGACATGGTATATTAGGAAACACTCTATAATCGATGGGACATGTCGTGTACTCCCATCAAGAGTGATTGAGGTTCATTGTTTTCCTAGTTTGGTATATAATATGTTGAGTGCATTACATCTGGAATTTTCCTAGTTGGTATAATGTAGTATTACTTCCAAATCATTGTATTTTAATCCCCTCTAGTGGCTGATTATTAGATAGTGTTTTGGAGTACCTCTATGATACTCGAGTGTGATTCTATATAATCCATAGTGGAGTCTATGGAATTAGTCTAACCTATTTGAGTAAGGAGTTGATCCATTATTTAGTGGTTTGCATTGGTAGAGTTTGAGGAATCATTAAACATGGATCTCCTACATAGTGTGTTGATCTAGATTGGGATCATGGTGTCCTCTATCAGTTTTGGGCATGAATCCCAATCTGTGTATCAAGGTTGTTAAAGAATGCATCATGATGTCCCCTAGTGGATCTGGGTGTAACCCCAATCTATGTATAATATTTAATCTAGGTCTGGTTTGTGGGATACCCTAGAAGTCCTTATAATTTCCCCATATGATTTTATCATAGTCTTTTTGAAAAATTCATTCTCTTTGGATAGGGACCAAATGAGCTAGACCTCCTTATTCAGTTTCTCCGATGATAGCATGGCTCATAGAGAAGGATCACTAAGAAAGAGAAATGATTTGAGAAGAATCCCATTACTTTTAGATGGTTATGTCCACCATACTAAATGTTTTCTTTCATGATTATATCTTGGTTTTTTACTACTTGTATCAATGATATGTTGTTACATATTTTATTGAGATAACTATTCATGGGGCTTCATTTATTATTGGTTTTAAGGTGTCCTACATAGTATTGTTATACTTACTCCTACACGGGCTTTGTCTATATGTGTCATGACATGTATAGACGATTAACCTTTAGACGGTTTCCTAGTAGGATAGTAAATAGGGGGAGAAAAGATGGATCTGGGAAGAGTGAGGTGTTTACAAGGATCATACCCTTGACATAGTGCCCACCCATTGACCATGTTGGACTCTTTATATTTTTAGTTGGACTTTTGTACAAACTCTCATTGTGGTGGGCTTTTATTTGGCCCCATTTTCATTCCCATTTCCTTATATTGTAATCTATTTGTGGGATCATAGATTTATACATGAATTATTTCATCTGTTTTACATTTTTTCATTGTGTGGCCTCGAGATGTGTGTGTGTAATGTTAATTTAGGCTAATGCCTCCAATTTGTGGGATATTCCTGCATGGTGTTAGTCTTTAGCCACTATATTATTAGTGGGAGGTTTGGGGTAGACATGGTACAGGACCCTCTATGATGTGTCATGACATAGTTGTATTATAGTGGGTAGGTTTTACATTAGGACATGGATATTAGGAGATTGGTTTTGGGAAATTGTGTTAAGTGTTTCAGGTTCATATTTCAGGCCATGTCCTCTAGTATTGGTGTGACAGCTGATGTATCCATACAATATGAATTCCATCACCTGCATTTTGACTCAGTATAAGAGAACATTGGTTTTAGGGGAAATGGTACATAAATCTTATAGGAATGGTTTTGTTTCCCAAGTCTTTCTTGTGTCAACTCTCATGGTATACTCTTTGGACTACAGTGTAACTTGTTTTATTTCAGGATATATCCCCATAAATAGCTAGCCACAATTCCACCGCGTGATCTCAAGGATGATTCATTAGGTGATAGGACATCAGTACAATGATTTGTACAGGATATAGGACCTCAATGTGGTATACTATCCAAACCACCACTTCTATAAGAGAACATTGAATCCGCAGTACTAGCAGAAGGGGTGCGCATGTTTTGTGTGCTTCATGAGTTACAGTGGCAGAACCCCCTCAGGATTTGAGGTGATCTCAACCCCCATGTGGTTGAGGACTAGATTGAGGAGGGGACCTGAGTGTTTTATCTACTAAGGACATCAGTTGATTATATGATGATCAAGGAAGTGAGCCTTCTTCATGGATCATCACATTAATAGAGGGGTTTTGTTTCCGAATCTAATAACAAGAAGACTATTATATGGAAAAAAAATTAGGAACTATTCATAGAGTATTTATGAATTTATAAGATAAGAGTTATAAATATCAATGCAATTTCATAACATTGACATGATGACATTTGTGTATCTTAGTATTCGTCATGGAATACCAAAAATTAGACATACTTTATAGATATGATACATAATCAGTTAATTGGATCTCAAACATTCGAGCGATTTCTACATAGAAAAATATGAACTTCTATTATCTCAATATGCATTCCCACCAATTCTAGCATTCTGGAGTGAGACTTAGCAGTTGAGGCTTCCTTGGATGGGTAGATACAGAAGGTGGTAGTCGGTTGTAGGAAAAAAGTAGTATAGACCTTAAAAGAAGAAATCCAATGTCAGTCTTGAAGACCTAAAAAATGGATAAGTCACAAAAGGATGTCCTAGAATAGTGGATCTATAGTTCAGGGATCATAGGGTGGGTTCAGTAATCCTGTAGTGTGGTTATGCTACTCTTGTGACTAAAGTGGACATCTCACTTGAGATTGTCCAACTCATTGTACAACTGGCTGGGAGACTATGGATATAACACCATGGTGTAGATATTAAAAGTATGAGGTATATATACATGTAAAAAGATGTGGTAAAGGATGTGCGAGAAAATCCATAGGATGTCTAAATTTCAAATTCTTACAACCACCCCTTGGTGGATCACTCAAGGCTCTGCGAGTTGAATGACTAGGGTGGGGACACCTGCATGTAGTAGAGGATTAATGCCCTGGGGCTCTATGAATGGTTTGAGGAATAATATGTTTCTTTTGTACGTTAGATTTGGTATTGAGAGACATTTTAATTATTCATTATATTCTTTCCATTAATCATGTTCGAGGCTTAGATATTATGGTTGAACTATTCACTCGATCTTCATTATTTTTAATTCCTACTAGAAGAGAACAAATGATCACGCACTGGTGCCAATAGTGTGACCTGAATCTTAGAGGTGAGGTTTTTGGTTGTAATATCTTTGTAGCTATATGGACCCGGCCTTAAACCTTGCATAATATTTAATAAAATTAATAATTCATGTTGAGGATATTCTCAGGTTTAGAGTATTATATAATTAGTCTATAACTATTACATATCAATAGATTACAAAGTAGAATTTACTACTCAGTATCCATATTTTTCATAAAATAAAAACTCTTAAAAACAAAAATGTCTAGTTCCATATTTTAGATAGCATGACTTTTCCTTGATCCCATCCTTGACTCTATTCCTCATTATGTCCTGTGGAAAACATTTCAAAAAAAAACTTCGGATGACCATAAAAATTTCAGTAAGGGATACACAAAGAAATAAAACTGTTATTTTTTTTTCAAAACAACATTTATACCATGAATACATTATCATAAGTAATACATTTCACCTTTATTAAGTATTAAATAATCTTCACTGAAGAAAATATCATTACTTACCCATTTGTAAACAAAAGATTACAATAAAACCCATTTAAATAACACATAACATATAAAGGTAACATGGGACATAAACATACTTAAATGGAATAACCATACGGTCGACTTACACACATATAACTAAAAGGAATAGCCATATGGCCGACTTCCATACCCAATGCATTGGAGGTTATAATGTAACCACCAGTCCTGGTATTCACATCACCACCCATTATATGATTTATCACATAACCACCCGTAAAATGCCCATGTACTATCATAACACATAAAATATTGCAAATATAATCATTCCACTGATAACATTTCATTTGCAATCACAATAAGTAATTTCAAGATATTTAAATAATCAATCAATTTTCAAAAACCATTTAAAAAATGATTTTTGAATCAAAGTGTCCCATAACACTTTGAATATTTTAAAGGAATTAACATTTTAAAACAATAATGTCCATATAAAAAATCCATAAAACCATTTTTAAAACGTGGACATTAATGATAATGATTTAGAACAATAAATCATTAAAACATTTAATATGATATTTTAGTTAAAGAGTTTTCAACAAAATCAGAGACGCTTGAATACAAATAATTGAGGAATAACATTTAATAAGATCTTTATAATATCATGAGAATAAAGGTATTAATTATATAATATGTCAATGAATAGTATATACACCATATAATAGGGAATTGGTGCATAACAAAAATGAAGTCTCAATGGAAATTTAAATTGAGATGAAATCCCTTATAAAGATGGTATCCTTAAATTAAGGATAAATCAATCTCATAATTATGTGTGAAAAATATAAATACACCCAATATAAGTGGATATTAAGTGTAAAACAATCATTTTTCATTCACAATAATTCATAGGATGACATATTAAATAAGTAAAAATTGAACCCAAAGAATCGAAATTGGTTTAAGAAGTTCCCATATAAAAATTCAACAGCCTAACGACGTCTCTTTAAAATTCATAAAAGGAGTTGATGAGATAAAATGGTTATACCATAACTTGGAAAAAAATTTCACAATAATAATGATATATAAGAATATATCACAACATAATAAGATGTAAATTAAAAGACCTAACAAAAAGAAGTCTTTTAAAAAGAAGAGGGTGAATGGTTCCCTTACCGATTTGGTAACTTAAAAAACATAATCCACATGAAAGAAGGATCATACAATGAAGATTTATATACTCATAAATGAAATTATATTATACAAAGAGTACAATCATGGGAATTACATACAACACACAAAAGAATGTAGTGGAAAATATAGCATGTATCTCATGGGGATAAAAAGTGAGATGAAAACCCCATACCATGTTGTAATCAATCGAGTCATATGACCCAAAGTTAATAAAAACCAAATGAATCCCATGATACCATGAATATAATTAGAATAATTATAATATAAATCAAAAGGTAGTACACAATACACCACATGCAATAAATAAGTGGCGAACAATGAAAATCTCATAGAATTAATAGTGAGATATGAAATCCATTACAAACTTTCGGCAGCCTAACAACGCCACTTATGAATTCTTAAAATGAATTGATGAGAGTAAGAGGGGGTCTCTCATAATATGAAAATAAAAATTACAGTATGTTGAACATAAAATAACATCCTCCAACATAATAACGTGGATCATAAAAGAAATTACGTAAAAGAGAGTACTTGAAAAGAAAGAGAGAGGTCGGATCCCTTACCTCACGTCCGACATGACTCGATCTTTCTTTAATCTCCTGGAAAATAAAATAAAGATAATCTATACATTCTCAAAAAAATTCATGTTTATTATTTCTTTTATTTGACTTATTACCAAGTTATAAACATTATGTAATCATTTAAGTTAATAACGTTAATTTTGTCGATATTTGGTACTTGAGTAAAGAATGAACACCTTATATTTACAATTTGTCCATGTGGTCAGTATTCCATTATATACAGAATGATATTAATGATTTAAATATCATATATATCATATATATTCAGTATATACATGCATTTATAACATTACATTACTTTTGGAGGTAAGAAATGCAATGCACTGTTCGTGGAGACTGTAAGTCGAACGTACACATGAACACTGCTTTCATTTCTATTTATTATTTTAATAGAATTAAAACATAATGATACATAGGTATATTATAATTCCAGTATAATATCATCTATAATATTATTTACTATATCTTTATAGATCCCACACAAGGCATTAACGAGTCACATCACTTTAAAGGGGCGGTAGTCTGCACTTCTTCAAATGACATTATCGTATTTACCCACTATGGAAACCCTAAAGGCATGATATAATTGGGAAGTACAGAAGCATAAAGAAATAATAACCATAATATATAACATATATAAATAAATTTCCATCATAAGGGCCACCATTAGAGGTGTTAATATTGTATTGAACAATCATAGTTTCGTGAGGCGTTTGTTTTCCACCCACAGAAACATTAGGTTCTTCATCCATTAGATGGAGTTGTGTGTTAGTGTAGTTATAATAATTCTCATAAAAACATCCTAGTATATTGAGGATATATGTGTTTTTATAAAATAAAGTAAATAAAATGGTTTTTGGGGTAAGAGAAGTAAAATAAATGAAAACAATTTAATAGAAACTATTACCTTTAATTTAGGTAACTCTCTTTCGTTTGAACCAAAGGACTTCTTGAAGTGCCTTCTGCCTAAGGTAAGGCTACTAAGAGGAGGAGAGGGATGTAGGGAGTGCAATTGTGTAGAGTTTGGACGATCCAAATGGATTGAGAGGTGTGATTAATTGGATAGAAGTGGAATTCATATATAAGGGAGAGGAGGGGATCTTTTGGAAAGTGTGAAAATATTATTTTATGATAAAATGATATTCGGTTTCTACTGGTCCAAAAATCATTAATGTCAAATATAATATGACTCATATTCCAAATAAAATCGTCCAATCAGAATTTGACATGTTTTGGATAATAATTTAATCATTATAATCTTACTTATTTAAATAATTTATTAATGAGGTAAATACAACATCATTATTGTGTCATAAATTATTTAAATTATTTGATGCCTAATAATTATAAAGAAAATACCGTGATGTAGGATATATTTATATATTTCCATGAAATATTTTTTTTCGAAAATAGGACTTATATAACACCATATAAAAATTATTTACTAAAATATTTGTGTTAATGTCAATTTTGTCTTCACATTAAATTAATTAATCTAGATTGTCATTTTGACTCCCAAGTGGCTCAATGGGGTCCCAAAATCGACCCATATATTTTCATGGTCGTTAATGAATCATACAATAATGTTTGTACAAGTGTTAAGGTAATTGTAAATTATTATAATATTCTTTTTACCTTGAATTACCCTATTTACCTTTAACAGCGGTAAATAAAATTCAAAACTTACTATTCACCACAAATTATTTTCATCTTAATGAACCACATATCACCTCTTGATAACAACCATATATGTCGGAGTTTTGAAATTCAATTCACAGATTTTGTAAAATTTCATTTAAATGAAAATATTAATTTTTTTAACTACCACCAAGTGGTCACACTATTCATAAACAATTGATGCTTTTCAGAAGAATACCAAATAAGAAGCCTAAGATATATTTGATATTCTGAATTCAAAAATTATGTCTATTTTTTTAAATTCAAAACATAGAAGTGTTATTAATTAATTTTAAAATTAATTCCTGTTATCAAAACAAATAGTGTGTCTTTACGAAACAATAACTATCAAAAGATTGATACTTGTTTATGTCCAATTTCAAAGTGAAATTTATTCCAATGACAATAATTGGATTAAATGGTAAATATAAGATTTAATTTCACTTTAAAACCAATTAATAAGATAATCTAACCATATAAATAAACTAGATTAAAAGGAACTTTTGAATTAAAATATAATATTATTCACTATTCATTAAAAATGAACTTTATCCAAAAAATTACAAAAATTTACACAAAGTAAATTTTGATGTCACCATTCTAAAGAAGATTTTTATTTGGTCATATATAATGTATTAAAGTGACCAAAACTATATTTAAAAAGGGTTTTCCATTAAAAGGTGGTAAATCGACTTTTTAATGTAAATTATGCTTAAAATTAGATTCATACACATTTTAAGCCTCTAACATTTATTGAGTAAAAGTAATTACATTTAACAAACATATATAATCATATTGTATTTAGTTTTTTTCATTCCCACTAATACAACATCTAGGAGTTAACAGCCATTTAAAATAATAATATTATATTATTAGTGTGCAAAATATGATTTCTAAGAAACACGTTGTTGTGTATCGGGTACGCTATCGAACATAGCATCCCCTTTAATATAAAATTAATATTTAATTCACAAATATTAATTAATATGAAATGTGTCTTATTCCATATTTATATGGGATGTTACATCCTTCCCCTCTTTTGGGAATTGTGTCCTCACAATTTTTAAACTGGTCTTGAAAACATCATTCAAAGCCTCACATAGAAAAAAAGAGTAAACAAAACAATCACTTTAAAATAATGGAAGAGAAGTAAAAAGGTTACCTAAGACAATAGATACTAGGATTCCAGGAATAAATGGATATGGAGAAGAGAAAAAACCATCATGTTCTGATGGAGAGTGATAGAAAACATGTTTAGGAGAAAGTTAACCACCATAAAATCACAAACTTATAGTGGGTTAAACAGTATTTGATTTCCTAGTAGGAAATGTTAACAGACAAGGTATTTTTTTTAAGTTGCTTTTCATTGAGGAATTTATTTATGATATTATCTAAAAATAGAAGGAAACACAATTACATTTCATGTAGACATTTATCCTTCACTAGATTTCTAACACAAAATTATATTTCCTCTATACTATGAGTATTCAGGATAACTTGTTTACATTAAAATTGCTATATCAACTTTTAGAAAATCAAATAAAGGATAAAATATATATTTCCCTTGTCTTTAGATATTAACCAAAACCAAAATTTTTAGTACAAGATCAGATAATCCCCAAAAATGATAAACCATTACATAAAGAGAATCTACTCTTAATCTCCAAAATTTGTCTTAACAAAACCCAAAAACCATTCAATAAACATTTTCACCTAAAATTCATCAAAAGTAATCCAAAAATTGATTTTAACTCAAATATCATAAGGATTTAATTACATAGATTTGCAAGATACATCATAACATTTATCTCCATGTAACACCAGTAACTCATAAAGTCTTCTATTGAAATGTAATTAACGTAATCACATAGTTTCCATGATAGGTTAATCATTTTCATAAATAAATCAAATCATCATGTGTCAATAATAAAAACATATATTCATCCAAACTAAAATTTCAACCATTAATCCACAATTTAAATCCCATAGTATTCTATCTTACTTAGGAATATAGTGCTTCCTCAATAGAGAGAACGTCTTCCACAAAAACCTTTTATCAGTTAATCACTAAATCATTTTTCAATACTAAGTATATCCATTTTGTAAAACATAAGTTCCAAAAATCTAATTATTCATGTTCCATAAAAACATTTTACTAAAATTATAATTCATACTAAATAGGGACTTCATGTAGGCTAATGGTAGTTGATGCGCCCTTGTCACCCATCGGTTGTGGGTTTGATTCCTGCAGTCTTGCTGGATGCGACAGGTTGTCACCCATACTACTAGTTGTCCTTTTTATAAAACTCAAAAATAACCCTAACATATTTTAAACTCAAAGGTCTCTTTATACCTATAATATTCATTCAAATTCATTATGATCGCAATATCTTAAATCATGAAGTCTTATTTCACCACCATATGATAAAATAAAACAATCCCCTAAATGAAAAGCATCATACCTTGATCATGGTGTCCATTTGGTTTCATCTTCATCTTGTTCACTTAGGTATAAGGTCCATGCATTTCCACAATGATTTAGAGATCCTTCAAAATCATTTGCATCCTCCATCCAAATACACCTTGTACAACATTGGTCATATGGGTGTTCACAGAAAAATAGTTTTGGAAAATAATCATGTATTACATATAATTTCAATACATCAGATAAAACATGATTTCTATAAAATACTCAAACCAAATTTGAGTTGAAACATTCAATTAATAGTCCTTATAATATACCAAATGTATGTTCGAAGACACTATATTTTAAAATCAAATATGAATAGGTTCCACAAGGGTCTCCTTCTTTAGAAACTTTTTTAAAATCATAATATGCTTCAAAATCTTGTGATAAGGTAAAATATTTTAAAATGCCTTGATAATATATACCTTTCATGAAAATATTAGAATATTATGAAAATAGGATTTTTCTAAATACAACCTATGTCCCACGATGATAACAAGTTATAGTGGTGGTTTTTGATATCTCAAACAACTTCTTGCAAGGGAGTTGTATGATAAAAAAAGTTTCACAATCATTCGAACATGACTTTGCAATAATTATTGTAGGCATGTCATCAGGAAGAGATAGGAATATCATTAGGGATCCCCTCCTTCTATTTTAAACTTACTTTCATTGACCTCAAAAATTTATAAAACAAGGATTTAACTGAAATAATAGATAGGGGGTAACCATATGTCAAATGAAAATTCCTAATCCCTAAAGTTGTGTAAACAGTCATCTGATACCAACTATAAGGACTCGACCTTAAACTTTACATAATATTGAAATAAATGAATAATTAACGTTGAGGATCTTTTCAGGTTTAGAGTTTTAGAAAATTAGGCCATAACTATTACATATCAAAAGATTACAAAGTGGACACTACTACTCAGCATCAATATATTTCAAAAAATAAAAACTCTTAAAAAGAAACATGTCTAGTTCCATATTTTAGATAGCATCAATATTCCTTGACCCCATCCTTGACCCCATTCCACATTATTTCTAGTGAAAAACATTTCAAAAAAAAACTTGGGATAAGAATAAAAAGCTCAGTAAGGGGAACAGAAAGAATGAAAAATGTTAGTTTTTCAAAACAACAGGTAAACCATGAATACATTATCATATGTAACACATTTCACCTTTATGAAGTAGTAAATACTCTTCATTGAATAAAATATCATTATACACCCTTTTGTAACCATAAGATTACCATAAAACCCATATAAAGAACACATAACATATAAAGGTAATGTGGTACATAAACATACTTAAATGGAATAACCATACAGTCGACTTCCACACATATCACTAGATGGAATAGCCATACGGGCGACTTCTATACCCAATGCATTGGAGGTTATAACGTAACCACCCATCCTGGTATTCACGGCACCACCCGTCATATGGTTTATCACATAACCACCCATGAAATGTCCAAGTACCATCATAACACATAAAATATTGAAAATATAATCATTTCACTAAGAAAATTTCATTTTCAATCACAATAAGTAATTTCAAGATATTTAAATAATCAATCCATTTTAAAAAACCATTTAAAAAATTACTTTTGAATAAAAGTGTCTCATAACAATTCGAAGATTTTAAAGAAATTAATATTTTAAAACAATAATTTCCATATAAATAAATCCTCAAAACCATTTTTAAAACATGTACATTAATGATAATTATTTAGAAGAATAAATCTATAAAACATTTAAAAAGATATTTTAGTTAAAGATTTTGTAACAAAATGAGAAACACTTGAATAAAAATAATTGAGGAATAAAATTTAACCAGAACATTATAATATCATGATAATAAAGGGATTCATGATGTAATATGTCAAAGCACATTATATAGACCATATAAGAGGGAATTGGTGCATAAAAAATGAAGTCTCAATGGAAATGTAAATTTAGATGAAATCCCTTATAAGGACGGTATCCTTAAATTAAGGATAAATCAATCTCATAATTATGTGTGAAGAATATAAATACACACAATATAAGTGGATATTAAATTTAAAACAATCAGAGTTTATTCACACATATTCAAAGGATGACATATTAAATAAGTACAAGTTGAACCCAAGGAATCAAAATTGGGTTTAGAAGTTCCCCTGTAAAAATTCTACAGCCTAACAGAATCTCTTTAAAATTAAGAAAATGAGTTGATGAGATAAAAAGGGTATCTCATAAATTTTACATAAAGCTCATGTCAATAAGGATATGTAAGAATATATCCCAACATAATAAGATGTAAATTAATATACATAACAAAAATAAGTCTTTCAAAAAGAGGAGGGTGTAAGGTTCCTTTAACGATTTGGTAACTTACAAAACATATGCCACATGAAAAAATGATCATACAACGAAGATGTATATACTCATAAATGAAATTATATTACACAAAGAGTACAATCATGGTCATTACATACAACACCCAAATGAAAGCACTGGAAAATATAGCATGTATCTCATGGGGATAAAAAGTGAGATGAAAACACCTTACCACGTTGTAATCAATCGAGTAATTTGACACAAAGTTAATAACCACCAAATGAATTATATAATACCATGAATATAATGATAATAATGATAATATACATCAAATGTCAGTATAAAATACACCACATGCAATATATAAGTGGCGAACAGTGGAAATATCATAGAATTAATATTGAGATATGAAATCCCTTGCAAACATTCGGCAGCCTAACAGGGCCACTTAAAAATTCTTAAAATGACTTGATGAGAGTAAGAGGGGTTCTGTCATCATATAAAAATAAAAATTACAGTATGGTGAATATAAAATAACATCCTCTAACAAATGAACATGGAGCATAAAAGAAATGACATAAAATAGAGTATTTGACAAGAATGAGAGAGGTCAGATAACTTACCTCATGTCCGACTTGACTCGATCGTTCCTTAATCTCCTGAATAATAAACTAAAGTAAATTTATACATGATTAAGAACCTTTTTCAAGTTTATTATTCTTTTTATGTAACTTATTACCATGTTATAAACATTATGTAATCATTTAAATTAATAACATTAATTTTGTCGATATTTAGTACTTGAGTCAAAATTGAACACATTATATTTACAAGCTGTCCATGTGGTCAATAGTCCATTATATACAGAATTATATTCATGATTTAAGTATAATATATATCATATATATTGAGTATATACATGTATTTATAATAGTACATAACATTTGGAGGTAAGAAATGAAATGCACCGTTCCTGGAGACGGTAAGTCATACGTATGCATGAACGCTACTTTAATTTCTATTTCTTATTTTAATGTAATTAAAACATAATGATTAATAGGTATATTATAATTCCAGTATAATATAATATATAATATCACTAAATCTAACCTTATACATCCCACATAAGGGATTAATGTGTCACGTCACTTTACGGGGGTGGTAGTCCGCATTTCCTCCAATGAGATTATCGTATTTACCCACTATGGGAACCATAAAGGATTGATATAATTGGGATTTACAGAAGCATAAGGTAATTATTAAAAAAAATATATCATATATAAATATAGTTCCATCATAATAGCCTCCATGGGAGGCGGTAAGATGTAATTGAACAATCATCGTTTCGTGAGGCGTTAATTATCCACCCACAGAAACATTACGTTCTTCATCCATTATATGATGTTGTGTGTAAATTTATATAGAATAAATATCATAGAAATATCCTAGTATATTTTGGAAACTTTATTTGTTAAAAAATAATTGAAATAAAAAGGTTTTTGGGGTTGGAGAAGTAAAATAAAAGAAAACAATTTAAGAGAAACTGTTAACTTTAATTTGGGTAACTCTTTTTGGTTTGAACCAAAGGATGTCTTTAAGTGCCTTATTCCTAAGGTAATTCTTCTAAGAGGAGGATAGGGATATAGGGAGTGTAATGGGGTAGTTTTTGGATGAGACAAATTGCTTGAGAGGTGTAAGGAATTAGTTATAAGTGGTCTCCTTATATAAGGGAGAGGAGGGGCTCTTTAGAAAAGTGTAAAAATATTATTTTATAATATAATGATATTCAGATTATAGGGGTCCAAAAATCATTAAGGTCAAAAAAAGATGAATCATATTCGATATAAAATCATACAATCATAATTGGACATGTTTTGGATAATAATTTAATCACTATAATCTTATTTATTTAAATGATTTATTAATGAGGTAAAACCTGCATCATTATTGTGTCATAAATAATTTAATTTATTTGATGTATACAAATTATAAAAAAATTACCATGATGTAGGATATCTTTTTTTATTTACAAAGAATATATTTAGTCGAACATAGGTCTTATATAACACCATATAAAAATTAATTACTAAAAGATTTTTGTTAATGTCAATTTTGTCTTCAAATTAAATTAATTAATCTAGATTGTCATTTTCACTCCCAAGTGGCTCAATGGGGTCCCAAAATCGACCCAAATATGCCTTTGGTCATTAATGTCTCAAAAAATATGGTTTGGAAAAGTGATAATTTAATTTTTAAATATTTTAATATTCTTTTTACCATGAATTACCCTATTTATCTTTAACCGCGGTAAATAAAATTCAAAAGTTACTATTCACTAAGAATTATTTTCATCTTAATGAACCACATTATTCTTCTTGATAATTACCTTTTATGTCTGATTTTTTAAATTTAATTCACATAACTGGTAAAATTTCTTTTAAATAAAAAAGTCAGTTTTTTTAACTACCACTAAGTGGTTTCACTATTCATCAAAAATTGATGTTTTTCAGAAAAATACCAAAAATTCAATGTATGCTATATTTGAAATTATGAATTCAAAAATGATTTATATTTTTAGAAATTCAAAAAATAGACGTTCCATTAATTAATTTTAAAGTTAATTCACATTATCAAAACAAATAGCGGGTTTTTAAGAAACAATAACTATCAAAACATTGATACTTGTTTACGTCCAATTTCAAAGTGAAATTTATTCCAATGACCAACATTAGAATAAATGTTAAAAATATATTTCAATTTCACTTTAAAACCACTTAAAATGATAATCTAAACATATAAATAAATTATATTAAAAATAACTTTTTAATCAAAATACAATATTTTTCACTATTCATTAAAAATTGATCTTTATCTGAGAAAATCCAAAAATTTACACAAAGTAAATTTTGAGGTCCCCATTATAAAGAAAAATTTTATTTGGTCATATATAATGTATTAATGTGAACAAAACTACATTTAATAATGGTTTTCCATTAAAAGGTGGTAAATCGACCATTTAATGTAAATTATGCTTAAAATTAGATTCATTCACATTTTAAGACTCCAAAATTTATTGGATATAAGTAATTACATTTAAAAAACATGTATGATCATATTGTATTTAGTTTTTTTTATTACCACCAATACAACGGCTAGGAGTTAACGACCATTTAAAATAGTAATATTATACTATTAGTGTGAAACTTAATATTTCCAAGAAACATGTTGTTGTGTATCAGGTACGCTATTAAACATAGAATCCCCTGTAATATAAAATTAATATTTAATTTAAAAATATTAATAAATATGAAAAGTGTCTTATTCCTTATTTATCTGGGATGTTACAGCAGTAGTGTTGTGGCCTTATGACATCATTTCTTTTACAGACTGGTTATTAATAGTTCAATATCAGATTGACAATTTTTGGTGATGAGTGTGGTGTTTCCACAGTGACGACACCAGGTTTTCCTTTGTTGGTGAATAGTAAATCAAGAGGGTTTATCCAATTACTCATTAGTTGGCTATCCTAAGCATCAGTGTAGTGGATGATATGAGTACATAGTTTCTTATTGTTGTGGCAGAGTACGAGCTCATCATTCTTCAATGATGTTATAGGTTTACCTCCGTGTTGGGAGATTGAATTTGTCCTTTACTCATTCCCTGAGACACCATTGACTTCTAAACCATCATATCTGATGACTTCGATAGGGAAACGCAATATAAGGGTGAATTTGGATGCCTTTCATAATAAGGGCTTCGTGTGACCCGGTGTTTCTCCCTAAGAATTCCTAGTGTCTTTTTCCATGAAGCCATATAAGAGATTGAAGTTTTCAATAGACTACTGATGCTTGAACGAGGGGACCACGAAGAACAACTGTCAAATACTAAAGACCAATGACCCCATTTAATCATTGGGGAGGGGAACGATGATTCTCAATGGTTGAACTTATGTCAACACTTTCAATAGTTGATACAGAGTTTAAAATTAACTCCAACATTGAGATTTATATAGGATGGTGTCTAGTATATAGTATTATGTGATGCATCAGGAATCATGTTTGGTTATGTTCCGAGGAAGTGGGAATTAGTGATTGACTATGGTTCATTCCATTTATGTTTGTATGAGAAGACCTACATAACCCATGATATTATGATATTAGTGGTAGTATTTGAACAAATGATGTAGAGACACTACCTAATAAACAAGTGGTTTATCATGTACTTTGATCACAAATGTCTCACGCATAACTCCTCTTAGAAATATAATAACATGAGATAGGAAACATTTCTTCTGTTCCTCAAGGATTATGAATTTGAGATTGTATAGAATACTAGGAAGGGGATCCTGGTGGATGTTTCTCTCAATAGGTTATCTAGATTGTAATTACATAATAATACATCAGGATAGTTGGCCTCATTGCAGTTATCCTTTGTGGATGAAGATGGAGAAGCATACCTCAAGTCAATGGTCTTCACCCCTCCCATCATAATTTTCCTCCTGGAGGCACATCTTGGGTAAACCAACTACAAGACCCTATAGGATAATATGTTCACATAGTGTGATCCTAATGGATATTAAATAGGTGGGGAGCACACCATTCTCTTCAGAGGACATATGATTGTAACAGTTTTGTTTTGTAAGGAGGTTCTGACAGAGATTCATATATATCATATGGTGGTACATCCTAGTGTTAGAAAGATGTAACAAAATGTAAACTGTTAATTTTGGTGTCGAGGAAAGAATTAATGAGTTTAAGAGTTCATCTCTTGATGCCTCAGTTGTCAAAAAGTGATGGTGAAGCACTGAGATCTAGGGGGTTTAGCTCAACCCCTAGAGATTGGTGAATAATGGGTGATATGACACCGATGGAATTCGTAAATTTTTTATCATATATGACCGGGGGGCACTATTCCATCTGGGTGATCGCTGACTGACTCACCATGTCTCCCCACTTCATAGCTATCTGAGTGAAGAGTTCAGTATAGGGTTTGGGATGTCTCTACAATCATTAGATAGTTTGACTCAATGATGTCTAATTGATGATTATTTATTATCATGTTGATTGATTTATATCCTAGTTTTTGAAGCAAATAAATGAGGTGTTTAGGACCTAGTTGTGACGTGCACAGTGTTTCCCCCACCAACGTATAGCTAGGTAGAGTGGACCACTCATGTTCTAGATGACATACAGTTAGCATACAAGTTTGACTGTGGACATATTTGAGAAGATCACCTAAAACTAATGGTGTTTTTTTTAAAAATAGCCACCATTCAACCATTTGTGTGTAACCAATTGAGTATCTACATAGGCAACCCTATAGGTCACCGATTTAATGGACTGGCCAAGAGTTATAGCACTCATTAGCACGAAATTGGTGTCAACTACAACAAAGAATGTAAAGATCATCCTGGAGCTGATAACGACACCATGTAGCCATCAGAAGACTATTGTTGACAAGTGATAGAGGACATTAATGTTTTAGGAAGGAGGTCATGCATTCTTATAGTTCTCACCATGACATGGGTTAAAGAGATTTATCCAGGCCGAAAATTTATCTCAATGTTCATAAAACCTTTTCATATATTCCATATAGTAAATGAGGTGGAATACCACTTATCTTTTCCCTCATAGTTTGAGTGAGTACATTATGTCTTCCAAGTGTCATAGCTATAGAGGTATGTACATGAATCATCGCATGTCATTGACTGGGGGGAGCTATCCATTGAGGATGGAGAGACCTCTTCTCAATTACCTAGTGTAGATGAAGGATCAATAAGATAAGATCCTTCCTGGGTGATAGATTCTATTAGTACAAGTCTGGTTATAACACAAGAATCTGTAGTAGAGTACATGGGGCCGGTATACTCATATTCATGCTCAGTACCATAATCTTTTTAGAATGCCTTGTTTTGTAATTCTGATTATATAAATCCAATTGGTGGAGATAATATAACGTTTTTTATTTTACATGTTTTATTTTTAGTTGTTATTTATATTATTTATGAGACAAGGTGTTGAGACATCATGGGATTTTGAGGCTCGTGTTCCCAGAACAATATTTGAAAAATACTTTTATATTAAAATAAGGTGAGTATGCTTTTGATGAAAAATTACAATAACACCAAAATGACTACCTAAATAAAAAATTTGAGAATGTTTTTGAATCAAAAAGAGTATCATTAACTTAAGCACGACAGAACATTTTTTGGTGAGGTTCATTTGGGAAAAATCTATCATTTGCATAAAACAAATAAAATAATTAAATAATTTTATTGATGTAGAATCACATCGTCAAGTTTATTTATATGTATCCTTATATTATAATTACAGAGTTACCCACATAACCCTAGAACTTTAGGAAGATCATGGAGAGATATATTTGGGTATCTTTTTGGACGAATGATGATGGATCATGAATCAGAGATCGAAACACATCTATTTTGAAGTATATCACCATAAAATGCTTCACGTATGTGTTATTCATCATCGAGCAGTCCAAATTGAGGTACTGTGTATGTTTAAATTGTTTAATTTTCTAATTATTAATTTTAGTGATGATCATAAATCAATCGATGGAATGACTTGTTTTTGAATTGATCGCCTTGTGAAATGGGATTATTGCAGGGTTTATTTGGGAGAATAAATTTTAATATATTCATTTTTTATCTTATGGAACATATAGATGCTTACATAGATTGATCGAGCTTCATTCCTCTATAATTTTAAATCTTTTATCCCATTATTCATCATTCTTTATAGGTGTTCTTTGTTTTCCCTGTGACTCATCTTTTCCCAAACAATCAATTGAGGTGGACAGGTTTCTTGGCATAAGGATCTGATATCGTAGATCTAGGATCAACATAGAACTGTGGAGGAGTGATGATGGATATATATAGAATTAGATAACAGATTATTCTTCATTATTATTTTTTTCCATTGTTCATCTTGAAGTGGAGAACGATGGATTAGTCATATTTACAAGAAGATCTGGAGATGGAATGTGTTGTCCGATGATGGAAAGGAAAGTTTGATTATAAATCATTGATATCTGGTTAAATAGACTTCCATATCAAATGTAGATCATTGGTAGGGATGTGTAGAGGATGAATAGTAGTTCGGGAAAATATCGAAGAACACGGTGTTTAATCCGAGATTACACTATGTGTGGTGCCCCATGGCAACAGTGCTTGGGTTTGGATAGAGTTAAGGATCACATGATATGTGACCCCTATTACATGACATATGTCCCTCCACAAAAAAACATTTTGTGTAATCTGGGGAGTAAACAGAAATGGGGAATAATAAACGACTAGATGGCACTCTGTGTATATAAACACATACATGGCATGGTTTTGAGTGACCGATACACGGTCATGAATTTGGTACACAGACATGGAAAGGTGAAACAAGAATATAACCACATGTCTCTTCAAATTATATACCCATCCTACATTCCCTTTATTTTTAGACTAACTTTCATATGAGTATTACTAAAAGGGTATGACTTGGGATAACCAGATATGACGATTACCCAAAGGTATATTATATGTAATCCCACCATGATTTCTTATGGATATACATTTTCTTTGTTTGGATCAGTATTGGTTGATTGTGTTACCCTATTCCTTTTCCATAAGGGTAAAATGCAGAATTACATCCACACCACTGAATTATAGCCCCCTCTAGAAGAAAATTATCAAATATAGTTGTGATGACACTCTATGAGACTAGAGTGTGATCCTCAATCATCACTATTGTTGTTTGTGGAATCAGTGTAACCTCACGAAGCAGGGAATTGTTCCTCCCTATGGTGGACCTCATCAATATTTCTTATTGAATCATTATCATATAATCCCTTACATAGTGGTTTGATCTAGATTGGGTTTGTGGTGTCCCCCCATTTTTTTGGGGATGATCCCCTATCAATTCATAATGGTTTGTCAATATTGGGATTGGGGTTTCCCCCAATAATTATTGGTGTGCACCCTATCTATATATTAAGGTGTATCAAGATCATGTTTGTTGTGTCCCCCTACGGTCATGGGAATGACCCCATATCTATGTATTTTAGTATTCATAGACCAATTCCTTCAATTTTTTTCAGGGCCTGAATGAATTGGACCTCTGGGTATAGTGTCTTTGATGGAGGAATTTCTTGATTCCTAAGATCTACTAGAATGATTGATTCTTAAAACAGAATCTTTATCATGGAAATTGGTTATTAATAACTGAAGGGTGGTGTATTTCTTGCGTATATACGGGTTTTTTACTACATGTATCAGTGATACATTGTTACATATTATATTGAGCTGGATATACTTGGTGCATCAAAATTACACTTTTTTGAGTGTCATACTGAGTATTGTTATACATACCCTTTAATGAGATTTGCATACACATGTCTTGCCTTCTATAAACAATGGCCATATTGAATGTGTGATACCAGGATTTGGATTAGGTGGAGGATTACTAGAGTTAGATAGACTGAGGTGTTTACCAGGAGTTTACCATTGGCTTAGTCATCTCCCTTGGATGAGGCTCGACTCTATATAGTTTTATTGAGACTTTTTTAAAATATATTGTTGTTGTGGGACATTATTTGGACATGCATAAACTCTAATTTATTCAGATTTTACTCGGGTTGGGTGATCATAGATTTTTGCAGGAATTATTTTAGTTTTTTTACATTTTAGCATTATGTTCCTTGGATATGTGTGTGTGTGGCAATTTTAGGATAATGCCACCCATTTTTGTGATATGTGTATATAGTGTTGGTTCTTATCCATTGGCCTATTAAAGGCAGGATTGGGGTAGTCACAACATTGTATTCTCTCATATGGGTTATGAAAATAACATTTCCAGGTGGTAGTATATGAACCCCAAAATAAATCAGTGGTAAATATGGAATATGTCTACCCTAAAAGAAAAGTGCGACTACAAATCCCTTACCTTAAGTCATGACATCCAAAGTACTCATTAAAACCAGATTTATAATAAACATATGTTTTATTATAAATATATTACATAACCATAATCATATATATATAATAATAAATAATTTATTTAATTATAACCTTTCATTACCCATTAATTAACAATTCGATTTTAAAATAATGTTTTGGGTAATAATTGCTTTATTTTTCATTTGTGTTTTGGTGTCGTATTTTTTTCCTTTTACATTTAACATGGATAAATTATCATTAGAGTTTTATTAATGATATAAATAACATATATAATTATTATACATGAATTTATAACAATAGATTAAATTTATAGATTGAAAATAAATTAGACCATTCATTGAGATGGTAGGCTATACGTATACATGAAAAGAATGTTTCCATTTTTGTGAAAAAATGAAAATATGGTTCTCACTAATATAATTTTTAAAAAAATATCACATGTTTTATTGAAACTAATTGAAATGAAATATTTTATTTTTTAAATACGATTTATTATATATATATATATCCTATGTTTTTTGAAAATTATTTTTAACACATTTGTTTGTAACACACAAAACGTCATTTTAACCATAATTATAGTAATACTATTGTATTATTTTTACTAATATTTATGCCCTAAAATTAATTTCATCATATTTTAAGATATAAATTATATATATTCTGTTTATTTAATCCATTTTAACAAATTATATTTAATATAATGGTATAAATTAATTTATAATTAAACCCACTAATGTGATAGAAAAATCTTTTTCCAATGATAAATGTATCTTATGTATAGATACTTTTAATATAAATATTTAATATAAAATTTATTTCAATGAGAAAATTTTGATTAATAAAAATAATAATTTACTAATTTTAATTTTAAAATCATATTAAAATAAATTTTCCTAATAAATAATTTAAATAAAAATGTAGTTTTTAATAAAAATAAAAAATAAATTATCTTTTCATCAAAAAAAATATTCATTACAGAAAACTCTTAAAAATTTATCAAATATAATTTTTACACGTAAAATTAAAAAATTAATTTCAGTTTTTAATATAAATTTTCAAAAAGACTCCTTTTTGAATTTATTATTTTTTCCTGAAGATGAATAAAAAATGGGATATTTAATTTTCAAAACAAATAAATACTTGAATTATAAATATATATTATTATTTTAAAACATTTATAGATAATTTCAAATTATTTTTATTCTAATGCATTCCTCCATTTTGACTAACAAAAAAAATGTGCATTTTATTATAATAACATAAATACTAAATCATGATACATTAAAAACATAGTGTTTCTTGTAATGTAAACTATCTCAATTTTTGATTTATGTAAAAAATATTTCATAAAAAGTCATCATGGTAAATACCGAATGAGGGGAATATTAATGTATTGAATTAAATTGAATAGTATTTTGTGGGTAATTTTGGTTTCGGTTTTTATATTATTATAAAATACATATAGAAGCTTTGTATTTTATTTTAATATTATTTATTTAGGTCAATAATTGTTAATAATTCCACCATAGAGAGTGTGTCCTTGTTTAGGTAGAAATTTCCATTTATGGATTTTAAAAAATTATTGATAATTTCTAGAAATTATAAATATTAATAATTTCTTTTAGTCACATACATAAAGGGATGATATGGATAAAATATTTACTTTTTTTAGGCGGATGAAAACATATTGTTTCCAATAAAAATTATTTATAAAAAAATTAGGGATATCATCATTATAAATTATAAAACATGAATAATCTATTAAAGTAATATAGTTATAAATATGATTTTTATGATAATGTTTTGGGGGTAATAAGTTGATGTTTTAATTTACACCCATGGTTCTCAAGTATTTGTTGTAATCTAAAAAATCAACTTATGTAATTATGTAAGAATCATAAGCTAACCCTTGGGATTTAACCCACTTATGATGTCTTATATTTATGATATGCTATTCATGATCTTATTTTAAACTTATTACTTATATGTTTATTTACTAGAGATGGATTGCTTTATAAATGGGGAGTACTTTCTTATTTAATAAATCATTAATATACAATGCTGAGTTTATAATTAGAATATTTTTTGAAAGTATAAAACACTTGTCACATCATCATAGGTTTAGATGATTTGTAATTTAAGTATAAACTCATTTTTTTCAAATGGGGGGATGTTTGTCTAGAAGTGGGTGGAATTATTAAATCATTATCTCAAAATGATTTTTATAAGTGGTGATTATATAAATGGTATTACTATAATATGTGAAAAATTTACACTTTGAGAGAGTGGGTGAAATGGTCTGTACATTAAATTAACATTTGTAGAAATAATATTTTTCAATATTCTTTTATTTATTAGATAAGGTGAATTCCTTTTATTATTTATCAGCCTATATGAAACCATGAGACTATAAATTAAACTGAATAAAATTTAATTCTAGTGTTTTTTTCATGGTTTCTATAGCTTCTCATTATTTTTTTGTGGTTGTGATTCCACGTTGAAATAATTAAATCTGGAAATTTATTATAAATTAAGAGGAAACATGGATATTCATCATTACAAATTTTTTTTCTCCTAATGTATCAAGATATTCGATACATTTATAAAAATGTAATATATATTCTCAGCATAAAAATTATTCCTAAAATTAGAGATATATTTCATAGTGTTTTTGGATTTTTATTTTTCACCATGTGAGAATCTATATAGAAGAGTCACATATTTATTTGTACATATGTCAAATATATTATCGTTAATCTCTACATCATTTTTTGGTTATTTGTTCTTTTAATATCATCTATTTTCACTCTTTCATCATTATGATAAAAATATCTCAATAAGCCCTATGTGTAGAAACTAATAAACATTACGCTTCTTTTATTAATCTTTTATTCCATGTTACAAGACTATATGATTATTCCAAATTCAGTTTAAAATGTATCCAAATTGAAATAAGGGTAAACAATATTGAAATTGACCTACATGATCCCAAATATATAATAATGATTAAAATATGATTAATAAACAATAAAATTATATCCAACATAAGAATAAAAAAAAGAATGAATTTATTTTCTCAAGAGATAAAAAATCATTTCCAATGTAGAATTTAATGGTTTTTATTCTTTCTATTTCATCATTTTTATCACGATTATATAGTATTTGAAAAATATTGTACAATATTATACAAACATTATTCAACAATTTTGCATCCATGGAAATGTATACGTAATTGTTATGTAAAACTCATATATAGCCTTATTTAATATATTGAAATCATAAGTGAATATTAAAATGATTGGTTTATTATTACGTAGACACAAGTAAACCCTTATGTTTTTCATGTTTATAAACTTCACGCAAAGATAGAGTTTTTAAATATTCGTATACTAATACTAAAACACAAGATAACTTATAAATATAATTCAGAAACTCAACTTTAAAATAATTGTTTCTACTTTTTTCTAGTCATACGGAACATATTTAATTGGTAAAAATTCATCATAATAATTATTTTTTCACTAATAAATTAATTTATTTCATTCTAATCATCAAGTTTTAGGCCCTTTACATTTACTCATTTCTCAAATCCTATGAATATTAACCTATGTGATCCCATTTAGCCTAATCAATTCTGAGACATCCCTGTCATTTCTGTCATCCATTCAAACTGACACAAAATTTATTCATCTTATTCTAATAATCCAGGTTGGTCATAAAAGTTATAATTTAATAACAATTCATTATATAGAGTCTTATATTGTACATGTTCTCAACTAACACCTTAAATAGACAACCCATGCCGCATACATCTCTAAAATATCCTCTTTAACAAAAAATAGATCATGATCTTAGAAATATTATTATTATATCTTAATATCTCCATTTCACACCATATTCGAATTTTATAGGATTTTATTGTGTAATTTATATAATTATAAAATATATGAAAAATATATAATTTTAAAAAAGCATTGAATCACATCTCATCAATGATTCATCAATTAATAAACTCTATGTCTATGTGAGTCTTCTTCTTATATAACACAATAGTAATATCTAATAAAAAACGATTTTCAAAGACTCATCTTTGAATTTTTAAACATTTTGAACTGAATAAGATAATTGAATCCTAATGGATTCTCATCCTCGATCCCCTATCTAAATTTAATGAATCTTCTCCTGGAATTAATATTTAACACTATTCATATTATTTATCCACTTAAATATTATCAATAAACACATTAAATGATTTTAAACAATATATATGGAATTCATAGAATCCATAATATTTCCCCCCTTGAATAATTGATGACCTTTTAGGAATCATAATAACATTCTCTTCTATATTAATGAAGACACTAATCCAATTTAAAAATTTCAAGAGGATGATTTCCATACCACAATATTTTATTGATAGATGTTTAAAATACATCATCAATTACTTATTAAATATTGAATCCTTCATATACTATTTATCAAATAATACATCTATTAAATACATGTAATAAAACAATTACAACTTCAAAATTTTACCCATAAATTTATCACCTATGAAATAATCATTTTTTCCAATATGAATTAAAATCAATCCCCAAATTCTGTAAAGATAATGAATATTTGTTTTTTGCCTAAAAAAAATGTATCCAAATAAGTGCATCATCTCTATCATAATTATCTTAATCCATTATTTGATCCCTTGAAATATGATCTTCTAGGATAATTATTTACACCATGAACACATAAATAATGTGAACTATATAACAATTTAGAAAATTGATTCATAGTTTCAATGTTATTCATATTATGCAATTTCTCTTTCATTCACTATAAAAGTTGAACTATAATCCATCATCATAAAGTTTTTATACAGTCATTATTTTGTAATTCTATACATAAATAAATAATTTATTTCTTGCCTAATACTTATTATCAATATTTTTTAATAAAAAACTATTAGCAAGAGTGAATTATATTTCATAAATATGTAAAATAATTTTGTATCATCTGTAATCCTTTCAATTATTTTTATGGTATGAATGATTGCTATCATAAAATATATAAGAACTCTTTTGATGGATTCATATATAAAACTCCATAAATTCATGATCATTTATTGATTTTTTTTCTCAAAATAGTTCTAGTTCCCTTGAATATCCTCACCTCATCATAAATTATAGTAATGAAATTTTATTAACAAGGTTTATTTGGTTAAACTGTCTATAAAATTCATTTAATAACCAGTTTTTTTAAACATACACTTATTAATTATCTTTATATAAATATATATATATATATATATCGTATTTCAATTACCAAAAAAATCATCCTACATTTCTAAATATAAATATTATTAAATTATCCATTGAACCAAAATATCCTTAAAATAATAATGTATGAATAAAAATCAAGTGAATCTTTTAATAAAACAAAAATCATTTTAACAATATCATGTTACCTGTAATTCAAGGAATTTTTTCCAATATAGTATCAGGTTCCATTAATAAAAAATACCTTCTATTATTTCATAACTAACTCGACGTTTTATTAAAATTTGTTGTAAAAATTCTCTCCCAACCATTAGAATATTTTTTTATTAAAGGTATCATTTATAGATAAATATATTTCTATATTTATTCATATTGAGAATGAAGAACCACTTTATTCATATATAGATAATTTTATTCCTTTAATTTCCAAAAATAAATGATTAGGATCCTTTTTAGTATAGTTTATCAATAATTATTATTTGACCATTTCCATTAGAAGACACAAAAAGTATATTACTCCCAATACCAGTTTCTCCGTCTTCATTGAGAAACATATCAACGGTGAATATAAAATTAATTATATGATTCATATAATTAATCAAAATTTATAGAGTTGAAAAATGTTAAATATCATTTTTTATTCTATTATCAAATAATCCTTAATTAATTATCTTTTTTACTCTAATTTAAACCTTCATGTTTTATAATTATCTACAAACAAATAATATTTTCAGTTATAAAAACATAATCAAAACTCATGGTTTGATATAGTTTCATTATATTGTTATTATTATTATTTATATATGTTATCATTAATATTATACACTTTAATATGTAATTCATTGTAAATTTCATCTAAAATAAATTTTTCTCTTGATCTTTAATTTATTTACCACTTGATAATTCTTTATTAATAATTTTTCCTTTTAATATCTTCACGTTGGGTTTATTTAATTTACATTCATTACATTTATTATCATTATTATTTAAATAATGTATTAAGGAATTTAGTTTTATACATTTTATCTTATTTAATATCAAAACACTCTCCTTGATAAAATCAATCACTTTGGTAAACTTATGTGTATTTATGTACCAAAATATCAATATAGAGTCAATTTCAATATCACCGTCATATTCTTATAACATAAGATATATTTTTACTAAGTGTATAATTGAATAATGAGAACAACACATAAAATATATTCCATTATAATTATATTTTAATTTATAAAATTTAATGATATAATTAATACAATCCTTTAGAATATATAGATTACATTTTCATTTTTTGATTAAAAATTTTTAGTGACAAGGTTATTTATATATTTTATTATTTTTTAAATATCATATTATATGTCATAGTTTACATTTAACATTTTAATATTAATTTTCTCCTTTATTTTCTATTATTTAGTAAATATTTTATTAAAATAACAAAATGTATATGCATATATATCTCAATATTATAAAGCTGATAGTGAAAGATCAAACCTCTACTGCATAATTAAAAAAGGGTTATTGATAACAATGAAATACTATAAAATAACTCTAAATCATATTATAATACATGAGATTGTATTACATCTAGTAAATAAATCATTCACTTTTTTTTCATCAAGAATATGAACATCTAAAACAATTTCCCAATAAATCTACAGATTTTCCATTCGAACATTTTTTCACATTTAATAATTTCATTCCACTTTTTTGATGTACATTTGGAAACCATGATTCCCAAATCTTTAGAGAATTCATTCAATAATATTTCACCTAATATAAAATTTAATTCATAGACATTATTCTAAATATATTTATTTTATACCATTTTAAAAGTTTTACCTTTATCCATTGGTATATAAGAAATAGTCACCAAAATTAAGAACATAAAAATATCCGAAAAAATTACATAATCATCCACTTTTTACATGTGGAATAATGTTTCAAATATAATTTAATAATTACATTTTCAGGAATTCAATTTATGTGGTACATAATAATCAGAAATAAAAAATAAATATAGAAAATTAAATAAATAATATAGTGCATATGTTGTAAAAATAAATCAATGAATAAATCAAATCATGACTTATCAAAAAAAAGTATGATACCTTGTGACATGTCTATAAACAAAAATGTGGAACTAATTTTATTAATATCCCATTTTATTAATAGAATATATCTAACATACATTTATTAATTATACTATTAAAAATTGTTGATTTCTAAACACTCAAACAATAAGATAATATAAAAATATTCTACTTAATCAAACATGATGATTTACAAGGATCACTACTCCAAATGAGTATAAATCCAATTTTTCCCTCTTAAAATATTTTTATTCTTTTATTAAAATATAAGAAAAAAGGTAAAGGGGATAATGTTTTACCCCAAAAGTATATGTCTCACGAAAGAATTGGTTTTTCTATAGAGTGATAAAAATGTAATGTTGGTTCAAATAATTAAATCCATACTATGTATTATTGGGATATAATTAATATTATTATCATCTATATGATAATATTTACAATAAATAATTCTCTTTCATCCAAATTCGTTCATACATAGTGTTAGGACCACATAAAGATATGATCATCCCTAATATATGGTGAATTAGTGTTGGAGATTTTTCCTTCCAAAATAATTTTTAATTTATTTTCCTCTTAGACCAGTTAGAAATTTTTTATCCTTGATCACATTAATTTCTTTTATTCATTAGTACACACCTTGATTTTATATATTATTTTAAAGGAAAAAATTTCAATAAGAACATCAACTCCCTAGTGTTATTAAAAAAGATCCTAGATCATTAATGCCACTATAATGAGATAACTATTACAGTTAGTCAACTAGAAAATAATCATGAACCTATATAGTGGTACCCTATATATTATAGGGGGTAGAAAAAAATATATGTTCCTGGACTACTAATATCTTATTCCAACTATTCCACCTTATAAAATTATTATTGTTCATATATAGATACTCTTCATCTTCCTGATATATGTGGAAACATAAAAAATATCATTCAAAATATGTGAATTTTGTTGAATCTAGAAATGAATAATTATTATTATATTCCTATAACTATTACATTTATAGTTCCATGTATGATACTCTTCATATTATTCGCATTCGTGTGAAAAAAATATGAACAACACTCTCTTCACTTATTCCCTCTTATCATTCTACTTCTTCTTCATTTGGTATAATATATATCAATAACACTCTCTTCTCTTCTCTTATCTTCTTCTTTATATTCTTATTTTTTCCGATTTATAATGTACAATAAAAAATGAATTGGTTGTCATATAAAATGTAAAAATCATCCTTATTTATGTGAATTACTATTGTGAGATCATTATATTTTTCTTTGATTCCAAAAAAATATTCTCCTTGGTTATTGTATCGAATATCCAACATCATCATCTTTAATAAAATTAAATATAGATATAAATATAAATACTCCATAAATAAATTATTTCATTATCTATTATTCATTTTTGTGTTTAAAAAACTTTTTAAATTCAATATTTGGAATAATACGTAATAAATAAATACAAATCCTCTTCAATCAATGGGATCATCCATTGACATGGTTGAAAATTCCAAGACTTGTAATATAATAATGAAAACAATATATATTTCAAAAATATAAAAAATAAGTAACATTTAATATAAAATAAATTTATTACCCTTTTCATCATTCTTATTTGTTTTAATTTATAATACGGTATGAATTTATACCCAAAAATAGATTTCAATAGACAAAAAAATATCTGTTTATCTACCTTCATCTCTTCGTGATAATCATATGAAATTATAGAGGTATATAAATATCAATTATTGTATAATGGGGTTTCATTAATTTTTTCAAATAATAAAATACAACTTTCCTTCAATAGAAATTCCAGAATCATGAATTTATTATAATGAAATTTATATCAATGTAATGTCACTACACCTGGAATTGGTTATTTATTTATCCTGTTTTCTGTGAATGTTTTTCTTTATTAATTTTTTTATGATTAAATATCTAAATAGAATAGAAATTCATTATGTTTCATGCATTTTTTCTTGATAAATGCACCATTTTTTTCATCAAATTCATTATTAATAAAAACCTATAAATTTTTCCTATAATTAAAATTATGTCTATCTAACCAATAATATTATAAACATTTATCAATGGAGAATATGGTGTAAAAATCCTTGATAAAACATGGCACAATGTTTCATAGATCTCAAACACTCCTCCTACCCACCTAACTATATACATTATTCTTCACCAAACATGGTATCTTCTTTTTTCATGGTCGATCCATGATTTTGTACTAAATTTGATAAATTTAATAGTTGTTCTAAATCATTACATGATTTATTTATATTAGTATATTTTCCAGTCAATCTAGTTGAACTTTTAGTTAAAATATATGATCTTGTGGTCGATCTGTTGGTCATTTCGAATGATTACTTTCTCCAAAAAATTTATGGTCAATCAAATATCGTCATATGGTTTGTAAAAGTGTGATAATGTTGTTAATTTTTTTATTGTAAAAAAATTTTGTGCCCTTGTAAAATAATTGAAAACATGACACATAATACTTTTTAGTTCTAATAATTAAATATTCTAAATAATGGGTGAAGGTAATCTCATGATGAGGCTATCTAACACATAACATCTCTAAATTATTGAAAATATTAATAATAACTTCTTTACCCTTATCCAATGATTGTGATAACCCATTTTTAGTGAAGAACAATTAGACACACCATAATATTATGTGCAGTACCATGTGTTCACCATGAACCACTTGTGTTCCACCCACGTGTGTGTATTCCTATATGTGTATATACTTTCACAAATAATGATCCTTCTCCATTATTTATGAATGTACTGAGTTGGACTCTATATAGTTGATTGTTTCAGTCATAAATAATGTTTAACTTTTTTATTGTCTATCTTGGGGAAAAGATTTTTTTACTAAACTATTATTAAAAAATTTTAAATTTTTTTAATTATAATTTCCTATCAAATTTCATCATGAAATATTTTTTCATGGAACACATAAAACCAAAAAATTTATTTTTTTCATGAATTTTATATGAATATTTTAATCTATACCAATTAGATTAGACCATTAATATTCATAGATGTTTCATTCATCACATGGAGACTCATTTCCAATATAAATGAAAAATCCATATGAAGTAATTTATCATATCCATTCACATATATCCTCAATGTTAATTTTTCATTATTAAATTATTTAATTCCCAAAAATGTATTTCCTATAAAATAAATACAGCAAAGAAAAAGTGGGATCAATAATATTCTAGTTTTATTTTCTATAGCAATAATTTCTCATTGTTACTTTAATAAGTTTCATCACATATGTTCTCATTAATTTTAAATACATTAATTAAAAATATCTCCATCATAATGAAACAAAATAATATTTACATGGTAAAAGGGGTATAAATTGATACACAGAAAATTTAAATCAACCATTTCACTCTAACTCTACTAGATTCATACATAGTGGAGAAAACAGAAGGGGTTTATCTACCAAAAAATCATTCCCTTAAAAAAATATACGAAACAATATGAGAACTAAAAATATTAGGTTAAATGGATGTTAAAATTTATTCTAGGAATAGAAAAATTATAGATAATAATTAGTGTAAAATATTCTCATTAATATTATACTAAAACACCTTAACTCACTTCATAAATATAGGTTAATATAATTAATGTACAAATTGCAACATTATCTACATTGATTCTTCTTCATCAATTAAATTTATGTAAGATCCTCTTCTTCGTCGATGTATGAACATATATAAATTTTTGTTTCAAAATCATGTTTTTTCTTAGTGATATGTTTCTAGTGAGTATGAGGGTCCTTAGGGTAGTTTTGGGGTTTCATCACATTAATCTAAGGTAAACCAATGCAACCTATCAAAGGGGTGCAGTTGGACCATAGTTGAGTAAACTATGAATGGTTGGATTACAAATCGTGGGACCTTGGGCAAAGTAATATCTCATTATTGTAACATGGTTTTTATTTCCTTATGGGACTACCTTAGTAAAAATTTTCCTCAAACCCTCATGGAATGTGCGTGTAACATTGTTTACACATGGTTGGGAAAATAATGCAGGTAATCCATGCATCCCCATAAAAAGTAAATTATAACCATTTCCCAAATATGTAGTTTTAGATATTCCCCTGATTTTCTTCCCCACTTCTCCATTTGAAACGCTAGTGAATAATAAACCCCTCAAATATTCCCAGGGGTGGATCGTATTTTATTTTTGTCCATTTGAAGTGTTGTTGGATACAGATCGATGATCCGAGTATGTCGAATCTTCAACATTGTTTTATTTTACTTATTATAGAATGTAGATGTTTACATCCTTATCTGAATCCCTAAAGAAATTTTCCTAATGGATATAAGATTATGGATTCTATTTAGTGCTCAATTCAGTATCTAATTAAAATTATATTATTTCATACTTCATCAGAGTTGAGGTAGGTGGTGTACAAGTTATATCTCATGGTTTTTTGATAGATTTCTGCATAATAACTTGTGTTATAGGTTTTCTATTATTGTGAATTTTGTTCCATTGATAGGATTTTTCGAAATGGTAGAATAAATGAATAATTATAACCCTCATGATCTCTGTGGGATTCATTGAATATTTTTAGATTTATTTTGGATCACCCATGGGTGCTCTTATATTCAGGTCGTTGATAATGTTAACATTAAGCCTGAGATAGGCATATATTGGTATAGATCCCATGATTACAAGGTTGAAATTTTTGTTTAAATTATAAATCTTATGAATAGAATTTATTTCTAGTTATGGCTAATGGAATAAGGGATCATATGACAAAATTTGAAAATGGAGTAAAATGGATTAGTGTGAATGAGTCATATAGATCATGGGAATTGGAATGGAAATGATATAGTCGATTAATACATATGAAATGGTTAATGTCTAAAAGGATGAATTCATGGGTATTAATGTATATGTTTAATGGGTTAATGTATGGAAATTTTTAAACATTCTACATGGGTTAATGTATGGAAACTGTTGAAAATTTTAAGTTGGTTAACAAATTGAATGTGTTGAATATGCTGAATAGGTTAAGAAATGGTAAAAGGGAAATTGGTAAAATGGGTTATTTCAATTGAATTGTAAATGTGATAAAGGGTTAAAGAATATTTATGATTTATAATCTAAATGAAATTTGATATATTTAAGTTATTCCTAGTGATTTTTATGGTTTTTTATTTGGTATATGTGGAAAATGGATCAATAAGAATGTTCATGTGGGTTGGTAGTGTGGGTATTGGGCATGAGGATCTAAACCCAAATGTCAGGTTAGACTGGGGATCTAATCCACACCCCATAATATAAGGGTTAAATAAGGGTAACAAACCTATATACTTATAACAAATGTGTTTGGTGAGGCTATATTAACCAAGGATCCAAGGTAATTGAGATGTAAAGGGTATAGAATGCGTATCAATATAAGGGTGGGGAACATGATTTTTAACAATATTATTAGTAATTCCTGGAATTATGCAAATTTTTTATAATGAAAATTCCTAACCATGGAATATTTAATGGAAATCAAATAACATATGAGGATCAACTAAATGATAAACATAGAACTAATGTTGTAAATTTGTAATGTAAACATTGTTACTTAATAACATAAGAGTTGTTTTTCTTTCATGTTATTTATTTACTTCTTGTATCCACTATCTATTTAGATTTGATATTATTTAGACCATGTTGGTAGTGGATTACTATGTTCTACTCACACCCATATCCATCCACCATTGGGTACATGAAGATATTTCATGGTAGTGGGTAAGGAAAATGGAAAATTCCCATTGATAGGTTGTTGAGTTTGGATTGGGGAGTGCATGGTTGGGGATCCAGACTTTGAGTCATGACCCATTTTGACAATTAAGATGTTGGTTTTTTTTGTTTCCTGTCACTCTTTGCAAAATTATTATGACATTAAATATTTATTATTTGTCAGTGGTTTGTATTCCCTTTAGGGATGCTTTGGTAATGCATGTGTCTGGTTATTTGTTCCTTCCTTCCTTCATTTGATTTTTTATCAATAGCTGATTTTTATGGTAAAGAAGATATAGTGTCCCCAAATTATTCATTAGACCGTCACTTATATTCAACTTCCTTTGGAATATAGGAAAGCATGCATATGGTTGTGTGTTGACATGCCTCAGAGAATCAGTTTAGTGGATTTTGTGGCAAGGATGATACAATTTAGTATTAGAGCGATTCTTTTTCAGGGTCTTAATATTTGTTATGGTAGATATGTGGTCAATATGTATTGTCAATTACCAATGATATCTTTCTTGGGAGTATCTAACCCATTTATGAAGGAAAACCCATGTAACCCAAGGTGGGATTGTGGTTTGTGTTTTGTGTATTTATTTGTTACATGATATTTCACAACTAGGTGATGCGCATGGTGTGTGATGTGACTATTTTAAGATATTTTTATCATTGATGGAATGAAATGAGGTTATTTATTATTACATCATAATATGATCCTCCATATATATTTAGAATAAATAATGATTGGAACACACAAGATGGGTGTTTGGGACATGAAGGGTTGGATGGATTTTATATTCTTAAAAATTTGAAGATAATTGGGTATTACAAAGATAATGAAAATGTGTGAAAATTAATAATGTAAAGGAGTGGTTTTATGATTATTCTTAATAAAGGGGAATAAATGAGTTAAATTGTTAGTTTTAATGAGTTTTTAATTAGTTCAAAATGGTAGTTTTAACAAACATTAAGGATAGAAAAGTTCATAAGGAATAGTGTTTTTTGTTATAAGTGGGACTATGGTTTTGAAATTTGTCTAATGAATTATTTTTTTCATGGTATGTTGGTTTACCCATGTCATACATGAACTATAGTAGGTATGGTTGAGGGTAGTGTACTCGGTGTGGTGATTTTCATTGGGATATTATGATAATGATGAGTGGTTATCGATAGTGAATATACATATTTTATATAAATTATGGAATATTTTTGGTATATGAACTAAGATTCAGGATTGGAATTACAGGAATATTCAACCATTTCTACATGTTCTCTTTGGGAAACAAGTGGAAATCACAATATATTCTCCCCTCGAACATTTTTAAGAAGTTCTAGTAGTTCAGTGTAATCATTGAGAGGAGTAGTTCTTGGAGAATATTGCTCATTTTATAAAGATGGTGGAATGGGACCTTGGGAGGCGTTTTCAAGTATGTTTGATCTGACCAATGATTTTTAGTTTCAACACCCTCTATTTTTTTCGGAGATGGTGGATCAGATAATACAGAGTTTTTGATAGAGTCAAAGCAGAAAATTTTGGACCACATTGAGACAAATATAGATAAAAGAGTCAAGTTGGAAGTGAACATGTTGTGGGGATTATAGAATAGTTGGTTTCATATCATGGTTCAAGGCTAGTAGAATGATGGTATTCAATAGAATGAATTCCAAGAAAATGTTCTGGAACACTTTTACATGAAAACCCAAAGGAAGGAGAGGGATGTGGAGTTTATGAGGTTATACGAGGGAATGAAGATAGTAATGGATTATACATGTCATTTCTTGTAATTTAAATTCATTATTTTGGGTTTGGTAGGAGACAAGTTCTTGAGGAAAATAAATTTCTATGTTATGCTTAGACAAGATATTAAGTATCTGGTAAACAAAAATCATTTAAACTTATTTTAGAAGTAGTGGAGTGGGCCCTTATTTCATAAGGAAATTCAATAGAGGCTCTAGGAAGTGTGTTTATGTATCAAGTTTCACGTACCAATGGTATGTCATAAGATAGAAATAATAATTATTTCATAAATTCTCATCAGTTTTAACATGTGGATATTGTTCTAGAGATACGACCAACCACATAGAGTTTTGATGATGAGTATTTATTTTAGTGTGTACTTCTAGGACAGATGCGTGATCAGTGTCTCTAAACACTAGTATAGTGAAGAAAATGTGGTAGGATGGGGTTTGTGAATAGGTTTTTCATGAACCTATGGCATCAGAGCACATATGTAGGATCAATTCTAGTTTTGAGAACATGTAGGGGATTAGATACCACTTATCATGCTAGCTATTGGAGTTTGTCTGTATAGATTGGTAGAGGTTGAAGGCGTGGTACTTTAGGGTGAGAGAATCTGTACCGGGTGTGAGGTAAAGCACTGAGAACAGAAAGTGGGGCCTAGGGAAGAGTGGTAGGTTAGCTTCTATCATTTTGGTCCACATTCAATGGTGGTGAGGCCAAACCATCAACTATTTGAGGTAAAATACATACACATTCAATGCTTATTAGTGCATTATTTGAATCATGCACTACACATTATTTAATCTATACTTAATTATAAGTATTGTTGGGCTTAGAAGTGTAATGTGTGTCTTGGATTATGTAGAATGATACTCCTTTGGGGTGCAAGGTGAGGATATCAGACTATGAAGTTGTTGTTATCTGTAGGTTGGTAGATATTCTTTTTCTTGGGTCTTTTCCATCCACATGATTTCAGTTTTTGACCAGATTTTTGCAAGGGATTGGATGGTGTTATAATAGGCCCATAATGACAGTTCCTGCATTAGGAAACATTCACCTCTCTTGAGGGTGCCACTAATGTCTATCATTGTGAGTGCGATGCCAGAAGAGAATATTCAAGATCATTCTTTCTAGTGTTTGGTAGAATACAGGGCCCAAGTATCTAGTATTGTGCTTTTTGATAGAGAAAAAGAGAAACCAATATTCCCTTCCATTATTGATAAATTTCATTATGTGTTTCCTAAGGAAATTTTAGGGCTACCCCAGAGAGAGATGATGATTTTATGAATATGTTTCTCAAATGGGAATAACCTATTTCTATTACTCTATGTATAATGGCACCAATAGAAATCTGGATGCTTAAGGGTTAGTTGGAGTAGTTGGAGATGTAAGGGTTCATCTGTTTGACTAAGTTTCCATGTATATCACCAACTCTATTTTCCATGAATTCTGATGGGTTTTTATGGACATGTTATAAATATAAGATGATTTATTAGGCAATTATTAAGATCTGATTCCCTCTTCCTGGAATCAATTATACATTGGACTAGGTGATGGATACTATAATGTTTTAAAAAATTGATTTTAAGAAAGATACCATTAGATGAGGGTGAAGCCTTATGATAAATAATGGACTAATTTTGTAATTAGTTAGGAGATGTATGATATTATTGTGATGCTATTTTGGTATACTATTGTGATGGAAGTGTTTATGGACCTAATAAATCAAATATTTCACCCGTATCTAGACCAGTTCATAGTTGTATTTCTGGATGAAATCTTGGTTCACTCTAAAAATCATGACAATCAAGTGGAACATATTCAAATCCTATTATATACAGTAAGATATAATATAATATATTCCAAGCTACGAAAATTTCATTTATTGATTAACATGGCCCATTTTTAAGCACATATCATCTCAAGGGAAGGGGTCTCCATGTATCTAGAAAAAGTGAAGTCTGTTTTGTAATGGGTTAGTCCAAAAATGTTTCTGGTGTTTTATGTTTTTTTGATTTTTGGATATTATCGATGGTTCATTAAATAATATTTGCATTTTGAAGCACCACTTTGTGTTTTGACCAAGAAGGGTATCATGATTTAGTTAAATGACGCTTATATTAATTCATTTTAGGGACTAATGAGGTCAATGAATAATTCACCTATTCTGATCTTACATGATCCAGGTGAGAGGTATACCTTCTGTCATGACATGTCTAGTGTTGGTCATATATCAGGTAGATGCAGGATGACTTGTTTGTAGCATTTGCCCTAACAGTTGACGTGTCGCAACATAAATTTCCCTATATGTGATCTTGAGTTTTTCACAATAGTTCATTCCTTGAAATGTTGGGGACATTACCTGTGGGATACCAATTTACTGTGTATAACAATCATCAAATCATGAAGTAGATCACCTCTCAGAATTATTTGAACCATCATCAAAGATGATGGGATGAATATATGCAATCTGTTATCAGTGAATTATTTTAGAAAAGTGGAAAGGTAAATCATGTTTTAGATTTATTGATTTGGAAAATTCTAAATCAGGTGGTTGATGAATCTTGTTCTATGTGTAAGATGATAGAGTTTTTTGATGAGATGCAACTAGAGGTTTAGGATGGCCAAGGGAAGATGAACCTTGAGTCCTTGGAAGACTACTTTGTTCTTGTAAGCCAGATCAATGAGAGAAAACATGAGGCTTCAGATTCATTGGTGTTGAAGGGAAATATTCAAGGTGGGGATTCACCATCTAGTTTGATCGTTGGTGATGATGGGATTGTGTATTTTAATGGAATGTTTTTTATTCTAATCATCATGTGAGAAGTTTTGATGTTTGAGATTCATTCATCGATGTGGGTTGTGCATCATGATATGACCCAAATGAATCATAACCATTTAGGGAGTATTGGATTCCCATGATGAAGAAAGAGTTTGCAGTTTATATGGCATGATGAATTTCCTTTCAGTATCTTAAGGCTGAGACTCCATGACCAGTTGGTTTTTTGTAGCTGTTTCCAATTATGTAATGGGAATTGGATGGTGTAACAATGGATTTTGTTGTGGGTCTTTCGAGGATGCCTAAAAATGATGAAATATGGATTCTTGTTGATCATTTAAATAATGTGGATAATTTATTACCAATCAAAGATACATTCACTATTGACTAGTTGGGTGAGTTTTTCATTTGAGAGATAATGCAGTCACATGGAGTACTATGGACTATAGTAACAAATCATATTCTACATTTCAGATTTCACTTCTAGTAGGGAATAAAGAAGGTGTTTTGTACCTAGGTTTTTTTAGTATGGATTTTTCCCTTATATAGATGGGTAGTCAATCAATTTGATTTAGGTGTTAGAGGACAAGATGAGGGATTCTGTCCTATACTTCTATGGTTCTTTAGAAAAAACACATTTCACATGTAGAGTTCAACAAAAAAAAAATTTTCTAGGCTATGATTCAAATAGAACCATTTGGGTAACACTTTGAGAGATAATGTATATATACATTGTGTTGGTTATAAGCTATAGAGTCTGAGCTGTTAGGACTGAGTCTCATGCAAGAGTCTACTGAAAAGGTTGAATTGATTCTGAAATACATGAAATTGATCATGGTATGTCAAATTGACATAAATTTCATCATTTTAAACTTATTTACTATATAGTGGATGATAGTGCATTTCTATAGGTGTTTCAAATATTGGGTCATTATTGAATTTTGAAATAGTCCTTGTTCACACAATGATATGTGAAACTATTTGATATCATAGAGATGATCAGACGGGTGGCTTACTGATTTGATCCGTCATTATGGTATAGTGTTATACATGACGATTTTTTACTTGTAATATATTTAATAATATCACCCTTACCCATCTCATGTGATAGAATTTGAGGATGTTGATCATGAGGTAAATCCATCCCTTGAGGAGAATTGGCTTAATCTTGTGGATCATAAAAATAATGTATTTTGGGGAAAGGTTGTCCCTTTATTTTCTGTTCTGTGCAAGCATGGAAATTTTTATGAAGAAAATTTATAGTGGAAATTATAATTGATATCCCAGTGGACTGATCTTTTCAGATTAGAATCCTTGTGATGCCTAAGAATGAAGCTGGAGGAGGAGCTGGAAAAGTCATCTTGATTGTTGATTAACGTAAAAATGCTTAAAAACTCTTCATGATGCTTGGGATAATGATTTTTTTTAAATACTCCTTATAATCCTCTAACTAATGGGAAATAAGAAAGGATTATTCAATCATTAGAAGAAATGTGGAGATCATGCTAGCTCAACATTCAATGTATGGGATTAGTATTTACCCTTGGCAGAGTTTTCCAATAATATTTGTTTCCATACAATCTTTCAAAATTCAACCATATGAAGCAATGTGATGAAATAGATTTCATAGAACAACATTTTGGGATAAAGATGATGAAAGGAGGCTTTTGGGTCCATATTAGGTGTAGGAAACAACAATGATGGTAAAGACTATTCAAACCCATATCAAATTAGTTCAAAGTATACAAAAGATCTATGTCGATAATTGATTGAATGATTTGGAATTTCAAGTGGTATATCACGTTTTATAGAATGTATCTTTATTGAAGGTCGTTATAAGATATGGGAAGAATGGGAAAATGGGCCCTAGGTACATTGGACCTTTTCAAATCCTAGAGTGAATTGGTGCTATTGGTTATTAATTTTCTAGGTTTCCTAACTTGTCTAAATTACATGATGTGTCCTAGATCTCATTTTTGAGAAGGTATATGGAATACCCAATGCATGTCTTCACTTTTGAAGGAATATAATTGGAACCTGACCTATCATACTGCGAGGTACCTATCTAGATTTTGGACAATAAAGAATAGGTGGTGAGGAATATAATAACATGACTTGCAAAGATACTTTGGAAAAATCATAAAAAAGAAGAGGAATCATATGAGCCTGAGGAACTTATGATGAATAACGACCCAAATCCTTTTTTGAGGTAACATTCTAGTAATATCGAGGATAAATGTTTTCCAAAAGGAGAGAATGTAACACCAAACAGACTTATAAATATTTTCATGAAAAAAAGTGGTGCACAAAAAACCACTATGTTATAACCTACCTAGTAATGAAAATTATTCCACCTACGTGTTTGAATTTAGAAAAAATTGATCAACATAATTTTATAGAGTAAGATATTTAGTGAATAATAAAAAAAACTTAATTCTAGGTTAATATTAACACACCCCTATTAATATTAATATTAATAGTATTATGACCCTTATGAATAGTAAATCATATTATTATTTTATTGTATTACAGTTATTTGATATATGAGATATTTTTTAATTTTTCATGGTTATATAAAACAAATTATAACATATATATTTTTATTTTGCAAATAAAATATATATTTATTTAATAATAAAATTATTAATAAATATAAAATTATTTTCCCAAAATGGTGTTCATTTTTGATGTCTAAACATCAAAAAATGGTTAGGATGATTTTTTTATATTTCTTAAATACACATATTTTTTATGAATAGTAAAATATGGTAATTTACACTCTAAGCATTTTTAGATAAATTCATTATTCCTACCATCATCGATGATGTAAGAACACTTGTCTAGAACTCAAATTCACATATTATTATTTTGGGTCAAAACAATTCCTCACTATTGGTTATCATGGGTATAATTTTAAAATAATGAGTAAAATAATGGTAAAATGCTCCTCTCCTACACTATAAAAACCCGCATCACTCCTCATCTATTAAAATTCAATAAAGCCAAGTTACTTGTCTAAATTCTGATGAATTATCCTCCCAATCTCTTTGCCCACTTCTATCATCCCATGGTCTCATTAAAAGAACAAAATCGGTCCCCTAATGAGGCACGCAAGGAAGATTACTTCAAGAGGTAATTTCACTTTTCATTTATTTTACATGAAGATAATTTTTTGATTTTTCATTCCCCTCATACATTCATCCAAATACTATGATGAATATTTTACCATACATGTTTTATAATTTTATATTTATAATTGATGAATTCTTCATCCTCTCTCCATTTCCCTTATTTTATACTGGAACTGTATACATCATCCGAGATGTGTTAATTTATCACATTCAAGGATGAAATGTTTTCAATTTCATCGACCTCCATCAATTCTGGTAATGAAATTATTTTGATGGTTGAAACTTACTATAATAATTGTATTATAACTTATTTATTTCGTTTAGTTATTTTTTACACATGATATTAATTTATATATCAAAATGAGTTCATTATTAACAAAAACAACCAATTAACCCAAAAAATGACATTAATGTTTTATATAAGGATTCATATTTTTTCCCAATAACCCAACAAATGTTATAACTAGGTAATATTATGTTTTTTCACTAATAAAATATAACTTCTCTTGTAAAAAATCATTATCATTCTACATGTTTATCCATACATTAATATATGTAATCCAATCATGAAAACCAAGGAATAAAAAACACCCAAACATTAAAATTGAATATCATAACGCATTAAAAGACCGTGAATGATACTTAATAAGGCTATAATAAATCAATTCCATGTATATTAGGGTCTTTAATAATTAATTTAGAAACCCAAATTCGATTATACATGTCATTATGATCATGGGAGGAAGACTGTCAGACATAATGTAAGGATTTTATACCAAAACCTCCATTTTCAATCTGGTTACTCTAATTTTCAACTTAAATCAATCAAATTATTATTTATTAGTATTTACCCCTCATAAATTATGTGTGAATGTTCAATATGGGCGTACCAACTAGACATCTACTCCCATTTATGGATAGTAATATGTTTTAAAATGATCATTCAAAAATCCTTCCCAAAATACATGCCCAATTTAATGGAATTCTTCAAATTCATACCTATTTTCAAGGGAACGATATATTATTTCTTTACCACCCATTATAATTTTAAAATAAATAATTTTATTATGAAAAAACTATCTTACTAAACATCTATTTTTATAGAAACTCTTTTACAGAATAACTCAACTTTTCTAGGTAATCTTGTATTTATCTCCAGTATTACTTGATCATTTTATAAGAGTATCTTCTTATATTTAAATGCTCTTTTTTTATGATGTATTATTTGGATTAATCTTTTATGATATCATTTACCATATTTAATTTAATCGTTTGTGATTATTTTTACTATGGATGGGTTATCTTGAAACCATCCACCTATTTAATCTGAATAGTTAGTGATTATGCATAATGTTCGGGAAATATTATTAAAATATCATATGTTAGTTTCAATATGAATTTATATGAAGTTTATGTATATACTGATTAATATAATGAATTTATTGGACTTAATAATTTATGGGTGGGGCCCTCTATATCCCCTCGATTCATTGGTAGGTCTCATGAGGAAAACTATTTTGTTGCCACAAGGACTGGACAAAATGATTATATATGGTCTTGGAACGAGGCATTGAAGTGATGGTTATGATATCCAAGATTATGCATTCCCTCATTATGAAACTAGTAATTTAAATTTATTCAGGTTATTCAACATGTATAATACCAATGATTATGATTTATTATGGTATTTTTTATTTGGATATTATTCAGGCCATAATGTGTTCAAGTTCATTTTTATAGGAATGTGTTTTTTAGTTTTTTAACAAGAATAATGTTTATGTTCATGAAGTATTATATTATATTTTTTTATCCTTACCTAACATTAGAGACCACCCCTTTCTTATGTTTCATTTTCCCCTGACATGAAGATTTATATTAAGAATGACATGAAGAAATATACTAGCAGTAATGGATGTTGTCGAAGGAGTTTCTAAATTTTTTTGTTACAAGTCATAAGGTTGAACATATATATGTATCATTTTTCTAATTCTACTAAACTACTCGGTCATTTGGGATGAATATTTATTGTTTATATTCCAATGTAATAAAATAAGGGATTGAATCTATGAAACTAGAGTCGGGTCCTTACAGTATGTCTCGTATGATGTTTAATGAAAACATGAAAACTATATTTAGAAAACATATAATAGGGAACAATACCCTAATATATTATTTGAGGATAAAAATACAAAAACATCCTTGAATTTTTTTAAGGAATATATTATTTAAATCTTGATAGAAAATTCATCTATGTCTGGATATTATATGTGGATGTGGTTATAGAACAGATGTACCTACGTGTGAAAAATCATTTAAGCATTTTTGGGCTTGACCCTAGGTATCCCAGTACATGAAAATGGTCCTTACTATGCACTTGGTATGACACCCATGGGGGATATTCATAGGGTAATTAATTTTTTCATTACAATCCATTATAAAATATGTAAATGTATATTTCTTCTCAATTAAACAATGTATATGATTATGAGATTAGCTTTGCTACATATTTTTCTAGGATGAGATTATACATTATTATTAATAACCTATTTTAGTGTGTACCATAATTTAGAAATGGTGCCTAGTGGAAGGAATGAAAACCACCAGAATGCACATGTACCATGTATGGATTTCCCTCTAATGAAATATAATTATGATGGCTATGGAACTATGACTAATGTTGTGAATATTATAACTATACTTGGATAGTTGACATAGGTTATGATCAATCACCTTACTTGAATTAATCATCAGAATCCACAACATGGAAGCGTTATGCTTGAACAATATATGCTATAAAAACCACCATAATTTAATGGGACTACAAATCTATTTGTAGAGGGGGAATGGATAAGATTAAAATAGAATATATATCTGTCTTTGTTATGTAATGAAAGAGATAAGGTTGTCTTGGATGTTTATAATCTATCATGAGATGCATATTAGCAGTGGTGTTTTTTTCAAAACACAAATGAGGATGAAATATACCAAATGGAATATGGTCATTTTAAGGATATCTTCTTAGAAAAATACCCGCCTCGTGAACAATGAGCAGTTATGGAAAGGTAGTTTATGAATATGAGGAAAAAGTGGATGAGAATGTTTCAACGTATGAAGATAACTTCCCATGGTTAGCAAGGCATGTTGTGGATGACATACATAATCAAAAGAGAAATAATGATCTATTATTTGATTGTTTAAAACCATTCTATAAGTCTTATGCTTTCAATGGAATGAAAGAGAAGAAGAGGGATGTTGTAAACTTTTGGAAAATTAATTAAGGAAATGGGGAAGAAGGGAATAGGTCATATTCCACCCTATGATAATTGTGGGAAGAAACACCCTGGTACTTTTATGAAGGGTATGGGTTTCTTTACAAGTGTGGAGAAAATGACACCATTTCCTAGATTGTAAGGAGAAGAATGAATCTATCGATGTTCAATGATACTTTTTAATGAATAGGGGTAATTATTTCATTTATTTACTTATGCATCAAAGAAATGTTCCCCAAATAATTCCAAGGGAGAAAGTCTAAATTATACGATCACAAATGTTGAGGTTGACATTCCTAACGATGTGGTGGTAGGTACTTTAATCATTTCATCAAACATAGCCAATACATTATTGGATTCTGGATCATTGAATTATTTTATATATTCCCAATTTTCTAGGAAAATAAGTCATCTTCAATTTATTTAATAAAGGAGTTGTTGGTCAACACTCCTAGGAGTTGTATCATTGCAACAAATATGTGTCTATTAGTCCCCCTCATGAAACATAATAGTGCTTTAGTTTCTAACCTTATCATCATGCCCATGATTTACTTTGATATAATACATGGAATGATTTCTCATTCCTCTTATGATGTGAAGATCTATTGAAAGAAGAGGGAATTTAGGATTTTTGAGAATGTTGTTGAATCCCATATCTTTAAAGTAGATACCATTCCAATTGATTCTTGCCTAAACCATCCCGTAATAGCTCTACTGAATTAAATTTTTGGGATAGAAGGAAATTTAATATCTATGGGTGAGGAACATAATTTTCAAATATATGATGTACCTATTGTGAATGAATGTTTTGATGTGTTTCCAAAGGATTTACCTAGATATCCTCGATAATGTGAAATTGTGTTTTCCATTTGTTTAATTCCTAGTTCAAGGCATATATCAAATATTCCATATACAATAGAAACTATTAAATTATTAGAACTAAAGAGGCCTCAAGAGGAATTGAGATATAAAGGATTTATTTACCATTGTTTTTCTCAAGGGGGAACCATTATTCATTTCCTTAAAAATAAAGACAGACCTATGAGGTAGGGTACTGACTATAGGGAGATAAATCCTATAACAATAATGAAAAACTATCCCTTGAATCACATTGATGACTTATTTGATCAAATTCATGAATCCAAATATTTTTCAAAGAATGAACTTCGATCAGAATATCATTAGATGTTTTTGAGGAAGTAAAATTTTCTAAAGACAACATTTTAAACTAGGTATAGGCAATGCGAGTTTACAGTAATGCCTTTTGGACTGACTAACTCACCTAATATCTTTATGGTTCTGATGAAGAGGGTTTTCAAGGAATATCATGGTGATGTTGTGGTTTTATTTATTGATGATATATTATACTACAAAAGAAATTAAGATCTTGAAAATCACTTGCACAGAATTCTAAAGACTCTTATAAGAAATAAATTATATGGGAAGTTTAGGAAGTGTGAATTTTGTATTCAATCAGTTTCTTTTCTTGGATAAATTTTCTGTATAAATGGAATATATGTTGATCAAGTAAAAACAATGAATATTCTAGAATGGCCTACTCCAATACACAGAACTGAGGTATGCAGTTTTATTTTTATAGCTGTTTAATATAGACGTTTCTTTCAGAAATTCATATTTTTATCCAACCCAATGATGAAGAATACATGTAAAGGGGTTAAGTTGATATGGAAGAAATGAAGTGAGGACTCTTTATAATAATTTAAGTGGAGTTTAATGAATCCTATGATCCTAAATCTACCATCGGGAAATGATGGGTTTGTGATCTATAGTGATGAATCAAATAAAGGACTTGGTTGTGTCCTTAGAAAAAATGATAGAGTCTTTTCCAATGCATCAAGGAAGTTAAAAATTATTGAACAAAACTACCCTACTCATGATCTTGATTTATCTGTTGTGATATTTTTTCTCAATATATGGAAATACTATCTCTATATTGAATGATGTGAGATATATATGATCACAAGTTTCTGATTTATATCTTCTCATAGAAAAAACACAATATATGAAAAAGGTTTTGTCATGAATTAATTAATTATTATGATTATTCCATACTCTACCACCTAAGAAATAAAAATACATTAGCTGATTCATTGAGAATGAAGGATGGGGAGTTATAATATTTTTGAGGAGGCTTTGTCTTCTAGCTATACCATATCTAAAAAAGGGAGTTATTGGATGATCCAAAAAGTTATAATTTCACAATACATCCTAGTAGCACTAGTATGTATAGATATTTGAAAGGACATTTCTGGTGGGACATCATGAAGTATGAAATTGTTAATTGTGTATCAAGATGTTTAATCTTTCAATAAGTGAAGGCATAATGAAAACATCCTATATGATTCATACAATGACTATGTATTCCTACATGGAAATAGTATGATATAACTATGGATTTTGTGACTGGATTAACCAAAACCCTATAAAGAAATGATTTAATCTTGGTAATTGTTGATCAACGTACAAAATATGCACATTTCCTGTCTATATTGGATGATTTACTACTGGAGTGCCTATCATGAATCTATATCAATAATGTTGTGTGACATAATGGAGTAACTCCTGTAATTGTTTCTAATTATGATTCATCATTTACATCAAAATTCTAGAAAATTATTCATTATAATTTGCATTTTGAGCTTTGTTTGAGTACTTATTATCATCCTCACACTAATGGGAAATCATAATGTAAGATAAAATCCATAAAATACATGTTGAGATAATGCTTTCACAACATTCAACGTATGTGGGATCAGTATTTAAACTTGGGGGTGTTTTCTTACAATAATATATTCTATTCGAGCATTGATATGGAAAAATATGAAGCATTTTATGGAAAGGGATGTCGTACACCAACATGTAGGTATGAAGTTGGGGAATGGAAGATTGTGGGTATGGTGCTTGTGGTGGAAATGATAGTGAAGGTATTGATTATTAAAACCCATATCAAAGCATCTCCAAAAATACAATAGATCAATGCAAATAACTAAATGATGGATTTGTAAATTCAAGTGGGAGATCACATATTCTTGAATGTATCTACATGGAAGGGAATTATATGATTTTGGATGAAAGAGAAACTGGGCCATATATAAATTATAACATTTGAAACCTACAGAGAATTGGATCAGTTTTATATTGATTGGTTTTTATGCCCAGCTTGTCGAATGTACACAATGTGTTCCATGTCTCATTATTGAGAATTTATATGCCAAACCCAAAGCATGTCATAACATCTGATGGAATAGAATATTAACCTATCATACCATACTATGAAGAGCCTATTCGGATTCTAGACACTAAATAACATGTGTTGAGGAACCAGGCTACTCGACCATTAAAGATACAATGAAAAAAAGCGTAAAATCGAAGAGGAAACATGGGACCATGAGGATCTTATGATGAAGAACTACCCAATTCTTTTTGTGAGGCAACAATCTGGTAATTTCGAGGATGAGTTTTTTGTTTGGAGGGGAGAGTGTAACACTGCGCATATTTACAAATAAATTCAAGAAACACTGAGCTCCAAAAACCCCCACATTGTATAACGCATCCAGTGAACCTAACTTTTCCACCTCTGTGATTTGATTTTCGAAAAACGGTCACACACGGTTGGGCCTAGTAAAATATTTAATGACTAACAAGACAAAAATAATTTTGGGTGAATTGTAAATACCTATATTAATAGAAATACATCCTTTATAAATGTTAAATCATATTATTACATTATTTTCTAAAGGTTATTAGATAATGAGATCTTGAATAATTTGTCAAGGTGATATAAAACGAATTATATTTTTAAAATTGTTAATTTTTGAATAAAATATGATTTTATTTTCAAATTAAATTAATAATATTTATGAAAATTATTTCCAAAAAAGTGAATTACATTTTTGCTTTCTATAAATCTCAAAATTGTTAGGGTGTATATTTTGGATTTTTTTGAAATACTCAAATATGAATTGTACTATATTGTAATTTATTGTATATATACATTATCATTAAAATTTACTTTTAATAGTATAATGAATAACTTAATCACACTTGGATTGAATTAACATGGAAATATTACTATTATTGGTCACAGGAATCAGTATTACTGGTGTCTTTTGAAAAATAACCAACAAATGGGAAAAACCTTCTCTCCTCCAAAATTCAAAACTATTTTTAAGGGAACTATATAATATGATTTTAGCTTCCATTATATTTCTAAAATCGCAAATTTTATTATAAAAACACTATTTTACTTCACTTTTTATTTTTCACTATGGTGTTTCCAAAATAACTCTTCATTTCCAAGTAAAAGAGTATTTATATCAAGAATTACTCGAATATTTTATGAAAGTATCTTCACTTTTTTCAACACTTATGATTAATATTATGTATTATTTGGATTAAAAAAATTATATCAACATTGATATTAGATTTATTTGATTATGATTAGTTTGATAATGAATGTCTTATCTTAAAACCGTTCACCAATTTACATTGAATGGTTTGTGATTACGCTTAATGTTCATGGAATGTTATTGATATTTCAAATGTTAGTTTAAATATGAATTTATATGTTGTTCATATTTATCACTATATATATGAGGAATAAATTGGACTTATTAAGTTACTAGTGGGTCCTGCTATATTCTCTTGATGCATCGGTAGGTCTAGTGATAGAAACTATGGACTTAGCATAAGGCCATAACATAATAATTTTTTATAGTCTTCGATCGATGTCTTGGTGGTATGGTTATGATGTCATAAATTATGCATTCCCTCATTATAAAATTGTAACTAAATTTTCATAAGGTTATTTATATAGTATAATACCAATTATTATTCCTTATTATGGAATTTAATAAATTAATCTCTTATTCATTCCACAATGTGTTCAGGTTCATTTTTAAAGGAATTTGTTTTTTTGTTATTCGTCATGACTAGTGTTTATGTTTATCATATCTTTTATTATATTTCATACCCTTAGTGATCATTTATTCTAAATCATTTTTAATGTTTCATTTTCCAATGATGTAATGATTTATATTATGATTTATATGAGGAAATAACCTAGGAGTTGTGGTTGATGTCAAAGGATTTTCTAAATTGTTTTTTGTTTCATGATGTTGTGTAGAAATTATGTATATATCTTGTTTCCAAAGCTACTAAACTACTCAGTCCTTTGGGATGAATATTCCATGTTTATATTCCAATGAAATTAAATAAGGCACTGACTCCGTGAAACTTTGGTCGGATCCTTACTATTTTCTTGGATTATCATATCTTACAGTGTCTGTAATGTTTGGTTTGGGGATGTTCGCATCCCTCATGAGTTCCTATCTCTTCCTTCATGCATGCAAATTTTTTCCTTTGGTATAGGTTCCACTTTAGCTCATATCTGATCAGATTCAAGCCCAGAGTGGTGCTTCCGGTCCATATCAGAACAGTTCTCCAATTTGGTTACACTTATTTTTTGTGGTTTTTGGGGATTCATTCCCTATGAGGCATTGTCTTGGATTCCCACATCTCGGAGCATCTTACTTCTTTGGGTTTCTTGTCTATGACTACAGTTTCAAATATTTCCTCATGGGTTTGTTGCAGTTAATCTATCTTTCGATAGTGGTTCCTATGTATACGATTAAAAATCATTAGGTCGAATTTCTAATTGATGTTTTTTTGCCTTTTTGAATGATTATCATGTAGTTTCTCTAATGTATGGTCTATGATATTTTTACCTGGTGGTTGCATTCAAGTGTCCTTGAAACCATAACTTCTTCAAGGGGTTACTCTAGATGAGGTTCAAATAAGGATTTTTTTTCACTGTACAATTGCAATCAGGATTTCGATGTTTGAGAGGGTATGAATTCTATCATCGGTACCTAGCCAGTGTTGATCTATATGGGACTTCTATTCAATTAGATATGAGAATGTAGAAGATACACATAAAAATTTTTATGTTAGAGACTATCTTTTCGTTGTGGTTTAAATATGGTAGTTGATGGATATTTGACTATTAGGTCACCATTTATTTCCTTATTTCTAGAATGTCATGTTGGGGTCCACCTGACCCAATAAAATGATATTTTTCTAATAAAATATTTTTTTTCAATCTCTCAACATAGATAATATTTAAAGAATTATTAGCCATTCTAGATTAGAGAAAATTTTCAATGTTATAAGTTTAAATAAACAAAACCCAAAGCATCATCTATATAATAATATCCCATTAATACAACATATACCTCTTGATTTTGTTCTCCATGTAAATTAAAACCTTTCACAAAAGAGATAACATCATAATATTTTTTATTTCAAGAACCACTTCAACCAACTCAATGTCATGTGTTGGGATTTCTATTTCTTGTGGTCATAAATAATGTAACCCATAGTAATCTATTTTAATATCAATATATCATAAAGACTCTAAAAACTATAAAAAACTCTCTATTGTAAAATGTTTATCCAATCTCATTCCTTGTAAAGATCAAAACTGGAGTTGATGTCAATATTATCAACATCTCTAGGGAGTCCTTTTAATATATATTGTTCCCTAAAAACATATCCCCTTTTTAATACAATTAATAGGTACTTAAAATGGGAGATATCTAAAATAAACTTTCTGTGGTGCATGGAAAAACCATGGAGGCACATGATCAAGGACATATTATAACAGAATTCTGAATATATCACAAACTCTACTATCTCTAGAATAATATAGAATTCCAGCTCAGAAATATCATTCCCAACAAATCATCCCACTTAAATCTAGAAGTAATATTTGATATCTTGGTATAAATCCAATTCTATAAAATTTTTACATTGTAAGATCCCAATGTACATCACATGAATATCTAATTTCTATTAATATATGAGTATATAATAATATAATTAAATGAAAAAATAATAATTATACGGAAAGAATACCATGTTCATGATTTCCATGAACACCAATATATAACTCATGATGAAAAATTCATAACAATATACTCATAAAATTTATACCATCTCCTAAACACAGTCTTATATAAATCATTTCCTCTAAAATTGTGATGGTGTTATCTAGATCGCAATTCAATCATTATGATCCAACATGCTCCACAAAATTGATCAAATAATAATAAACCATTAGAAATAAGAAAATAATCATTGATGTGTTATGATTCAACATTATACTGTCCATATATAGATGAAGGATTCAATCATCATTATAGGATAACAAAATTCGGGCTACCTAAGGGGAAGTGACTTTCCAAATAAATAGCTTCACCTATGAATCCTCAAGGTAAACCATAAATTCCATAAAATAATTTTATTTCATAGGATTTAGAGGGATTGATACATGATACAATACCAGTATCAGTTCAAACCCAAAAGTTGTTCCTCAATTAAGAATTATTACTTTAAATGATATTCAAATTTAACATATTAATCGTCCACCCCTTTAGGAAAAGTGGAGTGTGATACTGCGTGATTTTCTACAAGAACTGTTCCCACTATATGGGTTTTAATAGCCCCAAACATACTCAAATATTATAATTTTATTCATATTACAACATCATAATCAATGGTAAAAATAAAAATCTCCACCATAGGTGTATTAATGGATACATGTTTATTGTATGACTAAATTTTCTGTAGGTAACTAGTCAACTAGTCTATGATAAATATCATAATTAAAAAAGTCCTAGTAAGATAAAAAAGTCTAATAAATTATCCTTACAAGGAAATATTGTTTCTAGTACATACATATATTAATATAATATACTTTCATTTTTATAGTTTCATCAATAAAAAAGAAAATGGAAAATAATGTTACTGATATGTATAAACTAACCATGATAAATGAATATATAAAATAATAAAAAGATCATATAGTGAACATATTTAAATATATTGTACAGGTAATTGGAATGTAGATTGAACTGTCAGAGTCCTCTATCCACTATCATTCTAAACATGGACCAAAAAATAATCATATCTGTTATTGGATCCATCATCAATCCTTGTAGATCGACGAGTCATCTAGGAACCCAAATTCTATGGAGCCTATATATATTGTTGAGGTGAACAAGAAGCTCCATGGTTAGATCACCAAAACCACAACCATGATGCCTTTGGACAAATTTACTAGATATTACCCATCATGGAACCTTAAATAAACTCTTTAGGATGATTAGGATTGAACATGAGATGGTTCCCTATAAATCCATAATTAAAACATCTTCCTAGAAACCATTCAATAAATGAAGCTAAAGAAACTCTACTCTGTTATGGATGTTTACAACATCCCTAGTGAATCTCCTCCATATTCTTATTTTTAATTTCCCAAGAATCTCTCATGTCTTCTCTTAGAATATATCTAATTATAGGATGAACGGCCTTTTAATTATCCTCCAAAATAAATTTTCTAGTAGCAAGGTCCTTTCGAATTACTAAATTGTATTTCATTAAGTCGAAATTCATAATCATGAAACAAAACATGGGTTAATGAATAAAATAAAATGGCCATCAATATTTATTTTCAAAAAAAATTAGTTAAAATTATTAAACATTATAAATTGATTGGAATAATAAATCATTAAAATCATCATAATGTAAACCACTATAAAAATGGATATGTTCATGATTTTGTGTATCTATACAATAAACTCGAATTAGAGGTCCTTAATGGTCCAATAAGTCCAATAATCATGTCTCTCATTACAGTTCATTTTTCAAAACCATCTCTTCACAGGTCTATGAATCTTTAGGGTAGCTACCATAACATATTTTTCCTCTACTGTTTCCACTAGATCAAATAATGCCAAAATGATGTCCATCCAATCGTGAGGATGATGGTGGTCCTCTTATACCGTTGACAGATTGTAGATGTTAAAGATGAATGTCTTAAACATAAATGATCATCGTCCTATGAGATTCTTGAATTTAACATGGAACTATATAAAACACTTAAGGCTAATGTGGATTCACTACCAGAACTATTGGAGAGACTATTATACCATTAAATGATTCACCCTCTATCATTACTAGAGGTGTATTTGAAATTCTACAGGAACTACAACACCTTACGGGTCATCCTCATTAAAATACCTCACTAGTATTATAACCTAATGTTGACTAGGAGTTTTTTGAAATTATAAAGGAATAAAATAAAATTTCATTAAAATTTCACTTAAGGTAAAAAATCACAATGCATATATAAACACATAATAAATTTCAACAAGAATACATATCCAATGAGGCTACCCACATTCAGATGGATTGACCCCCTTTGATAAACCAAGGACATATCCCATGTCTCTAGTTATTTTTTGTTTGTAATAGTCATATTCCAAGACAAATCATAGTATTCATATATAACTTAATTTAAATTAGATAATATATATAACAAAATTAATAAATTTCAAATATTCAGTTATATTTATTTAATAGAACATTTCTGTGTGATGAGAAATAAGTTGCATATAATATAAACTTAAATGCTTATTTATGATTCCAGATGAACCAAAATCCCATAAAATATAACAACACACAAAAACTCATGATCAATGTTAAATAATATCATGAAAATTATTAAAATAAATATTATCCCTAATACTTCGTATTTTTTTCTCATAAGATTTTTCTAAGAACATACTTGTATCCCATAAAAAAAGTCCCCAGAGCCTATATCATTTAAAATTTTATCTAAAAAATTCATAATGAAAAAACATTCTTCTATACTATATTTTAATTCCTTAAATGATTTATTATATTTATATAATGTGTCCCACAACCTCATACACATATCCTTGAATGAATGATTGGAGTGAAAAGTAGTAATAATCTACATATAATGGTTGGGAGACAATTCCCATCATAGAAATATGCATTAATCAAAGTTAGAACAAGTGATAAAATCATCATAGAGAAATACGGTAAAACAATTATCTCAATATAATATAGTTGATGAAGTTTCATACAAAAAAAAACAAAATACTCCCAAAGTGATTAATCAAAAAAAGTTTGATAGCTGAGGAAAGATAACAAAAAAACTCAAGTGGTAACCCAAATCTTAACCCAGAATTACCCATTTTATCTATTCTCCACCTAATCACATCCATGATTTAGGGACTATCCCTTTAGTTAGATCCCCTTCCATTAAATATTTACATTTTTTAGAGAGAAATGAATGATGTTATTATAATCGCAGTATAACACCACCAATATTTCATTACGAAAGGTGCATCATTTTATATGACTATATGAATACACTATTATATTATTAAAAAAATAAAATCATTTGTGGAGTCATTGTGTTCTAAAAAAATGTCCCTGAACCTCAATTGTACCTTCTTTAGAAACATGCCAACAGGATGGTCAAATGTATCTATAGTGTGGATTAAACTATGGAATGTGATCCATATGTTGGATAAAAATATTTATAAAACTCTCCTAAAACCATGTACATCGTTTGATGATAAAATTTTTACCATCCTTTATATTAATGTCATGATTTATAGAAGTTTACCCCATTTATGGTTCTACTGTAAGGTACACTTACTATTGTCATCCTAATATCAAACTATCAGCAATGTCATTCCACACACATATTAACAAAATACTTTTCTCTTAGTTGAGAAACATTTTATATGTCATATATGAATGGGAAACCATAATCCTCATTTTAAACAATAGATATCCCACTATATGAAGACAACTAGTCTACTTAGTCCATACAGGTACCTTAAAACCAACCACAAAGGAACCACCCATGCAACCATAATCAATACATAATATAGTATGTAATAATTATTTCATGACAAGATATGTACCATTTTGCACACACGAATCCACTTTTAAATAACAATAATAAAGGTTCTCACATTCCACACACACTAACATGAGAATCATATAAATAAAGGGTCCCTCATCTATACACACAAGCACATGAATTTCATAGAACAAACTTAATATGTGTTTTTCATAAAATGTCATTAAATTATAACCAAAATAGTATGATTATATGATTCTATAAAATTTTATTCCAATTATGCTCAAAAACCAAATATTTTAATAATTACCCCAATAAAATATTTGAGGATTCGATAAACAATATCTCAGAGGATGAATATTAGAAGGGGTTGAATAAAATTTTATGTACTTAAAGTGATATTTTTCAAATTTTATATCTGAATATATTAAATGGAGAGAAATTAATCACCAATATATTGGGTCTCTAGTCATTCAATTATCCGAGAATTCTCTATTACATCTCATATAAATCAAAATAACATTCTATTATATCACAAATTTAGGTTTCATCGTATGATAAAGAGGTTTGATCTAGATAAATTTAATGATATGTGAAAAGACAATCAAATTAATTGGGATCTTATGGTCCCAATTTAATATATCAACTAGAAATAGAGTTTAGAGGTGGTTGAATCTTCATAAACAGCCACCAATTCCCCTAGTTTTAGGAGAAGTTAGAGTTGGTGGATGAGTGAAAGGATTTAGATAGGCTTTATTTTTAAAAAATATAATTTTTGGAAAAAATATAATTTTTTACCTTTTTTTGGTCACATAGTCTACAAAACTATGAATGTAGCATCAATGTTTCTATACCTAATCCAGGTATCCACATGGATGGTCACACAATTTGGTAAAATGTATGTCAATAATTTTTCTCTTCTATCCAGAGTCATACGGTTTCCTAAAAAATTTCTCATAACTGTAAATATGATATATGTAGTTAGAGTAATTTATTAAATCTATAGAGAGAAAATCAATTACACCATTCATGGAGAGGGTAGTTCATATGTATGTATGAACATTGAATCAATTTATCTATGTGTATAATGCATGAATGATAAATAATATATCACCATTCCATATACCATATTATTTCACTTATATATCATTTATTCATTAAATTATTCCTTTTATACCTTTCATCTATAACGTAAGTGGAAACATTTTTCACATTGTTTCAAGAGGTGGCAGTCCTCCACAGATGTGAGCGATGTTATTATATTCCCACAAAATGGAATGAAATAAAGTATATGTGATTGTATATTTCCATTATAATAAAAGTGTTTTTAATATCATGTATTTTTTAACACACTATAAAGATAAAGGATTAGTATACTGAATGATATGACTCGTGTCAATAAGGTACACCTTTTGAAACGACCTGAACGTTTGAGTAATATTTTGTTTCCAAAAAAATATATGTTTTACTGTATCATAATTAATAAAACCATACAAGTATAATTGAATTGTAAAAATCTATTTTTTAACATTATATGACCATTTTAAACAATAATAATTTTTAATGTTATAATTATATTATTAAATAGAATTAATAATGGATAACTAATGAAGAAATAAGAGTTGATGTCTGCATCCAGTAATCTCAGGCCATACAAATATCATTTTTCAGAGCTTGGTAAGGAGGTAGTATCACTAGGAATTTCCCTAGTCAAAGCCCAAAATGATCTTTTACATGATACTATTAAACAAAATTTCCTAAAAGATAATTTCGTGCCAATAGAAGTCAGTACTCGGGCAATGTTGCCTGAGTTTCCACATGATTTTATCACTATTGCTCATATTACTCTTATGTGATATGCAGGTGTTATAAGGGGATATATAACAAGGCCTTATTTACATTGTGTAAATCATTTGTATAAATAAAAATATAATTTTTTATTGTGGATTATCTTTTGATTTTCCTCCTAAAATAAATCTTGGATGGATTTTTAGATGTTTAGTATTATTGATGAATTTAAAAAAAAGGTGCAATTTAATATATTTTTTTACTTTGATTAATTAATAATTTAATATGATTTTCAAAAAAATAGACATATACACTTATGGTCTATAAGAAATTTAGAATCTGATAAGATAAATATAATTTCTAGAGAATATTAAATTACGAATAGTAATATTACCCTTATGAATAGTAATGTGACCAATGGAATCCAAATTAAATTGATTAATAATATTTATAATTTAGGAATCTTGAATGGTAGTATGATATAATAGCATATGTAAATAAGTGTTTCATAAATTATTAGTTAATTATTAGTACTTTTTCAGGTAAATAATGATTCTACATGAAAATTAAATACTGATATTTAGAAAACTATTTTAAAAAAATGGATTTCACATTAAAATTATAATTTCTATATTAGGATAGGGTGAATTAATGAGTTTTTTAGAAAAAATTATGTATTCAATGTAATAGTAAAAAAATATATTTTTTGAGTTTTCGGTGTGTTTATGACATCATAATGATGAAGTATTTAATTTCAAATTCTGTAAGACTTATTTGGATTAAAATTTTATATGAGGTGTCCCATGTGGATAGAAATAGGGGAAAATACCATGGGAAATCCCATGGTTTTGTATATACCAGTAATGCAGTGTCCCTTGGAAGTTAAAAAAATATTCCCTCATTTTTTCAATAAATACCTACACATTCCTTCAGTCCATTCATTCCAAAAACAACATCAATGAAGCTATAGTCTATTTACCTCAAAATAATTCCTCTAAATGTTTTCTCAATGTCATGATCCTAGTGTTTTAGAAGTTACACATCAAGGCAGAGGAACTCTTTACTTCTCTTTTTCTTTTCAAGTTCTCTAGTATGTGGTATAGGTTTCATGTCTCCATACTATGTTCTTATTTTTATTTCTTCTATCCCTATTCTATATTATGAGTGATTAATGGATGTTATTCCCTTGACCTATCTCCTTTTAATGTTTTTTAAAACCTTGTTTCAAAGCCATTATGCTTTAGAATTTTGGTCACAAAATATCTCTCTTTTTCAAAAAAAATATTTCATTTATATAAATACCAAAAAATATTTCATTTGAAAGTTTATTTATCAAGACATAAAACTATATATTTTCTTCTATAATTAACATACATAAAACCAGCATTCCATTTCTATGGGTTAGAAATTACATAATGATCATTGTCTGCAGCACATTTTAAAATTCAATAATTTTTATATAAAATCCAATTATTTTAATCTCTGTGGGTTAATTATAAATTTTTTTTATTATGATCTATGTGGCTCATAAGAAAAAAAATACTAAGGGTGTGACCAAATAATGCTTCAATGCATTGGGTAATGAATTTAATATCTAGAGATGACGTGTTTTATGACACCTTGGTGAATAACCTCGTTAATATTTAGGACACCTTTGGGATGGACATTGGTGACATGATTATGAATGTCTAAATAACATTTTTAGCTATATTTTCAAGTTATGTTTCATGTAATTATTTTTATGATAAGGCTTATTATCATGTCTTTATGATATTCATTATGTTCTTATTGATTTTTCTCATGTTCACATGTAACCTATTTCACTTGTTTTCCTTAATTGTCCTTATACTCACCCTTTCATTTGATATATGTCCCGATGTTATGAGATTCCATAACTGTTCATAAGATTAACATTTCAAGAATCCTTTCACGATCATTAAAATAATTTTATATGTTTTCGTGTATTATGTTCCATTATTCTAATATACTAGACATTAAAGATCATCTGTTGGTAAATTCTACTGAAAATTTATATGACAAAAAGGTGGGATTCCATAGTTGGGAGAAAAGGATGGTTTAGTAATTTGTGGAAATTAGGATTTGAAAATTTTTGTAAGAACCCTATATAAAAGTTAAAATATAGGAATATTTCTTGGTGTTTTGGTGAAATATTATGTATGTTGTTTTTTAACAAATAGATCCCATTTATGATACTAACAAGTGGATGTGGCTCTATCACATGTGTATATTAGGGTAAAACCCAAAAAAACATCTCTTTGCTAAAGACTCAAATAATAACTAGTTCTTGCCAATGGGACATTCTTCAATCCTTGTTTAACACTCATGGGGGATATGTTTGATTAATCAAAAGCTTTTTATGAATCATTAAGATGGATCTACAGAGAAATATAATTGTTGTTAAAGAAAACAATGTTGAAACATGATGTTATAGACATAAAAATACATTAAACATACAAGATTCCTAAATATTATAATTTTCTCAATAAGGTTATATTATTTTAGAAAATGGTGGGAAATAGGAGGAACATAGAAAATGGTTACCGTAATGGACCATGAGATGATGAACCACTGATAGAAGCCCTAATTGGGAACATTCATGAGAACTATGAACCAACATGCTCAAATTATGGTTAATAAAATGAATCAATATGAGGGACGAATTTCACCATGTAGGGAAAAAAATTGAGTCCTTCATGTTTCATATACAACTAATGTTTTTTGGATCTACCAACCCATTGATTTCGGAATAGTGGATCAGCTATATCGAAAAGATCATTCCTGTGCTCCACTGTTTAGAACAATATATGGTCACCCTTTCTGTTTACTTCTTAAGAGGAGAATCTGATTAGTGGTGAGATATAATTAAAAACACGAGGCCAAGATTGGAGGATGAAGATGTGGAGGTGGAAGAGATCAGAGGGACCATCTTAAATAATTATTTCCCTCGTTTGATGAGAAAAAAATTGGAGAATTATTTTCTTGAGATAAAACAAATATTGAATGAATCTTTTAGTATCAATGACATGAACATCACAAGGAATTCTTGTTACACCTAAACTTTTTTCATGGATCCTAATGGGAAGTGTGATAGATTATTTGGTGGACTAAGACCTCATATGTGGATGAATCTATCCAAACAATGCTATGATAACTGTGAGTAGATCATGCATAGTGATAAAAAATTATAACTAAAGTCTACTAAGACATAGTGGTCTCCTAAACCCTATGAAAAGAAGAGATAAATAAAGCCAAGCATAGGGTGGATCTTTGATCAGGGAGGAGAAGGCATTTAAATACAAATTACCATGTGTAATATGTGTGGGAAGAATCATTCGGGGACTAACCTACTTAGGATTGCGGAGTGCTACATGTGTGGAAGAGATTGAAATTTCATGCATAATTGTCGTAGTGTGGTGAAGGCTCAACATCCCAACACCATTAAAATTGGGAAGATTATGTTGGCCCTACCTGAAGTCCAATGATTTAGGAGTGGAAAACGTGAGCACATTTCTAGTCACTATCCATATATTAGGGAAATAGATGGGAATTTACATTATCCATAGAAATGTACAAGGGAGAAACGTCATGATTTTTCTATCACGAATTCTTATGATGAATCCCCAAAAGATGGGGTGGAAGGTACTCTTATTTTTCTGTCAGTGATAGAAAATACTTTATTTGATTCTGTTTCAATTCATACCATTATTTCATCCATGTTTGAAAATATTTTAGAATCAAACCATAAATTTATAAAAGTATATTTATTAGTCAATAGTTTTTGTGGAATTATCCTGGCATCATCACTGTTTAGAAAATCTAGTAATTACATTAGTTAGAAAAATATTATCGCGAAAATTTAATTCATTTCCAAGAGGGAATTGGAATTTATCATAGTCATGTATTGTCTCTCAACATATAATACTAAGATCAAATGAAGAAGCAATGAAATATCAGTAGTGTTGAATGGGAAACCTATTTTCATCTTCAATGGAGACATTTTTCAACCAAAGTTTTTTCTATAATAACCTCATATAGCCTTCTTTATGGATTTGATCAGTGAATAAGAAGAATGAAATGTTGGTATAATGATAGAAAATGACCCCATCATCAATGAATACATTGACATATTTCATTAAGAGTTACCCTAACCTACCCTAGAAAGAGAGGTAGAGTTGTCCCTTGAACTCATACCTGGATCTCATTTGATATCAAATACCCATTATTGGATGGAAAATATCGATATGGATGCCTTAAATAAGCTACTCCAAGCTCTTGTGGAGAAAATTTTTATTTGACCTTTAATGTATCCTTGTGGATAAACTATTCTCATTTTAAATAATAATTATGAATCAATGCAGTAATACATTGATTAAAGAGAACTGAACGGTATCATAGTGAAGAACAAATACCCTCTTCCATGAATTTATGACTTATTTGACCAATATCATGGTGCACAATTATTTTCTAAGATTGATCTTCGATATTGTTATCATCAATTGAGGGTGAAGAAAGAAGATATTTCCAAAACTGGCATCCAATAAATATACCAGCCTTATGAGATTGTCGTTATTCCATTGGTCTTGACTAATGATCCAACTATTTTTATTTATTTGATGAATATAATCATTAAAAACTAATTTCGTATCTTTGTGATAGTTTTTATTGATGATATTATAAAATATTTCAAAAGTCTTGTGGATCAAGAGGATCATATAAGGGTTATTTTGCAAACTCCACAGTAGGAGAGAAATTTTGGAATGTTCTGAAAATGATAATTTTTGTTACAACATATTTCACACTTTGGGAACATTGTAACCAATAAAAGAATCTTAGTTTACCGAAAAAATGAAAATTTTTATAGAGGAGTGGAAATATCCTAAAAAATAACTAAGATTCACAGTTTCCTTGAACTAATGGATTATTATATGTGGTTTGGGAAAACAATTCATGGTTTTATAAAAAATTAACCAAGTTAACTTGAAAAGATGTTATGTTTTTTTTTGGAAAATGGAATTTGAGGAACGTTTCCAAGAGCTAAAGAAGAGATTGGATACTACACACATGTTAACTCTACCATTAAGTGGAGAAGAATTTTTAATTTTTAGTGATGAATCTCTAAAAGAGATTGGGTGTGTCCTCATGAAAAATGACAAGGAGATTGATTATATATCTTGATAGCTAAATCCTCATGAGAAGAATCATCCTACTCATGATCAAGAGCTGGCTATGGTTGTTTTTGCTCTGAATAGACAGAGGTACTATCTTTATGGGGAGAAGTGTGATTGTAACACCCCGAAATTTTATGAGAGATATTCTTTTTAATTTTATTGATGTCTTGTGTTTTACGCTACTCCCTGATAAACTAGCATTGTATGTAACACCGTATTAGCTTGCAGTGTATGCAACTCTATTATTTCCCTATATTATGAACAACTTCAAGTTTTTTGAATTAATTCAACATATTATATAGATTTTTTTCAATAAAATATGATTATATTATGTTATACGAATCACCAAATTAATCTTTCCTACAACACTAACTTCGATAGCATTACACACAATAGAGACCCTCCTCGATGGCTTGGGTTGTATGCAATACAGAGTTTCACTAAACAAAAATATATTTTTATGAACTAGCCATTATGAATAGTATTAACCACATATTAAATTTTATAACATTATCATTTCATCTTACACATTTTCTAGAACATGGTATGAGAATAAAATCAATTTCTAATATAAAGGTAGTATATTTAAAAAAATTAGTTTTGTCACCTTTTGATGATGCACCCATTTCAAATATAATTTTTAACAAGTTTATAAGTTCTATTTGAAAAAAAATTCTAATTATTTTCCATGAGGATATAAAAATTTACTTTGGATAAATTTTTCATTTTTTTAAGATATCTTTCATATTTTGATGAATAGTAAAAATATGCTAAATTTTAACTAAAAGAAACTTCTTTTCATCGAGATAATTTATATGGGTAAATTATAATATTTATTGGTTTTAAATTAAAAATAGAATACATTTATTCTATTTAATAAAATTTATGTCATTATCACTAATTTAATATTGAATTCATAGGTAAAAACATTTCTATCTTTCACCATGTTTTAAACAAAAACCAGTTCTTTTTCGACAATAGGATTAATATAAATTTTATTAATACATCTTCTGTGTTTTGAATATGGAAAAATTGATTCTATATTAGGAATCAGGTGGTCCAAATTGTTTGAATAAGTATCTTTTATTTTTTAGACATTATGAATAGTAACTGTGGTTAATCTTATTTACCAAATTTAAAGGTAAATCATGAAATTAAGGGTAAAAATAATATTATAAAATTACCAGAACACATATATTACTGTAATTGGATGATTATATTTCTCCCTAAAATATACTTGGGTTAAATGTTTATCTATTGGAACCCACTTAGATGAGACCTTTAATTTATTTTATTTAATGGAAAGTGAAATATATATTAATCAAACTTTAATAATTAAATTATTTTTAATATAATGTTAAACAAAATATAAATTAGATTATAAATACTCATTTGAAAGCTAAACTATTTTTCTTCATCATGGTAATTTATTTGTAATTTTTAATATATATATATAATTACCTTAATATCTTATACATTAATGATGCAAGAATTATTTATTTATAGAAAAATAAATAATATAGTATTTATTATCATAATAATACGCATCCAACAGATCAAAAAATTTACAAAACCTTATTGGTCGAGTATATCTAAATAATAAGAATCCAATGGTCGACTTGTGGACCATTCAGAACCTTATAATACATATTATAACATTTATATTATTTATATTAAATGATGTCAATGTTTTCACCTTCATAATTTAATGAAGATACCATTTTAAAAGTTAGCTGATTTATAATATAAATCGACTAAAAGTTTTCTTATGATATATATATGATTAATATTAGACATAGTATTTTATTTTTTATTTTTATGCCACAAATAATTATATTAAATAATTATAAAAAATGTTGTTGTAATTTTTTTTTAAAAAATATCCCATAAATGGTTTTATAAATATTTAAATAAATATTATATGAACTAATTACTATGCCTCACAAATTTTATATATTAATATGACAAGTTAGGAATCTATTAAATATTTTGTTCTGAATATAGCTCATATATGTATTTTATTTAAATTCAAATAACTAAATAGTTTCCAAATTGACACTATTGTTATTTTATAAAAATGATATATTATTAAATTTCCTAAAAACTACAAAATCATTGAAAATTAAAAATCGAAATTTATATGGTCTCCATTGTCATAAATTATCGAAATATGCACCCTGAATAACCTATAACTAAGTATTTATAACTATTTAAAATTTAGAATATTATTACAACAATTAAAATTAAATACATTAGATAAGGATAAATCCAAATGATAAGGTTTAAAATAAGTTCCAATCAAGCCTAAATCTTATTAGTTGATGGGATTACCACCATATCAAATCTCACCTTCGACTTTCAGTCATTTTGGAGGTTTTTATGTGGGTTTTTATTTTATTACAACTTTGTATTTTTTAGAGTTTCGTAAAGTGCACATCACCTCTCTTGTAAAAGGGAACCTCCTACCTCTCCTCTTCACACCATGTTGAGCTTTCAAATTCGGCCAAACCCTACCCATTTCTCTTATAAACATTCCTTTAGACATACTAGTGTTCTCATTCTTCTTCAAAGACCACTTTAGTAACCAACGATTAGGTTTAGAAGAGGCACATCGAAGAAGAGGTAATATCCTTTACAGATTCTTTCATACTTATTACTTCTTCTACATATTCTATATGAGTTGTTTCATTATAAAGTAATAACTCCAGTATCCCCTGTATATAGATATGTTATTATGAATAATCAACAACCATATTCCATCTTCTATCCATCCTACGATAAATAAAGTCACCACGCATGCGTACATACGACTTCTGTCTCCACGACGCGATGAGATTCTTTCTCCATGTTAACCCTTCAAGAATTATTATAAAGTATATCTAATAAATAATCATGAGATATATGAAATAATAATACTACTTTATTTATGTATAAATATGTGTGTCATTTACTTTAATATGGAAACTAAAACAACTTTCATGTGTACGTACGACCTACCGTCTCCATGAACGGTGTATTTCATTTCATTTATCAATTGATTATATATATTAATATATTGAATATATATGATATATAAATCATGTTTTAAATTTTTTAAATAATTAATCATTATTTAAGTAATCATATGAATAATTACAAGTCAAAAAACGTACGAAAAATGAAACGATATCACCCAAAATGTTACTTTGACATGGAATTGAAAAAGGAAATGAAAATATAAAGTTATTAGTGAATCATATATGATATAATGAATATCATTATGGTTATGTTTATAATATTTTTTAACCCCGCTATAGAGGTGTTTTAGAAATGTACCGAAGAAATTAGATAGATGGTAAGGGGTAACATTTACAATCTTGTTTCTACCGGAGATTGTTTATTCCTAAGTATTTACTAGGGTTATAATTATCATCCATTTCCATGTTATCAAAAATTGTTTTCATAAAATATTTACTATTCATCCATGTATGTTTAAAGCCATTTATACACTTTTTGACATTTACCACGTTGTATGGAATAAATCTTTCTTTTCTTTACCATATGAGGTACTTTTTGACTTTTCCAGAAAAAGTACGAGGAGAACAATTTTTTAACGTATACGGCATGAAATGATATTTATAGTTTCACAACGCCTTATTTCCATGAAGATTAATCTTTTATATTTCATGATTACTTTCAAAGAAATTATTTTCATCTAAAATTTCATGGCATTTTGAGAAAAAAAAATATTTTGAAAAAGGAAGAATATTTTCCTCATGAATTCATTTCAAGTGTTTTATCAAAATTAGTTTCTATCTAAGATGAAATTATTTAATATTGATATGTTTCATGTATAATTTCCCCATTATTTACATGGTTTTATTTAGTATATTTGTAATTATATTCAATTTTTTATATAGATTATTTTATGATGGGATGATGTATATGAAACCCGTTTTATTCCAGTGGGTTATGATTAATGATTTATGTTAATTTTATGGAACATGAAAGAATTATTTCATTATGAGGTGGGTCTGACCTATATACCCTTCAAATGTATTGGGTAAATATTTATATCTCATGATATATACATGGATAGAATGGAATGAAAATCTGTTTCAGTATTACAAGTCTGGAACAGAAAGTAAACCTGGTTCAGTAATGGACTTTGTCCACTATAATGGTCTTGGCAGCAATGCCTTGACTACTATGGAAATCATATCAGGTGATTAATGTTTTTCCACAATTAAATGTTTTATTCCAATTTTATTTTATCATAATTAATGTTCCATTATGATCCATCCTTATGTACTGACATGTTTTATGTCATTGCTCAAGATTTTGATGTTAAAATTTTAATTTCATGTTTTTACGTTCAAATGTATATGGATTATATTATGTTCTCCATGATTACAACTACAGATAATTTGAGCTCACCCTTTCAATGATTTATGTTTTCCTTTCCCATGAAAAAAAAGAAAGGTTTTAGATATGAAAACAGAATGGGGAGATATTTATGGCAGATGTTGAAGATCATTCACCATGATTAGAAGATTATGTTTTGATTTTCTCAAAGATACTAAACTATTACAGTCATTGGGTGTCTGTTTTTTTATGTATTATGTATTCCAAAAAAGTATTGTAATATCCATGTGTGTCAATATTGGGTATCTATAGTTGCTTTCAGAGGAAATTTTTAGTTGACCTTTGGAAACTAGGACGTGAAAACATTATTGAGATCCCTAGATATATTTCTAAGGTATTTCTAGGGATGTCTGTAAGGTTAAGTATAATGTATAGGTTATAATACTATAATTATGATAAATATCATGAATAATATTGGATTAAACCTATGATGATAGAGATTGAACATACTCTCCCATGATTATGTTATTTTCCTAGCATGATTTTTCCATCTCACATTGTTTTTTTTGGGTTTTAGAAAATGGATGGATACCATGGGAATATTGTTTATGATCAATACACTGGGAAATGAAATGAATTTCCTCTTAAACAACCAAATTTTATCAAAAATGGTGTGAAAAATATTATTCTTATACTTACAGAAGTTTTGAATCATTCTATACTTCCTAGTGAATAGACAAGGGAACAATATTCTATTGAGTCCTTCATGTGGCAACATCCACCTTATTTCAGTGGGTCTTCATATCCACATGTTGCTGAACAATAGATTAGTACCATTGAAATGAAAATTTCCAAACTTCCCTATTCGAAACATGAAAAAAAAAATCTTGTTGTTTATTATTTAGAATGTGAAGCAGACCAGCAGTGGACTCTAATTAAGAAAACAAGGCCCCAAGATGAAATTGAATCCATTGAATGGGATGAGTTGAAGATCATATTATTCAATAAGTACTTTCTTCTTTTACTTTGAACATAGTTAAAAAAGGATTTCCATGAGTTTAATCAAAAGGATGATGAATCTGTTTGTATATAGGAAGCAAATTTTACGTGGCCTGCAAGGTATGCAACTCGATTTACCATCCAACCTAAAAGTAAAGTTGATCTATTTTTCAGTGGAATAAAACCATGTCTATGAAAGGAACTAGCTGCACGAGACATCAGTAGCTATGAAGGGATTGTGCGTTGTGATATCAAGGCATAACAAGAAGTTGTTGTTACATATCCATCTCATGGTTATGAAAAGAAATGAAAGATGGAATTCAAACAAAAATCTCAAAACAATGGTGAAAAGAAGACAAATGTTTCGTTATTATCAATGTGTGGAAAGAAACATAGTGGATATTGTCTTAAAGGGACTAGAAAATTTTTTTAAGTGTGGAAAATAAGGTCATCGAGCACCAACACTACAATTCTAAAATTGCAATGAAATGGGACATTATGCTAACCAATTCCCTAATCCAAGGAAATTATGACAATGATGTTGTGAAATTATTATGTGTATTTGTAATGGGATTCCAAAATAGTGTTGTGAAATCTCATTTATATTATTTTGGAATATTGGGATATCTATGTGTTGGTTTATTGTAGATTTCAATAATTATATGGTATCGATAACCATGAAAAGTGATTGAATTATTTTTGGAAAGTAGATGATATGCACATAATGAAGGGATAAGAAGAATATAATATTATGGATATTATTAATGAGCTCATGAATGATATAAGGTCAAAGTGATATCATGATTTGATTATATAGAAATTATGTGATTTTGGTATGTTTAAACAGTTAACTTTTGCCAACATTCATGTTTTCACAACAGTTCTATGGTAATTCATGTTTCAAGAATACATGATTACGGCATTAACAAGTTTTGAATGGGACCAAAAAGATATATCTTATGATATATGGGGGATAAATGATAGTATTCAGATGCTTGTTATAAGGGCTTTCATGTAATTATTTTCGGTATACTGTGTGATTAGAGAGAAGTATTCTAGATAATCCTAACGGTTGGAATAGATTAAGATGGACATAAGATATTATTTTTTAAGGCTTGAACATTTTTTTGATATTATTTTTGGAATGTTATATTCAGGTAGTTTTAGAAAAAGGACAACCCGCAGGATGGGTGACATCCTGTCACATCAGACAAGGCTGTGAGAATTGAAACCACCACCAATGTGTGACTTGACATTATTACCTACCACTAGCCTACAGGAAGTCCCTGGTTAGTAGAAACTTGTTTTATTTTATTATGTGGTATGATAGATGATGTATAAGACCATTTTTGGAACCATATATGATTAATATCCCCATATATGGACTTATGTATATTTAATAACTTTTGATATCCTTTGGTTTTAGACTGATAGAATGACCCATCACTTTATCACATGATCTTCTAACACTTCAAGAATGAATAATTCAACTTTATTTCTTTAAGATATGATGTGGAAATTGTTCATGGAACGACCAATGATGAGAATGTACCTAAATCACGTAATTATTTCTTCAAATTTCAAAATTTTCAACATCAAAGAAATGATCTTGAAAACAAAAAATGTTGTCCTGGTTCCCTCATATCCGATGAATGAGATGGTACCTAAGATCATCACCAATTTATGGCTTTGTAATTTTTGGCTTCTTTATAGCCATGTTTTATAAGATTATTTATGAGAACATTAATGTTATATTTCTTTTCCATATACATATTTTCACCTATATTCTCCTATATGGAAACCCAGTGGAATGTTAATTTGGGTAACTATTATGTTTCTCACTTTCCTTTTAAAAATTATGTATTAATATTAGCTTTTATTATGTGGGTTTCTATGAATGAAACTTTAAAGTGGTAAACAATTTATAACCCTGGAAAATTTCGAGGGAGAAATTCATTTTAAGGAGGGTAGAATGTAACACAAATAATTTTATGTGAAATATTATTTTATTTTTATTGATGTCAAGTGTTGTACGCAACACAGGGATTAGATTGTGCTGTACACAACACCGTATTAGCTTGAAGTATATAGAACACTACAATTGGATTGTTTAACGCTAAATTTCATGTTCATTTGAAAGAATTAAACAATGAATATAGATTTTTTTCAATGAAATATGATTATATAATGTTATACACAACACCAATGGAATATTTCACACAACACTGACTTGGCATATGTTACACGCCAAAGTGACCTTCCTTTATGGCTTGTGTTGTACGCAAGACCGAGTTTCACTAAAGGAAAATTTATTTTTATGAAGTAGCAATTATGAATAGTATTAACCAAATTTTAAATTTTATAACATTATAATTCATCTTATAGATTTTCTAGTTCATGTTATGAGAACAAAATCAATTTTTATTATTAAGGATGTATTTTAAAAAAAAATGCAGTTTTTCCTCCTTTTAATGAGGCACCCGTTTTAAATATAATTTTTAATAAGATTATAAGTCCTATTTGAAAAAATAAACATATTATTTTGAACTAAAATATAAAAATTATTTTGGATATGTTTTTCATATTTTTTTATAACTTTCAATTTTTTTTGAATAGTAAAAATACGCTAAATTTTACTTAAAAGAATCTTTTTTCATAGAGATAATTTATTTGGTTATGTTATGTTTTTGAATGGTTTTAATGTGTAAATAGAATATATTTTTACCATTTAATATAATGTATGTCATTATCATTAATTTTACATTGAATTCATAGGTTAAAACATTTCAATCTTTTGAAATGCTTTAAAGAAAACCCCATTCTTTTTTCGACAATGGGATTCATTTTAAATTAATAACTGCATCTTTTGTGTTCTGAATTTGAAAAAATGGATTCCATATTTGGAATCAGGGGGTCCAAATTTTTTAAATAGATAAATTTTATTTTTTAGAAGTTATGAATAGTAACAATGGTTAATTTTATTTACCATAGTTAAAGGTAAATCCGGTAATTAAGGGTAAAAATAATATTATAAAATTACCCTAACAATTATATTAATATAATTGGATGATTATATTCCTCAATAAATTATACTTGGGTTGAAATTTTACTTATCGGAACCCACTTATATGAGACCATTAATTTATTTTATTTAAAGGAGAGTAAAATATCTCTCACTCAAAAATTAGTAATTAAATTATTTTTAATATAAGGTTAACTAGAATATTAATTCGAATATAAATACTCATTTGAAAGATAAAATGTTTTTCTTCATCATCGTAATTTATTTTTAATTTATATGAAATATATATTTACCTTAATAGCTTATAATTTATTTACATATAAATTATTTATTTATTGAAAAATCAATAATGTTGTTTTTATTAAAAAATAATATTCATAAAAAAGAGAAATAACTTGACCAAAACTTATTGTTCTGGTATATATATACCATAATCATCCATGGGTATAATTTTGGACGATTTAGAGCCATATAAAATAGATTAGAACATTTATATTATTTTATTTTAAATGATGTCAAAGTTGTCACCTTCTTAATTTAATAAAGATATAATTTTAAAAGTTGGTGGTTTAAGAAGATAAATTCGACTAAAAGTGTTATTATAAAATGTGACAACCGGGTCCTAGTGACAGCACAGCCACCCCGCCTTAACCTGGTCATCGGGTCCTGGCCCACCAGGTACCACCAGTTGCCCCGCAGACATATGGGGCCCACCCCAGGGTCCACCCACATGCCTGAACGGGTCATCTGACTAATGATTGTCCCCACAGGCCAACACATGTCCTTTCCAGTGTGCTTTGTCCTCACTCACACACACCCTGGGAAACTTCCAAAAAGGTCACCCATCCTGGTCACTACTCCAGGCCAAGCACGCTTAACTGTGGAGTTCTAATCAGGTAGGCTCCCAAAAAAGAAGGTTCACCTTGTTGACATGAGTCAGATCATTTAGTCATTTAACCTTTTATCATTTGGGGATGTTACAATCACCCACCCTTTAGAGAACAAGGCCCTCGTTGTGGGCCCTACATTTCAACCCAGGCAGTGCACCGCACTTAAGGCTGGGTTCCTCCTCTGATACCTAATTTGAAAACTGGGTCCTAGTGACAGCACAACCACCCCGCCTTAACATGGTTGTTAGGTCCTGGCCCACCAGGTACCACCAGTTGCCCCGCAGACACGTGGGGCCCACCCATGGGTCCACCCACATGCCTGAACGTGTCATCTGACTAATGATTGTCCCCACAGGCCAACACATGTCCTTTCCAGTGTGCTTTGTGCTCACTCGCACACACCCTGGGAAACCTCCCAGAAGGTCACCAATCCTGATCACTACTCCAGGCCAAGCACGCTTAACTGTGGCGTTCTAATCAGGTCGGCTCCCGAAAAGGAAGGTGCATCTTGTTGACATGAGTCGTATCATTTAGTCATTTAACTTTTTATCATTTGGGGATGTTACATAAAATCTATTAGATTTATCTTAGTCATGGTATTTTATTTTTAATTTTTATGAAATAAATAAGTATATTAAATATTTATTAAATAATGGTGTTGTAATTCTTTTATTATGGTAAATAGAAAATAAATGGTTTTAAATATTTTAAAATAAATATTTTATGAACTAATTAATGTGCCCCAAATTTTTTATATATGAATATGACATTTTAGGAATCTATTAAATATTTAGGTTTGAATATATCGTCTGTGTGGATTTTATTTAAATTCAAATAACTAAATAGTGTCAAAATTGTCACTATTTGTATTTTATAAAAATAACATATTATTAAATTCCCAAAAAATCACAAAAATATTAAAAAATTAAAAATTGAAAATTAAATGGTCTTTAATATCATGAATTATACAAATTTTGAAAATTAATAACACATAAGTAAGCATTTATAACTATTTACAATATAAAATATTATTACCCCAAATAAAATTAAATAGTTTAAATAAGGATAAATCAAAATGATATGGTTTAAAATAAATTCCAAACATGTCTAAATTTTATTGGATGATATGATTACCACACTATCTCATGTCATCTTCGATTTTGAGTCATTTTTTAGGTTTTTATGTGCGGTTTTATTTTATTATAAGTTATTATTTTTAGTGTTTCCTAAACTGCCCCTATTATATTTTATAAGGGAACACCCTCCCTCTCATATTCACACCATTTTGAGCTTTCAGAATCGACCAAAACCTTCGTATTTATCTTATCAACTTACATATCAATATACTTGAGGTCCTGGTATTCGTCAAAGACCTTCTTTAGTGCGTTAACATGAGGTTTAGAAGAGGCATGTCGTAGAAGAGGTAATATCCTTTACTGAATATTTTAAACTTATTTCTTCTTCTGCTTCCAATATATGAGTTGTTTTATTATTATGTAATAACTCTAGTACTAATTGTATACATATGTGTTATTATTAATATGATACAACAATATTCTATTTTCTATGCATCCCGTGAAAAATGAAGTCGCCACATGTGCGTAGGTGCGACTTACCGTCTCCATAAACGGGCGAGATTCATTCTCCATGTTAACCATTAAAAAATGGTTATAAAGTATATATAATAAATAATCATGTGATATATGACATAATAATACTAATATATATATATATATCATTTACTTTAATAAGGAAACGAAAACAACGTTCATGCGTACATATGGCCTACCGTCTCTATAAACGATGTTTTTCTTTCATTTTATCGATTGATTGTATATATTAATATATTGAATATATATGAAATAGAAATCATGTTTTAAATTCAGGATGTAATTAATCATGATATAATTAATCATATGAAGAATTACAAGTCAAAACACGTACGATAAATGAAATAATTTTACCCAAAAATCATCTTTAACATGAAATTGAAAAATGAACGAGAAATATAAAGTTGTTAGTGAATCATATATGAAATAATAAATATTATTTTTGTTATGTTTATAATATTTTTTGACCCCACTATACCAGAGTTTTCTACAGTTAAGGAAGAAATTGGTCCTATGGTAAGGTGTAATTTTTCCGACCTCTTTTTTATCCGAGATTGTTTATTCGTAAGTATTAAGTGGGGTTATATTTATCATCCATGTCCATGTAATTCAAAAAATTCTTCAAATTTTTTTTAGTATTCTTCCATGTATTTTTAAAGTCATTTTTACCGTTTTTGTAATTTTACAAGATGGTATGGAATGAATCTTTCTTTTATTTACCATACGAGGTACTTATTGTCTTTTTCGGCAAAAGTGTGAGGAGAAAGTTAATTTAACTTGTACGGAATGAATTGATTTTTATAGATTAATAATGCATTTTTTCAATGAAGGTTCCTCTACAAGGATTCAAGATTATTTTCAAATAAATTGTTATCTTTTTAAATTTCAAGTCATTTTAAGAAAAAAAAAATGTTTTTGAAGAAAAAAGTATATTTTCCTCAATAATTTATTTCAAGTGTTTTATCGAAACTATTTTCCATCTAAGATGACATTACTTAGTATGGATATATTTCATGTATAATTTTCCTATTATTTACATGATTTTATTTTTCTTATGATGAAATCGTATCCTTTGTTTTATATGGATTATGTTATGATGGGATGATGTATATGAAACCCATTTTATTCATTGGGTTAGGATGATGAATTAATGTTTATTTTGTGGCACATAGAATAATGATTTCATTATGATATGGTTGGGACCTATATCTCCCTAAAATTAATTGGGTAAATATTTATATCTCATGAGATAGACATGGATTGAATGGAATGTAAATCTAGTTCACTATTACAGGGCTAGAATGACACGTAAACCCAGTTCAGCATGGACTTTGTCCACTATTATGGTCTTGGCAGCAAAGAATTGGCTACTATGGAAAAAATATCATGTGCTTAATGGTTTTCCACAATTACATGTCTAATTTCCATTCTATTTTATCATTATTAATGTTCCATTATGATCCATGCCTTATGTACTTTCATTTTTTATATCATTGCTCAAGATTTGGATGTTTAAATTTAACATTCACGTATTCACGTTCAAATGTTTATGTATAATTTTATGTTATCCATGATTACACAAACTAAGAATTCAAGGTCACCCATTCTATGTTTTATGTTTTCCTTTCCCCGGAATATAAAGAATGTTTTTAGATAAGAAAAAAAAGGTGAAGATCTTTATGGGAGATGTTGAAGATAATTAACCATGATTAAAAGATTATGTTCCATGTTTCCAGATACACTAAACTATTATAGTCCTTGGGTGTTTGTTTTTGTTATCTATTAAGTATTTTTAAAACATAATATAATATCCACGTATGTCAAGATTGGGTCTCCATAGTTGGTATCATAGGAAAGGTTTAGTTAACCTTTAGAAACTAGGATGTGAAAACTTTTGTGAGATCCCTAGAGATATTACTAGGGCATGGCTAGGGATTTTAATAAGGATAAGTATACAATATAGTTTGAAATCCTATAATTGTGATAAAAATCATGAATAAACTTGTATTAAACCTTATATGTTAGAGATTTAACGTACTCCACCTTGATTATGATGTTTTCCTAGCATGATATTTGCCTCTCACACTATTCCTTTTGGGTTTAGATAATTGATGGAACCCGAAGGAACCCGGTTAATGATCAATGAAATGGGAAATGCAATTATTTTCCTCAATAAAAACCATATATTATGGGAAATGTAGTGAAAAATCATGTTGTTATACTTACACATGCTATGAATCTTTCTGGACTTCCAAATGAGTCTAGAAGGGAACAATATTCTATTGACTCCTTCATGAGGCAATGTTCACCTTCTTTAAGTGGGAATTCCATTCCACATGTTGTTGAAAAATGGACCAATACCATGGAAAAGACATTTTCTATACATCATTGTTCGAAATATGAAAAAGTCATTTTGGATGATTACCGTTTAGAAGGTGAAGCAGACCAGTGGTGGGCTCTAATTAAGAATACAAGGCCCCAAGATGAAATTGAATCCATCGAATTGGATGAGTTTAAGAACTTATTTTTCTATTAGTACTTTCCTAGTATTCTTAGAATTAATATAGACAAGGAGTTCCTTGAGCTTAAGAAAAGGGATGATGAATCTGTTGGTATATACGAAGAAATTTTTTCAAGGCATGAAAGGTATGCATTTGGATTTTTGATCCATCCTAAAAGTAAAGTTGATTGATTCTTCAGTGGCATAAAACCAATATATTTAAAGACATTGGCTATAAGAGACTTCATTATCTATAAAGATATTGTTTATTGTGCTATCAAGGTAGAACATGAAGTTGGTGTTACATGTCCATCTCATGGTTTTGACAAGAAATGAAAGATGGAGTTCAAGGAAAAATCTCAAAACCATGGTGAAATGAAGATGAATGTATCGTTATGCTCAATGTGTGGAAAAAAGCATGGTGGATATTTCCTTAATGGGAATATAAAATGTTTTATGTCTGTAAAATAAGGTCATCGAGTATTTGAGTGGCAAATTATTTAAAAAAAGGTAACTAATGATATGAATAGAGAAAAGACTATATAGAATGAACCACCGACACTTTAATGCTACAATTCTAGGGAAATGGGGCATTATGCTAACCAATTCTATAATCCAATAGTTAATGATGATCGAAATCAACAACCACTTAAGTCAAAGGGAAAAGGGAAGTCACATGCGATCACTATTGGTGATGTTGATTTTAAAAATAAAGTGGTGGACTGATTAAGTGTTTATGTAACACGATTCCAAAAATAGTTTTATGGAATCTCATTTATAATATCATAGAATTTTTGAAAATATTTGTATTGGTTTATTGTGGTTTCCAATAATTATATGGTACCAGTAACCATTGAAAGTGATTGAAATATTTTGGGAAATTAGATGATATGTACATAATGAAGGGATAAGGGGAAATAATATGTTGGATATTATTAATGAGCTCATGAGTGATGAAAGGACAAAGTGATTTATTGTTTTGAGTATATATAATTTTTGGGATTTTAGTATGTAGAAGGAGTTAACTTTTGACAACATTCATGTTTTTACTAAGGTTAAATGGTGATTCATGTTTCAAGAATACATGATTAGGGTATTCACATGTTTCGAATATGATCAACAAGATATATCAAATGATATATGGGGGATAAATTATGGTAGTCACATGCTTGTTATATGATATTTCTAGTGATCGTCTTTTTATACTATGGGTTTTGTCATATGTATATTGGATAAGCCTAAAGAATGTAATGGATTTTGTTGGACATCATATAGTATTGTTTAAGACTAGAAAAATTATTCGATATTATTTTTGTAATGTTATAATGATGTAGTTTCAGAAAAAGTAAAACCCGCAGGACTGTCAAAATCCCATCCAATCAGACAAGGCTGTGAGAATCGAACCCACAAATAAAGTGTGACATGCCATTATCTCGTAACACTAGCCTACAAGAAGTCCCTGGCTCGTAAATAATATTTTTATTTTATTATGTGGTATCATAGTCAAAGTATAAGTATATTTTTGGAACCATATATGATTAATATCACCATATATGGACTTATATGTATTTAATAACTTTTTCTATCCTTTTTATGAGATAGATGGAATGAACTGTAATTCTATCACATGATCTACTAAAACTTCATGAATTAAAAATTCAACTTCATTTCATTAAGATATGATGTGTCAATTGTTCATGGAATGACCAACAACGAGATTTTACCAAAATCGAGTAAGGTATTTCTTCTAATTCAAAATTTTCAACTTTAGGGAAATGTTCATGAAATCCAAAAATGATATCCTTGTACCATCATATCTGATGGTACCTTAGTTCATCACTAATTTATGGCTTTGTGATTGGTGGAGTTTTCATATTTATGTTCTCTACCATTCTTCACCAGAACATGATGGTTAGATTTCTCTTCCATATCTATATTTTTACTTATATTTTCATATAAGGAAACACATTGGTGAGTAACTTTGGCTGACCATTATGTTTCAAACTATTTTTTTAAAATTAATTTTTCGTATTCTTTTTTACGATGTGGGTTTATTTGAAAGAAACTTTCTTATAGTAAATGATTTATAACCCCGTTTGAATTTTGAGAGTGATATTCAATTTAAGGGGGGTAGAATGAAACACCCAAAAATTTGATGTGAAAGATTCATTTTAATTTTATTTATGTTTGTGTCATACGCTACATAAATAATATCTTTTGTTGTACACAACACCGTATTAGCTTGCAGTATACACAACACTATTATTGGCTTGTTTTACGCAATATTTAAAGTAATTTTGATAGAATTCAACTTGGAATAAAGATTCTGTTCAATGAAATAATATGACATTATTTTATACACAACACCAACGAAATCATTTAGGTAACACTAACTTGGCTTGTATTACATGGTAAAGCGACATTCCTCAATGGCTTACGTTGTACACAATACCGAGTTTCAGTAAACTACAATATATTATTATGAACTACCCTATATTATTATGAACTAGCCGTTATAAAAAGTATTAACAACATTTTAAATCTTATTACATTATTATTCATCATACAGATTTTTTTTAACATAGTATTAGAGAAAAATCAATTTTTTTATATAAAGGAATTAATTTTAAAAATGCAGTTTTTCCGCCTTTTGATAATTCACCAATTTTAAATATAATTTTTGACATGTTTATAAGTTAAATATGAAAATATTAACTATTTATTTTGAATCAGGATAATAAAAAATAACTTCAGGTAAAATATTCATATTTTTATGATAACTTTCATATTTTTATGAATAGTAAAAATATGCTAAATTTAACTTGAAAAAACATTTTTTCATCGAGATAATTTAAATGTTTAAATTGTAATATTGAATGGTTTTAAAGTATAAATAGAATATATTTTTAAAATCTAATATAATGTATGTTATTATTAATTATTTTATATTGAATTCATAGGTAAAAACATTTCAATCTATTGAAATATTTTAATCAAAAACGTGTTCTTTTTTCAACAGTGGGATTAATTTTAAATTAATTAATGCATGTTCTGTGTTTTCAATTTGGAAAAATGGTTCCACATTTGGAATAAGGAGGTCCAAAATGTGTAAATAGATAAATTTTATTTTTTAAACATTATGAATAGTTTCTACGGTTAATTTTATTTACCACAGTTAAAGGTAAATCAGTTAAATAAGGGTAAAAATAATATTATAAAATTAACCTAACATATATATTAATATAATTGAATTATTATATTTCTCCCAAAAATATAATTTGGTTGAAATGATATCTATTGTAACCCACTTATATGAGACATTAATTTTTTTTACTTAAATGAAACTGAAATAAGTCTCACTCAAACTTTAAAAATTAAATTATTTCTAATATATGGTTAAACGGAATATAAATTTGATAATAAATACTCTTTGGAAATATAAAATGTTTTTATTCATCATGGTAATTTATATTTAATTTTTAAGAAATATATAATTACCTTAATATATTATTCATTAATGATGGAGAAATTATTTAGTTAGTGAAAATCAATAATATAGTATTCATTAAAATAATAATACCCATCATAAGGAACGAAAACATGACCAAACATTATTAGACGGGTATATCTAAACCATAAACATCCAAGCGTCTACTTTTGTACCATTTAGATTTTTATAAAATAGATTAATACATTTATATTATTTTATTTTAAATGATGTCAATGTTTCCACCTTCATAATTTAATAAATATATCATTTTAAGGATTTGTTGTTTTATAAGATAAATTAGACTAAAAATGTTCTTATGTAATATATTATCTTTATATTAATCATAGTATTTTATTTTTAATTTTTATTCAACAAATTATTATATTAAATAATTATAAAATAATTGTGTAGTTATTATTTTATTAAGAAAAATATCAGATAAATGTTTTTAAAAATATTAAAATAAATATTATATGAACTAATTAATGTGCCCCATATATTTTATAAATGAATATGAAATTTTAGGAATCAATTGAATATTTTTGTTAGAATATATCTTTTGTGTGGATTTTATTTAAATTTAAATAATTGAATAGTGTGAAAATTGACACTATTGATATTTTATAAAAATAACATATTATTAAATTTCCTAAAAATCAAAAAAAATATTTAAAAAAACAAATTGAAAAATATATGGTCTCCAGTTTCATAATGTATCCAAATATGAACAATTAATAACACATAAGTATGTATTTATAATCGTTTAAAATTGAGAATATTATTACCGCAAATAAAATTAAATAAATTAAATAAGGAGAAATCAAAATGATAAGGTTTAAAATAAATTCCAAAATTGTCTAAATTTTTTTGTTTGATGAGTTTAACACCATATCTCATCTCATATTCTATTTTGAGTGATTTGGGAAGTTTTTATGTGAGGTTGATTTTATTATATATTTATATTTTTCAGAGTTTCCTAAAGTTCCCCTCTCATCTCTTATAAAGGGAACCTACTACCTCTCCTCTTCACAAAATATTGAGCTTTCAAACTCATCCAAACCAAGCCCATTTATCTTTTAAACATCCCTATCAACGTAATAGAGGTTCTGGTATTCTTCAATGACCATCTTTAGTTCCCTATGTGGAGGTTTAGAAGTGGCATGTTGAAGAAGAGGTAATATCCTTTACCAAATCCTTCAAACATATTTATTCATCTACATCCACAATATGAGTTGTTTAGTTATTAAATAATAACACCAGTATCACTTGTATACTGATATGTTATTAAAAATATGAAACATCCATATTCCACCTTCTATCCATCCTATGGAAAATGTTGTCACCACGCGTGCGTAAGTACGACTTACCGTCTCCATGAAGCAATGAGATTCATTCTCCATGTTTAGCACTCAAGAATGATTATAAAGAATATAGAATAAATAATAATGAGATATATGACATAATAATACTACATGATGTTTGTATATATATATATGTGTGTGTGTCTTTTACATTAATAAGGAAACAAAAACAGCGTTCATGCGTACGTAAGGCCTACCGTCTCCATGAACGGTGTATTTCTTTCCATTTCTCGATCAATTATATATATTAATATATTTGATATATTTGATATATAAATCATGTTATACATTTTGGATGTAATTAATCATGATATAAATAATAATATGAAGAATTAAATGTCAAAACACGTATGAGAAATGAAACTATTTTACCCCAAACCCTTCTTTAATATGGAATTGACAAAGGAACGTAAAATATAATGTCGTTAGTGAATCATATATGATATCATAAATATTATTATGGTTATATTTTAAATATTTTTTAACCTTACTATATATGAGTTTGAGACACATATGGAGGAAATTGGACCTAAGGTAAGGGGTAACTCTGCCAATCTCATTTCTATTCGAGATTGTTTATTCGTAAGTATTTACTAGGGTTATATTTATCATTAATGTCCATGTCTTATAAAAATCAATGCAAAATGTGTTTAATATACTTCTATGTATGTTTTAAGTAATTTTTAGCCTTTGTTTTCTTTTACCACGTGGTTTGGAAGAAATCATTCTTTTTAATACCATATGACGTTCTTTTTGACTTTTCTGGAAAAAGTATGAAGAGAACGTTTTTAACTTATACTGCATGAATATATTTTTTATAGTTTCATTACGCCTTATATCCATGAAGCTTATTCTACAATATTTCAGAATTATTTTTATTTAAATTATTTTCTTTTAAAATTTCATGGAATTTTGAGAATAGAAAATTGTTTTGAAGAAGAAATGATATTTTCATCAAAAATTAATTTCATGTGTTTTATCAAGACTGTTTTCCATCTAAGATAGAATTTTTTAATAGGGATATATTTCTTGTAAAATTTCCATTTTATTTACAAGGATTTATTTCTTTATGATGAAATTATATCCATTTTTTATATGTATTATATTATAATGGGTTGATGTATTTGAAACCCATTTTGTTCATAGGGTTATGAAGATTGATTAATGTTTATTTTGTGGAACACGGAAGAATGAATTAATTATGAGATGGGTGAGACCAATATCTCCCTCCAATGCATTGGGTAAAAATTTTTATCTCATGATATATACATGGATAGAACAAAAATTAAATCTGGTTTAGTATTACATGGCTGGAATGACATGTATACCTGGTTCAGTAATGGAATTTTTCCACTGTGATGGTCTTAGAAGAAATGTCTTGGCTATTATTTAGATAATATCATCTACTGAATGGTTTTTAACAATTACATGTTTTATCCCAATGGAATTTTATCATGATTAATATTCCATTATGATCCATGCATTATGTACTACCATTTTTTATGCCATTGCTCAAGATTTTGATGTTTAAATTTTACGTTCATGTTTTTATATTCAATTGTTTAGGTATTATTTAATGTTCTCTATGTTTACCCTTACTAAGAATTCCATCTCACCCTTTATATGTTTTAATTTTTCCTTTCCCCAGGATATAAATTAATGTTTTAGACAATAAAACAAAAGGGAAAGATCTTTATAGGAGATTTTTAAGATCATTCACCATGATTAGAAATTTAACATAAGACAGAGGAGATGGATGGATCATCTTGAAGACAATGATTTTTCAATTAATCATCATCCCATAAGAGCAAAAAAAGATGGTGATGCATTAAGTAGGAAAGAACCAGTTGTTATGTCTATGATGAGGATTCAAAGTTGTTATTTTATAAATGACCTATTGAAGATGGACATGGGAATTATTAGAAGAGGAACATCATCAACCCTATAATAAATTATTTCTCAACATTAATTATTAGAAAAGATCAAGAAAGCTCAGAAGGGAGATCCTTTGTCATAGAAGAAGTTTGAGGTTGTGATGGATGATATGTTTCTTTATTTCAATATGAAAAAATAAGGTGTACTAAAATTTCATACAAAATATTGAGTTCCATCTATTTTAGAAGTAAATAAAGAGCTGATGGATTAAGCTCATAATTATAAATTCTCTATACATCCTAGAAGCTCAAAAATTTATAGTTACCATTGTGATAATTATTGGTGGGATAATATGAAATGGGATATTTCTGACTACACTAAATGGTGCTTGGTATCTCAGCATATTAAAGATTATTGACTAATTTATTAAGGGGTATTACAATCAATACCCATGCCAACATGGAAGTGGGACAATATCTTTATGGATGTTTTCACATGTACATGAGAACGTCTAGAGGAAACAATGTGATATGGGTTATAGTAGACCCTCTCAGCATGACATCCCATTTTATCTCTAATTGGGATGATTTATCTCTTGATCAACATTCCCAAATTTACGTGAAGAAAATGATAAGGATGCATGGAGTTCCACTTTCTATCATATCTAATATTAATACAAAGTTCACATAAAAAATCAAGATTTTTTTTACATGCTCTGAGTACCTAATTGAATTTCATTATGGCCTATCACCTCCAAACTGAAGGCCAATATGAAAGGACTATTAAAACACTCTGGGACATGTTGAGTACATGGTCAATGGAATTTAAAGGTGGATGGGGAAAACATATTCAATTAGTTGAGTTCTCTTACAACAATAGTTTACACTCAAAAATTCAAACAGTAGCCTATAAAGATCTATATGGGAAGCGATGTAGAACACCTAATTGTTGGGATTAATCTAGTGAGATAAATATTCATGGGCTTGATAATGTATAAGATATGACAATAAAGTTTCATGCCATCTTGAAACAATTAAGGCTACACAGAGTCATAAAATGATCTATAATGACAACCATTTAAGGGAGTTTGAGTTTTATTTTCATGACAATGTATTTTTTTGAATCTCAATTTAGAAGAGAGTCACATGGATTGGGATGAAAGGGATGCTCATCCCTAAGTACATTGTCCCCTATAAAATCCTTGATCGCATAAGAGCAGTGGAATTTAAACTTGAACATCCCCAATATCAAGCACAAGTTGAAGTTTCTTCTACATATGCATGTTGAAGAAGTACATTCTTGACCCTTCAAGTGTAGTAAATATAATGGTTATACAAAAAGAAAATTCAATATCTTATGGGGAGAATCATGTAATGATCTTGGCCCCTAGAGACAAGTTTTTAAGAAACAAGAATACCCAGCTTGTTAATGTTTCTTGGGGGAAGCACAAATAGGAAGATGCCACTTGGGAACCAGAGGATTCTATTAGGTAGAATTACCGACACCTTTTCTCTTCTGAGGATAAGATTTAATATTTTGGGGAATAAACTTCTTAAGAAGAGATTAATATAATGACCTGAACATTTAAAAACAATTTTGATTCCAAAAAATTTATTTTTTAGATTGTCATAATCAATAAAAAATATAAGTTTAATTGAAATGTTACCATCTAGTTTTGAACATTATATGATCATTGTAAATGGTAACAATTATTAATCGTATATTTTTTGTTTAAAATAGATATAATAATTGATAACTAATGCATAAATAAGAGTATAGGGACTTATACAATACACTCAGACTATACAAAGCCCACATATCAGAGCTTGGAAAGGAGGTAGCGTCACCAGGCATTTCCACAGACCAATCCCAACCTAATTATCATCATGTAATGATTGAAAGAAATCCAATATTTGGGAAGTTAAAGAAGATAGAAATCACCACTCTGGAAATGTTGTCCGAGCCTTCCAAAGATTCTATCACAATTACAAACCTTACTATTAGGTCTTATGCTGGTGTTTTATGGGGATATGTAATGAGGCCTTAGTTACTTTGTGCAATCAATTTGTATTAATAAAATTATCATTTCTTATTATTGTTAAAATTTTAAATTTTAAATGTCAAAACAAATAGAGTATGAATTTTTTAAAGATTCATATTATTGATTGATTTAAAAGAAGTATTATAAAATATTTTTTATACATTAAATAATTAATAATGGGAAATTATTTTCAATAATAGGACATAAACAATTGTGGTCAGTAATAAATTTTTTGTCTGATAAGATAAACATAATTTTTGCTTAATAGTAAATTAGGAATACTAATATTTTCCTTATAAATTATAATATGTCCAATGGTGGTGTCACATTAATTAATTAGGTATAAATATAATTTTTTCCTCTTGAATGTTTGTGTGATATAATATCATTTGTAAATAACTATTTCAAAAATTATTAGTTATGTATTAGTATTTTTCAACTAAATAGTGATTTTACATAAAAATTAAATATCTCATATTTAGAAAATTATTTTCCTGACATGGAGTTCATTTTAAAATCAGATCATGGATATTAGTGTAGGGAAAATTTTTGAGATTTTTATAAAATGGTTTGTTTTTCAGAGAATAGTAAAAATATAGTTTTTCAGTTTTTGGTGTCTTTTATGACATAATAATGATGTCATATGTAATTAAAAATTATTATAGACTTATTTTGATTATAATATTACATTTGGTTTCCCTTGTGGCCAAAACCATGGGAAACTTCCTTGGGAAAGCCCATAGTTTTCCAATTCCACTATTGAGGTGTCCCCTGGAAAATTATAAAATATTTCACCACATTTGCTATAAAAACCAACCCATTTCTTCATTATATTAATTATAAATTCTCTCTAAATTAATTTAAAGACTTCTACCTCCCAAATGTTTTTCCCAAAGTTTGCAAGACCCCTTAATGTATCTATCCATGAGTTTTAGAAGTTACTCTTTAGGGTAGGATAATTCTCCACTACTCTTTACCTTTCATGTTCAATATTATGTGGTACGACTTTCTTGTGTCCATACATATTTATTATTTCCATTTTATTACATCTATATAATGTATTCTGATTCATTTATATATTTTATTCCCTTTGTCCCATCTCTTTTTAATGTTTTTGAAAACCTTGTCACATAGAAATTATACTGTAGAATTTTAGTCTCAAAATCACTCTCTTTTCCCCACAAAATTATTTTACTTTATTTATGTGAATACCCAATCTATTTCATTTAAAGGGGTATTTATCTATATATAAAATAGATAAATTTTATTCTATAATTGATAAACATAAAACATCCATTCCCTTTTATTGTGTTATAATTTATATAATGATTATGTTTTTAAGAACATTTTAAAATGCCATGATTTTGAAATAAAACCCATTTCTTTAAATCTCTATGGGTTATTTATGAAATATTGGATTGTGATATATGTGTTTTAAATTCAAATAAATACATATTAAGGGTTTTCGATTATAAATATCCAATTCATTGGGTAATGAAATTAATCTCTATAGATTATATGTTTTATGATACCATGGGGAATAACTCTAGTAACTTTTATGACACCTTGGGTGTGGACCTTGGTAATATGCATATAAATGTATAAATAAATTTTTTTGGCCTCATTTTAAAGTTATTTTCAATGTTATTATTATTATTATATTCCTCTTTATCATTATATTATGAATATTACACATTTGTTATCAGATATCAGTCCAGTTTACATGTAAATTGTTTAAATTGTTTTCCTTACTGGGCCTTTTGCTCGTCATATCCATTTATGTATGTCACCAGGTTATGAGATGAAGTAATTGTACATAGGATGAACATTTCAAGATTATATTTAGTAGGATTAAAAAATGTTATTTGTTTTTATGTATTATGTTCCATTTTTCCAAGATATTAGACATTTATGATCGTCTGTAAAAAGTAATGAACATATATGTAATAAAAAGTTAACATAAAATAACATTATTTTTAGGAGACTATATAATAATAAATCCAATTTTAAGTTTGATTGGATTTGGATAGTGACTATGACTGGTTAACACCTAATATTTATCTCGTTGTGTGAGTGATTGAGAAAAATGAGCATTAAAGTACAGTTTAAGGTCTATGGGGACCATCATTAGTCTGGTAGTCAATTTTGGCATGTCAGTGGGCCCCAAGAAGGAGACCACATCTATAAAGTGAAACTTCTTGAACCTAGCAGGTCGGGTTCTGATGAGTATGCAATGGAAGGGTTTTTTTGTTGTCAAATGGGGACATTCATTTCATTTGAATTAGAGTGAACTTCCCAGCCAGACGTACGGTGGATTGATATGAATTTATATATATAGTCCACAAGGTTGATTTTTTCCTATAAGAGCCTGAATTTTACACCTTATAATATTTACATGTTGAGGTACTAAATGATATTAGTCATTTTAGAAATGATTCTATTTCTTTTGTGGGGATTAATAGATTTGAACTCCACATTTATTCATGATTGGGATAAAGAAATGATCATGATTGGTTACTGCATGGGATGTTTTCCAGGGTGTGTGTGAGTAAAGAAAAAGCACAATAAAGGAACATGTGTTTTCATATAGGGGAATTAATTAGACAAATTATCCATTCTAGAATGTGACTAGGACTCAGGTGGTGATCACATGTCTATAGGCTAATTGGTGTTTCCTTGTGGACTAGGACAAAATGGACATTCTACGGAGAGGATTATGTGTTGTCAGTGAGGCCAATTGTTACATTGGTACCGTAGGTAAGTTCTTAGATTGATATGTGGATTAATAGACATATTTGAGTTATAGGGTCCCAAATGATGATGTTTTTCTATAGGGTGTGGGGGTTGAATGTCACACCCTATAATGTTTATGGGTTAAATTACTAAATTATGTGACTCATGTTAATAAGGTACACCTTTATTTTAGTGGTGCTACCTAATTAGAACATCAGAGATAATAATTATTGGGATGGAGTAGTGATCAAAATGGGTGACCTACTAGGTTGACTCCTATAATATGGGTGAGTGAGGAAAATGGAGACATAAATAAAAGGTATAGTCCTATAGGGAAAATCATTTTTCTAATGATAAGTTCTGGCATATGGGTGGGACCTAGGTAGGGGACCATGTTTCTATAGAATAACTGGTGTAGTTTGGTGGGGAGAACCCAAAACCTTGATATGTGGGATTTCTATGATGTTATTAGGGATCATATATTACATATATATTTTTAATCCATCATGATATCTTTTAATTAGAGGATGTGAAGGAAAATGAATTACATTGGTTTGTGAGGTAGGTGTCTATTATAAACAAAATATATGATTTCATTTCCTATTTGATGGAATAGGGTATGGATATATGTTATGAAATATACAAAATAAAATCCCATTATAGGGTATATAGTGGTGCTGTAATATTTTATTTATAATGATATAAATGATGGCTGAAATATAATAATATAAAAAAAGATTTAGTTTGGAAAATTACATTCTTATAGAAAAACATCCTTTGTATTTCTTGATAATAACACATGTATTGGTCTTTTGGGAAGATTATAATCTATATAATGTCGATAATGATGTTATAGAGAGATTTTAGAATGATTTTTCTAGTCAAATTGATTATGATGTGTGAAATAGTGAGGAGTTAATATCCCCATTTATAATTGTGGGGAGATTCATTTTTGTAAATACCAAAACTATTAAAAAATTTCTATCCACTCTCAACTCCACCAAAATATAGACCAATGTTTTAGACATGTTTTTTCTCCATATATAAATTTACTATATTTTTTCATTAAAATTTTCACCACGATAACTAGTTTATTTTCCGTTTCCACTGTAATATATTATGTAATGATTATAATATAATTATCCTAATTAATTATTTTTTAACCAAATATTATATGTTTTTAATTCACATTTTTAAATAATGTTTCTATATCTATTGAAAAGTAATTGTAAAACAACTGTACGTAAATCCCAAAACACTATTTTAACAACACTTATATTAAATTATTTTTATTTTTTACTAATATTTTAAAAAAATGAAATCATTATATAATAAAATTTTTGTGATTTAAAATCTAGAATAATTAAATTAAATTAAATTAATATAATTAGAATAATTTTATTAGAAATTAAACCCGTTCGAATGACTAAAAAGTGATTTTTCTAAGTGAAAAAATCTGAAACTATTGAATGTTTCAAAATGAAAATATAGTATTGAATTGATAAAAATGACATAAACGGTATTTATAAATTTATATTATAGCTAATGAAAATTTGAAAACCCTCATAAAAATTTATCTTGTAAATCATTTAAATGAAAATGGATTTTTTCATAAAAATTAATTATTTGTAATTTATACATCGAAAATTTAATATTTGATTAAAATTATCAAAAATTACGATTTTTTTTTGAATTTTAGATTTCAAAATTGATGTTCATTTTTCAATTTAATATTCTGATAGTGTTAAATAAAAAATTATTCTTTTTTCATAAAAAATATAAAAATCATTATTTAATCAAATTATATTTTCAAAATGTATACGGACTTTTGAAAAAATGAAGTACTTATTTATAAATATATATTTCATTTATAAAAAATTTATACATAACATTAAAAAAAATTATTCTTATTCATTCCAAGAAAAATAACCGCTATGTTATAATGGTCATGTTTAAATAATATTAGTAATTAAACATCAAGGGTCGTTAATATTTATAGAAGCATGTAATGCAAGATAATGAGGAAATAATTTTTATTAGAATAATATTTCAAAACTTCTACAGTGGACGCATTCTAAAAACATAATAATAATTTCACTATAGATATTTTTGACACATATATAAAAAAGTATTGATAATTATGCCTCATCATATTCTCTGGATCAGATGTAGATTTCTCATGTTTTCTATTTAACCAATGAACAATGAACAAGTGAGTGGCCTTTTTCCATTATAATTTATCTCTCTCATTTAGAATCTCTATATTATTTTTATTCAAATAAAATATCATGATCTAGTGGTTTTAACTCTTATTTTGTTACATGTAATGTGTATTAGAGGCCCTACATCAAGATTGATACATGGAACACATTGGGGAATTTACAGAGGTTTGGTTGAAGAACCAAGAGATTAGCTCATGTTTTTACTTAAACAAAAGTTTAAAAGGTGACAATTTTCCAAGTGAAAAAAATATAATTTCTTCTCAAATCTCATAACATTCCAACATTGATAAATTCAAAGAAAAACTGCCTAAAAATAAAGTTATAGATCATTCTAATGATTGTTTTCATATGTAATTTTCTATCAGTGAGAAGCAACCTTGATGTGTTGTTGAAATTTTAAAAATTTCTAATCCACATCTACATCTTGATTATGTTCCAACATATTTACTTCTAGAGTTGGATCCTAGATCATTGGATTTATAAAATTATTTACATGGATGGATTCAGAAGGTTCCATTAAAAATTTCATGTGAATTATATTTTTGTAAGGAAACTCTACCAAAGGAATGTGTTAATCTAAAACACCATTGAAATCAATTGAATAAGTTCCCAACATATACTCTAGGGTTTGAATTTTTCTCACAAAATGACCATATATTTGAGGATGATATGTAGTTCTTAATCATAACTTTCTATCCAAACCCTATTAATTAATTTTCCATAACATCAAGGTAAAACTCGTACCTCGACCAGATACAAATGAATGTGGTACAAATTGATACCATACCAATTCCATAATATATATATCCTTTTGAGGTGATATAAAGGGGAATATTATATGATAGTAATTAAGTGTTTTCACATTATAATTTTACTAACTACAACCCATATAACATTATTCCCATTATCATTTCTTTTTGTATTCTTATCACAAAATCCAGGTTGATATTTTCCCATTTTCATTCTGTAATGGGTAATTGTTGTAAAATCACCTTAGTCACTTGTCACTCAACCATAAATTACTAAAATACACAGAACCTACATTAAAACATAATTATTTATATCTTAATTTCATCCTACAAAAAATTCACCATTAAATCAATATACATCTTTGTATGTCCTGTATGAATGGACAAATTAGTCCTTCGAGTTTCCATTTAGTATCTCCTTATTCAAATCAGGTATTGATGGGACAAATATATTGTTACTCTAAAATAATATTCCATCATATAAATCGATAATATTATAAATATTTCTCACCTTCTTTTATAACTCTACATCTCACTTTTTCCACATTAAACATAAATTAGACGGATGGTTGGACACTTAATTTAGATAGATAAAATTTCCCCCACTTCCATCACATTTTTCAAATACATACATTCCATATCCAAAAAATATTTTACATTTTTATACACACTTCATAGATAATAAATATTCATCCTTTTTACTCAAATCATTAACCTCATTGTTCTCATTCCAATTTTTTTGATGTATAAAGAAATCATAATATCAAATTATCTCCAACCATCTTCTATAGTTCATGTTCAAATATTTCTAAGTGAATATATACAATTATATATTAAAATCACTATATATATCACCCAATTATCTATGAAGGTAATTTTTACATATCATTAATGAGAAAATTACCATATAAAAATGTAAATCATGGGTTCTTTAGTTTATCTCCTTAACATTTAGTTATCATGACACATTTTGTATAACCATATCATTTTTCCTGAGAATGTTTCCCAAAACATATTTTATATATAAAAATATTTTAGAATACCTTCTCTATAATAGGTTATTGTTAGCATAGTTTAACTATGATTTCTTCTCTATAGTTCTTTTAAATTTTTCTAAACATCAATCTATCCCATGGAAAATGGCGTGCATCTATGTTAACAATGTGATAAGATTGGAAAATAATTAGAAATTTTCCAAAAAGAATCCATAATAATATTTGAAAAAAATGGATCTCAATCATCATGGTTAGTATGGGAAACATTAATTAACCTCTATCATTGAAGTATAATCAGATATACCCTATCATGTGTTTATATAACCCAAATACGAATTTTTTAGGGCAATAACAAAATTTTGTATGTATAAAAAAAATTATCCAACCTTATTAACATCAGCTCAATCCTTAGGTGGTCACCATGATCTTCCTTACAAATTTAATATATATAGATATATTATTTAAAAAATACTAAAAAATAATTAGGGTTATATCTAATGGCTATATTCTTAAAATCCATTATGATAGAGAGGAAATTAGTAAGACCGAATGGTATAAAAAAATTTATAAACCATAAATTGTACGGAATATTTTACTGGGTCTAAGTCATTCTTGATCCTAAATTAAGTATATTAAAAATAATTTAAAATCATGGAAAATTATTTACATTCTTTTTGTTGGTTTAAAAAACATTAATACAAGGTATACGATACATGTTCTTGATTGAGATATTGTTAAGTTCTTGATAGTCAATACAGATTCGCACTGATCCATCTTTCTTCCGAACAAAAACAATAGGGGTGTCACTATGTGACACAATAGGATTAATGATACCCATTACTATAAACTAATAGTATTTCATTATATATTCTTTCAACTCAATCAGGGTCATTCTCTAGGGATTCATTGGAATAGGTGTAGAACCATGTATGAGTTCTATTGAGAACACAACTTCAATATTATGTGGAATACTAGAAAAATCATAAGAAAATATATAAAGAACTACCCACACAATATGAATGTTGTCATTGCTGAGATTATACCCAACCAACATGGATAAAAGCTCAATTTTAAAAGGAATCAATATATAGAAAATGGATATGTGTTTCATCATAGGATTATAATTATCATCTCGTTGATAGAAGATAGTATGGTGGGTTTGAATATAAAAAATGAATTCCCTTGATCAGAAATTAATGTGATATTTATATAAATAAAGCCAATAACTTCTTAATATTACTTAATATTTTTCTAGAGGATCATTAATGTTTATTTTAAAAAACAAATTTTAGTAAACATCAACTGTGGAAGAATCACTGGATTAAGATGTGAACATCATTCGATTAGGTTTTTTTACTTCTAATTCGAATTCTAATTATTAGGGTGATATTTTGTTACATAATATTATTATCCATATATAAAATAATGGCTAAAGTTTTCATCAATTTATATATTTCAATTTATATAGTTGGTAGTTTTACATATTTTACCATGCCATTATCATCCCCCTAGTCAAAAAGAGTTTCCAGATGTGATTTCACATTATATCTCAACATAAAAGTTTTAAAACATCAATCGCCATCATCATTGATCAGATATGGGAACATATTAATATAAATCACATAATACATTCATTTTAAACACTAGTGTGTGGGTGGTTAATTCTATGGATCATTCCCTCTATTTGCATTGTAGTTAACTTCTTCCCATAACATTTCAAATTGATTTTTGGATGTATTTTAATTCCACATATAAGATATTTAGTACCCCCTTCAGATAATTTCCTCTATCTTTTCCTCCATACATTGAGCATGATATACATATCATCTTCTTCTTGGATTGGTTTTTTAGTTTCCTATGAATTAAATCATTACATTCTTATCGAAACCATCAAGTTGATAGGTAAATCCAATCTCCATTTCCACCTTGATGGTGCATAAATCTTTTTATTGATAGCCACAATAGTCAATTATGGATATCACCAATTATCTATAATGTTATAGTCTATAAATTAATTAATAAACCTTACATGTGGGTCAGAATATAATTCTATAAGTTTATCTCACATTTCAAATTATATTTTTCTCATAGGTACTAATGGGTTAAAAATCTATATAATTTAACTCAATGAATTTCTTCCCAATTTTTAATTGAATTATAATATTCAATTACATATTTACAAATATTTTCATAAATATTTTTCATTCCATTGAATCAATTTTAAATTATTGTATCAAATTATTACAAAGCACCCACTATTAACCCACTATACATTACAAATGATTGAAAATTGAAATGACATTAACTTTATCCATACAACGGTGAATATAAAATAATATATCAAGTATATCAATCAATTTCATAGTAACTATTGGATTAATGTAACAGATTGGTAAAGTGTTTTTTGGACTCCTCCAGGACACAACAAAATGATTTTTCTCCCTTTCTCATTTGGATGCTCATCGTGATTTATATATTTAGAATTTTGTGTATGTATACCAATGACATTTTCCATTCCATCTATCATAACAATTGGTTTCTCAAGAGAATAACCATTTTATTTTCTATATAATTGAGCATTAACCTAATTCTTTCAAGTTCAAGACATTGAATAATAGAAAAAAATTTATATTACAAAAAAATAATCATAGTATAAAATCATATAATCATGAAACATAACTTTTTAGATGTTTAAATTTTGAAACCATGATTACATTCTATGACACATTAGGAAAAAATCCATGTTATTCATGGTCATTATTAAAATCCATCCTGATGGTTCATTAGGATATGATTACATTTTCCATGAATACCCCCAAAGAGAGTCAAACCAGGTGTGTTGCAAGGCATGATGTTATAAGCCATGTGATAATTGTCTCCATCTCAATGCACACTTTTCAAAGTTATTACCCTTAGGAATAAATATTCTAGAGATACATCCACTTGTAATATCTATATAAATATGCAATTTCATGGAAACCATTATCCCTATACATTACTCAAAATTCTAGAATATTTTCATATAAATAGAATTGTCTTTTTTCTTCTCACTTGTGTTTTATCATCCAAGTTTCTAATGGATGACTAACCCAATCTTTCATTCCAACTGTAGTTACCCAAATAACTCTTACATAGATATTAAATAATAATAAAATAATATACATTACATAACATATTGTTCCATACCAGAAATCTTTTAGGTCAACTTCAAATAGAAAATTGATAAATAATCAACTAATTATTAAGTTAACTACATCATCTCCCACTTAGTTCACCCTAACAAGAGCTCTTATTCAATATTAAATGCATAATAAATATATTCATAACATGGGAAAGGAAACATAATAATGGATGAGATCATATTCTCTATATGGGAAAAATAATTAACATATCAACATAACAAGATCATATTGGTATGATAAATGAGAACAAAATTTAAAAACCATTATTTATATATCATTATTTATTAGAATGATTCTTGATATTATGAATGAAATTTTATAATAAATGAATAAAAAATTAATCAAATAAAATTAGTTATTTAAATATAAAATTTTCTAAATATATGGAATTATAGAATACACCTAATTATAAAAATCCCTTCCATAGTATATAAGGATTAATTCTAGGTCCATCATACTTAAATAGTTTCACACCCCAACCCATTCTAGTATTCGTGTATAAATCTCTATAATATCATAGCTGACATATTCCCTTATTGAAATGGGTTCATTCCATCTCTTACTCTGGTTAATCTCATGAGATATTAATATTTACCCAATGTATTGGAGATATATATAGGTTCCACTAATCAAATAATAAAAATCATACATATTTGTGCCACAAAATTATAAAACATTTTACATATATGAACACATGAAACTAATTTTTTTCATCAAAATTTACCCACACAAAAACCTTTATAAAGGACAAAGGATTCATAATAATTTCAACATTTCATCATAACATTACCCATGAATAAGGGAATTAGTTTGATCAAAATCATTTCATCAAAATCTTATAAAATACATAGAAATAATAATAATATTATCCTTAGTCCATATCCCAAGTAATGTATGAGTATCATGAAATCACATCATCAAAAATGGAAAATTATTTTAAAGGATCACATCAAATATTTCATTATGAAAATAGTTATACTGCGTTGAGAATAACTTTTTTACATTGAAAATATATTTTAGAAAAAAATATATAAAAAATATTATGAGTATTTTCTTTGAATATAAATTTTCAAAACACAAAACATGTGTTAAACAAACAGTTTTTAGTATGGTTTAAAATTCCATACATGTCAAATATGATTAAAGAAATATTCCTTTAACATTTTTGATAATAACTAAAAATTAAATTTTATAAAAAAAATTGAGAAGAAAAATATTTTTAATTTTTTAAAACATAAAAAATTTAAATCATAAATTAAAAAATCATTCTATCTTTTTAAAATAATCTTTAATACGTTTTTAGAAAACATGGATTTGGAATAAAATGAATTTTCTTCTAAATTGGTGAATAATTATATTTTTTGTAAAAAAAATATTTTCTATCTATTGAGTAATTAATGAGTGGAAAATGAAATGATAACAATTATTCTCATGAAATATATTAGGTGGATAAAATTAAATAATTTCATGAGAGGTAGATCATAAGATTTTAATATTAGAAATTCAATCATAAAAAATACCAATAAATGTAGATTTTTTAACATAAATCTAATTTTACTTTATAAAATCTTAGAAGATAATATCATTAATTAATAAAAGAAATAAGAAATTTAATTCTTATGAAAGGATTAATTATATAAATTTATGATCTTGGATTCTTTGTGTATTATTTTTATATATTATACAGATTATTTTCAAGACCAGGTGATGAGACGACATAAAATTTTGAGGCATAGTGTTCCTTGAACAATTATTTGAATATTATTTGTATATTAATAGATAATGCGCTCAATTTTCTTAAAAAAGATTAATAACTCCTAAAATAGTGACATTATTTTATGCATTAACAAAAATTGGTCGGCATAGGCCATTTGTAAAAAATTCATCATGGCTATAAAATGAATAAAAGAAGTTAATTATTGTATTAAAAAATCAAAAAAATGTCTTGTTTCGTTAATTTTTCCTTATTTCCGAATTATAGGGTATTCTACACAATGCTGGATCTTTTCATGGATCATGGAAAGATTGATATGGTAATCCTTTCTAATAAATGGCAATAGATCAAGGATCAATGCTCAACACACATAGATTTTTAATGATCTCTCCAATTAATGAAACATTTCATCGTTCTTCATCATTGTTCGATTCAAATCTTGTTATTGAATTAGTTTAAATTTTTAAATCACTTTATTCCAAATTTCTTTGATGATCATAAATCATTTGTTGAATGGATTAGTTTCTTGATTGATCACCTTGCAGGATGGGTTTATTGTGGGGTTTATTTGGAAGAATATATTTGACTCTCTTCATTGTTAATCATATGGAAAGAATTGATATCAAAGTGATCATCAATCAACATTAATGTATATCATTTTTAATGATTTTATCCCTTTATTCATCATTCATCATGAGCTTTCTTCAACTAGCCTGAGAATCGAGTTTTCTGGATCAATTGATCATTGCGCACCAGTTTCTTGGCGTAATGACCCGATATCATAGATTTATGATCTGCCTGGAAAAGTGGAGTTGTGGTGATGGGGATGGATTAAATAGGATAATATATGATTCTTGAGTTCAATTCATCATTGTGAAACAACGAAAAATAGTTTGATATGATTTCTGAGAAGATTCATTGATTTTATGTGATGTTCGATGACAGTGAGGCATGGGCAACCATAGATATCTGATTACATGGACAATCTATTTTGGATCGAAGGGTGATCACTATCTAAGGTTAATGTAGAAAGTATGCTAGTTCTAGAAAATCATTTAGAACAATGTTTTTAATCTGGGATTACATGGCATGTTCACCCCTAGTGGCGACACATGTGTTTGGCTGGAGTTAATGATCACTATGTATTTCACCCTTATCATAATGCGTCTGACCATATTGGGTAGACTATTCATGTAATCAGAAGAGTGAAATGACAGAGGTAATAGTAAAGGGATAGAAGTAACACCGTGTACATAGACATGGGCAAGGATTAGTGTACATGGTCCAATAAAAATACACAACGTTCATACACAGACATAGCCAGACGTCACAGGTAGGGAACCATGTGTCTATACATAATGTGTACCCATCCAACATGCCTAGTATTTTTAGACTACATGTTTTTTCATAATTTACACATGGGAATAACATGGGATATAAGGACATACATTGTACTGGATGGGACATGCCGTGTACTCCCATCAAGAGTGCTTGAAGCTCATCAAATTCCTAGTTTGGACTATAATTATTTGAGTTCAGTACAATTGGAATTTTCCTAGATGGTACAATGTGGAATTACATTCACATAATTTTTATTTAATCACCTCTAGAAGTCGAGTATCATATAGAGTTGTGAGGTACCTTTGTGATACTCAAGTGTGATCCTCTATCATCCATAGTACAGATTGCAGAATTAGTTTGACTGCTCAAATCATGGAGTTGATCCATTGCCTAGTGGGATGAATTGGTAGTGTATGGGGAATCATTATACATGGATCCCCTATATAATGTGTTGATCTATATTGGGTTCATGGTGTCCCATATCATTTTTGGGCATGGACCGCAATCTGTGTATCATAGTTGATAAAGATTGGATTATGGTTTCCCCTGGTGGTTCTGGATGTAACCCCAATCTATGTATAATAGTTTATCCATGTCTGGTTTTTGGGATACCATAGAGGTCCTAGGACGTTCCCTCTGTCCATGTATTATAGTCATCTTAGACAAATTCAGTCTCTTTTTTCATGGACCAAATGAGCTGGAGCTCTTTGTTGAGTTTCTCTAATGATAGCATCGCTCATAGAGTAGGATCTCCCAGAAAGTGAAATGATTCGAGAAGAATCCTATTATTGGTAGATGGTTATGTCCACCTAATTGAATGGTGGATTTATTGAGTATATCACAGTTTTTTATTACTTGTTTTTGGTATATGTTGTAACATATATTATTGAGAATACTATACTCGGTGCTTCAAGATTATTGGTTTCAGGGTGTCCAACATAGTATTGTTATAAAAACACATGCACGGGCTTTTTCTATGAATTTAATGACTTATGTAGACAGTGACCCTTTTGACTGTGCCGTAGAAGAATATGAAATAGGGGGATAATAGCTGGTGCTAGGAACACTGAGATTTTTACATGGATCATACCTTTGTCTTAGGCCTCACCCATTGAGCATGTTGGACTCCATAAATTTCTAGTTGGACTTTTGTAAAAACTCTCTTTGTGGTGGGATTTTATTTAGCCCTATTTTCAGTCCATTTTTATCATATTGTACTCTATTTGTGGGATCAAATATTTGTACATGAATTATTTAATTTTGTTTACATTTCATTATTGTGTGGCCTCAATATGTGTGTGTGTGTGTGTATAGGTAATTTAGGATAATTCCTCCAATTTGTTGGATTTTTCTACATGGCGTTGGTCTTCAGCCACTCGTTTATTAGTGGATGGCATGGGGTAGTCATGGTACAGGCCCCTATGGGACGTGTCATGTAATTTTTGTATTATAGGGGGTTGGTTCTACATTAGGACCAGGAGTCTATGATATTTGTTTTGGGAAACTTTGTTAAGTGTTTCAGGTTCATATTTACGGCCGAGGCCTCTGGTATTGGTGTGGCAGCTGATATATCCATACAATATGACTTTGATCAACTACATTTCGACTCTGTATAAGAGAACATTGGTTGTAGGAAAAATGGAACATAAATCATATAGAAATGTTTTTCCCCATGTCCTTCTTCAGTCAAATCTCAAGGAATACTCTTTTGAGTGTGGTGAATCTTGTTTTATTTTAGGATATATCCCCATAAACAACTAGCCACGATTCTAAACAATGATCAAAATGATGATTCATTAGGTGAAGAGACATCGATACAGTTATTTTTACTTGATATAGAACCTTAATGTGGTACATTATCCATACCACAACCTCTATTGGACTACATGGTAACCGTAGTACTAGCAGAAGAGGTCCGTAGGTTTTTTACGCTTCGTGAGTTTTAGTGAAAGAAACCCCTCAGGTTCTGATTTGATCCCAAACCACATGTGGCAGAGGACTATCTTTAAGAGGGGAAAATACTTTTCTATCAACTTATGACACAAGTAGAATATATGATTTTTACGGTTGTGAGCCTTCATCATGTCACAGCTCTTCAATGGTGGGGTTTTGTTACCCGATCTAATGACAAGGAGACTCTTCTATTGAAAAAGACTGGGGATCTTTTCATAGATTATTTATGACATTATATGATAAGGGTTATTAAAATCCATGAGATTGCATAACTATGACAAGATGACATTTTTGTATCATAGTATTCATCACAGAATACCAAACATTCCAAGTATTTGATAGATATGATACATAATCAGTACATAAGGTCTCAAAAATTTGAGCAATGTTTGCATATGAAAAAATGAACTTTTGTTATCTCTCTATGTATTCAAACCTATTCTGGGATTCATGAGTGACACTTGGGAGTTGTGGCTTCCTTGGATGGGTATATAAAGCCGGTGGTAGTCGGTAGTCAGAAAAAAGTAGCAGATACCTTATAAGAAGGAAGCCCATGTCATTCTTGAAGACCTAGGCATATGATAAATCCAAAAATGAAGACTTGGAATAGGGGATCTATAGTTCATGGATCATAGGTGGGTTCAGTAATCCTTGAGGGAGGTGTTTCTACTCTTGTGACGAAAGTGGACATCTCACTCGAGATTTTCTGACTCATCATACTTCTAGATAAGAGACTATGGATTTACCAACAAGTTATAAAAATTAATATTAGAAGGTTTATATATATGTAAGACAGTGTGGTAGAGGATTTAGGAGATAAGCAAGAGGTGGTGGACATTTCAAATTCTTACCACCACCCCATGGTGGTCCACTCTAGACTCTGTGAGCTTGATGACTAGGGTTCATACACGTGCATGTAGGAGAGGCCCAATGCCTTGGGGCTCTATGAATTATTAGAGGAATGAAATGTTTCTTTTATAATTTATCATCTACATTGAGAGAAATTGTCGTTTTTCATTATTTTCATTCCATTAATCATGTTAAAGACTCAGATATTCTGGTTGAACTATTCACTTGACCATCATGATTGTAGATTCCTAATAGAGGAGAACCATCCATCATGCACTGGTTCCAAAAGTGTGACTTGAATCATGGAGGTGATATTTTTGTTTGTGATCTATTGGTAGCAGTGTTGAGGCCTTATGACATCAATATTTTTATGTAATGGTTATCCATAGATCAATCTCAGATTGACTATTTTTGGGGATGAGTGCAGTTTTTCATTAATGACATCACCAAGTTTTCCTTTTTTGTGAAAAGTAAATCAAGTGGGTGCATCCGGTTACTTATTAGTTGGATAGTCTAACCCATAATGTAGTGGATGTTATGATTCCATTGTCGACAATTGTGGTGGTAGAGTATGAGGTAATCATTCCTCAAGAAGTTCTTGGTTTACCTCCCTGTTGGGAGATTGACTTTGGCCTTGATTTATGCCCTGGGACGCCACTGATATTAAAGCCATCATATTAGATGGATTCGATAGATCTTCATGAGATGAGGGTGCATTTAGATTCCTTTCATAATAAGGGCTTCATGAGACCTAGAGTATCTCCCTAGGCCTCCCTAGTGTAGTTTTCCATGAATCTAGATATGATATTGATGTTTTCTATAGACTACCGATGCTTAACCTAGGGGACCATGAAGAACATGTTTCAAATACTAAGGGCCAGTGACCCCATTTGACCAGTTGGGAGGGGAATGATGATTCTCAAAGGTTGAACTTATGTTAATGATTTCAAGAGTTGAGGCGGTGTTTTAAATGAACCCCAATATTGCTATTTATAGAGGATGGGGTCAAGTATTTAGTATTCTATGATGCATTAGGAATCATGGTTGTGTGTGTTTTGAGGAAGTGGGAAGTAGTGATTGCCTAGGGTTCACACAATTTAAATATGTATGAGAAGACCTAAAGAGCCCATGATATTATGTTAGCAGTGGTAGTATTCACATAAATGATGTAGAGAAACTACCAAATATGCTAGAGGTTTAGCATATAAATTGATCATTAATGTCTAAATCATAACTTCTCATTGAAATATAATAAGATGATATATAGGTAATTTCTAGTTTTCCTCAAGGACTATGACTTTTCAATAGTATAAACTCCTAGGAAGGGGAAAATGGTTGATGTTTCACTCAATATATAATATAGTTTTTAATTATAGAATGAGGTATCATGGTAGTTAGCCTCATTGAATTTATCTTTTGAGGATAGAGATGGAGTAGCTTACCTCTAGTCAAGGGTTTTCACAGTTCTACTCATAATGCTCTTCCAAGAGGCACATCTTAGGTTTACCAACTACAAGGCCCTATAGGCTCAGATGTGCACGTGGTGTTCTCCTGATGAATATTCAAAATGTGGGGAGCATGTTATTCTCTTCAAAGGATACATAATTCTACTAGTTATGTTTTGTGAGGAGGTTATAAGGGAGTTTCATATGTCTCGTGTGCTGGTACATCCAAGTGTTATAATGATGTAACAAATTGTAAAATGTTAATTTTGGTATCCAAGAAAGTATAAATGAGTTTTAAATTTCACCTCATGATGCCTTAGTTGTCAGCAAGTGAAGGCTGAGCACTATGTTCTATCGGGTTTATCTCTACCCCTTGAGATTCAGGATTAATGGGGGGATATGACTCCAATGGAATTCATGAATGGTTTACCATATATGCCTCGAGGACATGATTCCAACTGAGTGATCGCTGACAGAATCACCTTTTCTCCCCACATCCTAGCTATCGGAGTGAAAAGTTCAGTATAGAGCTTGGGATGTCTCAACATTCATGATATTGTTTGACTCAATGATTTATAATTGTTGATTATATATGATCATGATGATTGATTTATATCCTAGCTATGGAAGCAATTAAAGGAGTTGTTTGGGACCTAGTTGTGATGAGCACAGTGTTTCACCCGCAAATACATAACCAAGCAGATTGGACCACTCCGGTTCTAGAGGATATATTATGATCTTTCATGTTTAACTATGGACATAGTTGGGAGGATCACCTAAAACTGATGGTTTTAAAAAAAATATCTACGATTCAACCATTTGTCTGTAACCAATCGAGTATTTACACAGGCAACCCAATAGTACAATGATTTATTGGACTGGGCCAAGAGTTTTATCACTCATTGGCTCGAAGTTGGTGTCCACTACTACAAATAATGTAAAGATCATCCATGAGCTAATAACGAAAACACAGTGTCATCTGAAGTCTCATGTTGATTTGTGATAGGGGCCATTAATGTTTGTGGAAAGAGGTCATGCATTCTTATAGGTCTCACCACGACATTGTTAAAAGAGATGTAGCTAGGAGAGAATGTCATCTCAAGGTTCTAAAAACCTATTCATATATTCCATATAGTTTCAGAGGTGGAATACCTCTTATCTCTACCCTCGTAGTTAGACCGAGTACATGATTCCTTCTAGGTGTCATAGCTATGGAGGTATGTACATGACTCATCACACGTCATCGACTGGGGTGATGTTTCCTCTAATGACGGAGTGGCATTTTATCGATTACACAGATGAGATCAAGGATCGATTAGTTGAGATCTTTCCTCAGTTATATATTCCTCTAGTTCATGTCTCGTTATAGCATGAGTATCCATAGTAGAGAACATGGGACCAGGATGCTCATATTCATGCTTGGCACCCTTATCTTTTCACTATCCCTTGTTTTGGATTCTTGATGATGTAAATCCCCAAGGTGGAGAGAATATAAAGTTTTTTATTTTCCCTGTTTTATATTTAGATTTTATATGTATTATTTCAGAGGCTAGGTAATGAGACATCATGGGATTTTGAGGCTGGTGTGCCCAATACAAGGTTTGAAAATTACATGAATATTAAAATAAGGTGAATATGGTTTTGATGAAAAGGTAAAATAAATCTAATATGGCTTCCTAAATCATAAATTTGAGCATGTTGTTGAATCCAAAAGATAATATTTACCTTAGGCATGACCGTAAATTTTTCAGTGTAGGTCATTTGTGAAAAAGTCATCGTGGGCATAAAACAAATAGAATAATTTAATTATATTATTCATGTAGTGGCACATCGAATTGTTTATTTAAATATATCCTTATGTGGGTTAGCTGCATTACCCAAAAACTTCAGGAGGATCATGGAGAGAGATATTTTGGGAATCATTTCCAATGAATGATTACGGATCGAGTATTGATGATTTCCACACATCTATTTTGAATAATATCACCAAGGAATGCTTCACGTTTTTTTATTCATTAGTGATAGATCCAAATTGAGGTAGGGTGTATGTTTCAATTGATTAATTCTACAATTATTTATTTCAATGATGATCGTAAATCAATTGATGGATAGATTTGTTTGTGAATCGATCTCCTTGTGAAATGGGATTGTTACAAGATTTATTTGGGAGAATCAATTTGAATCTATTCATTTTTTATCTTATGGAACAAGTCGAGATCGACATGAGCATTGATCAATGTTCATTTCACTATAATTATGATTCCTTTCTCTCTCAATTCATCATTCTTTGTAGTCATTCTTTTTTTCCCCATGACTCATCTTTTCTCGATGAATCAATTGATGCACACCTATTTCTTAACATAAGGATCTAATATTATAGATCTAGGATCAACATGGAAATGAGAAGGAGTGATGATGGAGATGTATGGAATTAGATTATAGATGATTATTGATTTTTTATTTTTCATCGTCGTTCATGTTGAAATGAACAACGTTGTTTTGGTTTGATTTCTATGCAGATCTGGAGGTGGAAGGCATTGTTCGATGATAGAAAGGCAATGGTGACTATGGATCTTTGATTTCTAGTTTAATCGACATCCAGATCAAATGCATATCATTGGTAGGGATGTGTAGAGGAAGAATGGAAGTTCGAGAAAATATTATATAATAGAGTGTGTAATTCAGGACTGCACGGTGTGTGGGGTCCCATTGATACAGTGCTTGGGTGTGGCTAGAGTTAAGGATCAAATGACATCTGCCCCCTATAACCGGACATCTGACCATCCTCATAAAACATGGCTTCTACTATAGAGAGTAAACAGAAATGGGGATTAGTACATGTCTTGATGGAACTCTATGTACTTAGAAACATACATGGCTTGGTTTACACTAACTGATACATGGTCAGGACATTGGTACACAGACATGACAAGGTGACATGGGAAAGGAACAACGTGTCTTTGCACACTATATAACTATCCTAAATTCCATTTATTTTGAGACTACAAGTCATGTGAGTATTACCACATTGGTATGACTTCGGATAGAATGAAATGCCATGTACCCCTAGGTACATGATATGTAATCCCTCCATGATTTATTATGGATAAACATTTTCCTTGTTTGGATGAGTATTGGTTGAGTGTATTCCCTTATTCTTTTTCCTTAAAGGTAAAATGTGGAATTACATCCACATCCTATGATTGTAATCCCCTATAGATGAAGATTGTCGGATAGAGTTTTGGTGTCACTCCGTGAGACTGGAGTGTGATCCTCTATCTTCCCTATTGTTGTTTATGGAATTGGTGTAACCTCACTGAGCATGGCGTTGTTCCTCTCAATAGTGAGCCTCACTAATATTTTACATTTAATCATTATCATATGATCCCATACATAGTGGTTTGATCTAGATTGGGTTCGTGGTGTCCCACTAGATTTTCTGGGTGTGATCACATATCAATGTATCATGGTTGATCTATATTAGGATTGTGGTTTCCCCTAAAAGTTATGGGTGTGAACCCTATCTATATATTTGGGTTGATAAAGATCCTATTATTTGTGTCCCCCAATGGTCCTGGGAAAGACCCCATATTAGTGTATTTTAGTATTAATAGACCAATTCATTCTCTTTGGCCCAATCTTGAATGAGTTAGACCACTTTGTCTAGTGTCTTCGATGATAGCATATCTTGATCCATAAGATCTACTAGAATGAGTAACGGTTCAAATAGAATCCCGGGGCTGGAAATTTTTTATTACACCTAAAGGGTGGTTTCTTTCCTAGGTATATATGGGGTTTTGTACTGCCTATATCTATGATACATTGTTCCATATTTTATTGAGCTGGATATACATTGTGTTTCATGATTAGTGTTTTTGGAGTGTCCTACTGAGTATTATTATACTTACCCTTGCACGAGATTTTCCCACACAGGTGTTGTCTTCTACAGATGGAGGCCCCATTGAAAGTGTGATACCAGGATAGGGAGGATGTGGAGGATAACTAGATTTTCGTAGCTTGAGGTGTTTACCACAAGTGTACCATTGAAATCGTCATCCCTCATGGATGAGGTTCAACTCTTTATAATTTTAGTTGGACTTTTTTACAAGATATTTTTCCGTTGGGGCATTATTTGGCCATTCTAAAATTCTCATTATGTCATATTGAACTCTAGTTGTGTGATCATAGATTTATGCATGAATAATTTTGGGTTTTTTTAGCACTATGTGTCTTAGAGATCTGTGTGTGTGTGTAGGTACTTTAGGATAATGCCTCCCATTTTTGGGATATGCGTACATAGTGATGGTTGCTATCCATTAGACTATTATAGGTAGGATTGGGGTAGTCACAACATTAGCCTCTCTAGTACGGGTCATGACAGTAACATTTCTAGGTGGTAGTGTATATACCCCAAAATAAATTAGTGGTAAATATAGAATATGTTTCCCATAAAAGAAATGTGCGGCTACAAATCCTATACCTTAAGTCTCGATATCCTATGTAGTCATTCAAACCATATTTATAATAAATATACATTTTGTTATACATATATTTCATTAAAATACTCATATATATAAAAATCCATAATTTATTTGATTATGACCTTTCATTACCAATTAATTAAAAATTCTTTGTTAAAATAATGTTTGGGTAATAACTGCTTTGTTTTTCATTTGTGTTTTGGTTTTTTATTTTTGTCCTTTTAATTTTACCCTGGATAAATTATCACTAGGGTGTTATTAATAATATAAATAACATATATAATTATTATTCATGAATTTATAACCATACATTAAATTTAGGGATTGAAAATAAATTTCACCATTCGTGGAGATGGAAGGCTATACGTACACATGAAAAGAATGTTTCCAATTTTGGAAATGATTGAAAACAAACTACTCACTTATACAATTTTTATTTAAATATCCTATGTTTTATTTGAAACTAACTGTAACTATGTATAATCATTTTTTAAAAAACAATTTATTATAAAAAGTTCCTATGTTTTTTAAAAATTATTTTTTAAAAATTTGGTTGTAACTCGAAAAACATAATTTTAACCATAATTATAGTAATAATGTTTATATTTTTTTATAATGATTATGACATAAAATTAATATTATCATATTGTATGAAATAAATTAAATATATTTTGTTTACTTAATACATTATAATAAATTATATTTAATATAATGGTATAATTTAATTTATAATTAAACCCACTAATGTGACAGAAAATAATTTTTCCAATGGTAAAAGTATCTTATGTATAGATAATTTTAATAAAAATATTTAATATAAAATTTATCTGAATGAGAAATATTGGATTAATAAATATATAAGTTTACTAATTTTAATTTAAAAATAATTTAAAAAAATTTAACTTCTAAATTATTTATAAAAAATCATTTTTTAATAAAAATATATCTATTCATCAGAAAATTATTCATCACAGAAAAATCATGAAAATTAATCAAATATAATTTTGACATGTAAAATTAAAAATTTAATTATAGTTTTAAAATAAAATTTTAAAATTTTTCCATTTTAAATTTATTATTTTTTCATGAAAATGAAAAAAATGGGATATTTAATTTTCAAAACAAATAAATACTTTAATAAAAATTAATGAATGATTTATAAATTGATGTTATTTTTTAAAAACATTTATACATAATTTCAAATTATTTTTATTTGAATGAATTCCACCATTTTGACTTATAATGTAAACTGTAAATTTAATAATAATAATATAAATTTTATATCATGATTCAACTAATCATATTGTTTACTATAATGTAAAAAATCTCAATATTAAATTTATAGAAAAATTATTTTATAAAAATCCATTTTTGTAAATACCGAATGAGGGGAATACTAATGTATTCAATTAAATTAAATATTATTTTGTGGGTAATTTTGGTTTTGGTTTTTATTTTATTGTAAAAGACACATAGAAGAATATTATTATATTTAAATATATTTAACTAAATTAAACCATTATTAATAATTCCACCATAGAGAGTGTGTCATTCTTTTGGATGAAAGTTCCATTCAAGGATTTTAATGAATTATTAATTATTTCCTATAAATTATATATATGAATAATTCTTTGTTTTTCACCTTCATAAAGGGTTGATGTTGATAAAATTGGTACTTTATGGATGTGGATAAAACCATTTGTATCCCTTATTAATTATTTATAAAACATTTTGGCATATCATCATTATAAATTATTTAACAAAACTAATCTACAAAAATAATATAGTTATAAATATGATTCTTTATGATAATCTTTGTGGTTAACAAGTTTTTGTTTTAATTTAAAGAAATGGTAATAATGTAGTTTATATTATCTAAAAAAATTGTCCCATGTCATTATAATATAATTATGGTCTTAACCTTGGGATTTAACCAACCCATGATGTCTAATTTTTATGATATGCTATTTATGATCTTTTTTTATACTTATTACTTATATGCTGATCTACTATAGATGGATTTATTTATAAATGTGTAGTACTTTATGAATTAATCAATCTTTAATATACAACACTGAGTTAGTAATTAATATTTCTTAAAAATATAAAATACTTCTCACATCATCATAGGTGTAGATGATTCAGAATTTTGGTATAAAATCGTTTTATTTCTTTTCAAATGGGGGGGTGTTCGTGTAGCAGTTTGTGGAATTATAAAGTGGTTACCATGATGATTTTCTTAAGATAGGGGAGATTATATGAATGGTATTAATATAAGATGTAAAATATTAACACTTTGAGAGAGAGGGTGAAATGTATTTTAAATTAATTTAAATTTTGTTGAAATAATAATTTTCGATATTCTTATATTTATTAGATAAGGTGTAATTATTTTATCATTTATTATTCTATAAGAATTCGTGAGAATATAAATTATGCTAAAACACATATTTTTATAGTGTTCTTCTCATGGTTTCTATAGATTTTCATTATTTTTTTTGTGGTTGGGATTATACATTGAAAAATATAACTATGATAATTTAGTATAAATTAAGAGGAAAAAGGGATTTTCTTCAGTACATAAAGTATTTCTCCCCCAATGTATCAATTTAACCATACATTTATAATAATGTAATATATATTCATAGCATAATAAATATTCATATAATATAGAGATATCTTTCGTAGTGTTTTTGATTTTTAATTTTTCTCCATGTGAGAATCTATATAGGAGAGTCACATAATTATTTGTATTTATGTCAAATAAGTTATTAGGAATATCTGAATCATTTTTTATTTATTTTTTCTTCTAATATTATTTATTTTCACTCCTCCTCCTTTATGTTACAAATAACTCAAAAAACACTAAGTGGAGGAACTAATAAAAATTACTCTTCTTTTATTTATATTGTATTCCTTGTCACGAGACTATAGGATTATTCCTTATTCAGTTTAAAATGTTACCAAATTGATATATGGGTAAACCACATTGAAATTGTCCAACAAGATCCCCATATTATAATAATGATTAAAACAAGATTAATACATCCTAAAATTATATCCTATATTGGAAATAAATAAAAAAGAAGAATGAATTTTTTTTCAAGAGATAAAAAATTCCAATACAAATAAATAATTTAATAGTTTTAATTCAGTATCTTTCATCATTTTAATCACCATTTTATTTTATTGGAAAAACTCTGTCCACTATTACACAAAAATTATTCAGCAATTCTATATCCATGGAAATATATACATCACTATTATGTCAAACTCATATATAACCATATTTATTATATTGAAATCATAAGTGAATTTTAAAATGATTGGTTTATTATTACGTAGACACAAGTAAACCCATATGTTGTTCAATTTTATAAACTTTACACATATATATAATTTTTAACTATTCATTTACTAATACTAAAACAGTTGATATCTATTAAAAAAATTCTTTCTGATACTCAGCTTTAATATAAAGTCTAGTATTTTATATCCAATAATGCTGAACATATTTAAATATTAAAAATACATCATAAATATTATTTTTTAACTAATAAATTCATTTATTTATTTACAATCATTATGTGTAAGACCCTTTACATTTCCTCTTTTATCAAATAATGTGAATATTAACTTATTTGATCTCTTTTACCCAATCACATCATAGACATCCCTATCAGTTCCTTTATCCATTTAAAGAGAAATAAAATTTATTCATCTTATTATTATAATCCAGGTTGGTGATAAAAGTAATATTTCAATAATAATTCATTATATAGAGTCTTGTATTATTCATCTTCTAAACTAACATCATAAACAGACTACTCATGTAGCTTACTTCTCTAAAATATCCCCTTTAACAACTAACTGATCATGATCTTAAAAATATTATTATTATATATTAATAACTCCATTTTACACCATAGTCCATCCTTTTGGGTTTTTATTATTTAATTTATATAATTAAAAAACATATAAACAATATATAATTTTAAAAAATCACGGAATCACATTTCATCAATGATTCATTAATCAAAAAATTATATATCTATGTGAGTCTTATTAATATAGGGGACAATATTAATATATAATTAAAAATATTTTTCAAATACTCATATTTGAGTTTTCTACACATTTTGAACTGAATAAGATAAATGATTCCTAATGGATTCTCATCCTCGATTCCCTATCAATATATAATTAAACATCACCTGGAACAGATATTCCACAATATTTATATTATTTATCCCCTTAAATATTATCAATAAACACATTAATTTTTTTTAACATATATATTTGGAATTCATAGAATCCATATTATTTCCCCCCATGAATAATTGATGACATTTAGGGAATCATAGTAACATTCTTTTCTGCATTAATGAAATCAATAATCAAATTTTAAAAACACAAGGGGCAATTTTCCATAACCCAATATTTTAGGGATATATGTTTAAAATACATCATCAATCACTTATTAAATATTCAATCGTTCATATACTATTTTTGAAATAATACCTATATTAAATCCATGTAATAAAAAATTTATAACATCAAAATTTTACCCATAAATTTCTCACTTATAAAATAATACTTTTTTCAAATATGAATTAATATCAATCACCAAATTTATTAAAGATAAAAAATATTAGTTTTCTTCCTAAAAAATCTATGTATCCTAATAAGTTCATCATCTCTATCGTAATTTTCTTCATCCATTATTTGAGCCCTAGAAATATGATTTCTAAAATATTTTTTACACCACCAACACATAAATAAAGGGATTCATTTAAAAATTTCGAAAAAAGATTCGTAGTTTCCATGTTATTTATATTATGACAATTCTTATTCATTCACAAAAAAATTTAACCTCTAAACCATCCTCAAAATGTTTTTATATAGTGAGTATTTTGTAATTCTATACATCAATAAATTATTTATTTCTTTTCAAAAACATAATATTAAAATTTATTCCTAAAAAACAATTAAATAAGTGAATTATATTTCATAAATATGAAAAATAATTTTTTATCATCTGTAATCCTGTCAACTAGTCTTATAGTATGAGAGACTACTATCATAACATATATAAAAACTCCTTAGGTGAATTCATATATTAAACTAAATATATACATTATCCTTTACAAATTTTATTATCCTCAATATTGTTTCAGTTCCCTTATATATTCTCGCCTCATCATAAATTATAATAATGCAATTTTAGTAACATGGGTTATTTGGTTAAACTATCTTGAAATTTTTTTAATAACTATTTTTAAAACATCCACTTATTAATAATGTATGTACTTATAAAAATATTTTATTCCAATTCCCCTGATATTCATCCTTCATTTCCATATATAAATATTATGAAATTATCATTTAAACCTAATTCTCCATAAAACAGTTATGTATGAATATAAACCAACAAAATCCATAAATGAAAAAAATCCTTTTAAAATATCATGTTACCTAGAATTCAAATTATTTTATCCAATATAGTATGAGGTTACATTAATTAAAAATAACTTCTAGAATTTCATAACTAACTCCTCATTTTTTTATAAGTATATGTCAAAAGTTTATACAAACCGTTAGTGTATGTTTTTAGTAAATATAACATTTTAAGACAAATATATTTCTATATTTCATCAAATGGAGAAAACAACCACTATATTTATATATAGACAATTTTATTACTTTAATTTTAAAAAATAAATTCTTAGTTACCTATTTAGTATTTTTTCTAAATAATTATACATTGATCCTTTCCTTTTGAAGATAAAAAAAATTATATTACTCCCTATACAAGTTTCTCCATCTTCATAAAGAAACATATCAACAGTTAATATAAATTTATTTATATGATTCATATAATTCATCAAAATATGTAGAGTTAAATCATGTTAATTATCATTTTTAATCATATCATCAACAAATCCTTAATTTATTATCAGTCATACTCTTATATATACCTTAAATTTTATAAATTTACCAAAATATAATATTTTTAGTTATAGAAAAAAAATCAAAACTCGTGGTTTAATATAGTTTATTTAAATTGTTATTATTTTTATTTATATTTTTTATCATTAAATGGGTACTTTATTTAAATTTTTATTATTTAATAATTCCATTCCACATCTTCTATGTACATTTGGAATCCTTGATTCCCAAAACATTAGAGATTTCATTTTATGATATTTGACCTAATATAAAATTTCATCCCGAGACATTATTCTCAATATTTTTATTGAGTACCATTTTAAAAGTTGTACCTTTATCAATTTGTATATATGAGAATGTCACCAAAATTAATCATATAAAAATTTCATCAAAATTTTATAATCGTCCACTTTTTACAAATGGCATAATGTTCACATGAAATTTAAGAATTTCATTTTCATGCATTTAATTTATCTGATACATAATAATCAGTAATAAAAAATATATTTGTAAAATTTAATAAATAATATAGTACATATTTTGTAAAAATAATTAAATGAAGCACTCAAATAAAGAATTATCAATATAATTAAGATACCATGTGACGTGTCTATACACAAAAACATGGATGTTATTATATTTAATATACTGTTTTATATATACTGTATATCTAACAAACATTTATTAATTACACTATTGAATATTGTTGTTTTTTACACATTAAACCAATAAGATAATATAAAAAATATCAACTAAATCATACATGTGGATTTACAAGGTTCACTACAAAATATGAATACAAAAAAAAATTTCACCATAAAATATTTTTATTATTTTTATAAAATATAAGAAAATAGATAAAGGGGATGCTGTTTAACCACTATATGACATATCTCTTTAATGAATGGGTTTTTATATAAAGTGATAAAAATGTAATGTTGGTTCAAATAATAAAATCAATTCTCAATATGATTGAGATATGATTAATATTATTATTATTTATATGATAACATTCAAAATAAATAATTATTCGTCAACAAAATTATCTTGTGCATAGTGTTAGGACCATAATGGGATATGGCCATCCCTAATATATAGTCAATTAGTGTTGGGGATTTTTCCTTCCAAACTAATTTTTATTTCTTTTACCACATAGACTAGATAGAAATTTTTATTCTTGATTACATAAATTTCCTTTATTCATTGGCACACACCTTCATTTTATATGATATTAGAAAAGATCACATTTCAATAAGAACTTCAAGTCCCTTGTGAGTTTAAAAAATAATCCTAGATCATTCATGCCACTATAATGAGATAACTATTAGAGTTAGTCAACTATAAAATAATCATGAACCTATATAATGGTACACTATATATTAGAGGGGGGATGAAAAAAATGTATGTTCCAAGACTACTGATTTCTTATTCCAACTATACCGCCTTATACAATTGTTATTCTGCATATATATATATTCAATATCTTCTAGATATATGTGGAAACTTCAACAATATCATCCAAAATTTGTGAATTTTGTTAAATGTGGAAATGATTCATTGTTATTATATTCCTTTAACTTTTACATGTACAGTAACATGTATGAGACTCTTTATCTTAATCTCATTCGTGTGAAAAAAAATATGAACAACACTCTCTTCACATCTTCCCTCTTCAAATTCTACTTCTTCATCATCTTGTATAATAGTTATCCATAACACTCTCTTATATTTTATTATCTTCTTTTTAATTTTATTATTCTTTACTATTTATTATGACTTGTAATAAATTAATTGGATATCATATAAAATCTGAAAAACATTTTGATTTATGTTAATTTCTATTGTGATATTTTTCTATTCTTCTTTGATTACAAAAAATATTCCCCTTGGTTATTGTATCGTATATCTAACATCACCATCTTAAATAAAATTAAATATAGATATAAAAATAAATACTTCAACAATAAATTATTTCTTTATCTATGTTTCATTTGATTTTTTTAAAAACTATTTAAATTCATTATTTAGAATAATAGGTAATATAGAAAAACAGATCCTCTTCAATCAATGGGATGTTCCATTAACATGGCTATCAATTTCCAAAATTATATACTTATCATGAATCCAATATATAATTCAATTATCTAAAATTTAAATAAAATTTAATATCAAATGAATTTATTCAACTTTTCAACTTCTTATATGTTTTAATTTATAATACCACCTGAATCTAAACACAAAAAAACATTTCAATAGTCCAAAAATATCAGTTTATTTAACATCATCTCTCCTTGATTATCAAATGCATTATTATGGAATATAAATATAAATTATTGTAGAGTGGGTTTTCATTAATTATTGAAAATATTTATATGAAATTTTTACATTAATAGAAATTCCATAATTATGAAATTATTATAATGAAATTTATATTAATATAATGATACAACACCAATAATTGGTTATTTATTTATCTTTTTCCTATGATAGTTTCGCTTCTCTATTTTTTATGAGTGACTATAAAAAAAATATAGAAATTTATTTTGTATCATGCATTTTTTAATCCATGAATCCATCATTTTTTTCTTCCAATTCATTTTTAATGAATAACTACAAATATTATCTATATGTAAAATTATGTCTATCTAACCATTGAAATTATTAAGATTTATCAATGGAGAACATGGTATCGATATCCTTGAACTATCATGGAACAATGTTTCATATATCTCAAACACTCCTCATTCTCACTAACCTATATAATTTATTCTTAACCACACATGATATCTTCCTTTTTCATGTTTGATCCATGATTTTTTACTAAATTAGATAAATTTAAAAGTTGTTTTGAAGAATTACATGAATTTTTTGATAGTAATAATTTTTTCTATCAAAGTGAAGAACAATCGCACACACATTCATATGATGTGTTCACAATGAACCACTTGTGTTCCACCAACATGTGTGCATTCTTATATATGTATATTCTTTTCCATAATTATGATCATTCTCTATTATAGATGAATGTTTTGAGTTAGCCACTGTATAGTAGATCTATCCTCCCATAAATAATGTTTTACTTTTTATTAACTATCTTGGGAACAAGATTTGTTTTACAAAACTATTATAAAAATATTATGAAATGTTTTTTTAAATTACAATTATTTATCAAATCACAACATAAAATATTTTTTTCTTGAGACACATAAAACCATAAAATTTATATTCATATGATTTATATATGAATATTATCCTCCTTAAAAATTCAATAAGCGCATTAATATTCCTAGATGTTTCATTCATCACTTGGTGACTCCATTCCAATATAAATGAATAATTTATATGATATTATTTAACATCTCTATCCTCATATATAATAAATGTTATTATTCCATTATCAATATATTTAATTTCTTTAATTTTAAATTTTGTAAAATAAATACAGCATAGAAAAATTGGGATACATAATATTCTGGTTTGATTTTTTTTCAATACATTAGTAATGATATTTTAATAGGTTTCATCAATTCACTTCCCATTTCTTGTAAATACATTATTTAAAAATATCTCTATCATAATGAACCCAACTGATATTTACATGGGAAAAGGGGTATAAATTAATATATAGAAAATTTTAATCATCCATTTCACTCTAACATTACAAGATCCACACTCAGTGTAGAAAACACAAGGGGTTTATCTACAAAAAATTCATTCACTTAAAATATTATAATAAATGAAATGAGAACTAAAAATATTATGTTAAATGGATTTTAAATTTTATTCTAGGCTTCGAAAAATTATAGATTCAAATTTGTCTTAAATATTCTCATTAATATTATCCTAAAACACCTTAACTCACTTCAAAAGATATGATCATATATTTAATTTAAAATTTCAACATTATTAGCATTGATACGTCTTCATCTATTCAATTTATGTAAGATCCTTCTCATCGTGAATTTATTAACATGTATAAATGTTGGTTTCAATATCTTGTTTTTTCTTAATGAAATATTTCTGGGGGTGTATGAGGGTCCATAGGGTAGTTTTTGTGATTCATGGCATGAATGTAAGGGAAACCAAGCCATCCTATCAAAGGGATGCAGTTGGCCCATAGTTATGTAAACTATGAAAGGTTGAAGGCCATATAATGTGACCATGGACAATGTAATATCTCATGGTTGGAACATGGGTTTTCATACCCTATGAGAATACCTAGGTAAGAAGGTTTTATCAACCCCTCTTAGAATTTGGTTGTAACATAGTTTGTGCACAGTTGGGAAAATCATGCAGCAAAACCATGAAACCCTTTAAAAAGTAAAAAATACTATTTCCCCAATCAATTTTTAAAGACATTACAATGATTATCATCCCCATTTATCCATTTGAAAACCTAGTGAGGTATCTAGGCCCTAAAATATTCCCAGGGTTGTATCCCACATTATTCATGTTCATTTGGAGTGTCGTTGGTGGCAGATTGAAGCGCCGGGTTAGTCTAATCTTCACCTTTGTTCTTTTTTTCAAATTAGAGCATGTAGATTTGTTCATCCTTATCTGAATCCCTAAATCATTTTTTCTAGTTGATATTATATTGGGGAATCATGTTAGTGCTCAACTCAGTATCTAATTAAATGTTTATTATTGAGTAATCATTGGAGTTGCGGTAGGTGGTCTACAAGTTATATCTCCTGGTTTTTTTATAGATTTGGGCATATATGGTTGTGTTTTGGGTTTTCTCATATTGTGAATTTTGATCTATTGATATGTTTATTTAAAATGGTTGAATAAATGAATAATTGGAACCATCATGATCTATGTGGGATGCATTGAGGATTGTTAGAGTTATTTTGGTTCACCCATATGGTTCTCCAACATTCCTGGTCATAGAGAATGTTAGCATTAAGCATGAGAGAGACATATATTGGTATTGATTCCATGATAAAAGTGTTGAGATGTCAGTTTAAATTTTAAATGTTATGAATAATTTTTATTTATAATTATTTCTAATGGAACAAGGGATCATTTGAAAAAAAAAATGTGAAAATGGTGTTAATTGGATTAGTATGAATGATTTAAATGGATCATGGGAATTGGAATGGAAATTCATATGTCGATTAAGTTATATGAAATGGTTAATGTGTAAAAGTATTATTGCATTGGTATAGACAAACATGTTAAATCAGTTAATGTATGGAAATTTTTAAACATGCTAAATGGGTTAATGTATGGAAACTGTTAAATTTTTTAAATGGGTTGACAAATGGAATGCGTTTAATATGAAAAATGTGTTAGGAAATGGTAAATGGAAAATGCATAAAAAGGGGTTTTCAATTAAATGGTAAATGTATTAATGGATTAATGCATATGAATTATTTATATGTGAAATATAATTTAATATGTTTATGTTATGCCTATTGTTTTTGTATCGTTTTTAGGGTATAGGTGGAAAATAGATCAATAAGAATGTTCACATGGATTGGTAGTTTTCGTTATTAGGTCAAAAGATATACACCCACAGGTCATGTTAGACTGTGGATCTAATCCATGGCCCATTATTTATGGATCAAATAAGTGGATCAAAGATTTTTAATTATAACATATATGTTTGATGAGACTAGATTAACCAAGGCCGCAAGGTTAGTGGGATATACAGGGTATGAAATGCTTATAACTAGAGAGGTAGGGAAAATGATTTTTAACCATATTATTAGTAATTTTCTGGATTATTCCATTTTTTATAATGAAAATTCCTAACCATGGAACAAGTAATAGAAATTAACTAAGAGATCAAGATGGACAAAATTATATACAATGAACTAATGTTGTAAATGGGTAAAGTAAATATTGTTACTTAATGACATAGGAGTTGTTTTTCAAACATGTTATTTATTTATTTCATGTATCCACTATCGATTTAGATTTGATATTTTGTATACCCTATTAGTAGTGTATTACTATCTTATACTCATACTCGAATCCATCCACCATTGGGTACCTGAGTAGATTTATTTGTTGTGGGTAAGGAAATGGGAAAATTCCCTATGCTAGGGAGTTGAGTTGGGATTGTTGAGTGCATGGATGGGGATCAACACTTAGATACATGACCCATTTTTATGATTCAGTTGTTGGTATTTATTTTTTATTTTCTACCACTATTATAACTATTATCCTCACCTGAAATATTTAATTTTTGTTAGTGTTTTATAACACATTTGGGGATGGGTTGGTAATGAATGTTTCTGGTAATTTTTTCATTCCTTCCTTCTTGTCATTTTTCATCTATAGTGGATTACTTTGGTAAAGAGGTTATAATGTCCCCTCATTATTTAATAGACCCTCTCTACTATTCAGTAACTTCTGGAATATGGGGAGGCATGTATAAGGTCATGTGGTGACATGACTTGGAGCATTAGTTTAGTGGCTTCTGGGGAAAGGATGTTATAATGTGTTATTAAATCAGTTCATTTTCATAGTCTTAATATTTTTTTATGGTAGATATGAGTTCAATTTATGTTGGGAATTAAAAACGAGTTCTTTCCTAGGTGTATAAAACCCTTGTACAAGGGAAACCCCATGTAACCCAAGGTGGGATTGTGGTTTGTGTTTTGTGTTTTCATTTATTCCATGATATTTCATCATTGGGTGATGCACATGTTGTGTGATTTGACTATTTAATGATATTTGTTTCATGGATGGAATTATATGAGGTTGTTTATTCATGAATCGTATTATGAACCTGATGATATAGGTGGAATTCATAATTATTGGAACACACCAAATGGGTGTGTGGGACATGAAATATTGGATGTATTTTACACTATTAAAAATTTGAAGACAATTGGGTATAAAAAAGATGATGAAAAAGGATAAAAATTGATACTGTTAATGAATTATTTTGTTATTATTCTTAATGAAGGTGCATAAATGAGTTAAAATTTTGGTTATAGTGAGTTGTTAATAATATTAAAATTTTAGTTGTAATGAACCACAACGATAGAAATGTTCCTAAAGAAGTGTGTTTTTTGTTTTAAGTGGGAGAATGGTTTTAAAATTTTTCTAATGAAATATATTTTTTCTTGTAATGTTGGTTTACCAATGATATTCATGAACTATAGTAGGGATGGTTGAGGGTAGAGTTCTCGGTCTAGTGATGTTCATTGGGATAATATGTGAATGATGAGATTTTTTTGATAGTGTAGATATATATTTTATATAAATTGTGGAATATTTTTGATATATGATTTAGGATTCATGAATGGAATTGCAGGAATATTCCACCACGTCGACATGTTCCATTTGGGGAGGAAGTGGACATCACTATGGATTTTCCTCAAGAACCAGTGTAAGATGTTCTGGTAGTTCAGTGTAATCATGGAGAGGTGCATTTCTAGGAGAACATTGCCCATTTTATATAGATGGTGGAATGGGAACTAGGGCAGACATTGGAGTGTATGTTTAATCTGACCAATGTGTTTTAGTTTCAAAACCCTAAAATGTTTTCTGTAGATGGGGAACCTGAGGATACATTTTTTTGATAGAGTAAATGTAGAGAAATTTCGATCATAGTGATACAAATATAGAGAAGAGAGTTATATTGGAATTGTACATGTTTTGGGGAGTAGAGAATCACTGGGGGATATCATTCTTCAGGCTTAGTAGAAAGATGGTATTTTATAGAAGGACTTCCAGGAAAATTTTCTAAAAAACTTTTACATGAAAATCTAAGGAATAAATGGGATATAGAGTTTTTAAGGATGGACCAAGGAGTGAAGTTAGTGATGGATTATGCATGTCATTTCATGGATTTTCAAATCTTTATTTTGGGGTTCGTAAGAGACAAGGTCATGAGGAAAAGACAATTCTATGTTGTGCTTAGACCTAATATTAAGACTCAGGTAAACAAAAATCATTTAAATTGATTTTAGTAGTTGTCTATTGAGTGCTTATTTCATAAGTGGATTTAATGGTGGCTCTAGGAAGTGGGTTTTTGAATTTATTTTTAGAAATCAATGGTATGACATAAGAGTTAAATAAGAATTATTTCAAAAATTATCATCAGGTTAAATGTGTTGATATTGTTCTAGAGACTGGACGAACCACTCAGAGTGGTGACATTGAGTTTTTATTTTGGAGTGGATAGCTGGGGGCATTCGTGATCAGTTTCGTTGACAACTAGTTTGTTGTAGAAAATATGGTAGGATGGGTCATGTGAATAGGGTTTGTAGGAACCTATAGCATTTGAGCACATATGTGGGATTAATGCCAGTTTTGAGTACATTTAGGGGATTTATTACCACATATCAGGCTAGAAATTGGAGTTCGTCTATCTGTATTTGTATAAGTGAAAGATGTGGTACTTTAGGGTTGGAGCATCTATATCGGGGGGAAGTGAAGCACAGAGAACTGAAACAGGGGCCTAAGGAAGGGTGTCAGGTCATCTTGTATAATTTGTGTCTACATCTAAAGGTGGTGAGGCCATACTATCAAATATTTGATGTAAAATACATATATATTCAATTATTTTTAGTGATTTTTTTGAATCATGCACCACAAATTATTTTATCCTTGTATAATTTGAAATTGTGTTGGGCCTAGTAGTGGAATGTGTGTCTCGGAATATGTCAATTGATACTCCTTTGGGGGTGCAAGGTGTGTATATCAGACTATTCAATAGTTGTTCTCTGTAGGTTGTTCGATATTTTTTTTTAGGGGACTATTCCATCCACATGATTTAAGGTGTTGAACTCATTTTTTGAATGGATTGGATGGTGTTATAATAGGCCCATAATGATAGTTTTCATCATCAGGTAACATTCACCTCTCATAAGTGTGCCACTTCTATCCATCGTGGTTAGTGCGATGATTGAAGAGGATATTTAGGATCATTTTTCCAGAAATTGTGAGATCACACGGCCTAGGAATCTTGTCATGTGATTTATGATAAAGATATAGAGAAACCAATCATCCCTTTTATTGTGGATAAATGTCATTATGTGTTTGCTAAGGGAATTTTAGGGCTTCCATGAGAGAGTTGATGAGTTTATGAACATGATTCTTACAAGTGAAGAACCTATTTCTATTCCCCCATGTATAATGGCTCCAATATAAATTTAGGAGCTAATGTCTTAGTCGGAGTAGTTGGAGATGTAAGGGTTCATCAGTATATGTATGTCACCTTGTGGATCACCAAAATTTTTTCCCATGAAGGCTGAAGTGATTTTGTATACTTTTTATAATTATAAGAAGATTAATTATAAGATTATTAAGGGCTGATTCACTCTTCGTAGAATCTGTTATCCGTTGGAAAAGATGAGGGATGCTTTAATGTTTTCAAAAAATGATTAGAAGTAAGATATCATTAGCTGAGGGTGAAAACTTATGATATAAAATGGGTTCCATTATTATCTGTGAGTTTTATGATCTTTTTAGGATGCCATTTGGGTATACTAATGTGATGGAAGTGTTTATGGTCCCAATAAATCAAATATTTCACATGTATCTAGACCAGTTTGTATTTTTATTTGTTAATGACATCTTGGTTTACTATAAAAATCATTACAATCATGTAGAACATATTCAAATCCTCTTGAGTACAATAAGAGAGAATATTATATATCCCAAGCTACAAAGTTTAATTTTTTGATTTACACGGTCTTTTTATTAGCACAAGTCATCTCAGGGGAAGGGGTCTATCCGTATATGGATTATGTAAAGGTAGATTTGTAGTGGTGTTGCCCAAGAATGTTTTTGGTGATTAATGTTTTTTGGGATTTTTGGATATTATCGATGGTTCATTAATGAATATTCCAATTTTAAAGTACCACATTCAGTTTTGACCAAGACGGGTCTCAGGTTTGAGAGATATGACACAAGTAAGAATGACTTTTAGGAACTAATTAGGTGAACGAATACTTTTCCTACTCTGATCATCCATGATCCAGGTGAATGGTAGACCTTCTTCCGTGACATGTCTAGTGTTAATCATATATCAGTGATGATGTTGAATGACAAATTTTTTGAATATGGCATGATAGTTGAGGCGTCATGACATAAATTTCCTTAAATGTGATCTATAATTTTTTTCAATAGTTCAATCCTTGAATTCATTGTTACATTACTTACAGAATACCAATTTAAAGTGTATAACGATCATAAGATATTCATGTAGATCACCTCTCAGCATTATTTGAATCATCATCATCGAAGATGGGTTGAATATATGCAATCAGTTATCATTGACATTGTTTACATAATGGGAAAGATAAATTGTGTTGTAGATTCCTTGATTTGGAAGATTCTGAATAAAGTGGTTAAGGAATCATGTTCTGAGTGTAAGATGATGGTGTTTAATGATGAGATGCATATAGAGGTTTAAGATGGATAAGGGAAGATGACCCTTTGAACCTTGGTATATTACTATGTGCTTGTAATCCTGATCAATGAGAAAAAACATGAGGCTTCAAATTCATTTGATTTTAAGGGAAATATTTAAGGTGTGGAGTCACCATCTAGTTTTACCATTGTTGATGATAGGGTTGTGAATGTAAATGGAAATTTTTTTTCCAATGTATATGTGAGAAGAGTAGATGTGTGATATTAATGCATCAAATTGGATTGTGCATCATGGCCTGATCAAAATGTATCAGGACCATTGTAAGGAGTATTAGATGCCCATGGTAAAGAAAGATTTTGTAATTTTTATTGAATGATGACTTACCTTTCAGTAGTTTAAGGTTGAGCATCAGTGACTGGTTGGTTTTTTGTCGCTCTTTCCAATTCTTTAATTGGAATGGGATGGTGTAACAATTTATTTTGTTGTTGGTCTTTTGAGGATGCCTAAAAATGATGAAATTTTGATTCTTCTTGATTGGTTTAATAATGTGGCTCATTTATTTCTAGTAAAAGATACCTTCACTGTTGAATAGTTGTGTAAGTTATGCGTTTAGGAGATAGTGCAGTCACATGGAGTACTATGGAATATATTTTTAGATCATGTTATACATTTCACATTTCACATCTAGTAGGGATTATAGATGGTGTTTCTTATCTTGGTCTTTTTACTATGGATTTTTCCCTTATATAAATGGGGAGTCAAACCATTTTATTTAGGTTTTAGAGAAAATGCTGAGGGCTTCTGCCCTAGATTCCTATGGTTCATTGGAAGAAACATTTTTCACATGTTGAGTTCACCAACATATTTTTTTCTAGGATAAGAATCAAATAGAACCATTTTGGGAACACATTGTGATATCATGTATATGTACATTGTGTTGGCTATAAGCTAGAGAGTCTAAGCTGTTAGGACATAGTCTCATGAATTAGTCTACTTAAAAGGAGGAATTGTTTATAAAAGACATGAAATTGATCATGGTATGTCATATTCCTATAAAGGTCATCATTTTAAACATATTTAGTAGATGGTAGGTGATAGTGAATTTCTTTAGGTGTTTCAAATGTTGTGTCATTATTGAATTCAGAAATAGACCTTTTTCACACCAAGTTATGTGTAGTCATTTGAGATCATAGAGATGATCAGACTGGTGGATTAATGATTTGATCCTCCATTGTGATATAGTGTCATACATGATTTTTTTAACATGTAATAGATATCATAGTGTCACCCTTACCCATCTCATGTGATATATATTGAGGATGTTGATCATAAGGTAGATGGATCCCTTGAGGAGCATTGGGTTAATCTTCTATATCATAACAATAATGTATTTGTGGGGAATGTTTGTGCCTTTATTTGGTGTTTTGTGCCAGCATGTATATTTTTATGTTGAAAATTTTGAGTTTGAATCAGATATGTGAGCCCAGTGGACCGATCTTTTTACTTCATAATCCTTGTGATGCCTAAGAATGCAGTTGGAGGAGGATCCATTATAAGGCGGGGTGGTTGTAAGATCGAGGACATTGTGAATGTTTGTAAATGTTAAAACTTTGGTTTTATATATTATTTAGAGTTAAAAAAATTCCTTGGAGTGTGATGGTCCTTATGGGTGTTCTGGGGTCATGATTTAAAAGAGGAAGGGAAAGCAGTACAACCTATGCAAAGTGTGTGGTTGGCACACAATTAATTAAACCATTCAAGGATAGCGGCCAAACCATGAGATCGTGGATAGAGGCATATCGCATGGCTGGTGCATGGTTTTTAGATCGTGTAGGCCTCCATAGTTAATTTTGTGGCTCAACAACTCTTTGATAGTGGTTGGATCAAGATTTGTGCATGGTTTGTAAAACACTTTGTCTAATCCTTACTCCCTATTAAAAAGAGAAAAAATTAATATTTTCCTGGTCTTTATTTTTTGTTCCTCGCTCGATTTTCATCCCCATTTTTCTCCATGAAACCTTATTGAATATCTTTTGCTCCAAGTCATCCAATTAGTGGATCTCCTTCGATTATAGTATTATTAGAGTGTTTTTGGTTATAGATCGAATATCCGGCTAAGTCTAATATTCCTCTATCTTCAATTTTCTAGTATAGGGTTTATAAGTTTCCTGATATTTTTTTAATTACATAAAAACACGTTTTCCAATGAATTATATTTTGGGGATTCATGTTTTTATCAAATATTATTCAATGTAAATGTTTAAGGGTATGATCATCATCAGATTCCTGGTAGGTTTTCAACATGTTATATCCCATGATTTTGTTATTGATTTGTGGATTTATGACTTTGTTCTTTATTTTCTCTTTCAGTTCATGTGGATATATTTAGAGTTTTTGGTAACCAAGTTTAATAAATGATTATATTTAAACCTTCTCAACCTTATGGGACAATTGAAGAATAATAAGATCAATTTAGGATCATCTAGGGGATGTGCCTCCATTCAAGTGCCTTTAGAATAGTAGGGTTAAACCTGAGAATGAATTACATTTAGATAGATTCCATGATAAACGTGTTGAAATTTTTGTTTATAATAAAAATTGAACCAATAGTGGTTGTGTATAGTTACTGTTAGTAGTATAAGGGATTATTTCACGTAATGTGGAAATATTGTTAAATGGCTTAGTTTGAATTAGTTAAATGGATTATGGAAAATGGAAGGGAAATTCATGAGTGTATTAAGACATGTGAAATGGTTCATTTGTTAAATTATTAATGTATGGGTAGTGATGAATATATAAAATGGGTTAATGTATGAACAGTTTTAAAAATTCAATTTGGGTTAATATATGGAAACTAATAAATATGTGAAATTGGATGATAGATGGAAGGTTTTGAAAATTATAAATGTGATAAGGAATGTTCAAAGGGAAATGGATAAAATTGGTTATGTTAAGTAAATGGTAAAGGTGTTAATGTGTTAAACTGTAAGGATGATTAATGTGTTAAATGAAATGTTAATTGTATATAGAATGATAATATTTTTATATGATAATAAATTTGGAATATTTATCAACATTTTCCAATTTTTCCCCACTCATGGAATCATTCCATATAATAAACATAATGGTTGATCTATTTTATATATGTATCACGTGATTATTCAAACAGATAAAACAAAAAATAGATATTCTCCCTGGAGATTTCAACTATTTCCATCTTCCAAAAACTTGACAAGGATTATCATGTCCACAATTTATTTTTTAATATACCAATTTAAGATCAAACAAAAATGGAATCCTTTGTATCTTAAAATTGATTTATGAAATCATACTCACTATATCTTGTTATACTCTAAAGACGAGACTTTTTCGCCATTCCATAATTAAAATAAAAAATAAAAAACATAAATTTTATGGGAATTACCTTCATTTTCCTTACTTCTTCTATAAGAAAATAATTTGTGAGAAATGTTTCACAATATTTATTATATATTTCCTCCACATTTTATGATTCTAAATTAACACAATAAATATAATCTTCTATTTGTTGTCATTAATTTCACCTCATCATCAATTTTATTTTTTAGTTGGTTCTAGTTTTTTGGAAAAAATCATATTAAAAACCTTGTTTAATTCTCATATTTTTGAGGAATTGTACTTCTATTTGGTATTCCTTAAAACAACCTATTATAGTGTGTCTATCATCCATGATACTATAATGTAGAAATTTATTTGTATAATTTATGTCCTTTGTTATCATCTTATCATGATGTAATACCTCTCCATGTGGAATTTCTTCTCCAAATTTGATATCACTCTTTCATGAAACTATTATATCCTTATTCCCATCTATAAATCATCTTTATAGATTATGATAATTCAATTTGGAAGACCAGTAGTTTGAAATGAGTTTCGACATGTAAATTTTTTAGTTATTATAATCACATATATATTTTAAAATATCCGGTATTTTGAATTATCCGAGACATCACTTGGAACAGTTATTCAAAATAGGTATTTTATGAGGAAAACCAAATACTTATTTGAGACCTATTATGATAATTAGGATAAATGTATTTTCTTTAATTTTACCCCAATTTTCATTTACCATTACTAATCATCATATATTCTATTTTCATCATATTATTTTTATGATTGTTGAATATCACATTGAAAATATCTAATTCCATTCTTTGTGAAATTATAACAAATATAATCAATATTATAAAAAATATTTATTCTAGATATATTTTTCTTTACCATTGGATATTTCTTCTTTATTAGTTCGATCCACTATAAATAGGCCACCTTATTTTTTTTATATTAATGGGTTTTACCAAAAAAATCCAATTTACAATTCCAAAATCCGTTATAAGACTATGAAGTCCATAAAAATAATTATCTATCTATTTTATTGATATCTATCCAGATTGGTGGTTATGTAATTTTAAGAATTAGTTCATTTCTAGTTGGGATGAACTTAGTAAAAAATAATTCTATTTCTTTTACCCCCACTAAAATGATAATGGGATCCTAAATAACACTTTTAGTCAATAAATATAATGATAATATAATTAATCATTCACTATTCATGGATTTATTTTGAATAATAATGATATTTAGGTATTGATGGTACCAATTTCTTTCAAAAAATGATAGAAAATGATCATAAAGTGATGGCATGATATTTTCTGTCACATAATAGAGGTCCTTTTAAAAAATAATACTACTTCTAATTTTTTTGGATATTTGAAACAATAAAATTTGAGTATACATACTAAATATTTTTAATTTCTAAATTAGAAATTTTAATTTCTAAAAAAAATATATTTCATATTTTGAGTATTCTTTTGATATGAAAATGAATGATAATTTGTCCTCATAATCCTTCAACACCCATTAATCTACTTTATATTTATTTTATATTTCTCTTGGTACATGGATCCAAAATATTAGATCCTCTTGGATTTAATATGAAATATCTAGTCCTTTAAATCCATTTAGTTTTTCAATTTTCTACCCTTGAAATTTATCTTATCTACAATATTCTTTTTGATACCATATTTCTTATCAACTACAATAAGAAATTTTTTGTTAATTTTTCATTAATTTATATCAATAAGTGATATTTATAACATCAAGGCTCCCAAATTTGTGTAAAGAATTATGTATTCTATAACCATTTATATAAAGTTATTCTTCATGATATTTTTTCACATTTAATCTATGTTATGTCATCTATATTTCATTCAAAAACATATAAAATCAACAGAGGTAGTTTCTTTTTGGAAAGTTAATGCATAATATATATTAATCCAGTAAAAAACTTATTGCAAAAATAGATATATGTCATCATCACAACTTATACATTATTTTTAATTTGGATGAATGTGTGTGCATAAATTTTCACACAACTTATGAATGTCATTATCCCTTCAGTTCTATATTATATATATATATATATATCAATTTATTAAAATTAAAAGACACATATTTTTATGTTTCTAAAATATTTCTTATTTCCGGTATAATATTTTATGGAGATAATTTTTCTATTCATACTAGATGTTCATACTCATCCTTCCTTCTCAATATCATTTTATTGATCACCATATTATTGGAATACATTGATATCTATTTATACTAAAGGTAAATAAACCCAAAATAAAAATGTTTTAATGTGTATAATTATTTTTATTTATGTAATTCAAATGATCCATATTGATGTATGTTTTAATTGAAATTTATAGATTATATATCCATATTTATGAATTTTTATTCATAAAATTATTATTATTAGTCATAAAGTTAAAATAAAATCATAATTTCTTTAAAATATAAACTAGTTTAAACCCTCTTTTTCTCTACGTCTGTGGGTTTTATTTTAAATTTAATACTGAAAAATATATGAGTTTAATATAGTTAAATGGATGGAATATTTTTATTCATCATATAATATAGTATCTAATAATTTAAACATAAATTTTTACAGTAATGGATACTAAAAAAAATAAAATGTAACTCCCACAGATATGGTGAAAATAGTTTTACAGTTTGGTTAAACTAAAAAGGCTTGGGTAAAAATTTAGAAGTAAATTAAAAAAAAATTATGGATAAATTTATACCTTGTATTTCATAATTGTAAATAATCATCTTATTTGGACTCCATTATCTAGTGAAAAATGAGGGTACACCTTTTATTTTCAATAATTATGGTTGTGCCACTCATTTCACTTATAAAAGACCCCCATGTATGCTCCCTAATTAAAATATTAATGACATATTTTGATCTGAAAGTAGACAATTATATAATTTCCAAACATCCTTCCACTCCCCCTAGAATCCATGGGTTAGTTTTAATGAGATTCATTGAATATGTTATGTATAATCCAAAAGAGGTGGTATGAGGAGAGGTCAAATTCCTAACATTGAAATTTTTTATTTCTTCTTCCACATCCATCATGTATTCATCATTTTTTATTATATAATAAAAAAGTATTACCTATATACTAAGATTTCATTATGTTTTGGAATAACCTATAAAATATCCTCTTCCCTCAAATGGTAAATGTTAACATTGTTCGTGTGTGCAGTGGACTACTACTTATCTAACCAATGTGAAATGTTTTCCGTGATCACATTTCATTGTTGGGTATGATTATTGATCCAATGTTTTAGTATAATATTAATTATATATTTATACATCTAGAGTCATTATATCATATATATAAAATTTTAGTTTCAATTCTGTTGGGGATACAAAAACATCACTCATTTGTACAGTTGACTACTACTTCATGAAGAAATGTGATTTGTTTTAGAATAATGATTTATATGTAAGGTAATAAGGATGTGTTCAATTATTATTTGTGATATAAATTATATTATAATAAAATTAATTAAAATTTTATCAATCATAATTGATAATATATAATTTTATTTCTTAAATTCTCACTCATCGAAAAATGATGACGTCGTTCATGTATGTGTGGACTACCACCATCACCAAGAGATGTGACTGTCTTTTAATAACCACAACACAAGGATGATATATATATATATATATATTAATATTAAAATAAATAATATTAGATATATGATATTATGATTATTTTGGGAATATTAAATTTTACTTAAATCATTTCCATGTTAATCAATGAAAAGTGGAAATATTTTTTATTCATATGTACAGCCTACTATCTCAATGATCATAACATAAATCACTTTTCATAACCGTATATCATGATTATAATTTAAATTATAATTTATTTATAACTATAATAACTTTTTCCTAAATATTATTCCTTATATGATTAAATTATTTCTTCTTTGACTATAGCCAACCTAGAAAATCCATTTTTATCACATCATCCAAATATCATTGAATCATATGATATAAAATTAAATTTTTAATTAATCATATCTTACATGATGATTAGAAAAATTAATTTAATATTATACTTGAGAAAAATTATTATGAAATTAAATAATAAACAAGTCTTTATTATATAGGATGAAAAATAATATATGTGATAATTTGGACTCATGTTAAGGATCTTTGTCTAAGTTTAATTTTGTTAAGTAATATATTCAAATTATTTACCCATATTGTTTTAAATGGTGTATATATAGACCCATTATCAGTTTATATCATTAATTTATATATTATCACAATATTTAATGTATCTTTCATCATACTAATTCATGGGGCTTAAGATTGAAATATTTCTAAAATGACATGGGAATATTTTTTAAAAAATAATTATATCATTATGTTTCTATTATAACACTATTTTCTTCCATGTCCATGTTTTAAAAATGATTTTATTTTGTAATATAATGTTTTGTAATGGGAGTTTTTTTATTTCATTCCATGTTATTCAAATAAATTAATCTTTGTATGAAATGTGTGACATTCTGTGAAGAAAAAAAATGGACATTCTATTTTAATGTATATGGAGACAATGACTATTCCACCACCTTAACCATTATTTAACATTCAGATTCAATTAACCTATTTTGTTTTTATTCATATATAAACCTGCATTCTCTTTTTTGGAATTAAATTATTTAAAAATTGGTTTTTATAAGCAACTGATATTTTCATATCTTAAAATACATTTTTATGGATGAAGATAATATTTCTACATACTAATGTAAAAAGTTGAAAGCTTTTATTTATTATACATAATTTATGGTTCTTGGAAATAATTCATGTTGAAAAGAGGTTATGATATAAAAATGGACTATAGTTAAATTATAATCCATTAAATTGTGGTTATGTTATATATCACATCCCAGGTAAATAATGAACATAGCATTTTTCATATTTATTAATATTTTTGAACTAAATATTAATTCTAATTTAAATGGGACACTATGTTTTATGGTATACCTGATATGCAACAATGGGTTTCTTTGAAATCATACATTGCACACTAATAATATAATATTATTATTTTAAAGGGAATTTCTCACATAGTCGTTGCAATGGCAGGAATGAACATTACTAACTAAAAAATGATTATATATGTTTGTTAAATGTTTTTACATTAACCCATAATTGTTAGAGGCTTAAAATGTGAATGAATATAATTATAAACATATTTTACTTTAAAAGGTTGAATAACAGCATTTTTATGATAAAACCTATTTAAATCTAGTTTTGGTAACGTTTATATGTTCCATTTGGAAAAAAAATTCTTCTTTATAATCAGGGCATCAAAATTTACTTTGGGTATATTTTTGGTATTTTTCTAATAATATGCATTTTTTATGAATAGAGAGAAATAATGTATTTTAATTTAAAACTACCTTTAAATATAATTTATTTATATGGTTAGATTATATTTAAAATTGGGTTTGAAGTTTAATTATATTATATATTTACCCTTTAATCCAATTTTGGTCATTATAATTACTTTCAATTTGAAATTATACATAAAAAAGTTACAATCTATTGATAGTTATTGTTTCTTAAAAACACGCTATTTGTTTTGACAACATGAATTAATTTTAAATTAATTAATCAAACTTCTATGTTTTCAATTTGGTAAAATAGACATCATTTTTTAATTAAAAATATCAAATATATCTTATGATGAATTTTTGGTGTTTTCCTGAAAAACATCAATTTTGATGAATAGTGAAACCACTAAGTTGTAGTTAAAAATCCCCATTTTTCATTTAAATTAAATTCTACATATTCTATGGATTTAATTTCCAAAATATTAGATACATGGTTGTTATTAGTAAGTAATATATTGTTCAATAAGATAAAATTAATTTTTGGTGTATAGTAACTTTTGAATTTTATTTACCACGGTTTAAGGTGAATAGGGTAATTAATTGTAAAAGAAATATTATAATCGCACAAAATTACCTTAACACTTTTCCTTACCTTGTTTAATGAGTCAGGCCGACCAAGGTCATCCTTGGGTCAATTTTGGGACCCCATGGAGCCACATAAGAATCATAATGACACTTTATTTTAATAAACGTATAGTGAAGACAAAAATAACATTAACAAGTATATTGAGTATATCAATTTTTTACATGGGGTTATAAAAGTCACCTTTTTAAAGATAAATAATAATTTGAAATATAAAAATATTTCCTAGATTATGGTAATTTTTATATATTTTTTAAACATCAACATAATTAAATTATTTATGATACAATAAAAATGTAGTATTTAACTCATTAATAAAAGATTTAAATAAATATGATTATTAATATTAACATAATATCTAAAACCATTCCAATTCTTATTGAATGATTTTATATAGACCATGGGTCATCTTATCTTTAACATTAATTAGCTATGGACTTTTATAAACTGCATATCACTATATAATAAACTAATATTTTCACACTTTCTTAAAGAGCCCCTCATCACCCTTATAAAAGGACACCACTTATAACCCATTCCACACACCTCTCAAGCCCCTTGGCTTGTCCAAACCCTACCAAAATAATATCCCAATATCTCCCTATTCCTCCTATAAGGATCACCGTAGGCAAAAGGCACTTCAATAAGTGCTTTTGGTTCAAACCAAAGGCAGTTACCCAAAATAAAGGTAATGCTTTCTCTTAAATTATTTTGTTTTGTTTTATTTAATTTTAATTCTACATCCCCATAAAAACATTTTATTACTTTCTATTATAATAACACCATTATCCTAAATATAATATCATGTTTTTATGAGAAGGATTCGAACTACACGTACGCACACCCCCATCAAATGGGTGAAGAACATACTGTTTCCGTGGATGGAAAACATATGCCTCACAAAATGATGATTGAATGATTATCTCTTACCGCCTCTCATGGTGGCCTTTAAGATTGAACTCTTTTTATATATGAAATATATATTATGTTTTTGTTTTCATTATGATTATTTATTTTCCATTTATATCATTTTTTTGGTTTCCATTATGGGTAATACGTGATAATTTCATTTGAGAAAGTGCGGACTACATCCCCCTCAAAATGATATGACTCGTTAATGACTTATGTGGGATGTATAAAGGATTGAATTAATGATATAATATATATGATATTATACTTTAATTATGATATATATATGTATCATTATGTCTAAATTCCTTTAAAATACATAATAGCAATGAAAGTATCGTTAATGCGTACATACTGCTTACCGTATCCTTGAAAGGTACATTTAATTTCATATCTCCAAGTGTTATGTACTGTTATAAATAGATATATATACTGGATATAATATATATTTATATGATATCTAAATCATTTATATCATTTGAGAGATATTGGATTTTTGACCACATGGAAAAATAGTAATTATAACAACTTTATTTTTGACTCAAGTTCCGAATATTGATAAAATATCCATTTTGAACATAGATAAATAGCTAGTTATTATAGCAATTTAATAAGTGATGTAAATGTAATAATAAACTTGAAATTTTTCTTTATAAAATATAAATTAACTTATGTTTATTATTTAGGAAGAACAAGGAACATACAAGACAAGTCGGACATGAGGTAAGGGGTTTCTTATCACACTTTCAATTCTATGAGATTACTATTGTTCAACACTTATTTATTCCATGTGGTGTGTGTACTGCCCATGATGGTATTCATTGTGTAATACACATTAATTTATGGATATTTACATCATCATTTTACGATCCTTATTTCATGGGTGTATGTTTCATACGTTACCAAATCGATTAGGGAATTTGAAATTTCAATTTCCACTCACTTGACTTTACGCATACTTCATTGATTATTTTACTCCGAGATTATGTGTGGAATAAATATTCAATTTTTACGTAAAAATTTCCACTCCCAATTCTATAGATATACCTTTTATACACATAATCACACCATTGGTAAATTTTCAAGTGTTGGGAAAAAATCCCTCAAGGTAACATTGCAGTATTTTTGGGTTGATTGTGTTTGTTGACAAAGAAGGTTTCCATGGAGAATTTTCGAGTTCCAGAGAATTTGTTGACAATCCATGTTGAAAATGAATTATAACAAAGGACCGGATGATTTGGAGGTGGTATAAAAAGAGAAGTACAAGGTGGAACTCTTTTCCAGTGTTTGCCAATTATTTTGGGGTCCAAAATTTGGAGTTTGGTGAGCATTGAGAAAATAAGATTTCCATGAAGATCATAATTAAATACGGAAAAGGAATCAATTTCCCAAATAGAGGCTTCATGGTTTTGATTTCACAAAGACTAGAAGAATGATGGCAATAATTCTTCACGATTACGACAAGCCTCGTGAACAGTAGAGGTTGAAGTGCATCGTAACGGTGAAGGGATTTTCGAGGGAGATTTGCGGAGAAGGAGTGAAGGGATTGACGGTGATGCTCCACAGTTTTGTCAAGCTCCAAAATTGGAAAATTTCCATGGTGCTTCGTGATTTTGAGAGAATTCGGTAGAAAATTCAGTGCTTCGAAATTTCTGATGATGTGGTGTTGACTTCGCGTGGAAGGGTCGAGGGTCGGTGGAATTGCATATAAATAGAGGTTGACCCCCTCGAGAGAAGTAGAGAGAGTTTTTCAAGAAAATATTTTTCTCTCAGTTCGTGAAGGTGGTTCATGAAGGTAATCTACTTTTCGAAAGAGAGGAGCTTCGCGGCGGCTATTCTATCTCTGCAAAAGTTGTGAGCTCTGCGTTGGATCAATGAGCTTCGCGAGGGATGTTGCTCTACAACAACTTTAGCTTCACAAGAGTTCATCTCGAGAGATCGTCACGAAAAGGCGGGAGCGTCATGATGTCTTGTTTAAGAATCACGAAATTGGAAGCCTCACGAAGTAAGGTTCTTCGGGAAGGTGCTTCCAAAGGTTGTTGCATAGTGTTCAGAGGCAAAGGGGTATTCATCAGTGGATGAAAGTTGGAATTTAACAGAGCATCTATCAATAGTCAACAATGTATGGATTCATTAAAATGAAGATACCTACAGGTCTATAAACTGTGAGTGGATCCCTTCCAAGTGTAGTGAGAAAAGGAAAAGGAAATAGGAAATCCTTTCTACCAACTGTGAGCCAGTGAAAGAGAAACATGGAGTAACCATTGGAAAGTAGTGAGCTGACCCTAAACTTTGTAAAGGGAGTGACTCTGGGAATAGATGTGATCTATTCCGAACACTATAAACTATAGTTTTCTTTAGTGAATTTTTTATACAGGTACATCGTTGTTGTATGATCCTTGGATGTAGCCCAGTGAGGGTGAACCACATAAAAAGTTTTATGTCTTGTGCATGCATTACTATCTGTTTATATTGTGCAAAAGGAAAGAGAGAGAAGAGGGTTTTTCATAACAGTGAAACAAGCTCAGAACGGGCTATAATTGTTAATTATTCATACCTTGATTCATCCCCCCTCTCAGGGTATTCAGCCGTGTGGACCTAACAATTGGTATCAGAGCAAAATGATGATTTTAGTTATTCTCTAAATGGAGGTCACTAATAATAATGGGATTCTGATATTTGATGGATGTAATTTTCAGATATGGAAAAATTGAATGCATCATTATTTCCAATTGTTGGGAATAGATGTGTTTTCACCTGCTATTCATGGTATCCCAGCTGATATTAATAGTGGTGAATTATTAGAAGCTGAGCATAGAGAGTTGGATGTTGATTCCAAAGCAATAAATGCCTTAGAGGGAGACCTTTCCAATCCCTTCTATACAAAGGTGATGTCATGAAAAACGTCACATGCAATGTGTGAAAATCTTTTGAATATATATGAAGGGGATACAAAGGTCAGAGAGGCAAAGCTTCTAGTGTTGTGGAACAAGTATGAAGATATAATAATGAACCCGAATGAACCTGTTGATGCATTCTTTGATAGGGTACATGTTGTGGTAGAAGACATGCATGGTCTTGGTGAAATTATCGATGACATAAAAATTTTGAAGCACATCTTGATAAAACATCCTCCTCGGTTCAATCTGAAAGTTTCTATTCTAGAAGATAAAGACCCAAATGAACTGACATTGGATAACCTGCAAAACACCCTTGTGAAATATAAAATGAGTAATGTTGATAAATATGTTCTGGAAAAGGGTAAATCCAAGGAGGTGGAATTTAAGGCCATTAAGAAGCTCACAATTGAAGATTCTCAGGAGGAATAAGAGATAGATGAGGTAATGTCATTCCTCTCCTCAAATATTCAAAGAGGAAAAGGATAGTTCAAAGGGAAACATCCTCTTGCATGATTTAGATGTGGATAGGTTGGACATCTTGCAGCCAGATTCCCCAAAAAGTTTCAAGAATAAATTGATGAAGATGATGTTGAAATTCCAAAGAAGAAACCTTTAGCCTATGTGAAAGGGAAGACACATTTCAAGAGAAGTTTATTCAAGAAGAAAATTATTCTTTCACAAGAAATAGACAGTTCAGATGAGTATGAGGTTTAAGAGGATGAGGAATTTAAAAATTGTGAATATCATGGACAAAATACAATGGTGGATGTTGTCGGTAGTGCTCATGAAAAGAAATAAACTGACGCTGATGATGAAGAAGAAGAAATTGAAAAGAGAGTTGACATGGAAGATGATTTAGAAGAATATCTTGAAGAGATAGATATTTGGAGAGCAAAAAAAGCCAACAAGGTGGTACATGATGCCAAACACTACATGTAACAGCAAGAAGAAGAGATGTCTAAGCTAGTAAGAGAAATAGAAAATCTTAAGTCTTTGAGGCTAGAGATCATAGAAAAGGTTTATGAGCATAATCTCATGATTGAATAACAGAAAATGGAGATCGATGGATTTAATGGAAAATTGAAAGATCACGTCAAGCATATCGATGAGCTTGAAGAAGAAGTTTTTGGTCTACAGAGAAAAGTCAAAGATAAGGAAAAACCTTTGATTCCTAACACATTCTTGGTAAATCAGGTTATTACATAGACTGAAAAGACAAAATAGAAGCCTAGTAGCTCATCAGGGAAGAAGTATCAATTGAGCTCAGACATTAAGGCTATTTTTGGGCATAATCAGAAACAAAATACATTGTAAATTGAAGTCAGACCACAAGAACCAATCCCATGATTGAAGGTTGATTTAGGTAGAAAGTAGAATTAGAATATTCAAAGATCCCAAGGGGAAATTTGTAGTGCTTAAGTACCATGAAGGAATTCACCATATATTAGGTGTTATTGTTGCGGGAAGATGGGACATTCACAGTATTTGTGTTCCATAGTCAACAGATATCAAAGGGAACAAGAACAAAGGTAGAAGTCAAATAGAGAACGATTCTCAAGATCATATTTAAAAGGACACTATTTTTGGTGCGGAGGATTTTGGAAAATGGCTAGGTATTTCACTTCAACCATACAGAGGAATGTGACAAAGCAAATTCAAAATGTTCACAAGTAGCAAGTCAATAATCCAACAGGTGTGTTAAAAGTGAAAAATACATTTTCAGCATTGCAAGATAAAGCTAGTCCATCACATGCTAAGAAAGATCAAGTTCTCTAAACCACACAAAGTGTGAAGTCGAAGACATGGATTAAAAATAGAAAGAATAAAAAGGCAATAGTTGTGGGAATTTCCCTTAAAGCTTCAGGTCTTTCAAGAGTATGGACCCTTGATAGTGGTTGCACATCCCATATGACAAAAAAAGGATCTCATTACAGATATAAAATATGACAATGAAGGAGTTGTCAAGTTTAGGAATGTTGAGGGGAAGAAAATTGTTGGTTTTGGAAGTGAAAAATTAGGGGAAAAGAAAGAGATGTGTTGATGTCTTGGTAGTAGAGGGTCTTAGTCCTAACTTACTCAATGCCAGTCAACTATGTGACTCTGGGAACTCTATCTGATTTACCAACAAGATGTGTGTTGTAAAAGAAAAAGATGGCGAAGTGTTCCTACAAGGAAAAAGGACAAAGTGAAATATTTACCTTGTAAGTGGGGAAGAAGATATGTGAATTTTATTTAGATTGGAAGAAAACTAGTTGTGGCATAAGTGACTTGGTCACCTATGCCAACCATCCATGGAAGACCTAGTAATGTGTGATGCTGCTAGAGACCTTCCAAAACTACCACGTGATCATACTCATACATGTGATTCTTATCAACAAGGGAAGCTCATCAGAAATAAATATAGGACAATGGAACAGAAATCAACCAGAGTGCTTGAATTGGTGCATACTGATGTAAGTGGAACTATCTCACCACGAGCCATAAATGGGAAAAGGTACTATGTCCTTTTCATTGATGATTAAAATAGAATGGCTTGGGTGTTTTTCTTTACCCATAAGACAGAAGTGTTCAGTTATATCAAACTGTATATGAGGGAATTAGAAAGGATACTTGGGTATAAAATTTTGAAGATTAATATAGATAACAGTACATAATTCACAAACAGTCAAGTGGAAGACTATCTCAAGAAACATGAGATATGGCATCAAGTTTCATCAATGAGAACTCCCCAATATAATGGAGTTGTTGAAAGGAGAAATCAGATCATCAACAACATGTACAGAACAATGCTTATTGAAAAAGACCTACCAGAGGAAATTTGTAAGGAAGTAGTTTTGACATCAGTCTATATTTCGAACAGGTCTCTATTGTGTCCGATGAATGGTAAGACATCGTATGAAATGTGCTACTGAAGGAATCCAATGTTGAAATACTTTCTAATCTTTTTATGTAAGTGTTTCATTGTCAATAAAGAAAATTGTAGGAATTTGGACTCATGAGGAGATGAGGGAATATTCCTTGGCTACTTAGGAAAAGGCAAAGCATATAAATGCTTCAATAAAAGTATGGGAAATTTTTTTGATAGCAATGCTGTCACTATAGTTGAAAATGAACAGAATACTCAATGACATAGTGACCAGTTTTTGGATGAATGTGAGGAGGAAGTAAAAAACACAGGGGGAGTAGAAGTGGAAGTAGTTGACTCAGAAAAATATATTGATGATAATCAAGTGGAAACATAGTATGTGTGTTCAAGGATGCCAAAGATTCGATCTGAAATTGATAAGCAGAATATCATTCGTGATTAGACAGCTCCCGTTTATACATGAATAATGAAGTCACTACAGGAGACATATTTCCTATATCAGGTGGAGAAAAAAAATTGATGATGCAGCTGAAGATGAAAACTGGGTTCAGGCAATGAATGAAGAGCTTGATCAGATTGAGAAGAACCAGATGTGGGAGATTGTTTCGAGACCAATAGATAATAATGTCATTAGGACTAAATGGGTTTATCGCAAAAAGATGAATGAATATTGAGCAATGGTTCAAAACAAAGAATGGCTAGTGTACAAAGGGTTCTCTCAGATAGAGGTAATTGGTGTTTATGAGAAATTTGCACCAGTTTCAAGGCTGGATACAATCCAATTATTTTTAGCCATAGTAGGGAAAATAATGATCAAATTGTACCAGATGGATGTCAAATCTGCATTCTTGAATGAGGTTCTGGAGGAGGAAGTGTATATTGAGAAACCAGATGGTTTTCTCATTCATGATGATGAGAACAAGGTTTGCAGAATAAAGAAGGCGTTGTATGGGCTGAATCAAGCACCAAGGGCATGATACTCAAAGCTTGATAAGTACTTGAAGAAGCATTCTTTCTAGCGTAGAGGAGTTGATTACAATCTCTATTTCATCAATGACAATAATCAAATGATGATGGGGTTGGTTTATGTCGATGACATAATTTTTGGCGGATCAGATGAAGCTCAGTAAAGACAGTTTTCTGAATTAATGAAAAATGAGTTTCAAATGTCAATGATTGGAGAGATAATGTTTTTACTTGGTCTAAAAGTGACTCAAGGAAGGAATGGAAAATTCATTTCTCAATCCAAATATGCCAAAGTGTTTTTGAAAATGTTTGGAATAGAAAATTCCAAGGAGATGAAGACTCCAGTTCCTACCCAGATGAAACATTCCAAAGATGAGGATGACAAGATAGTAAATATCATACAATATAGGAAAATCATTGGATGTCTATTGTAATTAACTATGACAAGGCCTGAAATTGTTTTTTCTATATTCAAAGCAGCGAGATATCAGAGTAATCGCTTGGAAAACCACATTCTTGTAGTGAAAATAATACTTTAGTATATCAATGACATGGTGGACATCGACATGACATATAATGACAAATCTCAGATAGAGTTTTGGGATATACAGATGTCGAATGGGCCAGTTCAGTAGATGATAGAAAATCAACATGAGGTGGTGCATTCTAGGTTGGTGGATTGTGTATTTCGTTGCTACGAAAGAAGCAAGATTGCATTTCATTGAGCACCGCACAAGCTGAATATATTACGGCCACTCAAGTATGCACACAGTTATTATGGATGAAGCAGTCTATTGAAGATATGGGAGTTGAAGTGAAGTATCCAATCAAAATCTAGTGTGATCACTCAAGTTCTATCAATCATTGAAAAAATTCAGTTCATCACTCAAGGACAAAGAACATTGAGATAAAATATCATTTCATCAAGTATAAGGTGGAGAAAGGGTTTTTGATGTTAGATTATGTGCCTACAGAGCTATAGGATGAAGATATTATGAAAAATGACTTACCCAAGGAAACATTTGAAACACATAGACTGGATCTAGTAGTTCAGTCGACTCCCTGCACTTAAAAAAGTGTGGGTGTGGAAACACCCCCCTCCCTTTAAGGTATGATGTGATTTTCCCTAATGTGCTGATATGTGTTCTCTACTTTGTTACATACTAATTAGGAGTGACCTTTGGGTTCATCGAAAATGGGGGAGAAAATAGTGTTTGTTCATGGGTGAGACAGTGTAGCTATTTGAGAAATCATGATAGATATGGGGAGCAGCTAAAAGGTGGAGCAGCGAGATAGGGGGAGTAATGAGAAAGGGGGAGAGTTTTAAATCTGATGATGCTAGAAGTGACCAATCAAAGCATAGATATCACGATAGATGAGGATCATGATAATAGCAGAACAGTTATGTTGGAAGGGTGTGAGAAGATTTCCAGCTATCTCAAATAGGTATCAGTGTGGTTCAACAATTGGTATCAATTTTTCAATTGGTATCAGTTTGTAATCGACAAATGGTGTCTGACATGAAGTGATTCATTGATAAACATTTTATACGACTCTAGTTTCTCATTCCGAGAATTGCTCATGTGGGCTTAGAGTATGTGGTGGGTGAATCTTTGGTCACTACCTAAATCGCAAGAGGCGAATGGTGGTAGATGGTGGAAGGAGACTCAGTGAGGTATCAACATGTATAAAATCATTTCGAGAATATTTGTGAGGAGTTTTCAACAAACCCAAAGGGGGAGATTGTTGGGAAAATATCGTTCAAGGTAACATTGCAGTATTATTGGGTTGATTTTGTTTGTTGACAAAGAAGGTTTCCATGTATAATTTCCGAGTTCCAGAGAAGTTGTTGACAACCCATGTTGACAAAGAATGATGAAAAAGGACAGGACGGTCTGGAGGCGGTACAAAAAGAGTAGTACAAGGTGGCACCGTTTTCCATTTTTGCTAATTTTTTTGGGATCCAAAATTTGGAGTTGGGTGAGCATCAATAAAATAGGATTTCCCTGAATATCATAATTAAATATGATAGAGTAATGAATTTTGCGAAGTGAGGATTCATGGTTTGGATTTCGTGAAGACCAGAAGAATTATAGCGGTGATTCTTCCTGATTACGACAAGCTTTGTGAATGTCAGAGGTTGAAGAACATCAAGGCGATGAAGGACTTTGCGAGGGAGCTTCGGGGGGAAGGTGTTAAGGGATTGAAAATGATTCTTGGTGATTACGTCGTGTTCTGTGATCAGCAAATGGTCATGGTGCTTTTTGATTTTGAGAGAATTCCAGCCGAAAATTTGGAGCTTTGTGATTTGTGATGACGTGGCATTGACATCGCGTGGATGGGTCAAGGGTCAGTGGAATTTCCTATAAATAGAGGTCTACCCCATTGAGAGAAGTAGGGAGTGTTTTTGAATAAAAAAAATTTTCTCTCAGTTTGCGAAGGTGGTTTCCAAAGGCAGTGTGGTTTGCGAAAGACAAGAGCTTCGCGGCGGCTATTCTATCTCCACGAAAGTTGCGAGCTCCATGATGGCTCAGTGAGCTTCATGAGGGAAGTCGCTCTACGATGACTTGAGCTTTGTGAGAGTGGATCGTAAGAGTGCTTAATGAGAGTGCTTTTCGAAAAGGCAAGATCTTCATGAAGGCTTGTTTGACCTTCGTGAAATTGGGTGCCTCGCATAGTAGGGTTCTTTGCAAAGGTGTTTCCAAAGGTTGTTTCCTAGTGTTTTGAGGCAAAGGGGTATTCATCAGTGAATGAAAGTTGGACTTTAACAGAGCATCTATCAATAGTTGAGGATGCATGGATTAATGAAAATGAAAAGACCTACATGTCTATAAACTATGAGTGGATCCATTCTAAGTGCAGTGAGAAAATGAAGAGAAGAAGGTAATCCTTTCTACCGGCTGTGAGCTAGTAAAGAGAAACAGGGAGTGACCCTTGGAAAACCAGTGAGCTAACCCCAAACATTGTAAAGGTAGTGAGCATGGGCATTGGAGGGATCTAGCCCGAACCCTATAAACAGCAGTGTGCTTCAGTGAATTTTGTACAACTGCACATCGCAATTGTATGCTCCTTGGACGTAGCTCTATGAGGGTGAACCAAGTAAAAATTGTTGTGTCATGTGCATGATTTACATTATGTTTATATTGTGCAATGTTAAATTGAGAGAAGAGGGTTTTTCATAAAAGCAAAACAAGATCAGAATGGGCTATAAATTCTAATTATTCATACCCTGATTCACCCCACCTCTTAGGTTATTCAGCCTTGTGGACCTAACATCAAGTGATCGATATGAACTTGATAAGAGTAATTTTAACTCAGTCTCCATTTGTTGAGTTAAACATCAAATTCATTGGTGTTGTTTTTATAATAATATGTGTGAATGTCCTCTGATTGTTTTACACTGAATATACAATCATATTGAGTGTATTTATATTTTTCACACATAATTATGTCATTGATTTATCCTTAACATAGGGATACTATCTTTATAAGAGATTTCATCTCAATTTTCATTCCATTGAGACTTCTTTATTGTTATATACCAAATCACTTTTATATGGTGCATATAATATAATTTGACATAGTATATCATGAATACCTTTATTATGATGATATTATAATGTTTTGATTACCTCAATTATTTGAATTCATGTGTCTCCCTTTTGGTTAGGAACTCTAACTAAAATATCTTTTTAAATGATATAGTGATTTGTTATTCTCAATATTTCACATTAAGGTCAATTTTTTAAAAAAGGTTTTAAAGATTTATTTATGTGGACGTTAATATTTTAAAATTAAAACTCCTATTAAAATTTTAAAATTGGTGTGGGACACTTTGATTCAAAAATCTATTTTTAAACGGATTCTTGACAAATAGTGTGACATTTAATAGTTTTCAATAAAAAGGGGTATATTTCACTCAAATAGTTTTGATGATTGTTTTCAACTACGTCAATATCCTTCATTATTCTCAATTGAGGTTTATCGGTTTCAATACAATATTCCATATTGTATTGAATGTGTTATGATTGACTATGGATGTGCTATTTTTATACCATTCATGGTTTGTTGATAAATTATTGACATTTCGTATGACAGTTTTAATATGAATTTTTTGATTATGTTTCACCCATTTCATATTAGGAATGAATTGGTCTTAGTAAGTGACAGGTGTAGCCCTCTATAGCTCATTGATGCATCAGTAGGTCTGATGAGACAAACTAATGTCTTGGCACAAGGCCTTGACAAAATCTTATTTGTTTTCTTGGCATGAGGCATTGACTATGTGGTAATAATGTATGGAATTATTCAATCCATCATTATGATATTAGCTATTGATAATTAATATGGTTATTTGACAAGTCGAATACCCATGACTATGTTTTATTATGGAATTATTCCCTCAGCTCATATTTCTTCTATAAATTGTTCAAGTTAATTATTTGTAAAGACATGTGTTTTTAATTATTCAACATGCCTAATGTTTATGTTATCTTCTGCTGTATTGGAAACCCTACCTAGAATTTGTGCTCACCCTTTTCTCATGTTGTATCTTCCCAAGATGCGATGAATTTTATTACGACTGACTTCCAAGGATAGTCTATGGTATCTCAGAGTTCTTATGGAAACAATGTTTTAGTATTTTTCTATTTATGATGTAATGTAATCCTTGTGAATGAATATATTATTTCCAAGGCTACTAAACTAACCAGTCTTTTGAGACATGATGTTTTGTGATCATGCCAATTTTATGTAATAATGCACCGACTCCGAGTAACTTGGGTCGGGGTGTTATAGTTGGTATCAGAGGATGTTTAGTACAAACCTTGGAAACTAGATTTAGATAAAATCTGATTAGAGCACATTGCCCTAAGATAGAAATTGAGGATTAGTACAAAATAACTTCCTAGAATTTTGGTATTGTAGAGATTTTGTGAGTGTCAAAGAAATACATCACTGTCTGGATACGAGTAGGTAGGGGTGGATCAGGCACAGATGTACCTAGTGGTAAAAGACGAAAACACCTCTTTGAGCTAGACTCGAACGGGAACTGGTGCATGACAATGGGCCTTGTTGCACTCTTTGTTACAAAACTCCAGGGGGATATTCTTAGGATAACATACAATCTCTTTACAAACTGATTTGAATGATTTTAGTATAACATGATAATAAATGCCCTTGGTTAATCCTAATGTGTTTTAAATTGAAAATATGGAGTCATGATATTCTATAAATAATTTTATATCATTTATTACTCACACAATTCTTTCCTGTTTTAGTCAATGGATGGATTCCAAGGAAGTCAAAGTAAATTTGGGCATGATGTACATGCATTGAACAGTGGTGGAAATGAGCAAAAAAATGGAATAATGACAGGCGTAAAATTTATCGTTTTCAAGCAAAATCAGTTTTCATAAAATATGATCAACAACATATATATTAACCAACTCTTGGACTTAATAAGGAACAGAAAATTGGTGGATGATAAGTGTTCGAACAGTGAACACCATGGAGAAAGGAAAGCTCATTTTCCATCATGCATGAAATGTGGAAGCAGACACCAAGTAAGGGGTCTTATTGGAATAATGAAATGATTTATGTGTGGGAAATAAGTACATAATGTACATAATTACCAAGGAAAAATAAAGAGTACTATGGAAGAAAAGAAAAATTTTCCTAAGAACCCATTTATAGTCATTTTCCAAAAATTTAGGGGACCTGTCCATTACCCAAGTGAATTCCCTATTCTATAGGATGTCCTCTTTGTCAAGGAAGAAGCTATGTTGAATTAAATGGATAGATAAATGTTTAAAAAGTATTAGTGCTCTTTGTTTATGGGATTACATTGGAAGAATTTTCTATTGTATTTGTAACTCAGCAGTTTGCCATGTGAAAATGATATTTCCGAAAGAATTATCTTTTATCTTGTGGATATAGTTATAAATAACAATTTGGTTTTATATAATCATTGAATTTGAGGAAATTACAAGTTATTAAATTTTGGAAAGGTAATGAGAGGTTTAAGATAACATTTGTGATGAAATTATGTTATATTTGTTTTGAGGAATCTATCTCATTTTTTGGAATATTTATAATTATATAGTTTTTGTAAAAGGAATACATGTAGACTGTGTGACAACCCATCACGTCGGACAAAGCTGAGGTAATCGAACCCACAACCATAGTGTGATTTGGATTTATCACCTACCATTAGACTACTTGAAGTCCCTAGTTAGTGTGACTAATTCTTTTTAGTTAAATGATTTTATTGATCAATAATATGTTTATTAGGGATCTTATGTCTTATCAAATGGTTATCCATAGTATAGGAAAACTATTTGGTGATTAAGTGATAAATGTTATTTTGAAAGACGATCGCTCTATTGGGAACACTATATACCTAAGAAAAATAGAATAATATTGGATTTCATTTGTGGAGTAAGGGTGGATTTTTATCTATATTTTGATTTATTTATGGAAAAGATTAAACTGGCATAGATAAAATGTTATTAGGTTAATTATTTTTGAGCATGTGACTTTAAGGGTAATTGATGTCATTTGGAGATACAATTTAATGTGGAAGACTACATAACCAAATTATTCAAATTATTTGGTTTCAATATAAGTTTGGAATATATTAAAGTATTTTAAGGACAATATTTTATTGAATGGTATATATTTATCTTTGGTTTATTGCTAGTTTAATTTTAGGAATTAAGATTAGTATTTCATTCTCTAAAAGAATATCCTCTTTGGGGATCATCTGATCTTGTACTAACAATTTTTCTAGTGGATAATCTCTAAAAACAAGGTAAATATAATGATAATCATTTTTTTATCATGTGATTCTCTAGAAGTTGATTCTAGCTCTTCCGGTGTGACCAAGCCATCTTGAATACTCATCGTTTGAAAAAACATGATTTTGTGATAGAAATTTATTAATGAATGAAACTCTATTTAATAAGTATGTATATATCTTTATGTTCTTAGTAAATCTCATAAATAAATTCCTCAACATTATGAAATGGATCTTAAAACAAAAAAAATGTTATCTGTTTAATTTTCCTACTGGGAAACTAATGATTGTTTATCCCATCATAATTTTGTGGGTATCTTCTTGTTAACTTTCTCTTAATCATGTTTTCTATCCCTCTCCATCAAAACCTGAAACATAGTTTATCTTTCATATCCATGCTTTTTTACATGGAATCATAGTATGGGTTATCTCGGGTGACCTTGGAACTGTTCTTTATTTATTTTAAAGTGATAGTTTTGCTGACTATTTTCTTGATGTGGGATTTTTAATAATGTTTCCAAGCTTAGTTTTAAAATTGAGAGGATGCAATTCCCAAAAGGGGGGATGGATGTAACATCCCAGTTAAATAAAGAACAAGAAAATTTTCATATTTATTAATATTTCTGATCTAAATATTAACTCTACTTTAAAGGGGACACTATTTTTGATGGTATACCCGATACACAACGATGGGTTTCTTTGAAATCGTATGTTTCACACTAATAGTATAATATTGTTTTATAAAATGGTACTTAGCACCTAGTCATTTTGATGGAGGGAATGAATAGAATAGTCTTAAAAATTATTATATATGTTTGTTAATTTTTTTAACATTTATCCAATAAACTTTAGAGGCTTAAAATGTGAATGAATATAATTTTAAACATAATTTACTTTATAGGGTTGATTTAACTTCTTTTAATGACGAACCCTCTTTAAGTCTAGTTTTGATCAATTTTATATGTTTCATATGACAAAATAAAATTTCTCTTTAGAATTGGGACATAATAATATACTTTGGATAAATTTTTTATATTTTTCTAATAATATTCATTTTTTATGAATAGTGAGAAATAATGTATTTTATTTAAATACTACCTTTTAATATAATTTATTTATATGGATAGATTATATTTTAAATAGGTTTTGAAGTTTAATTAGATTATTTTTTTACCATTTAATCCAATGTAGGTTATTGGAATTATTTTCAATTTGGAATTATACATAAACAAGTGGAAATGTTTTGATTGTAATTGTTTCTTAAAAACATGATATTTTTTTGACAACATGAATTAATTTTTAATTAATTAATCCAACTTTTAAACTTTGAATTTGGTAAAATATACATTATTTTTGAATTTTTAATATCAAATATAGCTTAGACAGAATTTTTTGTATATTTCTAAAAAACTTCAGTTTTTGATGAATACTGAAACCACTAAGTAATAGTTAAAAATCCAAATTTTTCATTTAAATGTAATTTTTTCACTTATGTAAATTAAATTTTGAAAATCCGATATATATGTATGTTATTAGAATGTAAAATGTTGTTTAATAAGTTGCAAATAATTTTTGATGAATATTATCTTTTGACTTTTATTTATCATTGTCAAAGGTAAATAGGGTAATTCGTGGTAATAGAATATTATAAAAACATAAAATTAACTTAAAACTTGCCCTATCCTTATTGGATGAGTAATTTCCGTCCATGGGATTCCTTTTGTAAATTTTGGGACCCCATAGAGCCACATAAAAATGATGATGACACATTATTTTAATTAACTTAAAGTAAAGACAAAAATGACATTAACAAATATCTTTTAGTATATAAATTTTTACATGGGATTATATAAGTCGCATTTGAGAACATAAATAATCATTAGAAAGATAAAAAAAATTCTAGATTATGGTAACTATTTTATAATTTTTATACAGAAAATAAATTAAATTATTTATGATAAAATAATGATGTAGTATTTACCTCATTAATAAATGATTTAAATAAATATGATAATTAATATTAAAATAATATTCAATACCATCCCAATTCTTATTTGATGATTTTATTTCGACCATGAGTAATATTATCTTCAACTATAATTAGCATTGGAACTTTATAAACCGAATATCACAACATAATAACATAATATTTTCACACATTCCTAAAGAGACCCTCCTCCCCATTATAAAAGGACACCACTTCTAACCCATTACACACACCTCTCAAGCCCCATGGCTCAACCAAGCCCTACCAAAATAATATCTCAAGATCCCCTATTCCTTATAGATGCCTCACCTTAGGCATAAGGAACTTCAACAAGTCCTTTTGGTTCAAACCAAAGGAAGTTACAAAAATTAAAAGTAATGATTTCTCTTAAATTATTTAGTATTATTTTGTTTTATTTTACTTATCCAACCCCATAAACAATTTTTATTACATTCTTTTATAATATAAAAATAATCCTCAATATACTTTTATGTTTTTTTGATAATTATTTGAACTACACTTACACACACCTCCATCTAATGGGTGAAAAACATACTGTTTCTGTGGATGGAAAACTTAGGCCTCACGAAACGATAATTGTTCGATTATCTCCTACCGCCTCCCATGGTGGACATTAAGATGTAACTTTATTTATATATGATATATATATATTATTATTATTATTTCTTTATGCTTATATATTTTCTATTTGTATAATTATTTTATGTATTCCATTATGGGTAATACGTGATAATTTCATTTGAGGAAGTGCGGACTACTACCCCCTCAAAATGATATGACACATTAATGACTTATATGGAACTTATAAAAGATGTAATTAATGATATTATACTGGAATTGTAAAATTAATATGTATTTTTATGTCCTAATTCCATTAAAATACATAATATAAAAGAAATTAGTGTTTATGCGTACGTACAACTTACCATCTCCATGAACGGTACATTTCATTTCTTATTTCCAAATGTTGTGTACTGATATAAATAGATATATATATGTGATATAATATATATATATATATTATATCTAAATCATGTGTATCATTCTTCAGATAATGGAATTTTTACCACATGGAAAAATTGTAATTATAACAAGTTCATTTTTAACTCAAGTTCTGGACATCGATAAAATATCCATTATGAGCTCAGATAAATAACTAATTTTAATAGCATGGTAATAAGTGATATAAATGGAATAATAGAAATGAATTTTTTTTAATCAATTATAAATTAACTTATGTTTGTTATTCAGGAAGAAAAATCAACAAACAAGACAAGTCGGACTTGAGGTAAGGGGTTTTTATCTCACTTTTAATTCCGTGATATTTCCATTGTTCATCACTTATTTATTTCATGTGGTATGTGTAATTACCATGATTGAATTTATTGGGCAATATAAATTAATTTATGGATATTTACATAATCATTTTATTATATTTCTTTCATGTTTGTATGTTTTTTAAGTTACAAAATCGATAAGGGAATTTGAAATTTCAATTTCCGCTCATTCGGCTTTACGCATACTTCATTGATTATTTTACTCCAAGATTATGTGTGGAATCACTATTAATTTTCTTATGAAATAATTTCCACTCCCCTTTCTATGGGTATAATTTTGATACACATAATCACTCCATTCATAAATTCTCAAGTCAACGATATGAACTTGATAAGAGTAATTTTAACTCAATCTCCATTTGTTGAGTTTACCATCCAATTCATTGGTGTTGTTTTTACAAGAATATATGTTAATGTCCTCTGATTGATTTAAAGTTAATATCGAATCATTTTGAGTGTATTTATATTTGGAAAACATAATTATGACATTGATTTATCCTAACATAATGATATGGTCTTTATAAGAGATTTCATCTCAATTTACATTTTACTAAGACTTCTTTGTTGTTATATACCAAATCACATTTATATGTTATATATAATGTACTTTGACATAGTATACCATGAATCCCTTCATTCTCGTTATATTATAAAATTTTTGTTAACTTCAATATTTGTATTCAAGTGTCTCTCTTTTGGTTACAAACTCCAACTAAAATATCATTTTAAATGTTTTAATGATTTATTATTCTAAATCTTTCTCATTAATGTCCATGTTTTAAAATTGGTTTTAATAATTTATTTATATGGAAATTAATGTTTTAAAATTAAGACTCCTTTTAAAAGTTTCAAAGTGGTATGGGACACTTTGATTCAAATATCTATTTTTAAATGGCTTCTTGACAAATAATGTGACTTTTAAATGTTTTCAAGAAGAAAGGGGATATTTCTTTCAAATAGTTTTGATGATTATTCTAATCTACGTCGATATCCTTCAATATTCTCGAATTAGGATAATCTATTACAATAAAATCTTCCATATTGTATTTAATGAGTTATGTTTGACTCTGGACGTTCTATTTTTATAACATTCATGGTTTGTGGATAAAGTATTGACATTTCGTAGGCTAGTTTTAAAACTAATTTTTAGATTATGATTCAACCATTTAATATAACAAATGCATTGGACATAGTAAGTGATGATTGGAGCCCTCTATAGCTCCTCGATTCATCGGTAGGTCTCATTAGACAAACTAGTGTCCTGTCACAAGGCCTCAAAAAAATATTATTTGTTTTTCTTGGCACGAGGCCTTGACTATGTGGTTATGATGTCCAATATTATTCATTCCATCATTTTGAGATTAGGTATTGATATTTCATGGGGTTATTCCACCAGTAGAATACCCATGACTGTGTTTTATTATGGAATTATTTACTCATCTTATATTCCTTCCATAATGTGATCATGTTAAGTATTTGTAAAGGCATGTGTTATTAATTATTCACCATGCCTAATGTTTATTTTATATTCCACTATATTTCTTAACCTTAGTGAGCATTTGAGCTCACCCCTTTCTCATGTAACATTTTCCCAGGATGCGAAGAAGTATATTATGACTTACATGCAGGTGTATTCTATGGGATCTATGTGTTCTTATGGAAACAATGTTGTTGTAGTTTTCCCTTTATCATTTAATGTAAACCCTACAAATGTGTCTAGTATTTCCAAGGATACTAAACTAATAGGTCGTTCGAGACTTAATCTTTTGTGATCATGAAAAAGTTTTGTAATAATGCACCGACTCTGGGTAACTGGGGTTGGGGAATTACATTACAAACAATGGATGGGTAGTTATGTTTTTATCTAATGATGGGTGTGTACATAATAGAACCAAAATGCATTTTTTGGAATTACACTATATAATTGTTAAATTAATAATAGTGAGATGGATTATTATGTCCATTAATAATATTTTCTTTACTCATTACACTTTTTTAAAATGTTTATTAGATTCCTTACGAATAGATATTGGAATGGAAGAATACAATTTGAATTTCATGAAGATTATTCATAATAAATCTTGTTTTATCATAAACTTTTTCATTTTGATAAAAAAATTAGTCTAATTAGAATATTATTGATTTTATTATATGGTTATGTTATGTATGAGTTACGTCCTAAGAAACTATAAATATAAAAAGAAACTAAAATATAATATAAGGAATTATTGAATTAATACAGAATATTATGTAATGTTTAAGGGAAGGTCCTTATTGTTGGTACCCGATGTCAATTTAGATAACAATATAGTTTTGGATATTCATAATATTATATAATTTAAACATCTCAATTTTTAATATGTTGACAATATAAATCATTTACTGATTACCAAATTAATTCATTTAAACGTTCTCTTCTCATAATGGTTTACTGATATTGATATAGTGAAATTGTAGTGTGAAGGAACTGAGAGGAAAATATCATTCCAAATCATCATCATGAGATGGATGGAATTAGAATCAAATAGATTTTTTGTAGTTATTGATATGTATACAAGGAATATAAATGGTGGTGAAACCCATTTTAGGGAGTAGTTGGATCTACCATAGTAAAACATGTCAATAGTGGAGAATTTTATGGGACAATATCCACATTCATTTCGTGGATCTTCTATCCCCCATGATAGCTGAAAGATAGATTAATTATCAAGAGATTATATTAAATGTTGTTGTATTTTCATATCATAAAAAGTTAAGCCATTTGATTTACCATTATAAATGTAAATATGTCAAATGGTGGTCAATTATTATGAATATCAGATAATGGGAAGATAATTATACCTTATATAAAGATGTATTTTAAAACCCCTTCTATGAAAAATGTTTTATTAATGATATTCAACTTAGGATGGTAATAAATATTTTAATTGAGTTGAAATGTGGCATATTTATTCATGTATATGACTAAGACTTTACCGGATTGGCATAGTATATCCCAATATTTTTTTGATTGGGATAGTAAGAATAATCAATTTTAATCAGGATTGAAGTCATGATATCATAGGTAATCATCTTACCTTAAATTTAAAATCTATTAGAATCATGTTCGATGTGATGAGAAATTAGAAATGGAATATTCCAATTACCAAGTATTCTATGAAGACAAATATAATAACATGTCCAGATTAAGAGAAAAGGATAGGAATTTATTAGTTATGTTTATAGGTTAGAAAAACAAGTCCCCCTACTGAGAGAAGTGTTGTAAAAAATATTATAAATCACTTATAGACAATTAGAAGTGATATTTAAGTGGTATGTTTTGATAAAAGGATTTTAAATTCATGTGAAATGATTTTAAAACCAATTAAATAAGGATGGTAAGATATTTTATTTATAATAAGTTAGTGTATAATTCCAACGTGTCTCTAAATTTGGTTACCCTGTGTGAAAATTAGAAAGATATAAATCAAAATTTTCTGGTTAAATCCTTTTCTGCTACAAAAATTGATGTTGGAATATTAAATTGAATGGTAACATGTATGTTAAAATTTTATTTAAATGATAAAATTTCATTATTTGACTTTGGTTCTTTTTATTATTTAATATCTAGGAAATTTTCATGTAAATAAGGAAATTCAAAAAATATTAAAAAAATATAAATATTGAAAAATATTTGTTTGAAATATTAAGGAAGCCAAGATTTATTGGAATCGTATTTTTTTAATTAGTGAATGTTAATTTCCTTAAAATACTATTAAACCGTGCATAATAGAGTTTGATACTATAATTGGTGTGGATTATGTTATGAATTCTGATTATATAATAGATTTCAAAGAAAATAATGTTATGTTAAATGTTTCCGGGCTTTTGATAACGTACAATGAATTGGATAAATTGATATGAGGTGGAAATGAATTATTCCAAGAACATATTGTTAAAAACAATGAAAATTTTCATATTAGGGATGTGATAGTATTAAATGAATGCATGGATGTATTTATCGATAATTTTATTAGTTTCATTATTTATTAGGAGGTTTATTTCATTATTTATTTAGTTATTACTTAGAGGATTGTTTCTAAAATCCTGTATCGAATCTCCCATTGGGAATTTCTATAATTTAAATATCATTTCCTAAAGTTATTAGATATAGTTTTTTTTTGAAAATGCACTTCACCATATGGTGAACCTATTTTAATTTTAAAAAATAATGATTGTTAGATGAATGATTTATTTTAATATTATTATATGAATTAAATCATTATTTTGGAAATGTATCCATTATCTCATATAAATGATTTTTTGGATCTTTTCCAAGGAACATGTTTTTGAAATGGTTAAGGTAAGGTCCATGTCAAATCATATTAATGGGAAGGATGATTTCCTTTTGAATACTATATTTTGGACTAGATATGGTAATTATTAAATTGATGTAATTCCATTTGGGTTTTCTAATGAACCATCTATTCTTATGAAACTTTTGTATATTGTTTTACATGAGTTATTATAAAATATACTTTCATTTTTTATTGATGAAATTTTTAATTAATATAATATTTATGAGGAACATGATATAAAAGTAAGGATTATTTTGAAACCCCATAATAAAACAAACAATAATGAAGTTTTAGTAACTATGAATTTTTTTTTCAAGAAGTTTCTTTCATTGTATGTATTTATTCCGGATATGGAATATTTGTTGACCTATATAAAAATATTAAATTTTTGAATGGATAGAAACCAAAAATAAGATATATATTGTTAGTTTTATTTGAATATTGAGTTACTAATACTATTTTTTTGAGAACAATTCTCAGTTGTCTATCCCACAGACTAAATTAACTAAAAATTAGTTACTTTTTTTGGAAAACATAATTTGATGAATATTTATAGAAAATAAAAAGAAGTTTTATTAATGATTTATTTTGGGTCATTTATTACATTAATGGATATTTTTCATCTATATTGATGCTTCTTTGAAATTAATTGGTTTTTTGATAATGGATAATGATTAGGTAATTGGGTTTTCTTCCCATCAAATAAAACCTCATAAGTTAAATTACCATACATATTATCTAGAATTAGATGTTTTGTTTTTTCCTTTATATAATTTAGAATATAATTTCTGTGGATAAATTTTTTAAATTCATACCAATCACAAAACATAGAAGTATATATTCACATAGATGAAATTTAATATGAGATAGGGAAGATGGATAAAATTGATCAGGGACTATGATTTCACTATTCATTACAATCCTGTAAAAAAGTAGCTGTTTTTATATGTTTAAAAAATATTATTACATTTCCTATGTTACATTTGGAATGTTAATCTTTTGTTAATTATTTGACAAATTATTCCCCATAAATTATGGATATCATGAAATCAGTTTTTTTTAGGATTCATTGCAGACTGATTTGTTACCAACAATTAGAAAATATGAATTGGGGATAAATATATTTAGGGAAATAATGAATCCCTGAAGAGTGGTATGTTTCTAAATATTAATTTTGATGAATAAGGTTTCTTGTGATTTAGAAAAAATCTATATATTCCCCATGAATTTTATTTGATGAAAGATTTATTAGTTGAATCCCATAATTCTGCATTTTCCATTCATCTCTGTAGCACGAAGATGTTTATATATCTTTTAGTGTATTATTGGTGGCTCAATATAAAATGAAAAATTTCTGTCATTATCATTAAGTGTTTGACTTGTCCTAATATTAATGAATAATGAAAATTACAATGGGAGATTCATTATCTCTTTTATGTGTTATATTTTTAAATAGAAAATATATCTATTTATTTTTTGGTGGTGCTAACAGAGACTCTTCGAGGTAACAATCTGATATGGTTAATTATTGATCGATTAAATAAATATATACATCTCATTTCAATTTGATATACTATATATTCGATAAAATATATAAACAATATCAAAATGATAAATTTAGATTATAAGTATTTTTTCTCTCTATTATATCAGAACAAAATCAAAGGGTTCATCTAATTTTTTAAAAGGAATTTAAGATGTCAATGGGTACTGAAATAAATTTCAGATCAGATATTCATAAAAACATATGGTTTGTATGAGGATATAATTCATACATTGTAGTATATGATTTGATGTTTTTAAAGGGGATAAAATGAATTTGGGAACGATAACTTTATATGGTAGGGTTTTATGAAAATAATAGTATTCATTCCAGTATAGAGATGGAACCATTTGATGTATTATAGGGAATACAATGTCAGAAATAAGATATTTTATGATGTTGAAGAAATGATGTTTATAAAACCAAATTTAGGTGTGAAAATGGTTGAAAAGGTGTATTCAATTTAGCAATATATGAGGATGGTTGAGAGTTTGACGAAAAGTTATGTGTATAACAAAAGGAATGGTCTTTCCTTTATTTTAGGCGATCATGTTTTTCTTAAATTGCCTCTATGTTAAAGTGTTATCTATTTTTGAAAAAAACCATATCTAATTAAATGTTTCATTGGAGTATATAATGTCTTAGAGAATATTTTATTTGTTTCCAACACAGTTGATTTCCCCCGAGTTTATCCTAGACACACAAGGTGTCCCAATGATCAATTTTAGAGAAATATATTCCAAATTAATCTCTTATTTTGGGTACTGAGGTAGTTAAATTGTATATAATATTTATTATTAGTGAAATATAGTACATATTCATTCTTGTGGATAGAAAATGTCATAGAATAAGTTAATTCAATAAGTTATGATTTATGGAAGACCATATGGTAGAGGATGCAACATGGAAATCTAAAAAATGATATAAGGCAAAAATACGCCTAATGATTTAATATGTATATAAAATCATGCAGAAAAAAATTTCAAAAGGGGGAAGAAATTAACAACCCATAAAATGCTAGGATAAATCACTCTCATGTTTATTTATATTTTTGTATTCATTATTAACATATTATATAAATTTTAAATCAAAAAATAGTTATAACTAAACAATATTATTATATGGATTTATTTAAAACCCTGATTTATGTATTTTAGAATTTCAAAAAAACAAATTGAATTTATATTTTCTAAATATTATTATCATAATTTAAATTGGGGAAAATGTTCATATTTTTATTAATGAATTGATTTTTATTGAATAGTAAGAAATGCCAATTTTTTTAAAAAAAATTCTTTTTCAATATACTGACAAATTCAAAAGTAAAATTATGTCATGAATATGATTAAAAGTAACATCATTATTAGATAGTTATATTTAAAAAAATTAAATAATTTTGAGTCAATGTTATATTATATTATAATATATGTTTTTTGTGTTTAAGAAATTCAAATTTTGAAAACATTTTTATGGTGCATAATGTGTTTCCTTTTTAATTAATTAAAATAATCCATAATGAGACATAGTTTAAATGATATATATATCTATATATATATTATCATTAAATATTAATTTAAATTTATACACTGATTATTATTAGTCATAGGGTTAATTAAAAATAATATTTTGGATTAAAAAATATACTTCTTGAATATATTCATTTTCATTGTGTCGGTGTTTTTTTTGAATTTTTATTACAATTCTATGAGTTTAAATTAATAAAATAGATTCTATATTTTAAATAAAAATTTTATATATTATCTAATAAGGTGAGATTTATTTTTTTACTATAATAAATAGTAAAAATAGTAAAAATTATATGCAATGGTTATGGTTAAAACCATTTTATACGGAGGGTTAAACTAAAAATATAATAGTCAAAATGAATAAAAACATAGATAATCAATATTTTAGAGAAAAATTTAAACCAAATAATCTCAATAAATCTCTAATAAAAAATTTAATATCATTTTTTGATGTAGAAAATTTTGGTACAACTTATTTTAAAAATCACAAATATGCCACTCTCTTCATATATAAAAGATCACCCCAATTCACATATTCTTCAAGACATAAAAACCATTTGGATAAACAAATTAATTCTCAAATCACTTCAAAAAAAATCCATATACTAATTTTATAATATTCTTGTCTTTTCGAGAAACCATTATAGAAATATTCTTGTTATAATCATAAATAGGTGGGTTGAGAATACTGAAAATTCCAACCTATATATTTTTGTTTTATTTCTTCTACCACCTCATGAAAATTTTATTCATTTTTTTATAGTTATAAAAAATGTATATCCCATATATATAAGTGTTTTTCTATTAATCTATGTAAATTTATCTATCTCCTCTTATCTGAAATCATAAATGAAAATGTTGCTAATGTTTGGGGCCAATAAGAACCACACAAACCAATGAGAAACATTTTCCATAAACACGTCTCGTCGTTGGGTATAATGAATGATAAATAATGTTTATAAGATATTATTAACCTAATTATACATTTGTATTCATTATATATTATATAACCTTTTTCATTACACTCATTATGGAACACGATAATGTCACTCACGTGTATGATGGATTATCATCTAATAAAGTGATGTAATTAGTTTTGCACTAATGATTTACATGAATGGTAATAATGATAATGTTATTGAATATATGTGACATTATTTAAATAATTATCCTATTCTATGAATAATATTCATTCTAAAAATATAAAATATCAATATTTAATTACCTTTTCACTCACTAAAAAATATAATATCAATCATGTCTCTATGGATATCCACCTTCACGAAGCTATATGAATCTCCTTTCATCAAAAAAACCATAGGAAATATATATATACGTGTATTTAGAAAAAATATTGTATAAATGATATTATTATAATTATGGAAAGAAAAAATATTACTCATATCTTTTTTATAATGATCGTTGAAGAAATGGAAATGTTACCCATGATTACATATGGCCTACCATCTCCATGATTATAACATAATTCCCATTCCAAATCCAATTTACATTATTTCTATTAAAATTCTAATTTATGTATAAATATGATACATTTTTTCATTTTTTTATTCTATAGATGTTTAATTAATTTTCAATTTGAGCATTGTATACCTACGAAAGTCATTTTTAACACTGAATCCAAATATCGTTGAAACATCCAATATAATCATAATTGAATTCATAATAACATATATTATTATAATAAAAGATAAATGGAAAAATAAAGGCAAAAAATTGTCTTAAAAAAGTAAATAATTAATATAATCTTATTATTCAGAATAATAATAAACATGAATGACGAGTCTGCCTCAAGATAAGGCAATTTATATAAATTTTCTTTAATTGAGGCGTATTTTTATGACATGATCCAATATTATTTTTTGAGGTTAATTTACCAAAAATTTGATATGATATAAAGTGAATTGATTTACTCTTAAGAAATTTAATATTTTTCATGTTATTTTCTTAGGGAATGTGATTCAAATATTTCAAAACCGATTAATATCTTATCTCATTAAAATTTACTCCAAAATTATCAATTGTAATTATATTTTCATACATGTATATGTTTTTAAATTGATTTTATAATGGAATGAGAGTTTAATAAATTGAAATTTGGACATTATTTAAAATGTTTTAATAAAAATGAAATATGTAAAAAAAGTGTACATTTATTTACAAATGAAAAATAGAATGTACTATTTTAATGTACACATAAACATAACTTTTTCAACAATAACCATTATTTAAATATTTCTTTTTTATTCATTGATTTTTATTAAAATAAAATATCTCATTCTATTTTTTATTATTAAATTATAAAATGGTTCTTTAAAAGTGGTTGAAATTTTAATATCTAAAAATGTTTTCTTGTGGCTAAAGAAAATATTTTATTTATTTAATGGTTAAAATTGAAAGGTATTACGTGTTATGATTTTTTATGGTTTATGGAAAGTATTTATAATTATATGTGGTAATGTTATAAAAAAAGGACATGTGTTTGCATTATAAAACAAGTATTGGTTGTTACGTTATAGATCAAGGATTGGTGATAACATTATAAACCATGTATGGTTGGATCTGTGATATCCCTACAATAAACTAGGAATGGAAGTCAAATATATATTAATTTGATTTGTAAGGGTGATATAGATAATAATTTTCTTGGATAACTATATCATTTATCTATTTCTTAATTGGGATATAGTTATTTTTTTCGAGAAAAACGTTTATTTTTAAGGTTAATAATATATATTTTTTACCCTATTGAACAATTATATAAAGATAAATATATCAGGGGAATTTATGTTTTTAAAGGAACAATGATTTTATTTCATTTCATTTACATTATAGGGATTTTAGTGTTCATCCCATATTTTTAAAATGTTTTTCATTGGGTTTTATACTATGTAAGTGAAAGGGATAATTAAATTTTTTTATTATTCCAATATTTCCGGAAAATAAATGAGGGTTTATATAAAAGGATATATATTTTAAAAATACATCAATATCAATCATAATAGTCTATTTCGTATTGTATGGATATTTAATGTAAGAGTTATGGCATAATTACCTAATAATATAAACATAAAAATATTCTCTAATGTTAAAGAATGAATTGTTGACATAATAATAGATTTTATGTTCTGTTTAATGTCTTCGTCATATAATATGGTAATGATACTCAATTATTATAAAATATAATAACTTCCATGATTAATAATATAATATTAGTTATCTTAGATCTGCTATAAATTATTATGAAAACTTAGTGATACAGTCAATACTGATTTCAGGTGAATAAATCTTTGGTTATTTCTATTCCAATTTAATAATTTTATCCCCTAGCCTCTTATAAATTTTTGATTCCAAATTATCGCACTATGTTACCTTCCATTCTTCTGATGATAAACAAAAAATTTGCAAATAATATTCCCATTGTTAACTATTCAATATGTAATGATACACTATACTAAAACCATAAACAATCATATATCACTCTGTCCTATATATCTAGAAAACTATTATAGTAGAATATTCATAAAATAATATTAAACCATATGTGTGGAACCATACAATCAAAGTCAGGGACTGAAAAAATTATGATTCCATAGACTATTGATTGAATATTCAATAAATTTTTTATTTTGAAAACATTATCTCTCCTATCAAAAGTCTTCCTCTACATTATGTTCTCTGAAACAATACAAAATCACCCTACCCCCCCCCCCAAGTAATTTTTCTAATATTGTTATAATACTCTATTATTATCATCATTATTATTTAATTTCACACTAGAATTAAAAATAATAATTTCTTAACGAATTCACATTGATTTTATATTTATGAGACAATGTGATAAAAAAATACAGTATTTTGTTGTGCAGTATTCATTCATGGATATTAGTATATGTCACGACCCATCCTCGGGGCCCGTGCCGTGACTACCCGAAGCCCGCCTTCCATAGGCCAGGGGCTGGCGACTAGCACCAAGGCGTAAAATCCCAGTAAACAGGGAAGGCATTGCCTTTATAAGTAACAACCACACAGAGTCAGCAAGCGGAAAGTAAAGTGCATAAAAGTAAAGGGGGCCGGAAATACAAGCTCAACTATAAAGTACAACTGAAAAAGTAAAGAACAGCAACTGAAGAAAAGACGGCGGCCTCGTGTCGTCCACTGGAAATCCCACCTGAAGGGTGGGTACAGATAGCCTCCAGGCTCCTCGGGTCCCACGTCCGCTCCGAGCACGTCCCGCCCAGTGGTCCACCTCCAGGTACCGTCCTGCTCCACGCCCCAACCGCGATCAGCGCTGTCCGTCGTCTGCATCCAACACAACAAGGTGCGGGCATAGCCCGTGCAGGGGTGAGTATAAGCTACTCAGTAAGGACCCCGAGACCCCCGAAGGTCTCCCGAAATCCACAAAGGATATAGCACAAAAGAAAAATGCAATCACGAAGTAACATCTGACTCGACTTAGGTATATGCCCACACATATACCTAAGTCCCCAATTCTAGCTCTGCTCACGAGCTCAAGAACAACTCAATCCACAAAGGAAAGCAAGACTCAAATCCACAAGGAGAGTAAACAGTAAATCCACATAGGATAGTTCAACACAATCCACAAAGGAGAGTAAACAGTAAATCCACATAGGATAGTTCAACACAATCCACAAAGGAGAGTAACATAAGATTCAGCTCAACCAGGTATACTTTTTCAGATGACTTCAAAGATGATCACTGATCCATCTAAGTCGTCGGACCCACGAAGGATCGATAGGTACTAACCCCCACAAAAGACCCACGTAGGATCGGGCTCACACAGAACCTGTAGGCAGTGGCTCACACAGAACCGGTAGTAAGGACCCACATAGGATCGGGCTCACACAGAACCTGTAGCACTGATCCACGTAGGATCGCTGGGTGCAGTAGTCGACGCAGTCCACTGAGGATCTCTGCACAGTCGTCGCCGCAGTCCACGAAGGATCTCTGCTCTGTCGTCGCCGCAGTCCACGGAGGATCTCTGCTCTGCCGTCGTCGCAGTCCACGGAGGATCTCTGCTCTGTCGTCGAAGTCACAGCCAGCGCTAGGGTTCCCGCACATAGAGAGCTCGTTTAGGAGGGTCCGCTCCACGAGCCGAGAGGCTGATACATCAACTGACACGTAGTACGAAGTTGATGTATCCAAAAGTTCCGTATCGACAACAGGATCTCAACGCAACAGACGGCGCGTCAATCGGACGCCCGGTCTGAGAGTTATTGGCATTTTCGTCCCAGGGGCCCGGTTGGTTTTTAGGGCAAAACCAACCCGACCGTACTCCGCCTGTGTCCGATCCTCGGGCGGAGTATGCCAAAAGTACCGTCTCACTTAGAGGAAACTACCACAGCTGACGGTACGTCGTTCGGACGTCCGTAGCTCAAGTTATGAGCGTTTCCGCTCCGAGGGCCCGGTTGGTTTCGTGTACGAACCAACCCGGCCGAACCCAAAGTCCTCCGAAACCTTGAGTATAATATACCGAAACAACCGTCTCGATCCAAGGATCGCGTAGCCGCTGACGGTTCGTCAATCGGAGGTCCCAGGCCCATGATATGGGCGAAAGACCGAAGAGGGCCCGAAACGGGGGTTCTGGGCCCGGGGCGACCCGGCCCGAACCCCCCCTGGGTCGGCCGAACCGGGTCGGCCCGAACCGGGTCGGCCCGGCCGACCGGACCGGCCGGCTCGGCTTCGGCCGAGCGGCCGCTTGAGCCGCCGCGGGTTTGACCCGCGGCTTTGGAGAAACGCGGCCCGCGCGGGCCGCGTGCTGGGTGGCCGGACCGCGGACGCGGTCCGACGGTTCGCCGCCACCGCGGCTCGGCCGCGGCGGTCTCCTCCGGCGGCGCGCCGGGCGCCGCTGCCTCCGGTCGCCGGCGCCGCCGCGCCGGCGACCCGCGCCGCCGCCCCTTCCGCGGGCCGCCGGAGTTGCTCTGGTGGCCCGTTTTGCCTCCCGTCTGCGTCGTTGCTCTTCCCGGGGGCCGATCTTCACTACGGGATCAACGGATCGCCCTTGCCGCGCGGTTCGTCGTCGTCCACCAAATCCGCACAAAAAAAGGAAGATCGGCGGAGGGTTGCCGGGTCTTGTTTGTTAGATCTGCACCCTCCCCGTTAGTCATAAATAACGGGAGGAATAAAAACAACCAATCAACAATTTTAAAATAATTTAAAATTGTTCTGGGATCGGGTTCTTTATTTCAAAAGAATAAACACGGGAAAGAATCATCAAGAAAATAAACCCCTACCTCGAAGTCGTCGTCGGACGTGAGATCGTCGCGAAAGAAGGGGATCGATGCGTCGTCGCGGTATCCAGCGTCGCGTCGCCAATCTACGGATCAAGAACAAACGGATTTAATTAATTAAATCCGTTGCCATGAAATTTAAAAAAAAGGGAGAATTTAAACGATCTGATTCTCACCTTAGTTGCCGAACGAGGATCGGCCGCGGAAGAAGAGGCGTCGCCGAAGAACGTCGCGGGTAAAGCTCGTCGACGTCGCAGATCTCGGTGTGCGTCGTCGAATTCCGGTCGCCGGCGTTCTTCGCGTTCTTCGCGTTCTTCGCGTTCTTCGCGTTCTTCGCGGGGAAGGTGGAGGCCCAGAGAATCTCGCACTACGAGTAATCCTCCAAAAGAAAGAGTTGGTCTTATTTTATTATTTTCCCAACGAACGCAAACGCGTAAGTAACGACCCATTAAATTCGTTGAATTAATTCAACGAATGAAACAGCCCATTTAATTCACGAAATAAACCGCCCAATTAAATGGTCTATTAAGAATTAAAGAAAACGCGTCGGTTGACTTTTCAGTTACTTGACGGGTTTTCGCGGGTGCGTTACTTAGCGAAAGAAACGGCGGGGCTCGTGCGGGCCCCACCTCACAAATATCCTACCAAGGGGGTAGGATATTTCTGGATAGCATCCTATCCAGTTCAACACAGTTCAAGCCATCTTTAAGTGGCTTCAAGTGGCTTCCAAGCAGCTTAAGTGAAATAAAATAAAGTTGTCGCACAAACTTTATTTTATTTCTGACTTAAAGCCCCAAAATTTAAAAAAACACGTCTGAGCAAACGCAACTCCGGAAGAGGCGTTTCTAAGAAAATACCGGCGCTGCGATTTCATCGGTGCCCTCAGAATTCGATTCCGGGCACCGGTTCAAAAGATAGAAAAACCCGCTCGTCCGTTCACTGAACGTACCTGAGCCAATCTTCGGAAATTGATTCCGGGCACACCGGGCCTCGGAATCAGGTGCCGTCTGAAGCTGCGCTCTTGTAAAATTCAAAGAAAATTAAGAAAAAAATTTCCTTGAAATTTGCAGGTCTTTACATTACTCCCACCTCAGGGCTTTACGTCCCCGTAAAGATACATCAAAAACTAGGGGAACAAATGGGGGTACTGAGCACGCATCTGAGCCTCCCGCTCCCAAGTGCTCTCCTGGAGGTTCCCGTGCTGCCATCTGACGCGCACAAGAGGAATCGACCGCCCACGTAGGACCCGCTCTTGTCGATCCTCGATCTCCACTGGGACCTCCGCAAAAGTCGCCCCATCGTCCACGTCCAGCTCCCCAAAGTCGATGATGTGTGTCGGGTCGTGCACGTATCTCCTCAACTGAGACACGTGGAAGACGTCGTGCACCCGGTGCAACTGAGGTGGTAGATCCAGGCGATATGCCACCTCTCCTATCCTGCTGAGGACCTGGAAAGGCCTGATGAAGCATGGAGACAACTTGCCGCCTCGGCCAAATCTTCGTAAACCACGTCGAGGTGAGACACGCAAAAAGACGTAGTCGCCATCCTCGAACTCTAGTGGCCTCCGCCTCCTGTCAGCAAATGACTTCTGCCGGCTCTGAGCTGTCTTCATCCTCTCCTGGATGATCTGGACCTTCTCTGTCGTGGCTCGGACCATCTCTGGTCCCACGAGTGCTGACTCCCCAGGGTTTTTCCATCACAACGGTGATCTGCAGGGTCTGCCGTACAACGCCTCGTATGGTGCCATCCCGATGGTGGAGTGGTAGCTGTTGTTGTACGCGAACTCCACCAAGGGTAGGTGGTCCTCCCAGCTGCGACCAAAGTCGAGAACACATGCACGGAGCATGTCCTCGAGTGTCTGTATGGTCCTCTCCGTCTGACCATCCGTCTGAGGGTGGAAGGCTGTGCTCAGATGGAGCCGCGTCCCGAACGCCTCCTGCAACCCCTTCCAAAGCCGGGAAGTGAAACGAGCATCTCGATCGGAGACGATAGACGATGGCACACCGTGAAGCCGTACGATCTCCTGGACGTAAAGACGTCCCAAGCTCTCCACTGAGCCCTGCTCTCTGATGGGTAAGAAGTGTGCCGACTTGGTGAGTCGGTCGACAATCACCCAAATGGAGTCGTGACCTCTGGAAGTGCGTGGAAGTCCAGTCACGAAGTCCATAGATATGTCGTCCCACTTCCACTCCGGGACCTCCAAGGGCTGTACCAAGCCTGCTGGTACCTGATGCTCTGCCTTCACCTGCTGGCAGGTGAGGCATAATGAAACGAACTCTGCCACAGCTTTCTTCATGCCCGGCCACCAGTGCTGTCGTCTGAGATCCTGGTACATCTTCGCCACTCCGGGATGCACCGCCAAGGGAGAAGTGTGAAACTCTCTCAGCACCTCCTCTCGTAAAGCGACTGGTACGAAGGTACGTCCTCTGAAAAGGATGTCGTGCTCTGCTCCAAGGGAGAAACCATCAGGCGCCTGACCTGAGGATATCAGTGCACGCCGGGTCTCACAGTCAGCGTCCCCACGCTGAGCCTCTCTGACCCGCTGTAGAAGTGGAGGAGAGACTGTGAGAGACTGAAGAAAGGCTGCTCCGTCTCTATCCACGAAGGATATCTGCAAGGAGGCTAGCTGCTTCGTCGCCTCCTCAAGTAGCTGAATGCCCGTCCTCCTGCTGAGGGCATCAGCTACCACGTTCCCCTTCCCAGGAGTATAGACTATCTCAAAGTCATAGTCCTGGAGGAACTCAAGCCATCTCCGCTGTCTCAGGTTCAGGTCCTTCTGAGAGAAGATATACCTGAGACTCTGGTGGTCAGAAAAGACTGTGAAGCGCTCGCCCATCAGATAGTGCCGCCAAGTCTTCAGAGCGAAGACCACTGCCGCTAACTCCAGGTCATGAGTGGCGTAGTTCTGCTAATGCGGCCTCAACTGACGTGATCCGTAGGCGATCACGACCCGCTCCTGCATCAGGACGCACCCGAGTCTAGTCCCTGATGCATCGCAGTAAACTACGTATCCAACTCCCTCCTCAGGCAACCTCCAGATAGGTGCGCTGGTCAATCTCTGTCTCAGCTCCTGGAAGCTCTGCTGACATCTGTCTGACCACACGAAGGGTTTCCCCTTCTTCGTCAAGGCTGAGAGTGGTGCCGCAACTCTGGAGAAGTCTGGCACAAATCTCTGATAGTATCCGGCTAGGCCCAAGAAGCTCCGCACCTCCGCCACGCTCCTGGGTGGCTCCCAAGCTAGCACTGCCTCGATCTTCGCGGGATCCACTGCAACTCCCGCCTCAGAGATGACGTGCCCCAAGAAGTGGACCTCACGTAACCAGAACTGGCACTTTGAGAGCTTGCCATAAAGCTGGTGCTCTCGGAGCGTGTCTAGCACAACTCGCAGGTGGTAGGCATGCTCCTCCTCAGTCGTCGAGTATACCAAAATGTCGTCAATGAAGACAACGACAAATCGGTCGAGGAATGGCTGGAAGATCATGTTCATGAGGCTCATGAACACTACTGGAGCATTGGTTACGCCGAACGGCATAACCAAGAACTCATAATGGCCATACCGACACCTGAAGGCCGTCTTCTGCACGTCCTCGTCTCGAACTCTGAGCTGATGATAGCCTGACCGGAGGTCTATCTTCGAGAACCACCGTGCTCCCTTGAGCTGATCGAAGAGGTCATCAATCCGTGGCAGCGGATACTTGTTCCTCACTATCACCTGGTTCAGGGGACGATAGTCGACACACAGTCGCAAGCTCCCGTCCGCTTTCTTGGCGAACAAAATCGGGGAAGCCCAGGGTGAAACACTGGGTCGGATAAACCCCTTGCTCTGCAAGTCCTCCAACTGTACCCGCAGCTCCCGAAGCTCGGCGGGGGCCATCCGATATGCTGGAGTAGATATCGGGGCTGTCCCGGGGTACAAGTCGAAGTAAAAGTCTACCTCTCTACGAGGAGGTAGCCCTGGAACGTCGTCGGGAAAGACGTCCACGTACTGGTCCACCACTGCAGGAAAAGCCAGACTCTGCACGTCCACTGCTCCTAGGATGAGGCTAGCCAACTGATGAGAGATAAGCTGCACTCTCCTCCGCGGAAGTCCATCCTGTGCTGCAAAGGTTCCCTTCTCGCCGGTGAAGGTAAACCTGCTCCCGTCGGTGTGAACACATCGCACCTTGCGCCTAAAACAGTCGATCTGGGCATGAACCGTGGATAGCCAATCCATGCCCAAGATGACGTCGTAAGGCCTCGACGCCGCTACAAGGAGATCCCAGCCGAAGCTCCCGCCTCCTAGAGTAAGCTCACACTGCCGGCACCAGTGCGTAATCGTCGAGTCTGCTCCTGTAGGAGTCTCTAGCCGTAAGGATCGAGCCAACGGCTCAGTCGGAATCTCCGAGCTCCGAACAAGGGCAGAGGCTATGAAAAAGTGACTCGATCCTGTGTCTATAAGTACTGCAGCAAGGGTGGAATAGACACAGATTGTACCTCGAATCATCTCTGGCAAGTCGGGGTCGTAGGCCTCCACTGCCTGGAGCTGGGCCTGTCCCTGCCCGCCAGCTCCATGTGGTCAAGGTGGCCCTCCTGGTGGTGGTGGGGGTAGAGCCTGGAAGCGTCGCCCACCACCCGCTGCTCGGCCAGCTCCTCTGCCTCGTCCGCCTCCTCCCTGCGGACCGCCACGGTCGACCCTCTGCCTCTGCCTGGGTGGCCCCTCCACCGTCTGCTGCTCCTCTGATCGGTGAGTCGGGCAGTCACGAGCCATGTGACCCTGCCCGCCGCAGGAGTAGCACAGCCTGCCTCTCGGAAGGCTGGCACTCCGCTGTGTGCCCCGCACCGCTGAGCCGGTGTCCTGAGGCCGTCTGCGTGGGGGTCTGGTCTGCCTGGACCCCAGAGTCATCCGTCGGCTACCTGCTGCCGAAGACTCAGCTACCTGCCGCGTATTGAGCGACCGTCATGCTGCCCTGGCGCAGCTGGAGAAGCTCCTGGATGCGCACCGCTCGGAGGGTGGCCGGGACGAACTCAGAGCGGAAGAGGCTCTCGAAGTCCGTCCAGAGCAAGGATGCCTCATCGTGAACCTGGAGCATCAAGCTCCACCATCGTCCTGCCGCCGCCTGCAGGAGGCTCGCCGCGAGAATCACCATGAGATCCGCTGGTGTCCTCACTAGCCTAAAGATCTGTACCACCGCCTCTAACCAGTCCTCGGCGGCCTGGGGGTCCGCCTCACCGCGAAACCTGGGCGGTCGCTGGCTCTGAAACTCATGCCGTGCCCTGAGGCGACGTGCATCGTCAGCATCTGGTACTGGAAGCATCGGTGGCTCGGCGGGTAAAGCTACCGCCGGTGCCACTGCTGGCAAAGGGCCCTGCACCGAGGCCTCATCGCTCGGTGGGCTGCCGTCGCGCCCTACACTCGGAACCTTAGCTGGCTGTCGTCGCGGGGCCATCCTGAAAAGGAGAACAAGAGCACCACAGTCAGAACAGTATACCTGGTGAGCTGGCACAAGTAATCACAAGGAAAACTTGAGACTTTCATAAAGCAGATCAGTATACCCGGTGAGCTGACACAAGTAATCACAAAGAAAACTTGAAACACACACGCAATCAATGTTTTCATGCATTAAGTCGGAAATCAGGAGTCAGGGTCCTGGTGTACGGATACGTCGGCCGCTGCACCAACACTGGGCTCCCTGAACTGATAACCACACTCAATACACTAAACACTATTGCTTCATATAGAAGGAAAAGGCGATCAGAGTTTGCGGTAGAACCGACCACCTCTGATACCAATTTGTCATGACCCGTCCTCGGGGCCCGTGCCGTGACTACCCCAAGCCCGCCTTCCATAGGCCAGGGGCTGGCGACTAGCACCAAGGCGTAAAATCCCAGTAAACAGGGAAGGCATTGCCTTTATAAGTAACAACCACACAGAGTCAGCAAGCGGAAAGTAAAGTGCAGAAAAGTAAAGGGGGCCGGAAATACAAGCCCAACTGTAAAGTACAACTGAAAAAGTAAAGAACAGCGACTGAAGAAAAGACGGCGGCCTCGTGTCGTCCACTGGCAATCCCACCTGAAGGGTGGGTACAGATAGCCTCCAGGCTCCTCAGGTCCCACGTCCGCTCCGAGCACGTCCCGCCCAGTGGTCCACCTCCAGGTACCGTCCTGCTCCACGCCCCAACCGCGATCAGCGCTGTCCGTCGTCTGCATCCAACACAACAAGGTGCGGGCATAGCCCGTGCAGGGGTGAGTATAAGCTACTCAGTAAGGACCCCGAGACCCCCGAAGGTCTCCCGAAATCCACAAAGGGTATAGCACAAAAGAAAAATGCAATCACGAAGTAACATCTGACTCGACTTAGGTATATGCCCATACATATACCTAAGTCCCCAATTCTAGCTCTGCTCACGAGCTCAAGAACAACTCAATCCACAAAGGAAAGCAAGACTCAAATCCACAAGGAGAGTAAACAGTAAATCCACATAGGATAGTTCAACACAATCCACAAAGGAGAGTAAACAGTAAATCCACATAGGATAGTTCAACACAATCCACAAAGGAGAGTAACATAAGATTCAGCTCAACCAGGTATACTTTTTCAGATGACGTCAAAGATGATCACTGATCCATCTAAGTCGTCGGACCCACGAAGGATCGATAGGTACTAACCCCCGCAAAAGACCCACATAGGATCAGGCTCACACAGAACCTGTAGGCAGTGGCTCACACAGAACCGGTAGTAAGGACCCACATAGGATCGGGCTCACAAAGAACCTGTAGCACTGATCCACGTAGGATCGCTGGGTGCAGTAGTCGACGCAGTCCACTGAGGATCTCTACACAGTCGTCGCCGCAGTCCACGAAGGATCTCTGCTCTGCCGTCGCCGCAGTCCACGGAGGATCTCTGCTCTGCCGTCGTCGCAGTCCACGGAGGATCTCTGCTCTGTCGTCGAAGTCACAGCCAGCGCTAGGGTTCCCGCACATAGCGAGCTCGTTTAGGAGGGTCCGCTCCACGAGCCGAGAGGCTGATACATCAACTGACACGTAGTCCGAAGTTGATGTATCCAAAAGTTCCGTATCGACAACAGGATCTCAACGCAACAGACGGCGCGTCAATCGGACGCACGGTCTGAGAGTTATTGGCATTTTCGTCCCAGGGGCCCGGTTGGTTTTTAGGGCAAAACCAACCCGACCGTACTCCGCATGTGTCCGATCCTCGGGCGGAGTATGCCAAAAGTTCCGTCTCACTTAGAGCAAACTACCACAGCTGACGGTACGTCGTTCGGACGTCCGTAGCTCAAGTTATGAGCGTTTCCGCTCCGAGGGCCCGGTTGGTTTCGTGTACGAACCAACCCGGCCGATCCCAAAGTCTTCCGAAACCTTGAGTATAATATACCGAAACAACCGTCTCGATCCAAGGATCGCGTAGCCACTGACGGTTCGTCAATCGGAGGTCCCAGGCCCAAGATATGGGCGAAAGACCGAAGAGGGCCCGAAACGGGGGTTCTGGGCCCGGGGCGACCCGGCCCGAACCCCCCCTGGGTCGGCCGGACCGGGCGGCCCGACCCGGCTAGGCCGGGTCCGGTCCGGCCAGGGCGCGGCCCGGCCGACCGGACCGGCCGGCTCGGCTTCGGCCGAGCGGCCGATTGAGCCGCCGCGGGTTTGACCCGCAGCTTTGGACAAACGCGGCCCGCGCGGGCCGCGTGCTGGGTGGCCGGACCGCGGACGCGGTCCGGCGGTTCGCCACCGCCGCGGCTCGGCCGCGGCGGACTCCTCCGGCGGCGCGCCGGGCGCCGCCGCCTCCGGTCGCCGGCGCCGCCACCACCTTCTACGGGCCGCCGGAGTTGCTCTGGTGGCCCGTTTTGCCTCCCGTCTGCGCCGTTGCTCCTCCCGGGGGCCGATCTTCACTGCGGGATCAACGGATCGCCCTTGCCGCGCGGTTCGTCGTCGTCCGCCAAATCCGCACAAAAAAAGGAAGATCGGCGGAGGGTTGTCGGGTCTTGTTTGTTAGATCCGCACCCTCCGCGTTAGTCATAAATAACGGGAGGAATAAAAACAACCAATCAACAATTTTAAAATAATTTAAAATTGTTCTGGGATCGGGTTCTTTATTTCAAAAGAATAAACACGGGAAAGAATCATCAAGAAAATAAACCCCTACCACGAAGTCGTCGTCGGACGTGAGATCGTCGCGAAAGAAGGGGATCGACGCGTCGTCGCGGTATCCGGCGTCGCGTCGCCAATCTCCGGATCAAGAACAAACAGATTTAATTAATTAAATCTGTTGCCATGAAATTTTAAAAAAAGGGAGAATTTAAACGATCCGATTCTCACCTTAGTTGCCGAACGAGGATCGGCCGCGGAAGAAGAGGCGTCGCCGAAGAACGTCACGGGTAAAGCTCGTCGACATCGCAGATCTCGGTGTGCGTCGTCGAATTCCGGTCGCCGGCGTTCTTCGCGTTCTTCGCGTTCTTCGCGTTCTTCGCGTTCTTCGCGGGGAAGGTGGAGGCCCAGAGAATCTTGCACAACGAGTAATCCTCCAAAAGAAAGAGTTGGTCTTATTTTATTATTTTGCCAACGAACGCAAACGCGTAAGTAACGACCCATTAAATTCGTTGAATTAATTCAACGAATGAAACAGCCCATTTAATTCACGAAATAAACCGCCCAATTAAATGTTCTGTTAAGAATTAAAGAAAACGCGTCGGTTGACTTTTCAGTTACTTGACGGGTTTTCGCGGGTGCGTTACTTAGCGAAAGAAACGGTGGGGCTCGTGCGGGCCCCACCTCACAAATATCCTACCAAGGGGGTAGGATATTTACGGATAGCATCCTATCCAGTTCAACACAGTTCAAGCCGTCTTTAAGTGGCTTCAAGTGGCTTCCAAGCAGCTTAAGTGAAATAAAATAAAGTTGTCGCACAAACTTTATTTTATTTCTGACTTAAAGCCCCAAAATTTAAAAAAACACGTCTGAGCAAACGCAACTCCGGAAGAGGCGTTTCAAAGCAAATACCGGCGTTGCGATTTCATCGGTGCCCTCAGAATTCGATTCCGGGCACCGGTTCAAAAGATAGAAAAACCCGCTCGTCTGTTCACTGAACGTACCCGAGCCAAACTTCGGAAATTGATTCCGGGCACACCGGGCCTCGGAATCAGGTGTCATCTAAAGCTGCGCTCTTGTAAAATTCCAAAGAAAATTAAGAAAAAAATTTCCTTTAAATTTGCAGGTCTTTACAGTATATATAAATTTTCCTTCTTCTCATTAGTCCTTTATGTATTCCTATTCAATATAAATTATTATACAATTATTTAAAACTAAAAAAAATCATTAATAAATCATCATGAATGGATAATGGAGTCTTAACTTCCTTAAAAACGTAAGAAAAATGTTGCATAGATCATGAAATATCCTTATGAAGGGTAATCTGAATACTCAGATATTCACCCTACATTGTATCATCTTTTTTCATCGTCCAACCGTGAGTTGGTCATCTAGTACATTGGAGTAATAATTTTGGTTGATCATTATAAGAATATTTGATAACTGTATGGTGTGAGATAAACCCAAATGATCATGTGCTAAATCTAGTTGACTGCATGGTCGATCAGACAACCTATATTTAATTAACATTTATCTACATAATTTATTGTTGATTTAATATCATTCGAAAGATACTCAAAACAAATTATTTTATATAAGTATTTCAATCTGAAATCTCTCAACCCTTAATGATGTTAATTTAAATAACACATGTGGTCTAGGAAAATAGGGGAATAAATTTGAACAAAGTGATTTAATGAAGACACCTCATGATCCCCATGAGTATGATGGGACATAGAAAAAAACATTACCCATATGATATATATATATATATAACCACTAAATGATGTATAAATAGTGTTTGTATAGGTTTTACTACATAAAAAATCTCCACATTATAGATATACATAATTAAAACTCCATCTTCCATAGCCACTCTATATGAGTAACTAGGTCTACTCATGATGACTCATACACCTACCCATAGAGCACATCACCCCCTCATAGCATGAACCTACTATGATTCATCCATGTTCACTATTTCATGAAATAACTTTCAAAATTATTTCACTATGATCTCTATTGCCTATGGATTTTCATTCCATGATTGACTCTACATGGTGGATCTGGCTGCCCAAATATTCTGTTGATTTATTTCCATCATCGACATTGGTCTAGCATTATTTCAAAAACCCATATAAAATATGATAGAAAACTCTTCATATAGTTCTAATAAAATATTAAATATCCAACTGTAATATTATTTCATGGAACCCCTCAAATAGCTAAATATATATGTTCTAAGAGTAATTGATGATTCATTTAATCCTTCCAAGGGAATGAATTCCATCAATCTTCAACGATGTGTAAAAAATAATATTGTGACACCCATATAATATGGTTATATCTTGTTTGTGTAATTACATATCATCACAATCCTTTTATAACATCAAATAAACACTTCATAATAAATATATTCATATCCAGAAATAGTAATTCTTTTAAAATAGACACAAATAGTACAATCATAAGTCAATATATTGTTATGTAGAATATCTCAAATAATGATTTTATAGATTCTTCTTATTATGATTATTACATAAAATACATTTTACATTATGAAATATAACTATTTAAACGCCCATAAAGTCTAAAAAAAAATATTAAAAACATATAACTCCCCTATAATTCTCATATTACTCCTCTTTTCCTTATTCTATTACCATTAAAGTTGTTTTACAATAAATCTAAAATGTAACTACAATGTTAATGTATAAAAAATATCTTCAACATGACCACTATTATCTAAAAAATAAATGTTTAGTTATTTATGAATAGTAAATCATCAACTAAATTACTAAATTCATGATAAATAATGAATATGAACTGCACTAATTTTTCTATTGGAGAAATCCTGACATTCGATATTACAAATTTATTGAAACCCTGTCAACTTTTACGAATTATATTAATAACCATTAGAAATACTTTTAAAAAATAATCACCATTAAAGATACTTTTGGAAACTATTATGTATCTAGTAAAACTATCACTTCCTTATTATATTTAAATTATAAAAATTCTCTATTGTTAGAAAGATGTCACTAACCATCAAAATTTTTAATGAACAATTATGTAATTATTGGCTAACACATATATAGTTCAATTATTTTAACATTATTATTATAAATAATTTTTAATAAAAACATTATATTTCACTATAAAAAATAAAAATACATGATGTAAATAGAGATATATTCATGTCTTAAGAGAACCCAATAGACATAAATAAAGAAATCAATGAAACAAAACCCTAAAAAAATACCACCATTAAATTCAAAACATAATAATTTGATAAAACATAAAATAGGTAAAATCTTATTATACACCAAATTAATTAGGATATATAATTCAATTCATTATCACAAAGGAAAGGGGACTACGTAATAAATGTGGCTCGTTGAGTAAAAACCCATCGGTGAGTAATCATATACTCTATGGATGAGATGATGCATCACAATACTAATTTTCTTATTTAATACCTAACTAAGAATGATGGAAATTGTAGTTCACTAAATAGTTATTTGGGAAGGGAAAACAATAATGTAGGATTAACTAAGATTGTGATTTCATGGTGGAGGACTACTATAATATGAGAAAATAGATAGATTTTTTCACAATTGATATAAAATTATAGACCATGTAGAACAAAAATATAGAGAACTATGAAAGAAATTAAAAAATGTAAAAGGTTCTTTAGGTGGAATAGATATAAAAATATCCTCTTATATATAATGTTTGTGAAATAAATAATCATATACAAGTGATGATCATATTGATAAACAAATGACCATGATAATTTCAAAGACAAAATTACAAACTAAGTATATAAATAATAGTATTGAGTATCATGAATGGGGCATGACATGAACTACTGAAATACAAGTATGGTGATGAAATTTGGTTGAACAGATGTTTAGAAATAATTAATAGATAGATTATTTCACCAAAACATGATGAGTAACATCGATGAAAAATATGTATATGAGACAATACTTCCACGAAGTAAAATAAACTCCATAGTATTAATATAGCCGAGAGATTGAATAAGATCTTAATAATTTAACGATCATTTAAAATAGATCCTCTTCAAAATTTTGAATGAGAGTTGATCCCTTTTAGAAGAAATAATTTCAAGTATTAGAGATAACAATTGGAAACCCAAATGAGGTCATATATTTAGAATGCTTTATGACAAAGTTAAAATATACACATGGATCTACATTGTAAATTATTATTCACTCTAATACAATAACTAGTTCATTATTATATTATTCCATAAATATAATTAACTCTTACAATACATTAATTGATTTATTTCTACTAATAAATGGATATATGAACTATTATTTTTATTTCATAAAAACCATTTCACAATTTGGATCCCATTATTTTTTTCTAAAATTATTTTATTTTCTACTATTTTATTCTTTATTCACTCAGAGGATATTCATATTCAATTTAGTGGAACAATTCATCTTAAATCACTTACTATACTTATTCATCATAACCTCAATTCATATAATCATATATATATACCCATTTTTCATTATGATCATATAGTTTAAAACTGAAGCGAATAAATACATTAATTCTCATCATGTAGAGACTACATTATTCATCATATCGGTCTTGATATTAAACAAACTACCACAATTGAATTATTCACCATAATCTTCCGTTTTATAAAAAATATGATGGTCTTTGAAATCATGTTAATAAAAATATAAAACTACATATATAGGTTAATAGATGGTTTAATAAATATTTATTTACATGCTTGTAATATATCCAATGGTTGAAAATTCTACATCTCATGCATTCATGATGTAGTTTGGTTATATTGTTTTGGAAACTTATTTCATAATGATTATTTATATAAAATTTTTAAATACATAGAAAAATATATTAAATAAACAATGGGATGTGAAGAAATGTGTGATGTGTCATTTTGATAGTGTGAGGAGGGACATATTTCCATTCTAACAAAAAATAACATGTGTAATGGGATTGGTGTTGCTTATATGAACAATTATACTTATTGTCTAAATATTAATAATTTAAAAACTATTTTATTGACGGGGATTCAGGAAATAAGTTCCCCCCATCTATAGTAATACTTTTCATGAATGTTTAATTGAGGTAAATTAATTCCATATTTAAGGATAATGTTATTAATGAGTACTGTCTAATCATATTATAGATCACATTTTAGGTGAAAACAATAATGTCTTTATATATTAAATTAAGAAGATGGTTGTCTAGAAATAATTAGAATCTATTTATGATATAATGATTTTAATAATATTTTCTCTTATAAAAAATACTACCCTGAGAGTTTGTGGTGTTGGGTTAGGGTAACATATATTTTTAGAATATTAATTCATTGATTTCAATCTTTATCTGTAATTATATTAAAACACATTTCCCACAAAAAAATTGAATATATGATATATGGTTGAAATAAATAACACCAAGGATTTACATGGTTCACCATATAATTATAATCCAAGTATAATGAAAATTTGGTGCTTCAATGCCCAAAAAAACTAGAGTGCGCTACAACTTTTGTTTAAAATTTCATGATGTTTCACTTACCCTCTGAGTACATTGTTCAAAAAAATAGAAAATATCAATGAATATCATCACAAATAAAAAATCAACACTCCTTTCATTAGTAACATGATAATCCTCATGATATAACTATGTGAATGTTCCCCTGAAATTGATTGTCTCTTCTACACAACAAGATGATGTTATAGTAATATAAAGCTTCTAGAATTTCCTCTTCCTTCTTTACATTTTAAATTTCAATCAATCCAAGATATTCTATTTGTCACTTTTCTAAATGTTAGTCAAACTAAATTTTCCACATAAATAAATGTTTATCAATATAACCCTCAATAAATTATAATGAAAAACATATTAGATAAATTTTAATAGTCAACAAAATAAGGGGTCTTCAAAACCACACAAAAAATCACCTTGATTTCAATAATTACCGTAAAATCCATTACTATTTTTTGGACCATATTATTTATAACATTTTATTGTGTATTTAATACCTTTCAATAAAAAATTAAAAACCTCAAAATGTAACTTAAATATTTTCTAGAATATCGGCCAAAAATTTTAGGACATGACTTTTGAATAATTATTGTTTTTTTTGTCCATTATTTATTATTTCGTTACAAAATTTACTGTGTCTCCAATAAAAAAATGATTCCCCCAATATTATACCAACATGGATTAGAGGAATCCTTATTTATTTTTGTCTTTTGTCATGGATCTCATTTAATATTCAATTAATTTTAATGAATTTATAAATATTCCTAGAATCATTTTCTAAAAATTCAATTATTATTGATGTTTCTAGAAAAGAATATATTTAATCATTTTTCATCAATGAAAAGTCCCCCCATGTCGATCAATTTAGTTATGAAGGACCCATGATTGGGAAAATCATACTCTATTACCATTATGTGGTGGATTTCATTCCAATATTTTTCAATGATGATAAAATTTAATATGTGAATATTTACAAAGGATAAATCACCAATGTGACAATTCTCATATGTGGTTGTATTTAAAATATTGTTTATAGATTCTTTATGAAAAATGATACATGGTTCACCATAATATTCACAGACATGATCATTTATATTTTTTAATTCCTTCAACTATCAAAATTCCATTACATTACTGATTCAATTATGTCAGATCCTAGGGGGTCCTCATATATGGATAATTATGTGGTTGAAATCTATTATGTAGCAAAATTTTCATACATTGAGTCTCCTATATTTTTTAAAAAATCTACAGAATAAAATAAATCTCTAAGGCCTTCATTAATTTCTAAAAATCACTTTTGTTCTACGATATATATATTTCATTCATATAGACATTATGTGAAGGGGATTTGATAAAATATTTTTCTCAACCCATTTCTAACATAATAATTCCAAATCACAATCTAACAGGATTTATACCCACAATATCTCCCATTTAAATTTTTGATAATGATAAAAACACTACTGACACACCACACAATCAGATTAGTTCATTTAGGATAAGTCTAAAGCTCGTATTTCAAGAAAATCATCAAACAGACACTAATAGACAAATCTATTCCCATGTGATACTTTATCATTATGATAAACATTATTTAAACTAAAAAGATAATTTTGAAAACACAACCACTGAACACATAAAACCAACTCCTCCCCTGTTGCAGCATAGAAATATGATCCATATTATATAAACTGTCGCAGCATCTCCAAAAATTAGTGAGTAATCTTTTGGACATTTTTCAATGAAATCAATGATAACACTTATCTAAAATGTCATAAGAGAGTGTTATAAACTAGAAATTGATAAATAAAAAATATTTATTCCCTGATCTTCTTAGCATGTACAATGAGTGATCATGTTCATACAATGAAGTCCATCTATATAGATGCATTCCACTATATGGAAATAGCTAACTAATGATGTTCCATATTCAACTTCGGTTGAGCTTCTACCATGATGTTAGAAAATTTATTTTGGGTAGGCACATACTCTAATCTCACAAAACATTCTTCAACATTTTTCTTCATTAAATTATAATTAACCTCAATATTCCTTATCCTTGAGTATTGAATGGGATCATTAAAAATGATTACCAAACTTGAATTTTAAAAAATAATTCAAGTAGGGTATACTACGTCAATTCCAATATCATCATGATTTTATTGCATCCATATCGATTAAGGGTAATAATGACATGTCACATCATATTCTACATATACATTTTTAAGGAAATGTATTAATGCTTTTTTAAAATATCAGGAATTGAACAATCATATAGGATGGAACACTCTTCTATATGTGTATTTGTTTATCAATCGTGTGTCACCAATCCACATTTATATAGTATATCAATTTTTCTATGAATATCTATAGTAATTGACCCCAAAAACACTTTTTGGTTTGTATATAAATATATTCACCACCTAAAATTAATATTAAATTATTTTTCACAACATCCATATTCAGAAGCTAAAAACTTACAAAAAAATTGTGGCCAAGTGGATTTCAAGTAATGTAAACTAAAAATAATCAAACATTAATGTGTCACATTAATCACCTTACAATCACTACATATTTATGCTTTCATCCAAGTCTCTATCAGAGTAACCATAAGTTTTAATCATCTTTTAGAAACTATTTTATCACATCCTTAAACATTTAATTTTATGAAAAATGGATATTTCATTCTTGTAATGATGTATAGAATAAGTTTAATAGATAATAATCCAAAAAGAGATATATTATATTTAAACATAATTAATTATAAAAAAAATCTCTTATTTGGGGTCAACTAGTTCTTAAAAAATGAAATCATTAACATATATCATTACTATAATATTCTTCTTATATTTCTTCTTGATGGTGAGGTTTTCATCATTCTGTCCACTATGATAAGAAAATTATTCTCCAAAGGCTAGTTCTACCATATGTATCGGGTTATTAATGATTGTTTTATCCCATATAGGTCTTAAATCAACTAAAACACTTTTACTTCATCATCATAAATAATAAATCCATTTGTATTAGGTATATTGAATTCATAATCATGAAATCTATTCAAGAATACTGATTTTATATCCATATAGTGTAATTTAACTACCTTTTTATATAATTCAACAAAAACCATATTATAGTTTCAAGATGGTCCACTAGTAAAAATGTATCAAAATTTTCATTTCTATTTATTATGGAAAATAATTTTCACAAAAATGGTGAATTATTTCATTTCACTATGAAATATTCATTATTATTTCCGTAGAAAAACCCATTTCCCACCAATTTAATTCTATTTTTTTAACATTGGGATGATTCAAAAGAACTTATTTCTATCAAATCACTTAGTAATACCCATGAAATTAATTTTCTAATCAATATTCTATAGAAGAATCATAAAATAATTTTGGTTCTACTTAGACTAAAAGAAGGATTCTATTGTGTCGACATTCTTCTTGTCAAAACTCGATCTCTCAAATCCCAAAAATTATTGTTTTTAGTAATTTTCATCCATCTGATTCATCCCCTTGAATATTTTTTTCTTAAAATTATTCCCTCAAAATAAAAGATATTATCATATTTTATTTCATCCCTATAATTATTATCTATTCTTTACCCATCACTCTCACTTATTTCCTTCATGAATGGACTGTTTTTGTGTATATTTTTCCAATTTATGGTAAAAATATTCTCTCTTAATTTCGTATTCTTATAATATATAATAATTGAAAAATCATGTATTTCAAAAATTTAATATAGCCATTTTTATAGCATTAATATGAATTATACTCGGATGAATACCCAAGCATGATCCCCACACCTCCGTGTTCATAAAAATATTGATTCTTTTTATTGTTCAAAATAAAATACGGACTTCTAAACACATGAACATATTTTTTTTGATTATCATTCCAAAATAAATTTGTTTTGGATTCATGTCTTCATTTACACATAGAAATAATTATTATAGGTATAAATTGTTTTTCCAACAACCTCATTATAAAACATCACTAGTTTGTACATTCTATTGAGCATAATCTAATTTGTTTTTTTTTGATGTAATTACCCATATCTATATCTATTTATATTGATTTCTCACCATTGACAGATTATATTGAATATCATTTATTTTATGGTATTATTCTAAAAGTATATTTTTTAATTATGTACCATTATGAGAGATATGATTTTGAGTTTTTAGTTGATACAATTTTTCAGCTTCTCTATAGTATCATGTGATGCATTTTTACAATTTAGTTTTAGGATTTATCACTATTAAATTTTTCATCCTAATTAAATCATTAAAAAAACGTAATTATTTTACCATAAAATGATTTAAGAGTTATCATCCTATAGAAAATCACATGTATATATATAGTAATATTTATTATTATTTTCCCTTAAATGCCCTGTAATATTCTTAGATTTCATCCACTTTTTGATAAGAATTACATATATCGGTATTATAACATCTTGTACTTGGAATATCACACAATACATTATTTTTAATGTATATTAAAAGAAGTTTTATCAATTTCAAAATCTATATGTGCCAATTCCTATTTTCATATTCCTTATAAATCATACACCAAATTTATTAACATATCATTTAATGGTTTCATTTGGTTCACCTTTGTTGTGGGAAATGTGTACCAACTGAGTCTTTGATAGTGGACTAATATTTTTCAATATATAGTATAAATCATGCCACATATGTGGCTCATACATAAAATTTTTTATATATATTTATAGACACTACTTAAAAATATTAAAATTTTACAAGTGAAACATCATCAAATACTCCCAAGATCAGTGTGATGTAGTAACATCCACCTGCTATGCGGCCGAGCTTTAGGAGTGAGCTATGTGGCCGAGCATCACGAACGAACTACGTGGTTGAGCTACACATGAGAAGATTTGTGATGCACCTACGCAAAGAATCTGCTCGGTGGACCTACGTGGAATACTTGTGCAGGAAAAGATTCTTCGGCCAGGCCCTATCTGTGCCTATTAATAGGACCAAGGGCTCCACATTTTAGGACTGAAAAAAGTGAAAAAATCTCTAAAGCTCCCATTGCGTAGCACTTTCACCTAGATCTCTAACATTGTATCAAGTATTTCTCTAAAATAAAAAATAAGGGATAATTATAGGGGATATGAATGTTTTGAAATTCTTCCAATCATTTAGTCCTCATCCATACGTACTCAGTGTATCTGCATGCCGAAACTACGCAGTATATCTGCGTGCCACACCTACGCGATAGGGAAATGCGGGGTAACTACACGGTATACTTACGCGAATTACCTACACGTCCTGTTCAAGTACACTTCATTAAATCCATCCATGGAAGGGTATCTCTTTCCTTAGATCCCATATCTGAAAGGGGCTACGTTTAAGCATCCCCCAAAACCTTCTATCTTCTCAGACCGTTGGGTAAGGCATATTAACATGTCTCCAAATTGGGTTTGTATTTCCATAGTCACAAGTTTACAACATTTGTTTCACTATGGGGTTAATATTAATGATATTTTTGTGGGTTTTTATGTCCACATTCACATGGAATTTTCTACCATAAAAACTGTTGGGAAGTTCTTGATTTGGAGGATGGTTGGTTACCAGCCTCGCCCATTTCAAAGAGGTGACCTGAGACCTCAGTTCTCCGATATGGAAGGTAAACTTCGCACATTCCATTCCGCACAAGTATTGGAGAAGTTTTCCTCCCCTACAAGAACCTATTTTAGGGTAGCCATCCTGGTATAATCCCCTCACCTTCACCCCTTATTCCTTACATTGGACCCTTGTCCAATGTAAATAGAACAGAGGGAAGGCTCGTCACCTCACCATATTCCACGGCTGACGCACCCTCTTCCATCAGCGAAGGAGGAATGGTATGAAGTGTCATTGTTGAATATTTTACATCCTCTTGTTTATCACACCGAGAATGACTCATGTGGGCTTAGAGATACATGATGATTACAACATATACACAAACACTCATATGAAAAAAACTACAAGAACTCTGATTCCTGTCTAAACCAGGATACGTAGGAAGCCCTTTCAGGGCCCAAGCTCACTGTATATCCTCCTCAAGAATCCAACCTTAAACTACCTCAATTTGGGAATCCTCTTTAGTAAATAAAGACCCAAATTCAATTCTCAATTCATCAAGGAATTATTTTTCCGAAAGTAAGCCCAAAATCATCTCTATCAGAGGATTATACACTCTTATGAGACACATTGAACTATGTGGGCATTGATTCCCATCCATGAGGGATACATATGAAGCCTCCTTGAGGTTCAAATCAAACACTTCAGATCATCCCTATTCTCTTTGGACCATATTCCCAATAGGGTTTGATCCAATTTGGAAATCCATATCCTTTGCATGTTCCTTGGGCTACTTTAGCATAAGTCCAACAATAAGTTTCAACTAAGCACCTTCATCTTATAGGTCCTTATCACATGACCTTAAAAGTATGATGTTACCCACATGTTAGGCCCCAATAAATTTATAAAATAAGGCTAGAAAATGGAATTAATCATCCATGAATCCATCTAAAAAGATGAAACTTTAATAGAACTTGTTTTTGATCTCAATGTTCCACAAAATTCCCTTCAATTCAAAGAATGGCTTTCTCCAAGACAACATATGTGAACTTCTTAACTACTTCTCAAGATGAATCTCTATCCACAAGAAAAAAATTATCACCAACCCAACGTCTTCAATGTTGAGTCTGTAATGTGAGGATAAATTAATATCACCATCACTATACAATCCCAACTTTGGAGGCTACTCAACAGGCCCTCCAGGTCAATAATAATCCTCGATCATCTGGCCATAAACGTCCAATGATCAAGAAGAAAATGGTGCCAACCACCATCTCCACCCATTTTGGGTGTTATCCCTAGAACACAACAATCATTCTCTCCCATACTACTTGTAGGGGGATCAAGAGGTCACTGAAGAGTTAAATTCAAAAACATAGGAGTCCTTCCTGAGGACTCCCACCGCCAATCGCTGCCAGAATCATGTGGTTGTATATCCACAAAATGATGGGGGTGTTGCCAATGGACGTTTGGAATAGGTCTCTCAGTCCTGGGCACACATGATAAACCTCCTAGGACAACATCTAGTTAACAGGAAGTAGGTTCTCACCTCTACCTCCCCTGGAGAATTCCATCGTTCAAACATGATGGAAAACAACGAGCAGGCACATACACCCGTTCACACTAATTTTATTGTTCACCAGTCTCATCTGACAACAACGCACCAATACCACTAGGTAAACCTGGTGAAGTACCATGAATAGGCCCATACACCTGTTTACAAGTTATCAGCCAGTTAGCAGGCTCTTCTAACTACATTTAAAGAGACCTGTCAATCTAATATGATAGAAAATGGTAAACAAGAACATACACCTATTTACAATCACCATTATTGTCAGTAGTCTCATCTACCAGTATTGAAGGAAACCGATAAACCATAGTTTATGGAGAATATAGAGCAGTAATATACACCTACCAATGTTCATCAAACATACTGACAGTCTTATTTGGTAGCACTTAGAGAAGTTAGTCGGAAATCTCCGACGAAAAATTTTGGGTATACTCAACTATCTACCCATTTGAATGAGTACTACCAATATCCATTGACAAGAAAAGGAGGATAGAAGGAGGCACATACACCTACCTTAGATGCAGAATGTACGTATATTCTTGTTTAGACCGCTAATGTCACCAAACACATCATGTAAATGGTGAAAGGGAAGACTCATATCCCTGCCCATATTCTGGAAGCATGTCCGGATATTTTAACAACTACTTCAGCAATATCGGGGGAACTAATATGTAAAATTTTCCCCACACATGGGATGATTCATCAGCATGCCATCCCATAGCAGATACACACCTCTGTTCTTATTCAAGAGTGTCACGGGGCATACACCCCCCATATCATTCAGACAACAAGATTGGGGACACACACCTTTTCCAATTCTAGGTAACCGGTCTGTTTTGGTAACTAATCCAAGGAAGGCACATATACCTACCCATGATAACCACTTTTCCCAAAAAGTTTCCCCAACTACTTATAAGAAAACATCCAAAAAAAATTTCACCAAATACTGTTGGAAAATCAAGAGTCAAGCTGTAATTTATATCCTCTTAATGCTGGAGTTCTTGAAGCACTTATACATTTATATATTGCTGATCATGATTGTACCCTCTCATTACCATATTTTTGGAGTGGTAGTTGTAATCCTGATGTTTCTCACTGAACACATCATCGTGAAGTCTTTCTTCAAGAAAATACGTTCAATCCATAGTGTCTATCTTAGGATGAGAGCCACGGAAACCCTCAGTGTGACTAGAATTCCATGGGGAAAGAATACTTAACCCTTACTATAATCCATCATGGTTATCCTCCCAATGATGGCATTCGCTGCGATTGTCCTCTCCGTAGTAGTTTTTCGAATTTTCAAAACATTTCTATAATTGATAATTTAGCAAAAAGAAAGACCTCATATCTTGAGGCACTTGTAATCACAAGGCCAGCCTTGTTTGATGCCTTGTCATTTATAGGTGAAAAACATTCTCAGTCAGAAGACATCATAAGGGAACAGTCATTATCCGAACCTCCCTTGGGCCATTTATCATTTATTGCAGTGCATCCAATTTAGTCAGACCAAGTGGAGAAACCTCTAGTAGAAGATCATGAAGACGTTTTGAACATGAGGAACCAAATAGCTAACAGAGAAATACTAGTCATGTTCTGGCCATCACGAAATTCTCAGTTTGATATTCCAGAATTGATGATATAATATTGCATTCATGACATTTGTCTCAACTTATGCAAAATGCTTCGTCATTTGAAAACTAATGTTTTAACATATGATAAATATCAAAATTAAATAATGGTAATAGAAGGAGTACTATGCCAATTTGACTTGGAATCTCTTTCAATTTCCCAACATCTAAGGGTTGAAAAACAATAGAGATCCCTTTAGTGTGCATGTCTCAATGCTCTAAAGAGGCTACACCAATTGATTTTTGATTCCCCGTATAATGATTGTATCATAGTATGGGGTGTATATGAACCATTTCATTTCATTGCATTCCAAAATTAGTGAAGTCCACCCAAAGTGGTTTCATGAAATGTTATTGACCGCATCTAGCCATAGTCAAAAGGTTTAGTGTGTGATCAAATGAATGCTCCAAAATAGGCCTCAACCAGTTCTCCTCAGAATCAGTCCCAAAGAAAAGAAATTGTTAAAATGATTCTTCATCGAGCCTTTTAGAATCTTTAGAAAGTGTTCCATTTATGGGATGTCAGTAGTCAGAGGATTCAAATGTCCGAAATAGCCCAAGGCTCTCCTGAAACATGTGACTTAAGTAATTGTTGGATGATGCATTCAGCTAATGATAGATCCAAAATCCAAAAAATCCGAAGAGCAGTTACATGAGTTTCTGCTGTAGTAGTTCAAGAATCACCCCAACTTTCTATGATGGGGGATCATTTAATGCAACCATCATATTCATTATACAATGTTAAAAAATTTGAAGAGGAAGAACATGATCAACCCTAGCCTACAAGGCTGGGGGCTATTTCACATCTACAATTTCCCCCTCAGTAGAAGTCATTTTTCACCTGATTAGGAAAGAAACCACAAGAAAAGAGTACTGCTGAACTATCCAATGATTCCATTTATGTTACTGTCCGCCAAACGGTTCATGGGAATATGTCATATAGGAGAATGGATTTTCATGAAAGATAAAAAGGGAGATGATCTACCAGAAACACAGATAGAATTTCATTTATTCATTATGCATTGATGAATGATATCAATACCACAGGAGATGATCGTTCGAAAATTTAGTCTAGTTCAGGGTAATCAGAAGATGAAGATCTTGTCCACAATGTGGTACACACTGAGGAAAATGAAGAAGGTGGGATTACCCAAAATCATAGGCTTACCCAGAATGTAGGTATGCCTTCAGATAACCAACTCCCCCTTCTATGAAAGGAATCCAACAAGGGAAATGGAAAAAGTCAGAGTGCATATCACTTTTCTGCTGGAGAAGGAGAATCTCTTTCACTTGAAGAAAGACTTGCATTGCAAGAAGAGTGAATGAAGGAGTTGAAAAGACTCAACATGATGTTACTTTGAAACAAAATTTCTATTAGACGATATCCCCAGGAATGTTCTCAACTGGAAAATACTGCATTAGCTCCTCAGAAAATGGGATTTGTAGACTCTATAGTGGTAGATAATGAATTCGTTCCATTATGTGAACAATTAATGCAGGATCATGTACATCCTAATAGACTTGTTTTTGTGGGTTATCCAAGACAGATATCAACACCACTGTTAGTAGTCTTACTAGTTAATGCACCAGCCCAATTTCCAATTGCAATAACTGCACAGAATCCATCTCATCCTAATATCCCCCAAATTCTTATTAACACAATTGAGGCATTAACGAATTTATTGGAAGATATAGAGGAATGATTTGCACTAGTTCAACTTGAAAAGAGAGCTTACCTTGAATTGTTGGATGTAATTCCTCACCCATCAATTTTTTGGAATAGGACATTCCCAATTTTTAATGGTTCAGGTAATCAAGATCAACACATAACAGATTTTGTTTCTCATTTTGATCATATGATGAAAAGTCCTCAACAAAAAGAGGAAGTTAAGCTTAGGTGATTGGTGAAATCATTACAAGGACCTACTTTTATTTGGTATACAATTTTGCAGTCTCGATGAATTACTCGGTTAGAAGAACTTTTTTATAAATTAGTTCTTCAATTTAGCTCAACATTACCAAAGATGATAGTTTTTGATCTTACCAATTATAAACAAAGGGAAAATGAAAGAGTTTCATATTTCATTGCTGGATGGAAGGGATTTACATATTTATTATGTTTACCACTCCCTCAAGAACTTTTTCTGATAATATGTGTGACCAATCTTCATGATTAATTACGCACACCATTGATCCCTATGAAATAAATATGTAGTTTTCGAAACCTAATTTCAATCTCTCAGCAGATAGAAGACACTATTATAGTGAATAGGGATAAAACTCGTGTAACTCCATTAGTTTCAGGAAGAAGAATCAGAAAGGCAGATACTGCTACAATTACACTAAAACATGCACTTATACCGGATTCTACCTCAAGACCTTTATCATACCGAAGGGCTCCACTTCTTGAGCATAAGAAGCAATGACAACCTCATCAAGATGATCAAAGAGATCAAAACCGGAAACAGTTTGAGGAATTAAAGAATAAAATCTATTATTTTAGGAATGATCAATTTCTTGTATACTTTATCTCAGCCTTAAAAACAATTTGGTTTAGTTTCCAAGGATGGAAAAGCCAAATAAAAATAGAGATGGAGATCTTCTGTATTATTGTCCCTTACATCAGATGTTGGAACACCCCATTCATGAGTTCTTTTTTTTAAGAGACCTTTTGAAAAAGATGGTATACTATAGACAATTGAAATTGATATGTTCATCATCTCAAGTAGAATGTGTTACTGCCACCAATCCAGAGGAAGAGGGGGAATGGCTAGAAGTTAAAAGAAAAAAAGTGCAAAAATATGATGATCAAGAAAATGATCAACCGAAATCATGCTATTTTACAAACACAGTTGAAAAAACAAATTTTTTCTTCTACCACTCCTGCCATGGAAAACCCATCATTATCAAAGGTTCGTTCCTCAATGAAACATGGTGGTCATAAGGATAATTAACAGTCCGAAGAAGACAAGCTTGCGTCATGGAGAGTGTTTTCCTTAACGCTAGCATATTTTATGCCATCTGTTTCAAAATCATGGGCACCACCCCACCAAACGGTACAACCAGATGTAATTTGATAGGAATATTCCTCATAAGATGAATAATTGATCTTTGGTTCCGTTAATGTTATCCATTTAACAAATCATTATTCCAATGGTGGTTCTAATTGTATTGAGCTGGAATTCCTTGTGCCTCATTGGGAGACTATAGGAAGAGGACAAGGGAGAGGATACAGGGGAAGACGTGTGAATTCCAGAAACCATTATTTTAACTCTCACCCTTCTCAAACCATATATGTGACTGAAACTCGTGGAAGTGACCTTTTGCGAGCTCAACAAGAACAAGGAGTTTCTATCATGAAAAACAAGTGTTGTTCTTGCAAAATTGTTATCGAGGAACGATTAGAGGCTTCACCATCTTCTTCTCAGAAGATGAATAGACTTATTCAGTCTAATTTTCCAAAATTAGTTGTATTTCCAACTTCTATTTCAACATAGAATACATCTATGACAGAAGCATAAACTTCAAATGTACCTGCAAAACCATGTCTCAGTGATGGGAAACACAGACCTTTGGATCAAAATTTCGATTTCATAAAACAATTGGCCCAAGTACCAGACAAATTATCAACTTTGGATGCTTTGAATATATCAAATGATCTTTGAGATGCACTAATTAAGGCTTTGTTAGGTCCTCGATAATTTGAAACTGATGTTTCTACTACTGAGGTTTACCATATGGAGAATTATTCTATAAAATCTCATGGAGTCCTATCTTTTACAAATGAAGATGAAGAACAAGTGGTACATGGACACATCAGGCCTTTGTCTATGATTGGGAAGTTCAATGACATGGATATCTGATGTGTATTTATTGATAATGGCTTTGGGGTCAACCTCATTCATGTTCGTACACTTCATTTATTAGGCCTAAGTAAATCATACATATCCCCTTCGACATTAATGTTAGAAGGATATGAAATGAATGAACAAGAACCTTTGGGAAAAATTACACTCAAAACTCAGTTTGGAGATCTTGTGTCTACTTCATATTTTATGGTAGTTCGTCAGGAAACAACCTTCAATATTCTTCTTGGAAGTCCTTGGTTTCATCAACATGAAGCCATACCTTCATCATACGGTCAATGTATGAAGTACTATTTGAATGGTCAAATCAGAACATTGTATGGTGATAGGGATCCATTAAAAACATGTGAATCTCAATACATTGAGGCAGAGTTTTGTCTCACAAAAGGAAATAAGACCATGACCAAGGAGATAACCATTGTTAATGCTCCAAATGGACTGGAAAAGATTCCAGCAAATCCATTCCCCCATTTGAGTGCAAATTACGTTCTACCCATCAATCAAGTTCAAATGGTAAAGCCAAATCCATGCACTCATCCAATAATTCCCATAATTTTAATTACAAAAACTGAGCCTGATAACATTGGAGAAATTATTTATGTACCAAGCATTGATGGAAGCTTGAATGGAGATTTTTTTATTTCATTTGTTGAAATAAAACAAGCCTCCACTTTGTTAATAAAAAAAGAAGATATTATAACAATGTTAGTGGAAGAAAAAGACGTTGATTATCAATCCATCAATCCCTCCTTACCACAAGAAGACACTTCGTCATTAGTAGAGTCAGATATGGTGGCTTCTTCTTCGAGATGCTCAAATACTGATGCCACCCCTAACTTTGGTAGCTTTTCCTTGTCATCTACTATGAAACTACAAACAGAAGAAGTGTCACATAATAAAGATGAACTGGAAGATCTTGGGGATGCTCCTCCAGTATTTGATGAAGGTGTTTCTACCACTGTGGATGAACTCAGAGAAATAAATCTGTGTACAGGAGTGGATCCAAGCCCCACCTTAATCAGTGAGTCCATGACCTCTCAGGAACAAGAGGTGTATAATTACTTTCTAAAGCAACATAATGATATATTTTCTTTGAATTATATGAAAGTTTCAGGTCTTACTCCTGATATAGCCACCCATCATTTGGGATTTACAGAAGAACATCTTGGATTCAAGCAACCTGTAAGGATAACACACCCAACTGATGCCTCCAAAATTGAAGCATAAGTTGATAAGCTTATAAAGGTTAACTTTGTCAGAGAAAATTAGTATCCCAAATGGATGGCCAATATTATTCCAGTGAAAAAGAAGAACAGTAAAATTAGAGTATGAATTTATTTCAGAGACCTTAACCAGCATTATCTTAAAGATAATTTTCTAGTTTGGATTACAATTGATGCAACGACTAGCTATGAAGAACTTTCCTTAATGGATAGATATTCTGGGTATAATCAAATTCTAATGTCCCTAGATGATGAAGAATATGTAGCCTATAGAGCTCATCAATGTGTGTTCTGATGTCGTGTAATGCCCTTTGTCTTAAAAAATGCAGGCCCGACATACCTAAATGCCATGCACCATATCTTTAAACACATCTTAGGGAAATTTGTTGAATTTTACGTGGACGATTTGGTAGTCAAATCCAAACAACTTTATAATCACTTGGATGATTTGGAAATCATATTTTGCAAACTTCAGCAACATAATTCTATGATGAACTCCTTAAAATGTTATTTCAGGGTATTTTTAAGAATATTCCTGGGCTTCATTGTACGTCATCGTGGTATCGAAGTTGATCTTGAGAAAACAATATCAATCCTTGGTATGTTACCTCATCGAAATTTCAATGAATTGATAGGACATCAAGGACACATGGCCTATATTTGGCACTTTATCACCAATTTGGAAGGAAAATGTTTACCTTTCACCAAATTAATAAAGAAGGGAGCCACTTATCAATGTACTAAGGATGTTCAAGAAGCATTTGATATAATCAAGAAATATCTCTTGAGTCCACCAGTATTGATGCCACGTTTTGAAGGAAGACCACTCATTCCTTATGTGACCGCTTTTGAGCAATCACTAGGTGCCTTCCTTGAACAAATTAATGATGTTGGAAATGAAAACATCCTTTATCATCTCATTCGCACTATGCTTGATGTGGAAACTCAAGATTCAAGTATTGAGAAGTGTTGGCTGGCATTAATCTTTGCTATTCAAAAATTGAGACATTATGTAAAATATCATGAGGTACAATTGGTATCTCGTAATAAGCTTCTCAAATATATCCTCAGTCATCCTATACTTACATGACGTCTAGCATGGTGGGAAGTTATTTTGTAATTGTTTGATATTTATTTTTCCCCTCAAATGGAAATAAAGGGATAAGCTCTGGCTGATTTTCTTTGCTGAGAATCCATCAATGGAATATACATCATTTAATACTTAACTTTCTGATGTAGAGGTCTTCCCAATTTAAGATAATTCCCAAACATGGGAAATGTATTTTGATGGTGTTTCTAGATTTCGAAAAGGGAAGAGATTGAAAAATCCTAAATTCAACAAGGATGGATTAGGAATAGTTCTTATTTCACTAGAAAAGGTGGTATTGAATTATTCTCTTCTACTTTTAGAAGGTGGTACAAATAATGAAGCTGAGTGTCAAGCTCTCATTGCAGGTTTGGAATTTCCCCTTCTAGTGTGAATGGATAAATTTAAATTAAATATTGATTCAGAATTAGTAATCACATAAATAAATGGGAAATACTCTATTAGGAAAGAAGAGTTAATACCTTTGTGTGATTACATCAGAGAATTACTGGCTGAATTTTCATCAGATCTGACATTGACCTATGTTCTATGATCAAAAAGTGCCCAAACAGATGCACTGGCTAATGCAACTACAGCCTTGGCATATCCAAATCGGGATGACATAATTATCAGCATAACCCATCGCCACGTGATTTCAATTTTTATACAGACCATAAGAGAGGAAATTAATGATATTTTCCCTATTTATGAACCATATGGTCATACCATTGATTGTAGAACATCCATCGTGGAATATCATCAAAATGGTATACTTCCACCAAATAGAGTTAAGAAAGAGTAGATCTGGCGATGAGCGATTATTTTTAATCTTTATGATGGTCCAAACCACCAAAATATCCTTTACAAGTGTGAATTTGATGGAATTATCTTAATATGTATTAATGGAGTAGAGATTGTAGCTGTCATGAAAGAATTCCATTCAAGAGCTTGTGGTGCCCACCAATTTGGGCACAGACTCTTCGACCAGATTTGAAGGATTGGATACTTTTGGCCTTTAATGACACAGGATTGTACAGACATCACAAAAAAATGTCATCCCTATCATGTGCATGCCAACTTCATTCATCAACCCCCATAGTTTCTACATACATCTAAATACTCTTCGCCATTTTCCAAATGGGAAATCGATGTTGTAGGGCCTTTTCATCTGGACACAGCAAAGTAGTTCAAGCATATTCTCACTACTATTGATTTCTTCTCAAAATGGGTTGAGGCAATACCTCTCAAGGAAGTCAGATCCATAATCATTGTTAGTTTTATCAAAACTAATATCATCACTATATTTGGCATCCCCCATACTATTTTGATAGACAGTGGCACCAATTTTTGTTCTACTGAAGAAAAAATTATATCGGGAATATAATATCAAATTCAATCATTCATCTCACTATCATGCTGCGAGAAACAGATAGATATAGGCTTTTATCAAAACCCTATCAAATAAACTTTAAATGATGGTGGATAAAGATAAGAAATCATGTCTAGATAAACTTTTGAATACTTTATGGGCTTATCAGACAACTATTCATGCTTCCACCCAAGAAACTAATTATTTGTTGGTCTACGGAACTGAAGAAGTTTTCCGATTGAAATACAATTGCCTTCACACAGTGTTGAAATATGTGATCAGTTATCTACAGATGAAAGATCTCAGAAATGGTTTAATGAGCTAGAACAATCAAGTGAGAAAATATTAGATACTTTGAATCATCTAGAACTCTATCAGAACCAAATAGAATGAGATTTTAATAAAATACATTTTCATTGTTCATTCATTCAAGGGGAATTGGTATTAGTCCTTAGGAATCCAATGATACCAGGAAAGAAATCTCCAAAACTTGAACCAAAATGGGACAGACCTTATTCCATACATAAGGACTATTTAAATGGAGCCTATGCTTTAATCTCAATGAATTGATAGCTCATTATATCTCCAACCAATGTGAGATTCATGAAGAAATACGTTGTGTAATCATGCACATTAATCCTCACTCCAAGACTTTAAACTGCACAGTACCATAGTCCTCACTACTAGACATAAAACAGGATGGCACCCATGCCCTTATTTCAAGTCATTAAACTGAATAAAAACCATATGTGTCCATGATGAATGATGTTAAAGTGCATAGAATTTTCTTCCTCATCACATTACGTTAAACAACATGTCATCATTTGTACATCCAATGTTTTTTCTATAAGATGCTAGAAGTTTCCATAAGAAAACTTCATTGACACCATCACTACTCTTTAGTAGTACATGAGTCCCTCTCTTTCCTATTTCAGAGTCATATATTCCTAAAGACCGTGTTTCAAGAACAACATATTTCTTGATTCTCTTTTTTAATGAGATGCATAGAGATGCCTGAATCTCTAATTCTGGGCCCAGCAACAGTCACAAAAATTTCTTATTTTCTTTTCTACTCCTATATATGAATTAGATAAATAAAAAAAATTCCTTAAGATATATGATTCGGTCCTTATATCATTTTATGTCAGAATATTATCATTCTCTCTGAACATATAAAAATACCCCCATTTTTCATGTCAAACATAGCATGAGGAATGATAGTTTCAGAACTATGTGTGGCTTGATTCTCATATATTTTGGAGATATGTAGAGACACCTAGATCTCCAATCTTGAGCCCATCCCCAGTATAAAAGAACCCTTTATATCTTTTATAAAATCAAATATTTATAGAGAATATTTTTAAAATAGGTATGTATGACTTGATCCTTTCCCTAGAAAAATATATAGTCATACTTGGGTTTTATCCCATAATCTAGTTACAATATGTCTTTCTTTTCCTATTAGTTCATTATCGTCCTAACCTCATCACATTACACTAATCAAAAATCTAATACCCCTATTCTTCATTTGTAACACCTTTTCATTATAAAGGAAACTCGTACTTCTCCTTGTTTCTCACACCGAGCATAGCTCACATGGGCTTAGGAATTGAGTAAATTGCTTCTTTATATAAGGAGTTTTGATTTCAAATGGGACTACTAATGACATTATTGCATGACTTGAAACTACACATTACCATATTCATTCAATGGAAAAAAAATAAAGTTTCCATTCTATATATGATCTAGATCTATAAAAAAAACCTAAAACTCATCGAGAATATTAATTCAACTATTTCTCATATACATTGGGCATAACCCCCTTCCATATCTCACACTCTTAATCTTGAATTTTTCTTTCAGATTTTTATAATCGTTCTAGTGGTTTCTGGTGACATGTTTTTCAATATTTGACAGCTCTTGTTCCTGACTATACAGACCGTACCCTTAGGCGGCCATGCATATGTTGCCTACATAACAGTCCTGTCAGCCAAAAGATTCCACTATTTGGCTATGTAACATATGCCCCAATTGTCCCTACATAATATAGCCCCCATAACAGGTTTTTTAAAAAATGGTAACTTCATTCTTGGGTATATTATCTTTTTCCCCTTTAATATTTGATGACAGTATACATGAATCTATATTTTTAAATAGTCATTCAAGTATACATGTCCCATTATCATTATCACAATAAAAAGTCTTCAAGACCATGGTTTACAAATTTCCCTCATCATGTGATCGATACACTAGGAAATAATTTTGAAATCACTTCACTGCCACATGTCATTTAATGTTCCCATTCCGGGTCTTATTTGTATGACCTAAAACTACAAACACTATATCTTTTACATTTTGGTCAGACCTTTTTAAAATTCCAATTCCACTGATTCTTTGGATATCTTAATTGGAGATACCCTTTTCCATATTTAGGTACCTTTCTCCATAAACCAAACTCTATGCTTTGGAAAATCTGAATCTCCCTATCCTTTCTTTGACTTTTTGGAATAGAACGTCAATATTTTGAGAGCCCTTTTGCCTGAGTATGAAGCACATGCCCTTAGGCAGCCTTGCATAAGATGCCTACATAATAGGAATGTTAGTTAAAAGATGCCACTATTTGGATATACAACATATGATTCAGTTGGCATTTCATAATAAAGCCCGCATAATGGGTTTTTCAAATATTGGTAACTTCGTTCTTAGAAAATACTTCTTCTAATGCTTCTAGACATTTTTCCATACCATTCCCCATTTTTAGAAATTCATAAATCACAGTTTACAATTTTCCCTTTCATACCTGAATATGATACTATATTTCGAAACTAGTTATCAAGAAATTGGGATACTTTTGTACTTTTGGTTAGAGATAAAGACATTAAATTATTGCACACCCAAGTCCTCACTACATGACTTAAAACTTCACAGAACCAATTTCCTCACTGAATGACTTAAAACTGCATAGTACCCATGTCCTCACTAGATGACATAATACTTCACAGTACCAAAAGTCTCAGTACTCAGTAGATTGAGAACCTACAAAGGGAACTATAAAAAAATCCAAGTCCTAGCTCACCAAATATAAATTTTTTATGATTTAGGTAATATTGAGAAAATCAAAAGACATAAAATTTGTGTTTTTATCCATATAACCTGGGAAATATTCAAATTATGCTCATTAGGTCCCTCGGATTAATAAGAGAATTTTGAGCACTTCATTCTTATTATTATAAATATTTATTGTTTATATAAAGGAATAATTATCATCATTTACCTTTCATATTTATATAATTAAAAATAGGAATGAAGATTTATATGATTGAAAACAACCTTTTTTCATTTATATGAAAATAGAGGGCCATCCACAAAATGGAGCCTCTCTATCATGTTTCAGAATAAACTCTCTACTTGAATTTTCATTTGTAGGACTGCTTCTTATGCACTATTAGCTACCTGTTGAAGCTGAGATAGTTGAGAAAATCCTACCTCCTCTGCCTGATGAAGTGAATCTTTAGCCATTGAAATGGTAGTTATCCCCTTTAATTAGGTTTCACAGAATTTCTGATTTAGTTTCTCAAGCTTGTTATGAAAAAGACCCTATTGCTCTTGAATAGATAATAACTTATTTGTTGCTTCCTTGATTTTTTGGCTAATATCAAGTGATTTATTATTATGATTTGACTCCGCCTCAACCACTGCATATTGAAAGCCCTTAATATAGATGAGTCATTTAGCCTCGTCAAAATATTGTCACAACATATACTCCTGCTCCTATTGGTGAATAGTCTCTTTCATGGAATTATATATCATCTGATAATTGAACCCACCAAAGCCAAACACACAGAATAATGCTGGGTGTTTTGAAAAATGGGATAATAATTCATGTAAATTCTTTTCATCAATTATTCTCTAGATTTACCGCCATGTCTTTTTACGTGCCATTGTAAGAGAATATTGTATCTCTAAATCTGAATCTAAGTAACTACCCGGATGCTAATGTACTCGGTAAACAGGTCACTTAAAGAGTTGTTTTGTTCTACTTCTCTTGGGGAAGTAAAAGCTTCACCCTCTGATATAGGAGGTGATAACCCTAAATAATAGATCCAGGTCATTATTAGTTTCAAATTGTGGAAACAAATATGATTAAAATGGCTGACATTATTTACCCAACAATAAGTCATCTAGTTGATTGGATACATCCCCTGTATTATTAGCTCTGGTGTTTTGAGTAGGTGTTTCTTGAGGTGGGGGAATCCCTTGAATTTGATCAGGTATGACATTTGAAGGCTCTGGAACATCTTCTAATGAATGATCCTCTGTATTTATGTCTTCATTCCCAGCTGAATGATAATGTGGAACACCCTGTTCCTGGAGATCCTTTGCGACATTGTCTACAGATAAAGCTACATAAGGAGAATTTTGATGTAAAGAATCAAGTTGACAAAAAAATTATGTATGGAAAATGCAAGAATAAGAACATAATTCCTTGAAATTCCTCATTAAAATCTCCAAACACCCTGATTGAACATGGAATGTCAATATTCTGATTAAGGGTGTCCACCATTTCATATTATACAGACTAAAATTGTAGAGACCCGAAGCCTGACGTACATGGACATTACATTACTTTTGCGGAATACTTAGTACATAACAAAAACACACACACAAGAATCGTAATAGTTTAGTGTCTTTGGAAACTCGGAATAAAATCTTCTAATCGTGGTGAAAGATCTTCAACATCTCCCCTAAAGATCTTGTTTTTTTTTACCTAAAACCTTTCTTTATATCCTGCGGAAAATAAAACATAAAAGGGTGAGCTCAAATGTTCAGTAAGGGTAAACAAAAGAAATATCAATCACATCGTATTCATAAGAACATAACATTTTGGAAATCATAACCTGCAAAAGAGAGCATAATTTCATAACATGGGATAAATCATGGTAGTGAAATGTAATCACACTAATCATAACATAAAACATGAAACTTGGTGGCATTCACACATATTCATAGAGAATCATTTCTTGTTAGTCAAGACTCATTGCCAAGACTATCTTAGTGGACAAAGTCCCTTTCTGAATCGAGTAACCCTCATTTCAGTCCCGTTTCACTGAACCGGTATAACCTACCATTCCAGCCATGTCTATTTCATGAGATATAAAATCTTTACCCAATGAATTGGAGGGAGATATAAGTCCCACCCATCTTATAATGAATCCTTTCTTATGTGTGCCACATAATCATAAACCATACATCATAGCGTAACCCATGTAATAAAAATGGAATTCTTAAACAACATGACATCATAAAACAATTCATATAAGATAAAGGAATTCATAAAAATAATTCCATCACAACTTAATAAAATCAATGAAACAATAGGGATAAAAACAGAACCCTTTATTATCTTAGATGGAAAATAATTTTGTTAAAACACTTGAACTCCATTCTTGAGGAAAATATCCTTTCTTCTTCAAAAACACTTTTCCTTTCTTAACATGTCATACAATTTTAAACTAAAAGAAGTTGATTAAAAATAAACTTGAAAACTTGTAAAGGAAGCTTCTTGGAAATAATGTTTTAAAAATCCATTCATGACTTATAAGTTAAAAAAAACATTCTTCGTACTTTTGTCGGAAAAGTCAAAAAGTACCTCGTATGACAAAAGATTCCTTTCATACATATTACTAAAAACTCACCGAAGGGTAAAAATGGATTTAAACAATTTTAGGTGGATGGAAATAATATTACATATTGATGAAACATGGATGTGGATGATAAAATACACCCCAGCAAATACTTACGAATAAACAGTCTCGGATAAAAATGAGATTGTGATATTTCCCTTACCTTAGGTCCGATTAGCTTTGTACGTGTCTGAAGCTTCTGTATAATGGTTTAAATAATGTTATTGACTTATTCCAGAATCATACATATTGATATGATATCATATATGGTCATATTCTTAGCTTCTTGTTAGTAATATTTCATTGTTACTTGTTACTCGGGTCATTATTGCCTTTTGTTCTTATGCGTGTTTTACCGAATACATTCTTATTCTTATTTTAAGGTTATAGATACCTTATATCCAGAATGGTATTAGTGTAACATATATCATATTTATTCATTCAATTCATTTATATAATTACTATGTAATGATGATCATGTAGAACGAGTCGCATCACATCGTGGAGACGATATTCCGTACGTACGCACGAGTGATGATATCGTTCCTATGATCGGGGAACTGTATTGGAGTATATATATATTATTTCAGTATCAATATTACTTTATAATAATCATAAATAGTTACTCATTACACCATTATACCCATCCTTGTAAAGTGATGGTGGAAAAATAGATTACACCACGGCGTGGAGACGGTATTCCGTAAGTACGCACGCGCAGTGATTTCATTTTTCCGTAGGATGGATAGAAGGTGAATTAGGGTTGTTTCATATTTATAATAACATATCAGTATGTAAGTAATACTGATGTTATTACTTTATCATGAAACAACTAAAGAAGAAGACGTTGAAGAAGAAAGAAATTGAAAAGATCGGTAATGGATATTACCTCTTCTTTGGAACGCCTCATTGAATCCTCCACTTAGGGAACTAAGATTGGTCTTTGAAGAAGACCAGGACCTCTAGGATTATTCTAGGGAAGTGGAGAGGAGAAAATGGCAGGGTTTGGCCGAGCTTTAGTGCTCAAATTAGTGTGAGGAGGAGGGGGGAGGTGCCCTTTTATAAGGGAGGAGAGGGGCACCTTAGGAATATCTCAAAATATTATTTTATATTAAAGTAAAAATCGGTTTATAATGGCTCCAAAGGGTCTTATTTCTAAGATAAGGTGGGGATGGGTCGAAATCCTATCAACCAATAGGATTTAGACAAGTTTTGGGTATTATTTTAACCTTATCAATTAGATTTAACTCTAAGTTAAATAATTTAACTTTTACCGTGTCTTTTTGTTTTCTTTCACTATATGGTTAATACACTTACTATAACAAGCCAAAATACTCCAAAATTGTTTATTATTAATATATATATCCTTATCTATGTCATTTGGCCGAACCTTAGATTTTTAGGAATACAATAACAATTAATAATATAATATTTGATTCAAAAACTATTTTGTGTCAATTTTGACACTATTTGATATATGATTTTTGTGAAAGTCATAACAGAATTATATGTTAGAACCAAGTTGATTAAATCAACATTAATATATCATAGTAACCTATAAAATTAGTGTAATTCATAAAAAGTCTTAAATTACATTTATTTTTGTGTTTATAACATCAATTATGTCAATATTTCATTAATAAGATAATTACTGCATCATCATTGTGTCATAAATAAATTAAATTATATAATGTCTAAAAATTAAAAATAAAATACCATCATGTAGGAAAGCTTTTTAGCTTTCTAATGAATATTTATAGTCGAATTTATCTTATGTATAACCCCATATTAAAAATGATTTACTTATTAAACTTTGATTTTAACTATTTTAACCCTTCTTTAAATAAATTAATAATAAATATCCTAATCTAATCCAAGTGGGCCTAAATGGTCATATTTTATTCATAAGGTTGTTTTTGGTCGAATTACACATATAAAATAGAATTAGGACATGGGTTAGGGTAATAATAATATCATATTTACCCTTAGTTACCCTATTTACTATTAACCGCGGTAAAAAAAAGTAAAAAGTTACTATTCACCAAAAAATTATTTTTATCTCATTGAACCACATTTTACTTACTGATATCAACCGTGTTTGTCGGATTTTCAAAATTCCATTCACAGAAGCGGTAAAATTAAGTTTTATGAAAAAATCAGTTTTTAACCTACCACTTAGTGGTTTCACTATTCATCCAAAATTGAAAGTTTTCAGAAAAATACCAAAAATTAGGCCTAAGCTATATTTGATATTATGAACTCAAAAATGATGTCTATTTTACCAAATTCAAAACATAACAGTTGCATTAACTAATTTAAAAATTAATTCTCGTCCTCAAAACAAATAGCGTGTTTTTAAAAGATAATAACTATCAAAAGATTGACACTAGTTTATAACTGGTTTAAATGTGAAATTACATCCAATGACCAACATTGTATTAAATTGTAAAAATATATTCTAAATATACTTTAAAACCACTCAAATTAATAATTTATCACTATTATTTATTTTGATTAAAAAAGTTGTTTTTAATTATAATTTAGTAATTTTCACTATTCATCAGAATATGAAAGTTATCCGGAAAGTACCAAAATTTCACCCTAAGATAATTTCGATATTAAGAATCCAAAAATGAATTCCATTTTGAAAAATAAAATTTACAAAATTTCAAAAAGTGGTTATTACTATTCATAACGGCTAGTTTTAATAATATCTTAATAGCATATCGTTGTTTAGCAAAACTCGGTGTTGCGTACAACACACGCTATCGTGGAAGGTCGCGATTGCGTATAATTCAAGCCAGGTCAGAGATGTGTATTGTGAAAGCTCCTTTTGGTGTAGCGTATAACACAAGACATTAATAAAATTAAAAAGAATATTTTTCATAAAATCTCGGGCTGTTACATTCTACCCCCCTTAAAATGAATTTCGCCCTCGAAATTCGTCGGGGTTATAAATGGTTTACTATTCGAAAGTTTCTTAAATAGAAACCCACATCGTAAAAAGGAATACCAAAACATGGCTTTAAAAACTAAAGTATGAAATGTAACGATTACCCAAATAAACTAATCACTGGGTTTCCACATAGGTGAGAATATGGATATGGAAGAGAAATCTAACCATCATGTTCTGATGGAGAGTGGTAGAGAACATGGCTATGGAAAATCCAGTAATCACAAATCCATAAATTTGTGATGATCTAAGGTACCATCTGATTCATCAGGTATAAGATCCCTAGGACAACATTTTTGGTTTTCAAGATCATTTCCCTAAAGATGAAAAATTGAATTAGAATAAATACATTCTTTATTTTGGTACAATATCACTGTTGTTCATGCCTTGAACAATTTCCACTTCATATCTTAAATAAATGAAGTTGAATTTGTTATTCGTGAAGTGTTAGCAGATCATGTGATAGAATGACGGGTCATTCCATCTGTCTCAAACAAAAGGTTAGCAAAAATTATATATATAAGTCGATCTATAGTGAGATTAATCACATATGGTTCCTAAAATGGACTTATACTTCATATATCATACTGCTTAATATAATAAAACTAGTTTCTACTAAACAGGTACATCCTGTAGGCCAGTGGTAGGCGATAAAGGCCAGTCGCACTTAGGTTGTGGGTTCGATTCCCACATCCTTGTCCGACGCGATGGGCTGTCGCCCATCCTGCAGGATGTCCTTTTTCTAAAACTACATTACTCTAACATCCCATCAATAATATTTAAATAAAAAAATACTTCTATCCTTAAACAATACTCACTTATGTCCAACATAATCCATTTCAATCTTTAGGCTTATCCATAATACTGCAGTCCACTCTCATAACATAGTGGAAACGATTACCAGAGATTTAATACCATCGTTGATCCCCATATATCATAAGATATGTTTTGTTGGTCACATTCCAAACATTCAAAGTCCTTAATCATGTATTCTCTTGAATACCCATTGAACCTTAATGAAAGAATGAATGTAGTTAAAAGTTAACAATTTCCGCATACCAAAATCCAAAAATTCTATATACTCAAACCATGAAATAACCTTCTCCTTATATCAGTCATGAGCTCATGAATACTATCAAACATTTAATTTTCTCCTTATCCCTTCATTATGCGCATATTATCTACATTCTAAAAATATATGAATAACCATTCATGGATACTAATAACATTAATCATACACTTTCAAAACTCAAGGAAAGACAACAGTGTAACAATCCATAGATGTCTCTTTATTCCATAGTAGCATGAGATTACATATACAAAATTACACATGATAAACATGTAATCATTCCACTACATTCTTAAACCATTGACCGAGCTTCAAAAATTCTTTCATCTCACATATCATTTGTAGTCTCTTCATCATCATCCACATAAATACTACCCATATGACCATACTGATTCTCTTCATGACTCTTTCCCGTAGGGCATTTGTTTGCATAATTCCCATACATTCCACATTTAAAACACTTAACCATTTTTGATGTCGTAGCAATACCATTATCCTCATCCATGGTGTTGACCGACCCTTTTCCTTTGCACTTACTTGCTTTGTGTCCTTCTTTTCCACACCCAAAGCATCTTCCAGTTCCATTGAAACATTCTCCCTGATGCATCTTCCCACATGATTTACATAAGGTAAATTGAACTATCTTTCCTCTATGATCATCATGGAACTCCATCTTTCTCTTATTAGTCGAGTCAGGAAACTTACCAATTTTTACTTTATTGATCATATTATGAGATTGATGATTCGGCATAATAATGATGTTTGGACTTCCAAATCCCATTTCATTTGGTTTCTCATGAAGAATATCATTCCATTGTCAATCATATCCTCCATTATTGTGAATCATCTTGTTTCCAGCCATTTTCTAAAACCCAAACAGAAAAGTGTGAGAGGTGAAATAATGCTAGGGAAAACAACATAGTAAAGGGGGAGTACCCTTAATATCTAACATCTTTGGTTAAATTATATGATCGTTATCGTAGTTATAGGATTATATCCTATACGTATACTTATCCTTAGGGACATCCCTAGACATACCTTAGAAATATCTCTAGGGATATCACTAACGTTTTCGCATTCTAGTTTCCAAAGGTTGACTAAACCTCCCTCTGATACCAACTGTAGAGACCCTAAGCCTGACATACATGGACATTACATTACTTTTGCGGAATACTTAGTACATAACAAAAACACACACACAAGGATCGTAATAGTTTACTGTCTTTGGAAACTCGGAATAAAATCTTCTAATCGTGGTGAAAGATCTTCAAAATCTCCCATAAAGATCTTGTTTTTTTTACCTAAAACCTTTCTTTATATCCTGGGGAAAAGAAAACATAAAAGGGTGAGCTCAAATGCTCAGTAAGGGTAAACAAAAGAAATATCAATCACATCGTATTCATAAGAACATAACATTTTGGAAATCATAACCTGCAAAAGAGAGAATAATTTCATAACATGGGATAAATCATGGTAGTGAAATGTAATCACAATAATCATAACATAAAACATGAAACTTTGTGGCATTCACACATATTCATAGAGAATCATTTCTTGTTAGTCAAGACTCATTGCCAAGACTATCTTAGTGGACAAAGTCCCTTTCTGAATCGAGTAACCCTCGTTTCAGTCCTGTTTCACTGAACCGGTATAACCTACCATTCCAGCCATGTCTATCTCATGAGATATAAAATCTTTACCCAATGCATTGGAGGGAGATATAGGTCCCACCCATCTTATAATGAATCCTTTCTTATGTGTGCCACATAATCATAAACCATACATCATAGCGTAACCCATGTAATAAAAATGGGATTCTTAAACCACATGAAATCATAAAACAATTCATATAAGATAAAGGAATTCATAAAAATAATTCCATCACAACTTAATAAAATCAATGAAATGATAGGGATAAAAACAGAACCCTTTATTATCTTAGATGGAAAATAATTTTGTTAAAACACTTGAACTCCATTCTTGAGGAAAATATCCTTTCTTCTTCAAAAACACTTTTCCTTTCTTAACATGTCATACAATTTTAAACTAAAATAAGTTGATTAAAAATAAACTTGAAAACTTGTAAAGGAAGCTTCTTGGAAATAATGTTTTAAAAATCCATTCATGCCGTATAAGTTAAAAAAAACATTCTTCGTACTTTTGTCGGAAAAGTCAAAAAGTACCTCGTACGACAAAAGATTCCTTTCATACATATTACTAAAAACTCACCAAAGGGTAAAAATGGATTTAAACAATTGTAGGTGGATGGAAATAATATTACATATTGATGAAACTTGTATGTGGATGATAAAATACACCCCAGTAAATACTTACGAATAAACAGTCTCGGATAAAAATGAGATTGTGATATTTACCTTACCTTAGGTCCGATTAGCTTTGTACGTGTCCGAAGCTCTTGTATAATGGTTCAAATAATGTTATTGACTTATTCCAGAATCATAAATTTTGATATGATATCATATATGGTCATATTCTTAGCTTCTTGTTAGTAATATTTCATTGTTACTTGTTACTCGGGTCTTTATTGCCTTTTGTTCTTATGCGTGTTTTTCTGAATACATTCTTATTCTTATTTTAAGGTTATAGATGCCTTATATCCAGAATGGTATTAGTGTAACATATATCATATTTATTCATTCAATTCATTTATATAATTACTATGTAATGATGATCATGTAGAACGAGTCGCATCACATCGTGGAGACGGTATTCCGTACGTACGCACGAGTGATGATATCGTTCCTATGATTGTGGAACTGTATTAGAGTATATATATATTATTTCAGTATCAATATTACTTTATAATAATCATAAATATTTACTCATTACACCATTATACCCATCCTTGTAAAGTGATGGTGGAAAAATAGATTACACCATGGCGTGGAGACGGTATTCCATACGTACGCACGCGCGGTGATTTCATTTTTCTGTAGGATGGATAGAAGGTGAATTAGGGTTGTTTCATATTTATAATAACATATCAGTATGTAAGTAATACTGATTTTATTACTTTATCATGAAACAACTAAATAAGAAGAAGTTGAAGAAGAAAGAAATTGAAAAGATCGGTAATGGATATTACCTCTTCTTTGGAACGCCTCATTGAATCCTCCACTTAGGGAACTAAGATTGGTCATTGAAGAAGGCCAGGAACTCTAGGATTATTCTAGGGAAGTAGATATGAGACAATGGCAGGGGTCGGCCGAGCTTGAGTGCTCAAATTGGTGTGAGGAGGAGGGGGAGGAGGTGCCCTTTTATAAGGGAGGAGAGGACCACCTTAGGAATATCTCAAAATATTATTTTATATTAAAGTCAAAATCGGTTTATAATGGCTCCAAAGGGTCTTATTTCGAAGCTAAGGTAGGTAGGGGTCGAAATCCTATCAACCAATAGGATTTAGACAAGTTTTGGGTATTATTTTAACCTTATCAATTAGATTTAACTCTAAGTTAAATAATTTAACTTTTACCGTGTCTTTTTGTTTTCTTTCACTATATGGTTAATACACTTACTATAACATGCCAAAAGAACCCCAAATTGTTTATTATTAATATATATATCCTTATCTAAGTCATTTGGCCGAACCTTAGATTTTTATGAATACAATAACAATTAATAATATTTTATTTTATTTAAAAACTATTTTGTGTCAATTTTGACACTATTTGATATATGATTTTTGTGAAAGTCATAACAGAATTATATGTTCGAACCAAGTTGATTAAATCAACATTAATATATCATAGTAACCTAGAAAATTAGTGGAATTCATAAAAAGTCTTAAATTACATTTATTTGGGTGTTTATAACATCAATTATGTCAATATTTCATTAATAAGATAATTACTGCATCATCATTGTGTCATAAATAAATTAAATTATATAATGTCTAAAAATTACAAATAAAATACCATCATGTAGTAAATCTCTTTATCTTTCTAATGAATATTTATAGTTAAATTTATCTTATGTATAACCCCATATTAAAAATGATTTACTTATTAAACTTTGATTTTAACTATTTTAACCCTTCTTTAAATAAATTAATAATAAATGTCCTAATCTAATCCAAGTGGGCCTAAATGGTCATATTTTATTCATAAGGTTGTTTTTGGTCGAATTACACTTATCCAATAGAATTAGGACATGTGTTAGGGTAATAATAATATCATATTTACCCTTAGTTACCCTATTTACTATTAACCGCGGTAAAAAAAAGTAAAAAGTTACTATTCACCAAAAAATTATTTTTATCTCATTGAACCACATTTTACTTACTGATATCAACCGTGTCTGTCGGATTTTCGAAATTCCTTTCACAGAAGCGGTAAAATTATGTTTTATGAAAAATTTAGTTTTTAACCTACCACTTAGTGGTTTCACTATTCATCAAAAATTGAAAGTTTTCAGAAAAATACCAAAAATTTGGCCTAAGCTATATTTGATATTATGAACTCAAAAATGATATCTATTTTACCAAATTCAAAACATATCAGTTGCATTAACTAATTTAAAAATTAATTCTTGTCGTCAAAACAAATAGCGTGTTTTTAAGAGATAATAACTATCAAAAGATTGACACTAGTTTATAACTGGTTTAAATGTGAAATTACATCCAATGACCAACATTGTATTAAATTTTAAAAATATATTCTAAATATACTTTAAAACCACTCAAATTAATAATTTATCACTATTAATTATTTTGATTAAAAAAGTTGTTTTTTATTATAATTTAGTAATTTTCACTATTCATCAGAATATGAAAGTTATCCGAAAAGTACCAAAATTTCACCCTAAGCTAATTTCGATATTACGAATCCAAAAATGAATTCCATTTTGAAAAATAAAATGTACAAAATTTTAAAAAGTGGTTATTACTATTCATAACGGCTAGTTTTAATAATATCTTAATAGCATATCGTTGTTTAGCGAAACTCGGTGTTGCGTACAACACACGCTATCGTGGAAGGTCGTGATTGCGTATAATTCAAGCCAGGTCAGAGATGTGTATTGTGAAAGCTCCTTTTGGTGTAGCTTATAACACAAGACATTAATAAAATTAAAAAGAATATTTTTCATAAAATCTCGGGCTGTTACAAAAATGTTACAGCATCCACACCATTTAAGGTATCCATCAAATGTTGGTTGATGCCCAAATTGGCACCGCTAAAATTTTGTTCTGCTGACACTTAAATTGGTAATCCAGTATCAGATCTTTCTGAGTTTGGGTTAATATCATCATTGGTTTTAGATTGCCTTGGATCTATATTCAATTATTCTTAAGAAATAGGGATATCAGTATTGATTATTGTCCAGATCATTTGACAAAAGTAAATGGGGAATGTATTTAATCCTGCCATGGATTTCCACTCTCTCAATAAATCCAGGAGCACGTATAGCGGAATCTTTTGACAGTACAGATATGTCAGCTTAAATATGGGGTTCCCCTAGGGCTTCTTTTTCTTGTAGTGAAGCATCATATCTTAATCCCTTGGGAGGGGAGAGAGAAATAGATTCTACTAGAGGATAAAATGTGTTTTCCATAATGTCTTGATAAAGTTGTATTCCCTAAGGAATGTATAAATACATAATCTTTCGGTGAACTCTTCAAAGAAATATCATTGTTCTTTTGCGTGTCTGTTAAAAATCGTGAGGAGAGACTGAAACACAACTCTTAGTAGAAGAAAATTTAGGTAATGGTTGACAATTACCTGTCACCATTACCCAAGTCATGATTCTTGCTCGGGGAGTGAGTTCAGGCGACATGGGAGGATCATTCCTTACATCACTGGGAGAAACCATAGGATTATACTGAGGTGATTCAAGAATCACTCTAGTTCTTCCTTCTCTACATTCAAGCTATAGAAATACATTTTCATTAGGATTAATGATGATAAATAATAAAGAAGAGTTTACACGAATGAAAAAGGGAAATACATTCTCAATATTAACATAAATATCCCACTCCTCCTCAAAGTTGATAATTACCACTTCGCAGACTCCTATGTCCAACATATTAGATACTCGTTTAGAGGATGGGATTTTTTCATCAGTTGCATATATAAAAGTCTCTAATTCCACAATATATTTTTGTACTTTATCCAAGTTATTTTATGGATTGAAATCAGAAGGTTCCTTGATATCACCAATATCTGGTATTCGAATACCATGCTGAAGAAATGCCTAGGCGTCCATAAGACCACTAGTTACACTCTTTGAATAATGAATGGCCGAAAGTCACACATAATTTTATTTTTTCCGAGATTACTGTAGAAGATGATCAATACCTTCCAATTCAAGAGCTTCTTCAGTACATTATTCCTCAAATAGTTCAATAGATGAAATAAGAATCTCTGTTTGATTATGGCGACTGGATATCCTTGGCATTGGAGTTGTTTATTCATTATCCATGGTCTTACTATTATACTTCTGTAAAAAATATTTTGAGGGCTCTAAAACCTCTAAAATTTATGTATCATCTTTGGCATTGGACTTCTTGCCACGATATTCACATGAAATAGTCGTTGTATCTTCCACACGATATACTCCTTTTATCAGAGCCCCTTGAGGATATGAAGAATCCCAAGCATTGGTATACCCAAATTCCAATCCAATTGATGCATCTAGTGGAGGTAATGTAATTGAAAATTTGGATACCTCTAAACCTTTGAGAATCCATAACTGTTGTACTTCCATTGGGTGTATCTCATGTCTAACATATGTGGGTGGGAAGGTTCTTGATTGTTACAGACACATGAACTGATGAGCAATCCTTTAGGGAACATAAGCCTCGTAGATAATTTCACCATCAATCCTGGTTGATAGTACACCATCCCTAAATACCATGATATAAGATCTTAGCTCATAATTATTTTCCATACCATCAGAAATAAATTTTCCAGTTAATGGATTACCAAAAGGAAAGGAGTTTAATACTCATGATACATTCAATTCCATATGTACCTCGTTAGGTCTCAAGTTCAGAGGCTTAATATCTGAAACTTTTTTAACAAATTGGGTGAATCGCCATTAGGAACTGTTACTAAGTTCAATACTGAGTATGAAGAAAAATGTGCTGCAATCCAACCCCACAACACTTGGAATGGCCACACAATTCTAAATGGAGCCTTCCCACTATATAAATGAAGCAAGAGAGGGTAAATTATTTCCAAAATAGGGTTTCTAGCCCAATATACTCCCCCTCTACCAAATTAGTTTCAATGATGAAAGTCCATGATCTTACACCTCCTCCAGATTCATGGACTAGAAGTATATAAACACTTAGCCACATAGCAAGGAAGGCAGCAAAGTGTAATTTTTCATCAATATCAGGTTCGACATTATAACCCTGATGCTTGTAATGGCCTATTTTTAGTGTAGGACAAAATGAGCCTGAACTACCTCGGTTATCAGTAGAAGGACAAACAAGAGGACATCCACAAGTTGGACCATTCTCTGTTTTTGGTTCTAATTCAGCTTCCATCAACACTCAAACATCGATATTTTTCATATCCATGGGTAAATTCTTCTCTATATTAAGTAATTCATGTGCCAGCGATGGTGTTCTAAAAACATCACCCCACATTGAAGTAGGTGGGATGAATTCATTGAACATTTCCCAAAGAATAGGAATTCTAGCTATTTGGTAAAAGACACAGAGACTAATTCCAACTTCACCATGTGTCAAATGGAATGAATTCGTTTGTGGGCTCAATTCGGTCAGTAATTTAGGAATAAATTTATTTTTGTAATCATAATTTTTTCCCATCTAGACTGCTTCATAAATATCAACATCTGGTAACTCTTTTCTGAATTCTACACAGGTCTGACATACCTAGGATGTCCACATACACTCGAGTTTTATATCCCCCTCCAGAACGAAGGTCCCAATCTCTTTTCAACCCTTTAAATTGATCTGTTTGAGAAGCCTGAAAAGTGGAATCATAACAATGTGTTCTTGGCTCTACAACATGATCTTTCTTGTCTAGAGTGAAACCACTATGATGAAGGATGCAACCAATAGGGATCATGACTTCTTTTATCAGAACCCCCTTTCAATAATATCCATGTTGTTATAGTTGGAATACTAAATAAACCAATTCTTTGGAAAGTACTTCTTAATAGATAGAAAATGGGAATCTAGAAAAATCCCATGCCCATACAAGGGTATGTAAGTACTTTGTGGATAGTCATGCTGATACGGAATTAGACCCTTCCATAGCCCTAGGAGGGTACTCCCCACAATGTCATAATAATCTGTCTTGACCATCCTCATCATTTCACCTTGACGAACTTTAACTTCTTCAATATGGGTCATCAATTGAGTCATTATTTCCGACAACAAGAATTATCAAACTTGAAAGTCATATTTTAAAGAAGAAAGTGAATTTTTTTTGGCAAAAGATACTGTTCGACAAGGTCCTTCGATGAGGTCCTTTGACAAAGTCCTTCAATGAGGTCCTTCAAAAAAGTCCTTCAACAAGGTCCTTCGACGAGGTCACTCACGTAGTTCCCTTGAAAAATATCCTATCACAACACTATCAAGGATGTCTGTTTGGTGTATCTCAATCACGTAAAATATTTTACATTGAATTAATTTCATGAAAATTACGCGAGAGCACAATGCGATAAAGTTGGGCGAACGAACTATGCAACGAGAGCTCTAAATATTGAAGAAAATCAAGGGAAGAAAAAAAAGTTGCGAAAGGTTGAGACCTATTTATAGGCACTAGAAGACCTTTTCATCGTGACTCCATGCCACATCTTAGTGAAATACTTGCACGATATACTGATGTGATGTACTTTTATGACAATATTGTACTATTCATTAATCCATCCTGATCTGTTTCTCAGACTTTAACCTTAGGACTTGACCCTATTTTTATATTTATGATCCAATCCTGGAGGGGGGGGATTTTTTGACACTAATTAATAATAATCAAATATTACAAGGGAAACATCAAAAAATACTCCCATGATCAATGCGATGTAGTAACATCTAGTAGCTACGCGGCCGAGCTTCGCAAGTGAGCTACACGATTGAGCATCGCGAACGAACTATGCGACCGAGCTACTCGTGAGAAGATTTGTGATGTTCTTACATAGAGCATCAGAGAGGTGAAACTACGCAGAAGACCTACGCATGCAAATTTTTCTTAGCGAGGCCCCATCCATGCCTATATATAGGACCATTGTGTTCTCAATTTTAGGACTGATAAAAATGAGTGAATCTTTAAAGCTCCCATTGCGTGTCTCTTTCTCCTAGATCTCTCAAATGGTTTCTCGTAGTTCTATAAAAAACAAAATGAGTGATAATTAAAAGGAATAGGCATGTTTTATAATTCATCCAATTCTTCAGTCCTCATAAATACCTATGTAGTGTATCTGCGTGCCAAAACTATTCAGTATATTTGAGTGCCAAACCTGCACGATAGGGAAACATGGGGTAACCAAGTGACATACTTGTGCGAAGTACCTATGTAGCCAGTTCAAGTACCCTTCTTTAAATCCATTAATGGAAGGGTATCTTATTTCGTGGTTCCCTTATCTGAAAGGGGATATGACGAAGCCTCCCCCAAAACCTCTTTACTTCTTAGTCCTTTGGGTAAGCCACATCATCGTGTGTCCAATTTGGGTATGAATTTCTGTAGTTAGATGATTCCCACATTCATATCCTGATTAGGTTAAGATTCATGGGATGTTTGCGGGTTTGTATATCCACAGTCACTTGGAATTTTCTCCCATAAAAAGTGTTGGGAAGTTCTCGATTTGGAGGATGGTTGGTTACCGGCCTCACCCTTTTCAAAGAGGTTAACGAGACCTCATTTCTCCGGTATGGATGGTACACTTCGCACTTGCCAATCCATGAAAGTATAGGATAAATTTTCCTCACCTATGAGAACCAATTTCAGGACAGCCATAAAAGTATAGGCCCCTCACCTTCACCCCTTCTTCCTTACATTGGACCCTTGTCAAATTTAAATAGAACAGAGGGAAGGCTCATTTCCTAACCCACTTCCATGGTCAACACACCCTCTTCCATCAGTGGAGGAGGAAATGTATGAATAATCATTGTTGAATCTTTCACATCCTCATGTTTTTCACACTGAGTATGGCTCATATGGTTTTAGAGATACTTGATGATTACAACATATGCACAAACACTCAAACAAAATAATCAATGAGAACTCTTATTCATGTCTATAACAGGATACGTAGGAAGCCATTTTAGGGCCAGAGCTCACTAGATATCCTCCTCAGGAATCCATCCTTAATATAACTCCAATTTGGGAATACTCCTTATGAAATAAAGCCCCAAATTCAATCGTCAAATCATCAAGGTATCATTTTTTAGAAATTATGCCCAAACTCATCTCTCTCAGAGGAATATACTTTCTTTTGGGACACATTGAACTATATAGGCTTTGATTCCCATTCATGTGGGATATATAGGAAACCTCGTTGAGTTTCAAATCAAAATCATTAGTTCAACCCTGTTCTCTTTGTTCTATATTCCCAATAAGGTTTGATCCTATTTGGAAATACATATCCTTTCCATGTTCCTTGGCCTGCTTCAGCATAAGTCCCATAATAAGTTTCAACTAATAACCTTCTGCTTAGAGGTGCTTATCACATGACCTTAAATGGTATGATGTGTCCTTTTAAGAGGCACTGATCTATGAGGGTTCTAATTCATTTTACAGGATACGTAGTTTGCTCATCTTATGCATACGATCCCAAGATTAAAATGAACCTTCATCTCCCAAGATGACAATAAATTACAGAGTAACCGACTGAGCTGCTTAAAAACAAGTATCATCATAACGATGATTAAAAGAATCTCAAATCGGTATATTAGATGATAAAATTGATGGAAAACCTCGAATACATATAGATGTTTCCATTTATGAAGAACCATTAATGCATGCTGAAGATTTTAAACATTACACATGTTAAATAAGTGATTGTTAATTTCAAGGGCTACTTATGAGGTACTTGGTGAATTAATAAGGATTCATTAAAAAATATTTTAATTTTACCAAGAGAGTTCCGGAGTAAATAATAATTACCCCCAAAAGGGTGTGATGAGTTCGACCTCCCATCCTCTTGACTAATGCATGTTCTTAAGTATAGTAAAGTATAAAACATAACGAACTTATACCTTTGGGAAGAAGGTCCTCTTTGGATAAAGAACCGTTGGATGATTCTGGTTCCATGAACAAATCCAATGGAAATTGCCTGGAAACAGTGATTCTTTAATCTAGAACACACATTTCAAGGAATTATGAAACAGTATAATTTTCTAAAAGTAAAATTTTATTCATAACATTATTTCCTCCAACTTTATCTTCATGGTGAAAATAATATATTTTTATTAATATCCTGCAAATAAAACTACTCAACCATTATTGTAATGCATATCAGTGATAATATATTTTGATCAAAACATTAGAGGTATAACCACAAACCAACAACCATAAACAATACCTATAAATTTCCTTCAAATAAATATAATCATGATATTAATTTTGTTTAAAAATATTATTGATTTTAAACTATTGAGGTAGTTCAATTGAGATCTGATTTGGCTATTTTTCTATTGGGTATAAAATTTACACTTCCCCATTAAAATTTGAGAATACATTTTCTCTTTTCTATATGATAAAAAGATATCTCATCTTCTGATTTCCAATTTATGAGGTCTCATAAGGGACTCCTCTCCGAACCCATGATTTGAAAAAGGATTCCTTTCATATACATTCTTTACCATAAAAAGAAAAAATTAGTTAAAATAAAATGAAAACTATAAAAAAAATATTGGCCTATTATTTTTTTAATTTCATATTGAAAAAACATTTTCTAATAAAGAATACATTATAAATACATTCCAATATTTTATAGAAATTATATCTTTTATTTTATGTTAACATCACATTATTTTTCAATTGACTTGTAGTCTTTTGATAATTTTATAAATTCGTTTTTTTGTAGGGAGTTATTTCTTATTGCCTAGTTCCATCCATGGATAGAATATGATGAAAATCATCCTCCCTGAAAAGTTTTACTTTTTTTAGTTTTTATATTTGAAATGGGAATAAACTATTTAGTCTTCACTGCATGTACATCAATAGATTTAATAGGGAATATTTTCTAAAAGAAAACTAATACGATGTCGAGGGTTTGTAGGATTTCATGATCACTAAACTTTTTTGTCCATCCATAACATCTTCACCAAGTTCATTAATTAATCTATCCATTTAATTCATTATATTATTCAATAAATCCAAAATCAACTCTTATTATTCCACATTGAATATGATAAAAACAACTTATTCCTATATTATATAAGTTCTGAAATATAATTTTCCCGTCATGTCATTTAGTTCTAATTTTTTCACCTAGATATGATATTTATAGACTTTATAATAATGAAAAATTGCATTATCATATATCATTTCATCCCTAAATATCCTATTTTATTCAATTTATACCTCAAAATAAACCATAAATAAAACTATTCCAACAACGTCATTATATTAAACATCACTTCCATTTGTGTCTCTTCTAAAAATTAAATCCACCAAATCATCTGAACTGAAAAACATATAATCCTCAACTTCATCACCTTTTGACACATGAAAATTTACAAATTCATGAATTAATAGATTCTTCCTATTAATGAATTTATTATTTATATTATTCCTTATTTTATGACATTTAATGGTTTCATTATAGATTCATCATCAACACCATGGTAATTCATTTTTAAAAAAATTACAGTGAGATTTTCTAACCCTACCTAATCAAAATAAAGAAAGTAAAATATATAATTTTTTTTCAAAATATAATTTTATTATAATGAAATTAAATTATTTTGTCAAACTCTTGTTTCGTATGGATCAACCATAATATATTTTTTTCATAAATTTTAATGAAACCTCTTGTGATATCACGTTAATAACGAATACATTTTAATCATTTTACATTTCTTATGAAACTGTAATACAATGAAAACTATCAATAGAATTACCATTTTAATCCTTATATTCAACTAATTAAATGTTCAAATTGAGCCTTATAGTTATTAATTGGTTAAAATATCCTTAAAAATTCTATGATTTCTCAAAGACCTTTAATTTATTCTATAAGTGAATTTTGATAATTAAAGAATGAATATATATTTTTTACTGGTATCATCCAAAAATATACATATTTATTCCAAAAAAATTCCATATTTGCATCACGAACATTTACATCAATATTATAAATCATAAATATCTATTTTTACATTTCCCAAAATATTTTTTAAATGTTACCTTGGTAAGGATATAATTATTTAGACCTCCATATAATGAATTGAAATTAATTTCATCTGTATCCATATACTCATGGATTATTTTAAATAATTGTTTCGCACGGATTCCGTGGATGACCTCCTGGACTGGATATTCAAACGTTCCAATCGGTTTCTAACGGGTTTGTTCGTAGAACCGGAAACATCCAATGATTCCACATCTGTTTGGACCTACTTTCCAAAGGTAGGCGCTCATTAGCTTGTGGGCTAATGAGGCTTAGGAATTCGCATTGGTCGAGAGGATGGGAGGTCGGACTCATCACACCTTTTTTAGGGGAATTATTGTCTACTCCGGGACTCTCTTTATAGATTTAAGTTATGTTCGTGAATCCTTATTACATTACCAAGTATAAAATGAGCTTTCCTTTAGTTTTAACAACCAATGATTAAATATGCAAGAAATTTAGAGAATATTTTATATGTATTTGAGGTTCTTCATCAATAGAGAATCATCTATATCTGTTTAGAGATTCTTGGTCAATGGTATCCTTCAAAACATTTATATAAAAGTCTCTTGGTCATTATGATGACCAGGCTGGTTTTAAAGCCACTCAGTGGGGCACTTGAAGTTTATCGTCATTCAGAAGGACAGAGATTATTTCAAAGTTGGGATCGAACGCATAAATGGGCTACCTACGTATCCTTTGTTTTGGAAAAGGAATCAGAACCCACGTAGTTCGAGTTATGGAGTATGATGTTTATGATTGATGGCTCAAAGAAGAATGTCATAATTACTTTTACACTCTAAGCTCATGTGAGTCATGCTCGGTGTGAGAAACAAGAGGCATTGGTAAAATTTAGACAATTGTGCCATGAAAGATGAAATCATAAGAAATTGTTTGGGGCTTATGTATGTATGACTGCCCAAAATAGGTGAAGATTTAGGATTCACTTTTGGAGAGAAAATCCATGAATAGGGTCCATAAAGGTATATGTGCTTCATGGAGATTTGAATACTCTAATCTTGGGGGTTACTCCTAAGGAGGATGCCCAAGATAGGAGGAGACTTATGATTGGGTTTTACTCCTGAAAAGGAAACCCAAATCAAGGGTAATTTAGGACTGGTTAAAGAGAATTTTAAGGGGGGGCTTAAGGTTTACTCCTAAAAAGGAAACCCAAGATTATGACTGGGACTTACTCCTAAAAAAGGAGGCCCAGGTTATGACTGAGTCTTATTCCTAAAAAGGAGACCCAGGTTAGGGATTAAGGTTTGGGGCTTACTCCTGAAGAGGATGCCCAAGATTTATGACTGAGACTTATTCCTGATAAGGAAGCCCAGGTTATGACTGAGTCTTATTCCTAAAAAGGAGACCCAGGTTAGGGATTACGGTTTGGGGCTTACTCCTGAAGAGGATGCCCAAGATTTATGACTGAGACTTATTCCTGAGAAGGAAGCCCAGGTTAGGGGACTTGGTTTGGGGATTACTCCTGAAGAGGATGCCCATATTTAGGGATTTGGGGCTTATTCCTAAGGAGGATGCCCAAGTTAAGGATTTAAAGTTTGGGGCTTACTCCTGAGGAGGATGCCCATGTTTTGGAACTATAAGAATTTGGGGCTTACTCCTAAGGAGGATGCCCAGATTAAAGAACATATAACTGGGGATTATTCCTGAAAAGGAGACCCAGGTTAAGGATTCTCTCATCTTAAAGGATGAGGTTGAATTAATGAACTCTCAATCTTTGGTGACATAAAGATGTTTAAATCACTAGGTTTTGAGAGATATTTCACAGAATTCCTTTCAGACAAGGATGTCAAATCAAGAAATCATTCCATAAATGGCTTTGAAGAGTATCTTGAAGACTGAATCTTGAATAGGAAAGGTGAAATGGCTTAAGAGGGGTAAAATGGGTAAGATGGGCACCAAAAAGGTAGGGGCGTGCAAGTCTTGAAAGGCGCGCAAGTCCTGCGGCGGCGCGCAAGTATTGGGCGCGCAAGTATACTTGCGCGGCACATGGTGTACTTGCGCGATTTTCAACCAGTATTGAAATACTTGAGCGACTCTTTTTTAAACCCTTTAGAATTTTCTTGAGGTTCTTCCAGAAAAGGGAAGCGCAAGTTATATTGAAGGAAATAAGTCGGCGCGCAAGTGTTTGATAAGTTTCAACACTTAGGCCTTCCTTCTTCTCTTTAGATCTTCCATTCTAGGTATGAAATTACCTTAGAAGTGTTCTGGAAGCTTTGAGAAGAGACTTGGGCGTCGGGAGCTTCAATACGAGTTTCTGGAAAAAGATCCTCTCTAATGGGGGGCCCACAGGGTCTATTTATAGGCAAAAGGAGGCCCTGGGCGGTTACCGGGCGGTTATCACTTAGGTCGTGGAAGTCACTTGCACGACCATAAGGCTTCACGCAAGTAGACTTGCACGACCACTAGGCAGCGCGCAATTACTTGCACGACCACTAGGCGGCGCGCAAGTGTACTTGCGCGACCATGAGGGAACTTGCACGACCTATGGCAAATGTTCTCCTTGTTCACCCCTTTGTCGATTTTTGATGTTTCTTCAAAGGATGAATCACTTTGAGCTCAGATATTCCCCTTTTCCGATCATTGGATTCTGTGACGAAAGGAGAGTCAACAAAAGTCCCCCCTCAGAGTTGGATCCGGAGAGAAATAGAGGATTTGACTCTGAGGAAATCAAATACATCCAAAGGAGAAGGGGAATATTACCTAAATCATACAAAAAATTTATATTTAGTGAGCAGGAACTTGACTTTTATTCAGAGTTCCTTTGTCTTTTGTGGGCAGTTTAAAGTCATGCATGCTGGACATAAAGGGGCTAATGTTTAAGGTCGAAATAGTTTTGACCAAAATGGATTAAAATTGATTCAATTCATTGACAATTTATCTGAAAACATATTACCATACTCATGTATGAGAGAAAAAATGTAAACTATGGCTTAGGAATATTTTAATCTGAGGAATGATATGAAAAAGAGCTAAAAGGCATTAGAAGAAGTAGTTTCCAAGAATGAAGTTACTAATATTTAACAAAACCCGTTAGGGGGATGAAATATGCAGGGCCACCTAAGGGCATTGGCTGCATGGTTAAATAAATAGCATCTTTCGGCTGACAAGTCTGTTATGTGGACTGTTTATTCAAGGCCACCTATGGGCACGTGCTGCATAGTCAGGCAAAAGAACTCCCAGAAATTTACTTTCCTAGTGCTAAAAGCCAGTGAAAGTTTATGGAGATTCAAATTTTCTAAAGTAGAGAGTTTGTTTTATGGAAAGAGGTACTTGAATATGGAGAAGATATTTCCGAACAAGAATATCGAAGAACTGGATGAACATCACTCCTACGAAGGTCTGACCCAAACGTAGGGAAGAAGAATAAACCATAGACTTGAATACTTTCAGATCATGAAAAAGGATATGGGACAAATATGTTAAGGATGGATATTTTTTGCGGATCCCTACATACTGTCTTTTAAGAAAAATAAGGACAAAAGAGGAATTCTTCCCAAAAATGAAGTTACTATTATTTAACAAAACCCGTTAGGGGGTTGAAATATGCAGGGCCACCTAAGGGCATTGGCTGCATGGTCAAATAAATAGCATCTTTTGGCTGACAAGTCTGTTATGTGGACTGTTTATGCAAGGCCACCTATGGGCACGTGCTGCATAGTCAGGCAAAAGAATTCTCAGAAGATTGACATTTTTGTGATTAGAAGTCATGAAAAGGGTTATGAAGATCTGAAAATATTTAAGGTTAGGATTATAACACATAAAGATGGGTATTGTCCAATGTATATAGAGATACATAGGTCAATGATAACCATAATCATGTTGTGGCTGGGTCTTGAATTGAAACTTGGACTTCACTACGTATCTCATAAGAATGAGAATCAAGCCATACGTAGTTCTTGAAATGCAGTTTAACGTCGTGCAGGACGAAAGTATGAGTGATCTTAGTTTAGGGTCATAGAATTCGGACCATAATAATGAATACACAGTGTGTGTTTTCATGAGGACTTTTCAGACAAGGGACTGAAAGTGAAATTTGGGGTTAGTCCCAAAAGACTTGGGACTGGATTTGAGGGACACTCGAATGTTCCTACGTATCCCATAAGGATGGGAATCAAGTCCACGTAGTTCTAGAACTACCCTTTGTACAAATTTGGTTCGTACATGTGAAGGGTGAAAGGGGACTTTAGTGCAATGATGGTTTAACCTAAGATAAAAAAGATTAGGCATCACCATGTATGCATGTAGTCTTTTGAAAATGAAAACCATGATTGAAAAATCAATGTCAATAATAGTTCACTCTCAAATGAGGAAATCAAAGAATATTGTAGTTTATTGTCGTACCAGACAAAAGTGTTGCATAGTTTAACGTCATATAACAAGGACGAAAATGAATCAATGTAAAGATATTGATTCAAGGGGCGGTTTCATGAATCAACATCATATGAGATGGTGGTGAGCAGATGTGGATAGATTTTTTTTGGGCTTGAACCCTGAGAGGTTGCCTATATACCCAGCCTGGAGGGCAAGGATCAAAGTCCGTGTAGTTCAATTAAAGAATGAATTAATGATCAAGTTGTTCTTGGGGACAACGATCTAATTAAAATGTTGTTGGGACTTGCACATGGTTAGTGGCCCAAAGAGAGTGTTATGGTTGATGTTTACTCTAAGCTCACGTGAGTCATACTCGGTGTGAGAAACAAGAGGAAACAACATCCTTAACGGTGCACAGTTTAATGTCATATAGGACATAAAAAAAGGGACTATGTAGTTTAAAGTCTTGCAGTTAGGACTATTGGTGCTGCACAGTTTAGTGTCATGTAGCAGGGACAAAATAACAGTTTAATGTCATGTAGGACATATCAAGGATTTTCTGTATAGTTTAGCGTCATGTATTTAGGACGATGGGGACAATACAGTTTAACGTCATATTGGACGAAAGGGGGATTGTGCAGTTTATTGTCATGCTGTAAGGACAAAAGAGTATACCATTTTAACGTCATGTCAGACGAAAGTTCGAATAGTTTAAGGTCATATGCATGGACCGTGAATGGTGCAGTTTAATGTCATACTAGACCTTTGAGATTATATAGTCTAACGTCTTTCCGGATGTAAGGGACTTTTATACAGTTTAGCGTCATGTAGTTAGGACGTCACAGTTTAACGTCCTGCTGGACGTAAGGGATTTGCAAATAGTTTATGGTCATATACATGAACCAGGGATGATGCAGTTTAAGGTCATGTTGGACGGTTTAGGGAACTTTTTCACAGTTTAATGTCGTGTGGGACGAAGTTGCAGGTTAAAGTCATACTGGACCATGGCTATATAGTTTAACGTCATATAGCAAGGACGAACTGGTGCTGCACAGTTTAGTGTCATGTTATAGGGACATCTTCTTTTCTACAGTTTAATGTCATGTTGGATGAAAAAAATGGTCATACAGTTTATCGTCATGTTGGACAGTAGAACATTGTGTTACAGTTTAAAGTCATGTAGCTAGGACTAAGGTGAACCAATATGAGGATATCAGTTCTGGGGACTTTTTACAGTTTATCGTCATGCTGGACGATGAAAGTGCCACATAGTTTAATGTCATGTTGCTAGGACACAATATAGTTTAATGTCATCTCAGACAAAATATAGTTTAATGTCATCTCGGACAAAATATAGGAACTTCTGTACAGTTTAATTTCATGTAGATAGGACATAATACAGTTTATTGTCATGTAGGACAAAATATAGTTTAATGTCATCTCGGACATGATATAGTTTAATGTCATCTCGGACATATGGCTGTATAGTTTAACGTCATATAGCAAGGACGAACTGGTGCGGCAATGTTTTGGATCTGGGAACAATATTTTGTGTTTATACAAAATACTTCTTCAGAAATCTGGCATTAGTTGGAGTCGTGATGTGTTCTCCATCCATTGAGATGAGAGAATACGCTCCATTGGAGTAGACCTTATGTATTGAATAAGGTCCTTCCCATTTTGGTTCAAGCTTGGGAGGCTTCTTTCCTGGTATCATTGGTGTTCTGAGAACCAATACCAATTCTCCCTGAATGAATGAACGAAGACGAACTTTTTTGTTAAAAGCTCGTGCTATTCGATTATGATAGATTTCCAAGTGGTGCAAAGTGCACAATCTTTTCTCATCTAACTGTTCCAATTCATTCAACTGCTGTTGGGATTGCTCATCTGTAGATAACTGATCACAAATGGCTATTCTGAGTGAGGGTAATTGAACTTCAATTGGCAAGACTTCTTCTGTTCCATATACTAATGAATATGGAGTTGACCGCGTTGCATTGCGAGTGGTAGTCCGATAAGCCCATAAAGCATGAAAGAGTTTATCAGGACATGACCTCTTATCTTTATCCACCATCTTTTGCAGTATATTTGAAAGAGTCTTGTTGAAGGCCTCTATCTGGCCATTAGCCGCTGCATGATATCGAGATGAATGGTTGGACTTAATGTTGTATTCTTGATACAATTTCTTTACCTCAGAAGAACAGAAGTTGGTGCCGTTGTCCGTCAATATGGTATGAGGGACACCAAATCTAGTAATGATGTTAGACTTGATGAAGCTAACAATGCATTTAGAACTAACTTCTTTGAGAGGTACTGCCTCTGCCCATTTGGAAAAGAAATCAGTAGCAGTAAGAATGTACTTAAACTGCTTGGCCGTAGCTGAAGGGTAAGGTCCCACCAGATCCATTCCCCATGTGGAAAATGGCCATGAGTATTTAGCTGTATGATGCAACTCTAGAGGTTGATGAATGAAGTTGGCATATACTTTGCATGAATGAAACTTCTTTGTGAAATTAACACAATCTTGTATCATTGAAGGCCAAAAGTATCCAAGCCTTCGAATTTGATCAGACAGTCTATGTCCAGACTGGTGGGCACCACAGACTCCTGCATGCACTTCTTTTATGACATCCATTGTCTCTTCACCATCAATACATCTGAAGAGAACACCATCAAAACCACGTTTGTAGAGAATTTTCTCGAGGTGGTTTGGGCTATCATAAAGAGTAAAATTGACCACACGTCGCCGGAGTTGTTCTTTCTCGACTCTATCAGGTGGAAGTGTTCCATTTTGAAGGTATTACCCGATAGGTGACATCCATCCTGTAGCATGACAATACGGTTCAGGAATGGGACTAATTTCATTAATTTCCTCTGTTCTGACTTGAACATAAGGTGAAATTGCACGACGGTGGGCAATACAAATGGTTGTCTCGTCCCGATTTGGATCTGCTAAAGTTGTGGCTATATTAGCCAGTGCATCAGCATGAGCATTTTGTGATCTTGGGACATAAGAAAATGTCGGTTCTGAAGGAAATTACGACATTAACTCTCTGATGTAATCATACAAAGGGATTAATTCTTCTTTTCTGATGGCATAATCCCCATTGACTTGTTTGATTACTAGGTCTGAATCACCTTTCACCTTTAAGTGATTCACTGGTGCTTGAAGCGCTAATTCCAAGCCTGTAATGAGAGCTTGGTATTCAGCTTCATTATTGGTACCACCTTCCCACAACAAAAAGAAATAAGGTAACACTGCCTTATCTGGAGAAATGAGCACAATTCCTAAACCAACTTTGTTGAATTTAGGATTTTCCATTTTCTTCCCTGTTGGACTTCTAGAAGCACCATCAAAATACATTTCCCATGTTTGAGGACTCTCTTGAATAGAGAAACCTTCCTCATCAGGGAGTTCGATATCTGAATACGTGTCTTCCACTGAAGGATGTTCAGCCAGGAAATCAGCCAGAGCTTGGCCCTTAATTGCCTTTTGAGACACATACTGGATGTCGAACTGCTGTAGAATAACTGCCCACCTTGCCAGACGTCCTGTAAGCATTGGATGACTAAGGATGAATTTGAGCGGATTATTACGAGACACCAATTGGACCTCATGATGTTGTAAGTAGTGTCTCAGTTTCTGAACTGCAAAGATTAATGCTAGGCAGCTCTTTTCAATACTTGAATACCGGGTTTCTTCTTCAAGCATAGTTCTACTGAGATAGTAGAGACTATTTTCATTCCCAGCATCATTCTTTTGAGCGAGAAAGGCACCCAATGATCGCTCTAAAGCTGTCACATAGAGGATAAGAGGCCTACCCTCAACAGGTGGCATGAGTACTGGTGGACTCAAGAGGTATTTCTTGAGAACATCAAATGCTTCTTGACATTCTTCAGTCTACTGGTAAGTGACTCCTTTCTTAAATAATTTGTTAAAGGGTAAACTTTTGCCTGCCAAATTGGCGATGAAACGCCGAATATAGGCTAAGTGTCCTTGAAGTCCTCTTAATTCATTCAAATTCTTAGGAGGTGACATACCAAGGATTGATTTGGTCTTCTCAGGATCGACTTCAATACCACGATGGCGTACAACAAAGCCAAGGAATTTTCCTGAGGTTACCCCAAAAGCACATTTTAAGGGGTTCATCTTAAAATTATGTTGTCGAAGCTTGTGGAATATGACTTCCAAATCAGCCAAGTGATTAGAAAGTTGTTTGGATTTAACCACCAAATCATCTACATAGCATTCAACAAACTTCCCTAAAAGAGGTTTGAAGATACGATGCATGGCGCGTTGATGTGTTGCACCTGCATTCTTTAAACCAAAGGGCATCACCCGGTAACAAAACACACCTTGAGGAGATCTGAAGGCTGTATATTCCTCATCTTCTGGGGCCATTCGGATCTGATTATATCCAGAATATCCATCCATGAAAGAAAGTACTTCATAGCCAGCCGTCGCATCAATTAAGAGTTCTGTAATCGGAACTGGAAAATCATCTTTAGGACAATACCGATTAAGATCTCTGAAATCGATGCAAACCCTAATTTGTCCGTTCTTCTTCTTTACAGGGACAATATTAGCCAACCACTTGGGATATTTAACTTCTCTGACGAAGTTATCTTTGATAAGATTATCCACTTCAGCCTCAATTTTTGAAGCATAGGTTGGGTGTGTTCTTCTCGCGGCTTACTTGAATCGTCGATGTTCTTTTGGAAAACCCAAATGATGGGTGGAAACATCAGGATCAAGGCCAGGCATCTTTGTATAATTCCAAGCAAAAATATCTTTATTTTGCTTTAAAAAAGAAATATACATCTCTTGCTCTTCAAGGGTCATGACCGCACTAATTAAAGTGGGGCGTGGATCTCTCTCTGTACCCAGATTTACTTCTCTGAGTTCATCCACAGTAGTAGAGATACCCTCTTCAAATGCTGGAGGAGCATCTTTAAGATCTTCCTCTTCCTCTTCATCATGTGTTATTTCTTCCGTTTCTACTTGCAAAGTAGATGAAAAAACAAAATTCTCATGATCATAAGAGATGTCAAAATTTTCACATTTTGAAGAAGAAGCTTCCATTTCCGACCCTATTGATGATAAAGGGTCTTCTTTGGGAAATAAAGAGGAGATGATGGATTGAGAATCGACATCATTATTCACTTCTGGTGTTTCTATAACTTCTTCTCTCCTGATTAGCGAAGTATAGACTTGTTGGATTTCAGCAGACGAAATGAAAACGTCACCACTTATGCTTTCATCATTGCTTGGTAAGTTACCAATTTCTCCCATGTTGTCTGGCTCGATTGCCGTAATTGACATTATGGATCCTTCCATAAGAGTATTTTGATTTGGGCCTATTTTGTCAATTTAACTGATCGGTAACACGTAATCTGTACTCACATGTAAAAATGGATTTATTGGAATTTTCTCCAAACCATATGGAGCATTAACTTTGGTAATTTCCTTCATTATAGATTTTTCTCTTCCCTTCATGTGATAAAACTCCGCCTCAATGTATTGAGACTCACATGTCTTGAACGGGGCCTTATCACCATACAATGTTCCAACTTGACCATCGAAACAGTATTTGAGACATTGATGGTATGATGACGGAATAGATGCATGCTGATGTAGCCAGGGTCTTCCAAGCAAGATATTGAAAGCCGAGTCTTGATCAACAATCATGAAATCCAAATTGGAAACAAGATCTCCAAACTGAGTTCTGAGTGTAACATCTCCCAGTGGTTCTTGTTCATTTTTATCATATCCTTGCAACATCATGGTAGAAGGAGATAAATCAGATTCTGTGAGGCCCAATCGACGAAGTGTACGAATGGGCATGAGGTTGACTCCTGAACCATTGTCAATGAAAGCTCTTCGAACATCTATACCATTGACTTTTCCAGATAAGTACAACGGTTTTATGTGCCCATGCACAAAATCATCTTCATCTTTATCAGTAAAAGATATCACTGCATGGCATTCTGCAGGATTATTCTCTATGTGATAGATTTCAGCTGCAGCAATTTCAGCTTCAAACTCCTGAGGACTTGACAAAGCTTCGATAAGTGCTTCCCGAAGATCTTTGGACAGATTCAAAGCATCCAAAATTGATAACATGGATGGTACTTGGGCCAAGTGTTTCAATATATCATACTTTTGATCTAGAGGTCTGCATTTCCCAATAAAAATATGTGTTTTAGCAGGTACCTTGGAAGAAGATGCTTTGGAAGCTGATGCATCTTGTATTGAAGTTGGCAACATCCTTGGTTTTGGATGATTAGACTGATTAGATCCATTTACTTGCTGAGATAAAAAAGATGGAACCTTTAATCGGTCTTCCAAAATAACTGTGCCAAAACTGAGTTGGCCATTGGCAGAAGAACTTGCTTGTTCTTTTTGAGCTCGCTGAAGGGCTCTACCATGAGTTTCTGCTGCATATACAGTGCTAGCAGGGGTAGAATTAGAGTAGTGGCTTCGGAATGATCCACGTCTTCCCCTATATCCTGAACCTCTAGAACTTCCTCGGGTTCCCTTATTTGATACAGGGAATTCAGGCTCATCAAGACTGGAATATGGATCTGTTAATTGAATCATATTAACAGAACCAAAGATTAACTCTTCGTCTGATAAAGACTCTGCCTGGTTAGCCTGTTTAGGCTGTGCCGTTTGGTGGGGCGGTGCCCGTTGCTTTGAAGTAGATGGCATGAAATATTCCAGAGTCAAAGACAATTTAGGATTTGATACATACTCATCTTCTTCTGATTCCCCTTTCTTCTTTGAATTTCGCTGCCCTTTTGAGGATTTGTCTTTCGATGGAGGCTTTACTGCAGCTTTTGTAGGAGACACAATTGGCTTCTTCAATTGTGTTCGCAAAATGGAATGGGTCCGATTCATTGTCTTTCTGACCATCCAATCATCATATTTTTTCGCAGTTTTGCTTTTGACTTCCTGCCACTCGCCTCCTTCCTCTGGATCTGTAGCGATAATACACGCTACATGAGCAGAAGAACCCTTCAATTTGACTTGTCCCAAGTCGACCATCTTTTGCAGGAGGTCTTTAAAGACAAAACACTCCTGGATGGGATGCCCCAACATTTGATGAAAGGGACAATAATTGGGATGGTCTTCATCTCCTTCCTTGTTTGGCCTCTTGGGCACTGGTAATTGAACCAAATTATTTTCCAGAGCTGAAATGAAGTAACCAGGAACTTGCTCATTTCGGAAAGAGTATGTTTTACTATTTATATCCTCAAATTGTTTTCGTCGTTGATCTCTTTGATCATTTGGACAAAACGGCCTTTGTTGTTGGCGTTCAGGAGGTGGAGTCCTTCGAGAAGATGAAAGTTTTGAAGTAGATATAGGTACAGGTGCTTGTTTAAGCATAAATTTAGCAGTTTCTGCTTTACCCATTTTTCTTCCTGGAGCTGATGGAATTACACGAGATTTAACCTTAGCCTGTATAAGGGAATCTTCAATCTGCTGAGCGATTGAAGTAAGGTCTCGAAACCCTCCTGTGTATTTCACAGGGATCAATGGCGTGCGTAATCCGTCACGCAAATTTGCCACACAGATTGGCAACAATTCCTCTTGAGGGAGTGCTAAACTCAGGGAATACATTAATCCCTTCCAACGAGCAATGAAATTAGAGACTCTTTCATTTTCCATTTGCTTGCAGTTTGTATGATCAAAAACTGTCATTTTTGGAAAAGTTGAGCTAAACTGAAGAAGGAATTTTTGACGAAGATCCTCCCATCCGATGACTGACCGGGATTGCAAGCTTGTATACCAGACAAAAGCTGGTCCTTGCAAGGTTCGCACAAAGCATCTGAATTTCACTGCTTCTTGCTGCTCTGGAGTTCCCATCATAGGATCACAACAAGACACGTAATGCGTCAAATGTTGTTCAGGGTCGCCTGATCCATTGAATGTAGGGAAAATAGGGTTTCCAAAACTGGATGGATGAGAAAATGAATCTACCCATTCAGGGTAAACTTTCTTTTCAGGTTGAACTTGCGCCCGTTTCCCTTCCATAGTTTCTAACCGAGCTGTTAATGACTCAATAGTAGTTAATAACTTTTGAGAAAATCAGGTTGAACTTGGTTTTGGGTAGGTGCAATGAATGGAGCTTGGACAGACGTGGTGGTTGGTGCTGCAACTGATGGTAGTGCTGCCAACCGTTGTTGCGTTTGACCCGTAGGATTAGACCTCTGATGGTGTACTGATAAAGGAGGATATTCCTGATCCATCTCAGTAGTTACAACAAATTCCTTCGGCTGTCGGACTTCAGCATTCTTAAGAAGAAGACTACTCTGAAGTAGTTCTGCATTCAACCTTCTTAATTCTTTCGTTTCTTCCTCATATTGTGCAAACCTTTGCTCTAATGAGAGCGATTGACCTCCTTCAGAGGAAGGGTGAGAAGTAACCTGATTCTTTCATTTCCCCTTATTGGATCCTTTTCGGAGAGGGTGAAGTGGGTTACTTGAAGGAATACCCAGATTTTGGGTAAGCCTTTGATTACGTGTGCGCACACCTTCTTCATTTAGGTTTGTGTGCGTAACTTCTTGAGCAGGATCCTCTTCGTCTGATCCCTCTGATTGAGCCTCATCTGGTGAATCAGCAGCAACGGAATTGATGACATTAATGGATGCATATTGCATGGAATCCTTTCTATCAGCATTTCTGTGATATTGTCTTCTTCCATGTCCATGATGAGACATGGCATTCCGTTGACATGATCCCTCAGGAACTTCTTGGAGAACCGTCACTTGGAGAGAATCTCCTGATAGCTTGGCTCTTCGTTCCTCTTGAGGCTTATTCCCTAATCGAGAGAATACTGACTGTCTCTGAGGGAGGGATTGAGGATTTGAAAAAGTCCCCAGTCCGGTGGACTGGGGATGTTCCTGCTGTTTCCGCCCAACTCCTCGAATCTCATTTGTTGACTCTGAGGGTTGGGTTAGAGAAGTCCCCAGTCTGACAAGCTGGGGTGTCTCTTGACATGCTATGTCTGAGATCTTCTTAAAATCCCTCCTGATCTTGCGAATCTTAGTTCGGATATTAGCTGGATGCATTAACCTGTATCCACTTTTATCACCTGGTTCAACAGACCGTTGGATGATTTCCGAAACTTCTGTCATATGATGACGTGTTTTCTCCAGACGAGAGGCTTGTGCAATATTCTCGCCTGCTTGATGTAAGAGCAATTCAACAACTTGTTCTCTATATACTTGATTTTGAGAGGAACTAGTTGAAGCATGTTCTTGAGCAAGCTTTGGATTATGAACAAAGCCCATCGACTGTGGCCGACCATGGGCAATAACATTGCATGAGACCATTTTCGGCGGGCTTTGCTGAACAGAAAGCACTGTGAAATGTAGTGCTCCGTGAACACCCCATCCTCTGATATGAACGTCAGATGGAGCATTGGCAATTAACTGACGCAATTTTCTTAGTGCGCCAAGGCATGAACGTTGAAGGGTTCTCTGTTGCTTTTCAGCCTTCGGATACCGAGAGACTGATAGAGATGCCAAATCAATCTGGCATTGTAACCCTTCTATTATCTTGTTATGATTTTCATAATCACCGTAAGATAATACTTTCTTCTTCAATTGAAAAACAGTCTTCCATATGTTAAGACAAATATCATGGATTCCATCATCCGTCAACATCTTTGGAATGTCGTACTGGGATTCAGCCAAAGGCCAAAACATGACTGGTACTTCACCTTTTGCCAGTTTTTTTCTCATGTTTAGAATTTCCTCTTTATCATTAAATAAAGATTCTTCTACCTGTTTGGACCAGAGTTGGTGTTTCCTTGTTGCTTCATCGGATTCAACAAGATTGGTAGAGAAATCACTATTCATGCTGGAAGATGAATGACCCAGGGATGGTTCGGAGAATAACCTGAACCCCAGGCTATCTTCTGATGGAGAAAGAGTTTCACCTGCTGATAGTAAAGCATCAGACATGACTGGTTTTACGTTTGCAAGTGCCTCAAGATAAGAGGGCTTTCTCGGTACTACATTCTCTACTGGAGTATTTTCCAGGCAATGTGAATCACTACTGCGGAGAGGACTTTCACAGCGAAATTCATCATCATGGGGAGGACCACCGTAATGGGTTACAGAAAAAGATGAGATCTCTTGCTCCTTGGTCTTCTGACCACACAGAGGGTTCCTGTGGCTCTCATCTGAAGAAGAAACTTCAAGATTGACCGAATTTTCATGAAGCATGTTTTCATGAGGAAGTGTCTGTTGAAGACCTTCAGAATTAATGTTCCCGTTATTGGGAACTGATGGAGTAGAATCTTGAATTCCGACAGATAAATGTTTGAGGGCTTCAAAAACTCCAGCATCGAGCAAGGATTGGTTACAGATTGGCCTTTGATCTCCTGACTGTGCTGGGCGACACTTTTTCTTATATGCCTTCTTACTCGCTTTAGAAACCACTTGATGACGAAAGTGATTGCTCTGAGTAGGTGTATGTGCCTGATCAGGAAAGATGGTCAGGTTAGGCTGACGATCTCCACTCAAATCAGGTGTATGTGCCTGACTTGGTTGTCCGTATGATATGGGGGAGTATGCCCCATAACCCTCTTGGACTGGAACAGATGTGTGTGTCTGTTCCGGAGTGAATTGTTGACGTGTCACTCCACTGCTAGGGATAGATTTATGTGTCTGTCCCTGAGATGATGCTGAAGTTGTTATGATATCCTGGCAAGCATCCAGAATATGAACATGAATTTTCTTCTTCTTTTTCACCATTGAAAAAATATGTTTGGTGACTTCAGCCGCCGGAACGGGGATATACGTCCATTCCGGGCTTGGAGTAGGTGTATGTGCCTGCTCCTGTCCTCCTTTTCCTGCCAGTGAATCCTGAAAGTACTCTAGTGTGGAGGCAGAGAGTTGAGTCTGCCTCCTGTTTGTCGTCGGGGCCTTCCGACTGACTTCTCCGTGCGCTACCAAGCGAGACTGTTGGTAGGATTGATTAGTATTAGCAGGTGTATGTGCCTGCTGATTACACTTCGCCAAACGCGGTTGACGAGATCCATCATATGTAGTCAGACGAGCCTGCTGACTAACTGGTGATGTATAAGCAGGTGCATGTTCCTGCCTAAAGTACTCCGCCGGAATTGCCTGGCGGGATCGGCTTGATGCTGCCAGATGAGTCTGCTGGACAGCGGAATTAAAACGGGCAGGAGATTGTGCCTGCTCGTTATTTGACACCAAGATAGGTTGGTGGACTTCTCCGGAGATGGCAGGGATGACAACCTGCCTATTGTTAACCGGATTCCATCTCTGGCGGTTCATCTTGCCTGCTCGGGTTCGAGGAACCTGAGCTGAATTCCTGGAGTCGGTACCCTCATCATGTTGAGGGAACACTACCGCATGAGTCTGGCGGCGATTGTTGATGGGAGCCCTCGGGAAGGACTCCTGTCTTTTTGAATTAAGGCCCTGAGGGACCTGCTCATTCACTTCCTCAGAGTAAAGGAGTGAATGGAAATTGTGTTCCGGGGATAACGACCTAAAACGGTTGGAGACGGTAGTCAGCACCGCCTGCTTCTTGATTGTTGGCCGCCGTTGTTCGGACGACCAGGTAGAGTTGTTAACTTGGAGGGCTTGACGAGCGGCCTCTAGAGTTGGGATAGTACCGTTGCGAGGGTACTCCTTAACCAGTGCATTAGAAACCCAGCATTGAAGATGCTGAGTTGGTGATGTCATCCTTAGAGCGGACGACGTTCCAGCAGGAGTAGCAGCATTGGTTTTCACAGCAGCAGACCTCATAGTAGAGGTGTTCACAGCAGCAGTATTCACAGGGGTGAATTTAGGGAAAGCCATTTTGCAGAAGATCTTGAGAAAAGAGTGCCTGTTTCATATAACAGACATAATCAAGATGAATCCGACCACTGCATATTTTGGATGAGCACATGTCAATGATTGATTTGTTGGCCCAAGGGGCCTAACAAATAATAAAAACATCACTTTAACTTGGTTAAGGATTCACGTCGGGTTCACCATTTTTGTTTCGCACGGATTCCGTGGATTACCTCCTGGACGGGAGATTCAAACGTTCCGATCGGTTTCTAACGGGTTTGTTCGTAGAACCGGAAACATCCAATGACTCCACATCCGTTTGGACCTACTTTCCAAAGGTAGGCGCTCATTAGCTTGTGGACTAATGAGGCTTAGGAATTTGCATTGGTCTAGAGGATGGGAGGTCGGACTCATCACACCTTTTTGAGGGGAATTATTGTCTACTCCGGGACTCTCTTTATAGATTTAAGTTATGTTCGTGAATCCTTATTACATTACCAAGTATAAAATGAGCTTTCCTTTAGTTTTAACAATCAATGATTAAATATGCAAGAAATTTAGAGAATCTTTTATATGTATTCGAGGTTCTTCATCAATAGAGAATCATCTATATCTGTTTAGAGATTCTTGGTCAATGGTATCCTTCAAAACATTTATATAAAAGTCTCTTGGTCATTATGATGACCAGGCTGGTATTAAAGCCACTCAGTGGGGCACTTGAAGTTTATTGTCATTCAGAAGGACAGAGATTATTTCAAAGTTGGGATCGAACCCATAAATGGGCTACCTACGTATCCTTTGTTTTGGAAAAGGAATCAGAACCCACGTAGTTCGAGTGATGGAGTATGATGTTTATGATTGATGGCTCAAAGAAGAATGTCATAATTACTTTTACACTGTAAGCTCACGTGAGTCATGCTCGGTGTGAGAAACAAGAGGCATTGGTAAAATTTAGACAATTGTGCCATGAAAGATGCAATCATAAGAAATTGTTTGGGGCTTATGTATATATGACTGCCCAAAATAGGTGAAGATTTAGGATTCACTTTTGGAGAGAAAATCCATGAACATGGTCCATAAAGGTATATGTGCTTCATGGAGATTTGAATACTCTAATCTTGGGGCTTACTCCTAAGGAGGATGCCCAAGTTAGGAGGAGACTTATGATTGGGTTTTACTCCTGAAAAGGAAACCCAAATCAAGGGTAATTTAGGACTGGTTAAAGAGAATTTTAAGGGGGGGCTTAAGGTTTACTCCTAAAAAGGAAACCCAAGATTATGACTGGGACTTACTCCTAAAAAAGGAGGCCCAGGTTATGACTGAGTCTTATTCCTAAAAAGGAGACCCGGGTTAGGGATTAAGGTTTGGGGCTTACTCTTGAAGAGGATGCCCAAGATTTATGACTGAGACTTATTCCTGAGAAGGTAGCCCAGGTTATGACTGAGTCTTATTCCTAAAAAGTAGACCCAGGTTAGGGATTATGGTTTGGGGCTTACTCCTGAAGAGGATGCCCAAGATTTATGACTGAGACTTATTCCTGAGAAGGAAGCCCAGGTTAGGGGACTTGGTTTGGGGCTTACTCCTGAAGAGGATGCCCATATTTAGGGATTCAGGGGTTATTCCTAAGGAGGATGCCCAAGTTAAGGATTTAAAGTTTGGGGCTTACTCTTGAGGAGGATGCCCATGTTTGGGAACTTTAAGCATTTGGGGCTTACTCCTAAGGAGGATGCCCAGATTAAAGAACTTATAACTGGGGATTATTCCTGAAAAGGAGACCCAGGTTAAGGATTCTCTCATCTTAAAGTATGAGGTTGAATGAATGAACTCTCAATCTTTGGTGACATAATGATGTTTAAATCACTAGGTTTTGAGAGATATTTCACAGAATTCCTTTCAGACAAGGATGTAAAATCAAGAAATCATGCCATAAATGGCTTTGAATAGTATCTTGAAGACTGAATCTTGAATAGGAAAGGTGAAATGGCTTAAGAGGGGTAAAATGGGAAAGATGGGCACCCAAAAAGGTAGGGGCGCGCAAGTCTTGAAAGGCGCGCAAGTCCTGCGGCGGCGCACAAGTATTGGTCGCGCAAGTATACTTGCGCGGCACATGGTGTACTTGCGCGATTTTCAACCAGTATTGAAATACTTGAGCGACTTTTTTTAAACCCTTTAGAATTTTCTTGAGGTTCTTCCAGAAAAGGGACGTGCAAGTTATATTGAAGGAAATAAGTCGGCGCGCAAGTGTTTGATAAGTTTCAACACTTAGGCCTTCCTTCTTCTCTTTAGATCTTCCATTCTAGGTATGAAATTACCTTATAAGTGTTCCGGAAGGTTTGAGAAGAGACTTGGGCATCGGGAGCTTAAATCCGAGTTTCTGGAAAAAGATCCTCTCGAATGGGGGGCCCACAGGTTCTATTTATAGGCAAAAGAAGGCCCTGGGCAGTTACCGAGCGGTTATCACTTAGGTCGTGCAAGTCACTTGCACGACCATAAGGCGTCGCGCAAGTAGACTTGCACGACCACTAGGCAGCGTGCAAGTACTTGCACGACCACTAGGCGGCGCGCAAGTGTACTTGCGCGACCATGAGGGAACTTGCGCGACCTCTGGGAAATGTTCTCCTTGTTCATCCCTTTGTCGATTTTTGATGTTTCTTCAAAGGATGAATCACTTTGAGCTCAGATATTCCCCTTTTCTGATCTTTGGATTCTGTGATGAAAGGAGCGTCAACAATAATATCACCAAATTAAATTTTCATTTTAATTATATCAATAATAAATTTTCTATTTTCTATCCACAATTACTCGATGTATAGATACATAATGTTTTCATTAATTTTGAATTTTTTTCCTCTGAGAAATAAAATTCATTTTTGTCAAAACTAATAGAAATATCTTAATTCTAAGATACATAATGTCCCTAATAGAACCTATACTAATGATATCATTTTTGGTCTATTTTTATTGAGGTTATCCTCGGTGGGGTGGTGAATAATGGTAATGTAGATTTTTAAAATTATAAAACAATCATTATTTTTTTATCCCACTATGAGTAAAGCTCCTTTCACTCACTTAATTTATATATTTGATTACTGAAAGGAATAATTATCATAGATGATTTTTTATAGTTCACCCTATTTGAGGTCTTGTAATGGGAATGAAATAGATATGATTGATTTATCAAAAAAAATACAACACATTACCCATTTTTGTTTATATATTTGAGTTGTCATATTATCCCTCAAAGCTCACTATTCAGATAATGATAAAACTCACAAAATCTTATCATAATTATGAAATCACTACCCATTTCCAAACTTCATTGATGTTATTCAAGAGATATTATCTGTAATGTAAATCGAAAATTGTGTGCCTCCTCTAAATATAATGAATATAATCTAGTAAGATAAAGTCTCTGGATTTTCCTCCCCCTTCATCACTTTTTAGATTTTCATCATCTTGGGAAATTAAATTTGTCTCTTTCCTCAAATATAATTTTTATCATTCATGTAAAAAACAAAAAAAATATTTTCCACTTTGTAAAACATAAATGAATATACAAAAATTATAATTTTCTATTCCACAAAATATGATATCTTATGAACAAACTGTAACTTACCCATGATTTCAATGACAATAACAACATTATATACCACAATACATGTCATTTATATATCATGGATTTAATCTCTTTTATTCCATTATTTGAATCATCTAGAAATATTTTTCATTTCGAATAAAATCAAGGATTAACAATATGACACGTGATATGTGATTCAATAATGAACCGTTCATGCATGTGGTAAGTAAAAATCCTCTAATTTAGAATATCTTCTCAAAAATTTCCCAAATATTATCCACCATAGACTTGATAATCCTATACAACTTTTTAGCTTTAGCCATATATAATATGATATAATATTCTATTTGAGGATTTTGAGAATAGTGAAAAAATTATTCGATTAAAATTTAAAACTTGTTAGTTTTCCTTAAAATCATATTAGAAATATTTATCTTCCAAAACTAAATCCCCAAAATTTGACCACTTGGTTATAAGGATATATAGTTTTTAAAATTAATTCATCAATATCTCTACATTTGTTCTTAAATACCCGAAATATTCTAAATCAATAGACATTAATACACAATTCCACAATTAGCTATTTTTATATATGTCTCGATTCGTACACATGTATAAAAGTATGATTCCATACCTATATTCCTAATATAATTTCATATTTATCTCTATGAATGATTGAAATACATAACAAATTACATTCTAGAATTTTTAATCTAGCCAAATTACATCATTTCACTTATTTACTTATAAAAAATCCTTAGAATTCTCATAATAATGATAATTAATGTAACTGAATAACATTATATAGTTAAATTACATCATGTAATGTATTCTAATACATTGGTATCTTTCGGGTTTTAGTGAAAATATAATGAACAAGTCATTTTTCTATTTTCTTTTATAATTCTTATATATCTCTTCCAGTAAATTACATATAGACTTAAATAACAGAGACAAAGAGAGGGTGAGAGGGAAACTTCATGTAATATTACATTCACACCACTATAAAAAAATAAACCAAAAACAAAAAAAAAGGTATTTATAAAAACATATAAATGTAATGAGAAAAAACATTAATAGTTATATGGAAATTTTCCTTGAAATATGAACATTAAGAAATAGTATATGGTCTTATAACTACATTGGTTCATTTTAATGAATTAACATGGGAAAATTAAAAAAAATGTGGGCCTAAATTATTAGTGAAACTAAAATGGGAAAAATTCGATATAAATATTCCCCAAAAAAATGATTATTCAATAATTACCTTTAACTACATTTTTTATCAATGTTATGTGAATATTTAAATCTTGGTGATGATAGTGTTCATAAATGGTAATTTTAGGTGAAGGAAATGTAATTTCCTTATAAATGGATAAAACATGGGTTTATCATCTCATTTTTACAATTAACATAATTGAGGTAATTAAGAATGTATTTATATATATATTTTCTTATTTCAAAATAAAAAAATAAAAAAATATTCTTCAATTTAGGTTAAGTATTTCACTATTTAATAAATGTGAATCCTGGTTTTCTATAGTTCAAATATTTTCATGGATTACAAATTGAGTTTATTTAGTGGATTACATGTTGTTCATTTATAATATGGTAAATAATAAACCTTGGGGAATATTAATATGATGAATCAAAATTTGGAAAAATAGTGAATAACAATGGTTCAGGATTAAACTCACACATTGATTAAAAATAAGAAGAAAGTGAGTGTGTTTTTTTAACTAATGAACCTACACTATGATGGTGTGTTCATATCATTTTTTCCATTATGAATTTATTTCTTTGGTGATATTAGTGATTACATAATATATTAATTTTCTATATGTGGTATGATTATGGGTCCTTGATAATTATTTAACATGATGATAAATGTTATTATATAAGAACTATAGATGGAGTGGTGATATTTCTAACAACTTATAGGTGGCCCACATTAAATAAACTGGTTTGAATTATAGGATAATATGTGATTTTTTTTATTTTTTAATTTTTTCATATATACAAATATTATATGTAAAAAGTATTTTGTATGTCCAAAAAAAATTCAATATCTAAATATAACTAAAAAGTAGTTGGAAAAGGTCTCATACCAACTATTTGTTCATCCAATTTCCTAGCTGATACCATATCACCTCTAATAAAATAATTAAATTATCAATGGATCCATTATAACCATATATATATATATCACCAATATTAGTGGAATATTTACTAATAAATGAAAAGTAGATGTAAAGGGTCTTACTGTCACTCTTAGGTCATCATAGTTTACAAAATATAGATTCATACATCTAGTAGCATCAATAAATCATAAATGGATAAATAATCACAATAATAATATGGTATATTTAACCAATATTATATGATATTCCAATAATTCTATAGATTTTAGATTATATATTTTTTTTTCATATTGGGAAAAAATTATTAGACCTTAAAAATGTATTCTCAAGATTCATTTTCATAAAAAAACAAAATAAATTTAAAAGGTTTTTAATATAAATATTTTGTGATAATTGAGATAATGAATGGACAGACAATTGGAGATAATAGATCATGGATATTTTATCATAAATCTAAGATTGAACTATCTAATCTATAATATAATAGCATAATTTGATAGTGATATCCATTCAACATGAACTTCAATAGATTTTATAGTATGAAAAATACATTTTAGGGTGTTTAGTAAGGTTTTATAAATGAAATAATGGATTAAATCATGAATCCTTATATCATTTTAGAGATATTATGATTTTGTATTAAATTATTTATATTAACAATGAATTACCTAAAATAATTTTTGCAATTCATTCACATTTTACCATTCAGGGTTTATTAAAATTTCGTTAGCTACAAATAAATAATTGGTTACGAAATTATATATAGAAACATGTTATCTTCCTCAATATATAGTTTGTGGAATCATATAATGGTAACCTTAGTATATCAATTATGTGATATTTATAATGTTAAATATTATAAATTTATTGACATAATTCATTCTTTCCATCTATGTTCATTATTTTGACTATTTTCTTAATTTAATTTCCTTAAAACACTCCTGATAGATCTTTTTATGGAATTATAATCCATTAAAGTATGTTTATAAAAATATCATTCAATTTATAATGATAATATATTATTCAAATATTTAATTTTTTGGATAAAAATAAATAATACTCTATTAAAAATATTTCTATAATTATTTTTTAATACATGGAGTCTGATTTTCCCAAAGGATAGAAGAGATTATAATGTTTTTCATTCTTAATAAACCCCTTAAAATATGATTTTTATGTATATTACTCATTCATAGATTCATCATTTATTATATATTTAATAGTAATATTTTTCCATCCCTGGTATCTTTTTATCTTTTACTATCATTGATAACATTTCATTACAAACAATTCTAGGTGGTGAATTTATCTTTTAATAAAACATAATGTATTTCCAATATCAATTTATTATTCCCATATTTATAATATATAAATATTTAAATTTGGGAGCATTATTCGTCTCCTAATCAGAAAATTTATACATGATATATATGATTGTATTTCATATGTGAATATGTATTTTACATTGAACTATATTGAATAAATATATATAAACATCCTTTTGTGGGAAAGTTTGAAGAAAATATTTTTTCAAAACTAATAATATTATAGATATTTGTTTCACCCATCACCTATTATGTATTTCCTTCACAAACATGTTATGTTCCAATTTGTCTGAAGTGAAAATGAAAAAATGTCTACAAATTATATGAAAAATGTCTAAAAAATGATATAGATAATAAATTCTTTGAACATCTTGACCTATAATAAGAATCTACCACTAATCATGTATAAAATGTATTTTAAAAAATAAATTTTACCCATCATCTATTGTTAGAAAAGTTACACATATTTTTTAAATAAATGATACTCCATTAATAATTAATATTAAATAATATATTTAGTTTATTTTTATAGGGGTGCACAATAAATATAAGAATGAAAATATTGATTCAATTTATTTCTAAATGGAATATATATTAATATATTTACCTATTGAACATGGGAATGAAAAAAATTTAATTTGGAGGTTTCTCTTACTAAAAGAGACCATACTTATATTGAATAAGAGGTAATCCCATGTAATAAAAACATATCAAAAGTAGTTCTTTATATATGTAGATATTCAATGTATAAATAATTTGAAAATATTAATAATTATTATGTGGATTTCCCTTAAACAAGAGTATTAAAATAAGATATATTTTCTTAATATAATTGTAGATTCTAGAAAAACGTAATTTTATATATCTAATTGTTTAATATTCCACTAGAATCATAAATCACTATAGAGAGATTAAATAATTAAAATCATAAAATGAGTCCATAAAATGATAAACCATATGTATTTATTTCAATGGACTCGAAAAGTAATTTAACAGTTTTAGAAATTAAAATGGTATCAAGGGTATTATTTCAAGATTTTAACTTAAATATTTTATCCCATATGAAATTATTCAAATTTTATTTATTTATAAAATACAATGACATAATATCTTCATTGTAACATTTTCAATATCACTATAATTTACTACATTATTCCTAGTAAATACTAAACATTATGTATATGAAGAAGATATATTACTATTCTATTAATAAAAGAATCTAATCCAAATAGTGAAGTTGAATAAGAAAATAAAGAGGGTATTTTTGTTATATTGAATTGAATGAATTTTGAAAATGGTGTTAAATATAACTCAGAATTTTTAATAATAAATTATAATAACTTTATAAATATGTTTCATCTAAATAATCCTATGTAATATAAATTTTCAATTTATTATATCATGAAATAATGGTAATTTATGATACCATTACTTTTGGACATATATATAAAGAAATATTTTTTTATTATTAGATCTCCATGTAATAACTATTATGAAACAAATATATAAAATAAATGTATCAATGCCCTTTGAAAAATACGAGGTTTCCTATAATAAAAAGTTATTCTAAGAGAGATAATCAGTGGAGGTACAGTCAGTACATATCTTAGTTATAATAGAATGATTATTGATGGTGTATAGATAATTTTTATTATATTTTACCCAATCATTCATTTTTATAATAATTTGGATATTGGAATATTTTCTAATATGAAATATTGATTTAAAAATTAAATAAAATAAGAGTTATATGAGGAAGAAATTCACACATGATTCAATACATTATGTGTTAATATAAATAATTTAGTGGTAAGAAAAAATAATGTGTATATTGGAAATATTATTCATTTTATCAAGGAATAAATTGTTCCAATGCTGAACATTTTGATGAATTCTCTACTTTGAGTGGGGGAATAATAATATATAAGATGAAAATTTTACATACACCTAAGAAATTAAAATTTGATATATTTTCAATATACCCAAGGGGATCCAACAATTTGTAAACAATACTTTTTTAGTTTAAACCACATAAAATATATATTAACCAAATTCTCCTTTATTTTCATTATTTATCAAATTTTAAAATAATATAATGATTCCTGGTATGGTTTACTCTTTATTCATTAGAAAAAACATTTGATACTTAATAATGAAAATAACTATAACTATTATTTTTAAAAAATTAATATTTATAAAATTCATGTCTAATGTATTGTAGTTCACCTAAGACATAATAATCAAAAAGAAACTAAAATGGGGATGAAAAAAAAAATTAAATAATATAAATATAAATGTAATAATACATCATGTTTTTGAAAGAATATATATATAAGACAAGTTTTTATATTCCTACTTATTATAGATATTTTCTTGAATTTATAATTTATAATAATACATATATTTGATAATGACATAATTTGTACATCTCATCTGTTCTATTTTTTAAATTTACTTCATGAATATAAAAATGTAATGTTGCATGTTCACTATTTTCCCACTATTAATATTCATTTTTTTTTATTTTTTTTATATTATCACTTCATACCTATTTATATATGATATAGTTTAATATAATAAAAAAAATATATTTTAATTTTTAAAAAATTTATCTTTTCCTTCAAACATAATAAAAAAATATTTTCTATATATATTATGAAATAAATATTTTATTCAAATTTCTTATTCCCTCTTGAAATTTCTTATTTATGTTACCAATGGAGAAAGATGAATGCGATGAAATAATAATAATCAATTAAAAACCATTAATTTGGTGATAATAATGATATATATATATATATATAATATTTCTAAATATTTATAAGCATCAAAATATATTTTAAAGGGGAGAAGAATAGTGTATTTTTAAATTATTTTTAATTTAATGAACATACATTTAATTGAATAAGTGAGGTATCATAATCATCATCGTATTGTATAACACCGTATATCTATTAATATTTCATAATGTCTAAATTCATATTATTTTCAGATAATTTTTTCATAATGTGGATATGACCAATAAATTTTTTTATCCAATTTTTTATATGAAATTTGTATTTTAGGGTCACTGAAAAAATGTGAAGGTTAGTGGAATTGGTGTCAAAATAACCATTTTTATAATCTAAAAATGGTTATATGTACCAATATTTTTGTGAGAACCCAGATCTTCTTCTCGGGTAAGTTTTCTCTTTTCTGGTGTTTTTCAGAAAAGAAGATTTTCATTAAATTTTCTAAGTACATGCCATGTACTTGTATGTAAACACTATATACACTTTTGTAGCACATAGTCGTGTGCTAGACAAGTAACGGTAGAGCACACAGCCATGTGTGGTGACCTGGAGACCGCCTAATGCGGGGGTTGGTAAGGGCAAGTACACACTGTGTACTTCTAATATATATGCCATGTGCATTCTTTTTTTATTAAATGGACCAGGGTCACATCTAATCGGATGAAGAGTTTTCTTCTTCACCTTGTTCAGCTGAGAGCAATTGTACAACGCTGGTCTATCCCAGATCACCCGATCGGGCATATGTTCCCCAAATCGAACTTTGTCGGTTGCGTTGGAATCACATCGGTGAGTTATCTCTTCTTCGTGAACCTCATTTCATTATTTATCCTCTTTCTCATGTCATACTCAGTTAAAAATATTTGAAGTTTTTGAAGATCTACTATATTCTAGGTCTATCCAAGGGATGACACTAGGGTATATCAATCATACGACACTAAGGTAGGTTATCCATGCCTTTCTATATATAGTCTTTAAGTTATACGTGAAAAAGTGTCCAAAACCCTTGATCAGGGTATTACGTGTTTATAGTTATAACAATGTTATTCCATGATAGGATTTATCTGTTTGAGTAGAGTTCTATTGAATATGAATACGGTTAATTGTGATGCTATGAATGTGTTGCCCATGCCTGTTTTGTTTATGACCGTTTGGTCTTTCTTAGCCTGTTAGGTTGGTTTCTTTCCATTCCTAATACCGATAAGATGGAGAGATAATATTTATTTATCTGACATGCTATTGTGTTTTGGACTATTTAGCCATGTAGTACTTGAGGTATACTTTGGCCATTACATATCATTATGCACGATTGACAGACACAGGGCCATGAGAACCTAGTGAAGTAGACCATAGGGAGAATATACGTTGAGGGATTCTACAAGGTGTTTGTTTACTATTTCAATGCGAGACCTTGGAGGGAATAGACATAACTTCTTCTTCATAGTGTTTATAGTTCCTCTATGTGGGCCATATGGGGAATTGGACGTTGGGTGCTTCCCGAGAGAGCCTTTTAGTTACTGATATGATACTATTGGGGGAATTGAAGGTGAGTGCTTCCTCAGAGAGTGTGAAGAAGATGAACCAGAGGGGTTAGACTGTGTTTATGTCCTAGAGGGTTTCTTGTGTTGTTTTAGTTGGACCAGAAGGGTTAGGCGGTCAGTACTTACAAGAGGGATCCCTGGTTATCGTTAGCTGGTTACTTGATATCTGATAATTTAATGAATCTGAAACTATAGGATTATTTACTTTTGAGTAATTAATTGTTAACTACAACATTTTGATTATAACATGCCATATATATATATATTCACTAACTATTAAGCACAAATATTTGGGTGGTTTCCTATTGGTATTTAGTCTCACACCCAATTTGGGTAATGCTTTTGGGCCCAAACAAATTATATTTTTGCAGGTATAGATAATGGAAAGCGCCATTCTACTTCAGGTACTTGATTGTCGCGGAGCTAGGTAACATGGGACCAAGGTGAGGCTTGCGATGCAGTGGAGCATTTAATCTGTTTTCTATGGTACTTTTTTTGGTATTGTATTCCAGGATTGTGAATTGTTTGGCTTCTTTCCTAGACATATATATCATGCATCATATATGTGTCTGTGTGATCTAGTTTTTATTACTTCCATTGTTTACCTATTACATGTTTTACTACTTCTGCTATTGTTATCTTCTTTACTTATGTTGTTTTACTCTACCAATGACGGCATAGTTTCTCCACTTTCACACCCAAGACCCTCCATGCTAGTCAGAAGCCTCTGCAATTCGAGGAAATGTTCTTGGGGCCATGTGACTAACTGGGTATGGGAAACCTCTGAGTGGATTTCAGAATAGGGATGTCACTATGTGGTATTATAGTATTTATTTCCTTCTTGACTTACTGTTTGGAGCCAATAGCATGGGATAGGAAGGAATAGGTACTCGGTAATAAGTTGTTCCTAGGATAATAAAACTCGTGTATAGGAAATAGCCAATCTACCTCGTTGTTTTTGTTTCTTTTGGTTTTGCAATTTTGCAGTTGATTTATTTCCATATTGGGTGATTCACATGTTTTTTCCATTATTGTTGATGTTATTAAGGTTTTATTTCAATTCTAACCTAATGAGATGAGAATATTCCATCTAATGCATCATATAGGCACATGTTAGAAATAACATGTCATGCATTCCTACCATGCCATTTAGGGAGAATTAGTGATTGAATGTTGTTGTGATAGATGTTGTGCTAGATATGCATGTTGTTGTGGTATATTTCTTTGATAGAATATCTACTATTTGATAGGGCATTGAATTGTGTGAAAACATATTTGAATGGATGCTAAACATTGGTTCTTGATGTGTTATGAGCCCTCATGGATCTGATTTTGGGGGATCGCTGTATTTTTTTCCTTGAATATGGCATTTATAAGATATTAAGCATTAATTCACGGGGAGTATGGGCCTTCATAGATCGGAATATGGAAATTCAATGTTCATTTCACTGTTTTATGGCCTTCCAGAGTAGTTTCTAAGGAATTCTATCTGTAAAAACCCAGAATACATGGTGTGTAATGATGAATACATTCCATGGGTCCTTATGTTCGGACAGGAACTATTTTTTTATCTACACTTCGTGGAGTCTCTCACAATTTTACTGACTGTGTGGGAAGAAACATGAGGTTGGGAAATCTTTGTGGGACACGTCATGTATCGTATGTACCCACCATGTTTTGTAGACCTTGTGTTCACCCATGTGACTAATGACATAGATATGGGAAAGCATATGTTTTACACTTTGTGCCATACTTGAACATGTCATGTAGAGTAACCTGTGTATCCGACAGTTTAACTAACAACACGAGTCAGTGAGGTTAATCTATTACATTGCATGTCTCGCACAAACATGTTGTGAAGTATTATTCTAGGAGAACGGTTTGTCTTAGTTGTGTAAAAGAACTCAGGCATGGGAAGAGAATTCATGTGCATTCCATGTGTTAGGACAACACGTCATTTGTATGGGGTGTTACATGACCTGAGTTGGAAGAAGTACACACCCATGTGAAGGCTTAAGGGAAATGCAGTGTAGACATTATACACATTGTGTATCCATGTTTTGAAGTACATGCATGATTTATTTCTATAGTACCCTTCATACACTTCTATGTATCTGTCCCTGTTAATCTTGATCTAAGGAGTGTGCTTGTACTTGTAGAGTCATGCCGCCGAGATGTCCTCCGGTTTTCCTCCAGTTATAGAGTACATATCAGACACTGAATATGGCTGATCAAGGACTACTAGCAGATCCCCCAATTGTGCATGTATTGGCACCAACCATTTCCCCAGATACAGGTTTCGATGCACGGTTCTGAGTGGGATTTATAAGGTTTATTCAAACCTTTTACGGAGTACCTCTTCCTTCCCCTTCTAGGGCATAATTAACGTGTGTTTTCCAGCAGATTCATCCACCCACATTTATAGGGGAATGAGGACCTCAGGATATATATTCATGATTAAAAGTCATGCTTTCTATCATCGACCATCTAGAGTTTCCTCTAGAGAGGAGGGTGAAGCATGCTATGAATATGATTCGAGACTCTACCAAGAGATGGTGGGATGTTATCTCACTGGCGGGACACTATCAGGAAATGGTGTGGGATGAGATCCAGCATACCTTATATGACTACTTCTAACCAATGACATTGAGGGATGATCGATCCTGAGAGTTCATGAGTTTGTAGTTGGGTACACTATCTTCAATGGAGTATTCTTCTCGCTTCACAGAGCTATCTCGCTTCATGCCTATTCCAGGAGGTGATGGGTTATTTATGGAATGAAAGATTGACGATTGTTTCGTGCAAGACATCTTATCATAGGTGAACATCTTAAGCTTGACTTCCATCACTTTCGTAGTCCACCAGGCACTGATCACAGTGTGCAATCTGAGAGATTCTAGAGTTTTGAGCCAGGGTGACTCAACATTCGGGGTTTTTATCCCTTCTACTAACTGTAGGAAGCACCACATAGAGTCATCGTATGGAGATCAGAGGAAGCGAGACACATATTCTACTAACTAGGTAGAGTTATAACAGTGTGGAAAAGGCTGGAATATGAGGCCATATTTCCTGATAGACCCATTCGAGTTCCGATCATGTGTCAATATGGGACATCTTCAGAGCTTCTATCAGTTTTTATCATTGGAAACTGGTGACAGTGGTTCCTCTATGACTACTCATTTGGGTGCAGCATACCCAGTTTATCCCCACTCTTGGAACTGGGGTTCTTCTAGCTGTTCAAGATGAGTTGGAGGTCTTGGTCGTGGTAGCCGGTCTCCAGGATTTCAATGGCAATAAGGTGGATCAACATAGTGTGGTCAGCCAAATTCACAGGCTCGTAGTGCAGGATAGACTATTGTAGTGGAGCAGACCTAGCAGGAGATGGTTCCCATACCCTATACAGTTCAAGGTACGATCCTAGATTCCGCAGTTTTATCTTCTGCTCTTTTCGACATGGAGGCTTCCCATTGCTTTTTATATGTTGCTATTGTGGACTGGCTCAGGCTCTCTATATTTTCATTGGCAAATATTCTGATGCTAGACACACCGTTGGGGACAAGAACAACTATTGTATGACAGTGCAGTATTTCCCTCTAGAGGTTGGTGGGTTCCACTTCTTATGGGACCTTAATTTCCTAGATATGATAGGATATGATTTAATTCTTGGAATGGACTGGTTAGTTCCATTCCAGGCTATTGTCGATTATTATCACCATAGGTTGATCTTCAAATCACTAGAGGGAGGATCGTTTCTTCAAAAGGGTGAATGGGATGTCCATGCGAGTAGAGAAGGAACGAAGCATCCTGGATTCAGAGGAGTTATAGCCCTATTTGGTAGTTTGTATCTAGATGTCTAGGGGACTTCACATATGGACTTTCCTCCAGTGGTGGATCATTTCAGTGATTTCTCTACATATGAATTTTTAGGTTTTCCTTTAGAGAATGTGGTAGACTTTTCTATTGAGTACATGCGAACAACGACACCGGTGTCCATTTGTCCTTATAGAATGGCCACACCATTGTTACAAGATCACAAGAAGTAGCTGGAGGAGTTTCATAAAAAGAGTCTCATCCGACCCAATACTTCTCCTTGTGGTTCACCTGCCCTGTTTTTAGATAAGGCAGATGGTACCCTAGGGATTTTTCTGGATTATCGGAAGATAAACCAGTTGATGGTTAAGAAGCGATAACCCTTGCTGAGTATTGATGATATTTTTAATAAAATTAGAAAATATTTGGTGTTCTAGAAGATGGAATTGAGATCTGGTTACCATTAGTTACGTGTTAGACCATCATAAGTAACTCTTATATCCTTTCAAATTAGATATGGTCTATACGAGTATGAGGTTATGCAGTTCGGTCTCACGAACACACCTGCAGTTTTCATGGCACTATCGAACTGAGTGTTCTATCTATACATGGATTCTTCTGTGTTAAACTTCATGGTAGATATCTTGGTGTACTCTCACACTCGACATGACCATGCCGCAGATCTTGAGATTTTTTTGAGTACACAATGAGAGCATTAGTTATATTCTATGCTCTCAAAATGCCACTTGTGGATGAACAAAATTCAATTCATGGGTCATGTTATCTCATATTATGGAGTACCAGTAGACCCAGATAAACTGAGAGCTGTAGTTTCCTGGGAGTATCCAAGGAATGTCTTATTTTTATAGAGGTTTCTATGCTTTCTGGTTAATACAGATGTTTTATTCAATACTTTTCACGCTTAGCAGTGCCACTGACTGGCCCGACTGAGAAGGGTTCGAAGTACATGTTTTCAAATTCATGGGAGTCAGCCTTTTAAGAGATGGATTGGAGGTCAAAATCTGTATCGATTCTATTATTTCCATTGATGAGAAAAAGCTACATTGTATTCTGTGATTCATCAGGTATCGGGATTGGTGATGTACTTATGCAGGTAGAATGATTCATTGCATATGTTTCCTGATAGCTGAGGCCATGTGAGAGGGACAACCCCACACATGAGCTTGAACTGGATGGAGTTGTTCACACCTTACATTGTTGGAGACATTTTCTTCTCGGAGAGGTTATTGTGGTCTGCACTAACTACAAGAGTCTCAAGTATATTTTCACTCAGAGTGACCTAAATTTGAGATAGTGAAGGTGGGTTGAGTACCTTTAGTATGTTTACTTTTATCTTTCTTACATGTCAATGAAAGGAAATGATGTGGCTAATGCGTTGAGAAGTAGGACTCCGATACATCTATTTCAGGAGGCCAGTAGGGAGTGTAAACTTATGGTTTTACTCACTGAGATGCATTTGGAGGTGCATGATAACTAGGGGTAGGTGTTTCTATCTTTTGTAGTTGTTACCTCAACTCTTCTTGATCGAGTGCGAAAGAGGAAGCTATCAGTTTCTTATGGCCTAGTACTATGATAGAGTGTTGTAGGAGATGACCCTATTCCTGGATGGATATTTGGTGAGGATGAGATTTTTTATTTTTATGGGTGTATATGGGTGCTAGCGGACATACTCAAGGAGATGATTTGAGACATCCATTCCTCAGTTTGGTAAGTTCATCCTAGTGTCACGAAGTTGTATCGTGATCTAGATCGTCAGTATTTGTGGCCAGGTATGAAGAGAGGTGTTGCTAGTTTTTTCATGAGATTCTCCACCTATCAGTAGGTAACGGTGGTTCATCGGTGACCAGAAAGGCTTTTTCAGTAGTTACCCATTCCTGAGAGGAAGTAGAATAATGTTGCAATGGATTTCGTGACTGGTTTTCCAAGATCTCCTTGAAGGAAGGATGCAGTATGGGTTGTCATTAACAGACTCATGAAGGTTTCACACTTCTTACTGATCAAGGATATCTTCAGTGTTGATGATATGGGAAGGTTATATATCTAAAATATTGTGAGTTTACATGATGTTCCACAATCCATTATATCATAAAGGGATTCCAGTTTTACTTATCGGCTCTGGCATGGACATCAAAGGGATTCTTGTACACATGTACTTTTGAGAACAACTTACCATCCCCAGACAGATGGCCAGTCTGAAGGTACAATTAAGGTGATTGTGGACATGCTTCGAGTATGCATCCTGGATTTTGGAGGTTCTTGAGAGACGAACATTCTTCTTATGGAGTTTTCCAACAATAATAGTTTTCAAGCAACTATTTAGATGGCACCTTATGAGGCTTTGTATGGTAGGACATGCCGATAACCCTTATACTGGTTGGATACAGGAGAGGCAGTTATGTAGGGACCTCGACTTGTCCAAGAGACCTCAAAGAAGATAGAGTTGACTCAAAAGAGGATGGCTACAACACAGTCTTGACAAAAGTCTTATGTTGATCGACGGAGATGAACTTTGGAGTTCATGGTTGGAGATCAGGTTTTCTTTCATGTCACACCGAGGTTGGGAAACATGAGTATTATGATATAAGGTAATATTTCACCGAGTTATGTCAGATTGTTTGAGGTGTTGGAGAGAGTCATGCCGATTTCCTATTAGTTGTAATTACCTTAGAGGTACCAGGCTATGCATGATGTCTTCCACATTTCATAGCATCGATGTTACTTATCAGACCCATATTTGTGTTTTCAACCCGAGGAGGATGAAATTAAGGTGGATGACTCATTTGAGGAGAATCCCATTTAGATTGTTGATAGAAGTTAGAATGCTATTTGTGGTCAGTTTTTTCCTCTTGTACGAGTGTTATGGCCACATGGGCAAGTACAGGATGAGACCTGGGAGAGGGAGGGCGATGTATGATCACAATGGTCGGAGCATTTCGAGGATTCTTCTACTACGCTGCCTTGTTAGGGAAATTAGAGGACAAATTTCTTTTAGTGGAGAAGTTTTTTGGAACCCGGAACTTCTTCTCAGGAATGTTTTTCTCTATTGTGGTGTTTTTTTAGAAAAAGAGTAGTTTCTGGAAATTTTTTAAGTACACGCCGTGTAAATGTATGTACATGTTGTGTACTCTTTTTCCACATGTAACCATGTGATGGTCATGTAATGAATGAGGACACAACCATGTGTGGTGACCTAGAGATCGCCAAATGAATGGGATAGTAAGGGAAAGTACACAATGTGTACTTATAACATACACTCCGTGTACGTTATTTTTTTATTAAATGGACCAGGGTCACATCTAATTTGAATAAGTGTCTTTTTCTTCACCTTCTTCGACTAAGAGCATCCATATTGTGTTGATCCTTACCCAAGCCTCCAATAGAGAAACCGTTCTCAAAATTGAACTCCATCAGTTGTGTTGGAATCACAAAGGTGTCTTCTCTCTTCTTCTTAAACCTCATTTCATGATTTCTCCTCAATCTCATTTTTCCTCAGTTGAATGTTTTAGGCATTTTTGTAGATCTACCATGTTCTAGGTTGATCCCAGGGCTGATGGATGGGTATATCGATCATACAATGCTGAGGTAGGTGGTTTGTGCCTTTCTGTATATAGTATTTGAGTAATATGTGAAACACTTCCCAATACCATTGATCGGGGTATTGCGTGTTTATAGTTTTTACCCTTTTATTTCCTGATATTAATTATATGCTTACGTAGAGGACAGTTAAATGTTAATAGGGTTAATTGTGATTATATGGATCTGTTTCCCATTCTTTTTTTATGACCATTTGGTCTTACTTATCATATTAAGCAGCTTTCTTTCTATTCCTAGTACTAATAGGATGGAGTGATAATATTTATTTATCTGACATGTTGTTTTGTTGTAGACTATTTATATAAATAGTTCATTAGGTATACATTGGCCTTTATATATCGCTTAGCTCAATTGACCTACATAGGGCTGTGAGAACCTAGTGTAGTAGACCATAGGGAGAATGGATGTTAAGGGCTTCTAGAGAGTGTCTGTTTACTGTTACGATGTTAGACCATAGGGGGAATGGACGTAAGTGATTTCTCAGAGTGTCTGTAGTTCCTTGATGTAGGACACATGGGTAATTTGACATTGAGTGCTTCCCCAGAGCACCTTTTAGTTAACGATACAAGACTACATGAGGAATTGATGGTGAGTGATTCCTCATAGAGTCGGTGCAAAAGCTGAACCAGAGGGCTTATAATTTGTGTACATCCTAGTGGGTTTCTTGTGTTTTTTTGGTTGGACCAGAGAGGTTAGGCTGTGAGTACTTCCCAGAGGGTTCCCTGCTTATGATTATCTACTTACTTCATATCTTGTAATTTAATGCATATGAAAGTGTAGGATTGTATACTTTTGAGTACTTCTTTGTTTACTGATTTATTTTGATTATAGCATGTCATATATATTCACTAACTATTAGGCATAGATCTTTGGGTTGTTTCCATGTGGGATTTAGTATCACACCCAATTTGGGTCATGCTATTGGGCCCAAATAGATTATATTGTTGTAGGTATAAATAATGGAAAGCGCCCTTCTACTCCAAGAACAAGATTGTTGTGGAGTTGGGGAGCATGGGACCATGTTGATTCTTGCAATGTTGTGGACAATTTTATTTGTTTTTTATTGTACTTTCATTTATTATTGTATTCCCTCATTTTTAATTGTTTGGTGGCTTTCCTTGATATATGTATCATGCGTCATATGTGTGTGTGTGTGTTTGTGTGTGCTCCTATTTCTTATTACTTACTTTTTTTACCTATTGCATGTTTTAATTCTTTTTTTGTTTCTATATGTTCTACTTTTGATGTCTTCTTATGCCAATGAAGGCATAGTTTCCCCACTATCACAACCAAGGCCCTCACTACTAGTCATCAGCCTCTAGAATTCGGTGAAATGTGCTTGATGCCATATCACCAACCAGATATGGGGCACCTATGGGCAGCTTCCGGAACTGGGGCGTTACAATTTTATTAAGTGTTATAAAGATTAATAGTACAAATAATTAAATAATTAAGTACCATACACTAAGATAATATAAGGTATATCATAAATAGTGACAAATTTTTTATATTTTTAAAATTATTATTCATCATTGAGGTGTTCCTTTTCACCAATAAACATTTCATTTTGATAACCACATAATTTTCCAAAAAAATAGATATCATTAGTTATAATATTTTCAATTCAATTGATAGTTGAATATTTGAATACTAAAGTGTATTTGAGATGTTACATTTTTATGTTGAATGATTTACTCAAAGAACACAAAAAAAATATATTTTTTATAATATAAACAATTATAATAACAACTATCATGCTTCCAAAACTAAATATAAGGATTTCTATAATAGTAATAGATTTATCTTATTTAAACTAATATTCAAATTTTCCGATTACATAATTTTCACTTATCTTAATTACACTATTTCTTCTCTAATAAACACTTTCACCACTCAATTTTGGAGAATAAATTCCTCAAATATAAATTTATACCTAAATTATAGAATTTCATTTATAACCAATAATTAACATATATTTTTTCACTTACTATCTCATACTAATTAAACATATATCATTCTAAAGAATCTGAATCAAAATATTTCAACATCGTCCTTATTATTCATTCCTATTATTGTTAAATAAAATTAATGTATATAAGAATTAACAAAAAACATTTACAATTAATTGAATAAATAAAATAATTATGATCAATATAAATAAAGAAAGTGAAATGTACCATAATGTATTATTTTAAACTTTTTATAGTAAAAATAACATTGTGATGGGGTGAAATGGATTTTAATATATTTATATACATTTCATTAAACCATATTTTTCACATTATATATCATCATGATCCAACTATTATGTTTTATGTCACATTATGATATATGATATTATATATCACATTAGAGATTTTTTTTACAATTATCTAAAATATAATTTGTAGACACATCCTTTTATACTGTTCACCCCCCCCCCCCGCCAATATAGGCAATCCAATGTATTTATATAGGATCTTATTTCAATGTATGAACAACTATGCCAATATATGTTATTGGATTAATGAAGTTTACACCACTCCCCTACTCAGTACCATAAAATGTTTTTTTCAATTATCACTGCCCCACCATGATTCACATCAAAGTGATCTCATTGAATTAAAAATGGAGGATAACAATAAAATACAACAAATATTGATAAAATATATCTCTATCATTTGATGTAATTTAATCATAAAGACCATCCCTATATTTTCATTTAATTTATCCACATATTTTTGCTCTTAATGATTATCTATTGTTCATCATAATTCTATCATCCATTAATATAGTGATTTGTTTATAATATATATACCACAATAATATCCATATCATAACATAAGGGTATTAATATTATTTCACATGTCCCATGAAATTTCTTGAAACACCTCCTAATATATTCTGTATATTTTTAATACATGATTTCTGGTTTTCATTTTTGACATATTCACCTCAATATTTTCTCTCGAACTGCATGTACAAATATTTTTCTAATATATTAAAAGATAAATTTTTACATAAATAAATTTTTATGATGATCCTTTCTTTCTTGAGGTATACAAATTCCTAGGTTATCTAAGAATCTCTATAAAAATATTTCTATATCATGATCAATATATTATTTATCAATAACAAACGACAATGTAATATTCAATAAGACACATGAAATAAATACTAGTCATGTAATTTCAAAGGTATCCTACTAAAATTATATAGAATAAATAGAAAATAAAAAAATTCCTCATAATAGTTACCTTAGTTATGTTACATAAACTCTATATTTGTTTAATCCCAAGTTCTAATGGTTACGTTGTTCATGGGATTCATGAATGCTATCAGGTTTCATAATAAATTTATAATATTGAAGTTAAAAATAAAACATAGTTTAATATGTAGTGGAATATCATCCATCATGTTCACCTATTAGATTACCTATATTCAACAATGTAAAAAATGGAATATATCTTCTCTGTGACATTAATTTCTATTTTATCTCAATAATAATATCAAATGAAAACCAGATATTCTAAAACCCACTATCGTAATAAATAATAGTCAATACATACCTTTGAAGAACCTCTTGGTAAATATTACCTCCAAACCAAATGATCATTCTAGTTTTCATCCCCTTTCATGTTAATTGAAATAAAAAACAGTAAATAGAGAAATATAGATGAAACACTAAAATTTTCCATAATGAAAATATAGATGAAATATATAAAGAACACACTCTTTAAATAAATCCCCACATACATTTACTCCCCATCATTTAATAAATAAAAATAAATCAAACTACACACAGGTATCACTAATCAATTATATTTAATGGAAGACACACACGATTTGAGGTAAACTCTTTATTATACAAATGAGTGTTTAAGTAAATTCAAAATACAAGACTGTGAAAGATTCTAGATCTCATTAATCAAATACCACTACTAATTTTCCATATTTTTTTCCACTCCCTTTAAAAAATATTCACCAGTAACATATGAATATTTATATTTGTAATAAATGTGGGGTGTGGGATTACAATCCAAACAATTTTATACTTTGAGAGGTTATTGAACTCCAATATTCACCCTTTGTTTTCCTTTTAAAAAAATATCATCATTCCATTCAGTAAGATATCAAAAACTTAATTAGATTTGGGAAATCATGTCATTATTATTGAATCCATTTCTAATTTCAATTTGAAAACAATACATTAAAATACTTGTTATATAATAATGTGTTGGACCATATTTTTTGAAAATTTAATTTCACTAACATTATCATAATGTGTTGATAATGTCTAGAAAAGCATTATGAAAAAAATATTAGTATTTTATTCTAACCAAAATTTTTATGTAAAACTGTGTGATGTTTTTATGTATTTTACATCTCTAGTATTCAATGAGAAATGTTCTTAATTTTTTATTCTCTATCTATTACATTAACATCCCTAATAAAACAATCCTATAAATCATTATTTTCTTTAATAAATTCATCATATCTAATTCAAATCATTAAATGTGAAAAAATTAGTTCCTATAGGACTGACACTTTCATAATATACATTATTGTTCCCTTGATATTTTTGAATTTTATTTTTACAAATAGAATATGAATTTCGATATAATAATTATAATATCATACATTAACTATATTTTAGAATAAATATCATGTTTTTTATAGAAAAATACAAAAAAATAGATATTATTTTTCATTAATATGTATAATTCACACATGTTCCATGATTTATCTCTAATTAATTTTATCGTGACATAAATTAATGCAGACATTTGATTCCTATTTTATATATTATATTTATTTGTCAGTTATATGGAAAATTACATTGAGAAATCCAAATTATTTTTCCTTATTGTGTAACATTTTGTCATTAAAAATTTTAATTCTCTATTCAATAATATTTAAAATTCACTATTCACAGTCTTAATAATATATTTACATCCCTTTATTCTTTTCCTCTAAATATAATATCATCATCATTTATTTTTATCATCAACATAACTTCCCAATTATTATTTACATATAAATTATCATCTAATACCCATATTGTAAAATGAAGTATCGTTAGAAAGCAATACAATTATAAGTAACTGGTTAGTGGAGATAGTTTAACATTTAATAACGTTCTCTAAAAAATATACATTTATTACATTCGTATCCAATTAATACCCTTAAATTTTGTTTATATATAATTTTACGAAAACCCCTACTAATACACACTTATTTAACATCCATTTGATATATTTTAGTTCTTAATTTAGTTTTAGTCGCTATGATATCTCAAAATAATTATATACATACTATTAAATCTTATGTTCTATCTTTATATAAATAGAATAATTACATACACCAATTATATAGTAACCTGGTTTTATTTAGGAATATTTTACCGTGATCATTTATTATATTTTGATAAATCTATTTCATTCAACATTTAATAATAATTAAGGACCAAAAACTAGACTCATAATATTGAATTTTTTCAAACTAGTCATGTTTCACAATTATAGAATAAATCTAGTTTATATACATTGAATATTATTGAGTAATATTATGTTTAACTTAATATAGTAATGTTTCTTTCTATACTAATTTCATTCTCCTAGTTTCTAAAATAAATTTATAATATTCTATTATATTTTTTTAATTTTAACAATCTTATATTTGTATTTGATTTCAAAAATTCCAAATCATCCATATCCTCTTTTTATTTATCAAATTTATCCTTTATGTGATTATTCTTATTTGTTGTTTCATTCGTGATAATTTATAAATGGATTACTAAAGCATTAATTCCAACAATTTAGATCATTATATTCTCTCCATAACATTTATATTCAGAAACATTCACATATATACATTCTACCACATCATAGAAAAACTTGATAAAACATTTTTATTGATTTGTAATAAAAATATTGATCTATACTTATTTTTATTCCCATTTTCTTTGAAATAGTCCACGATTCTTCTCTTTATCGTGGATATAAAATTTTCTCCTACAAACTATAAAGAACATTATAATTCCATTTTTGTTTAGTCGTATCTCATAAAATTCAGTCTCAACCTTAATTAATTAGACTACCCTATTTTGAATTTGAATAGTTATAATATTGGATTAATTATTATATCTATTTATATCATTATTGGTGATAAATTAGGTTCAAAAAAATTTATAGATCGTATTATTTCATGTTTTGACTAACACAATTATTCTGAGAGTTTTAATAAGAAGCACATGATTTATAATGTAAATTTTTATGAAAAATATTCAACAACATAATTTATATATTTATGGAAATTATCTCATCTAGTTATAAATATCAAAATAATTGAACTGTTTTTATCAACCATGAAAATACAATTGATATAGTATAGAACATAATATTTATTTTGATTTTAATTATATAATTAATCCATTAATTTTTTTATTTTACAATATTATTTCATGTTGGAGGAATCAAAAAAAATTAGTGTTGGGTAAATATGTATTACTGTAAAATAAAGTCCATGCATACATATTTGAATAAATAATTCACTGTTTTTGTAATTAAAATTTTCATTCCACCTTATTTTTTATATTTTATTTATAATATGATGTGTTCTAATGAAAAATTAATCTATGTGAAAAAGAACTAGAAAGGCCTGTATTCACATCATGAAATATTTATTCATTTAGATAGATGTTCTGGTCATTTTTTTAAAGAATTAAAGATTCTACTAGAGTAGAAAAAACGTAAATTGTGTTGATAGAATATAATCATAGTGTTAAACATCATCTACACTATGAATGATGAAGAGTATCACGCAGTTTCATTCCTAGAAAACTGTCCCATGAAAAATACAATATAATAGAAATAATTTATTTTTCAATGTATGAGATATATGTCAAATCATGTACCAAGATGAATGAAATTATTGATTTATGAATTTCCTCAAAAATAGACTAGGACACATGTTTAAATGATTATTAACCCTAGGTTTTTATATCTCTAGATTATATGTATGATATTATGAAATATATGATATTGGGGTAACCTAAAACCTATAATTACATAGTGATGAAGGATGTTAAAGGAAATTGATTAGAGACTAGGGAAATGGGGAATGTTATTTCACATAGAAGAGACATACAAAGGGCATACACCACCATTTATTTTAGGTTTCTAATTTATTTTTTCTCACCATATCATTGATAACATGGAGGGGTGTTTCTTTATAAATTTTAAAAATAATGGTATTTTAAATTTGGAATATTCTTTGTTATGCTTATTTTATATACGGTTTTGTAGTGTCCAAGTTTATTTATGTCTAAGACATTAGAATATTTCTACAAATATTTCTAGATCGAGGTGTAGAGATGACATGTGATTTTGAGGCCTAGGGTTCCCAAAATTAATTCATTAAATATATTATATATATTATATATCATTAACATTAATTATATGTAAAAATGGAATAACCTATAAATGGAGGCTCAGATCAGAATTATAAGGGAGCCAGTACGTTCAAAATGTGGGTTTTAACCAATGCATGGAATAATCATTTTCAGCATGGTTTGTTTTTATAAAAATTCATAACAGACATAAATTAATAAAATAAATAAAATAATTACTTTTTTAAAATTATTTATATAGTGAACATGATTCTCCTTTAAAAATTTATTTATGGTGAATTTTGAGGTTTAATCGCTAACCCCAAATGATTTATAGAGACATTAGAGAGATGTTTGATGAGATACTAATAGTGAATGAAAACCATATCATAGTTATATGATCAGTGTGAAATGAAATAATAAGATCACTCTTGTTATCACAATGTAGCTCTATTATTCATTATGGGTCAATATGAATATTGGTAGGAAATTGTTTTATTTGTGTTTATCCACATTTATGTTTTCTATGAAAAATATGATGTAACCGACAAATAGATTGATTCATATATTGATCGTTTTCTTGGATGGTATTTCAATGAGGCTTTTTTGAGATTTTATAATTCTAATTATTTTTATTATAACTTCATTTATCATTATAATGATATAAAATCAAGGTCAAAAAGAACATTGGTCGATTTTCGTTCCCCAAGGATGTTCTTTATGAATTTCTTCCCCATTTATCATTAATATCCAATGATTTCCAAGGACAATGTTTTGATATAATCTCAAGAATCAAAATTTTCACATATGTTTATTCATATGAATATTCCCAATCAAAGATCCAAAACTGGCACGATTTGATGGTGGACCAATAAGGAAATCTGAATACGATGGGGTGGTGTGGATACATCATATTGTTGTTCATAAATGGGCCAAGAAAGAAAATATGGAATGGATTTTAATAATGGATTTTATTGTCATATTTAAATGATTAGATTTGACACCCCAGGTTTTATGAACTTGTCTAAGTAGACAATGTTATGTTTTATAATGATGTTTCTTATTTTACGTGGTTGTTTTTGAATACTAAAAAATAATTTGAAACTAAACAGAAGAAAAAAAAAGATAATAAATTGAACATGTATATATTAAAATTCTAAATTTCAACAAAGACCCAAACTAATTGAAAATACCATGTACAAGACCTAACATGGCCACACCAAGAATACTAAGAATCACAACTCGAGTAATTGGATAGTTTCCATCTTCTAGGTTAATCAGTGTAAGTAATATGATAGCCAGAGCCAAATCACCTATACTCATCACCAATGGTATGAGTAGTGCCATCCACCTAGGGTTAAGTGGTTTTATTTTGTGAAACGCCCCCTGTTTTTATAATGGTCTTTTATGGAAATTATAACCGTTATATTTTCGACCGTTGGGTTTAAATTGATAAAGTATCCCATTTTTTTAAAATTTTGATCTTTATAATGATCTTATAACCCTATGATATTTCAAATATATTAATATGTTCCAAAATATTTTAATTACATCTTCGAGTATCTTATTTTAAAATAATATTCGCATAAAAGAGCCTATTTGATTTTATGAAATCCTAATGATCACCGACATGGTTGGAAGCTTAGTATTTTAAAATATTATGAAAACAATGTTTAAGAGGTATCTTTAATAAATATATATTATTGTATCTCTAAAATTATTTATTTTTGAATTTGGGAAAACTATTAGTCTTTTAAAAATAATATTATGAAACAAATAGAGGTGTATTTTAAAGATTCTAATATTTATAATGGTTTAGTAGGTAAATTATGAAAGGAATATCTTTTAAAAATATTTATATCAAGATGTAAAGTATTTTAATCAGTGACATTCGTTTCTTTTCTGTGTCGACTTCTCCACGTTGTCCCCTTCATCACATCGTGATCTCCACTCCAGCACTGGTTCCTGAGGACGCCACCTCCGTTGCACTACTCCTCTTGACCTCTGCACACACCCTCTTAGGCCACTATTTATTCGTCTTCCCCACGCCGACCTACCCTTTGGCCGAGTCACCTGGTAGCACCGAATCCCTACTTAAACCCCTCCTGCCTCATGAAACCCGGTGGATTCTCCTCCTCCTTCCCTCTCACAAACTCCCAGCAAGCCAGCGACATACCTCCAGTATGAGTATCCTCCTCAAGCAAGGTAAGGGTTCTTGCATGCTTGCTTTTCATTTGGATAAATCTTTATATTATACTCCCAGTATATATATATATATAATTTATATATATGTATATATATATTATACCTCCCCCTCAGGTTGTAACGTTTATAATGGTCTTTCCAGCGTATTATCACAGGAGATACATATTTAATAACCCCTTTTGTGTTTTTTATGATTTAGTTTTGCAAGGAAAAAAACTTGAAACTTATATTTATATTTTTTGTATACTGTTTTGCATATATAAATATTCATGTTCTTAACTCAAACCCAATCGGTTTAGGGTATCCAAGATTATCTCGGTAGGTTATACTAGGTCATATATGTTTATAGAGGTTACATTCTAACAGACTCTTATCATATATTATTTATGTAAACCCTATATATATAACTAAATATTTATACATGTTTTTGTATTTTCTTTTTAAAATAAGATAATTATGATTTTAGGGGATGAATATCTATCCTATAATGGTATTTTGGATGTAAACTAGGGCATTGGTTTAGTTATAATAATATTGTAGTTTAAAACCAAAGTTGTTACATGTTTATGTATTTATATTTTCATGAATATTAAACCCTTATATAGTTTTTGGTTCCTAACTAAATAATATTAAGAGTTTTTCAGAACTCAATAAATTTTAATGGCCTTGTTTATTTATTGTAAAAACCCTTATATACATTCTTGGTGAATATATGGTGATGTGTGTATATAATTATAAGTATAAAGTCCAAAGCCCAAAATTTTTAGTAAGGATTACCATGACTTAATTTATGATTTGATACATGTGTGATTTTAATAAAGGATAATTTTTGGTTTTACTAAACCAACATGTATTTTGTATATATTTACATACAAATGAGAATGTTTAATTGAAGGATTTTATATGAAATTGCACATTACGTATTTTATGATAACATGTATATTTTGTCTTGATTAATATTTATTAGAGGATTTAGGATTTATGAGATCATTTCGTCATGTTGTGTTCATTTATTGACTTATTACACCATGATCCCACTCTGGTGATTGTTAATAATTAATCAAGTTATGGTTTAATTTATTTTTCAAGGGCTTGTTTATCACCATAAATAATGGAAAGTGTTTTCTATAATCATTCTACTTCAATGGAATAATAATTTTAAATATTTGTCATTTATTATATCATTATTTTATATGCTTTAGTAATTAGCTTATGTGAAAAGAACATTTTACTAAACAATGGGTGCCTTTGATTAGTTATTGACAAATTTTGCAATGTTAACTTTCATATCATGTATTAGAAAAATGTGTGGTGGCTCATTATTTTTTCAGTTATTGTTGTATATAATGCATACTAATGACATATCACTTAATGAACTAAGAAATTATATTACCCAATGTTGTATGGGACACCTTGGGTAATATAAAAATGAACGAGTTTTTCAAGGTGGTATGGTACATCTTGTATATACCAACCATTTATGTAAAGAATGAATGATGTGGCTCACATGATGATAAAGACAAATTTTAAGGTGCACCCTGATAGTTATCCAATGCATTGGGTAAAGACTTAATCTCTAGAGATGACAAGTTTAATGATGCCTTGGGGATGGACCTTGGAAATGTTTTCAAATGACACCTTGGGGATGGACATTGGTGATACAAAAATGATTGTCTATGTTAAATGTGGATGCACATAATTCAAGTTATGTAACAAGTTACTTTCAAGATAAAATGTCTATTCTTTCATGACCAATGCCTTTATGTTTTCATGAAGATCTTATTTCACTAGTATAAGTTTGGAGCATGATTGGTGTTTATCACTTAGTAGAATAGTCACCAGCATATGAAAATTTAACTTTTTTCCTTTATGCGTAACACTGATTATGAATTACTCTTAATTGTTTGATTTTATGCTTAAGTAATCACATGTCGTACTTTTTTATGATGTCCATTAACACTCCTTTGAAAAATGTCATAAGGGTTTCATATATTTCTTGAAACTATAGATTGATCATTTTGATGTTATGTGTTATATTTTTCCTTAAGAGAATGATTTTAAATGAATGATTTCAAAAATATACAATTTTTTTTATTTTTAAAACCCCTTACTGAGTATTTCAATTCTCAACCTACGTTTTGATTTAAAATTTTCAAGTATCGGCTTCTAAAAGATGAATCGTTTAAAAAATTGTCTCTTTCCTAGAACCCAAACCACACACGATCCTCAGTACGGGACACGATGTGTAGTTTATCAGTGCATGTTTTATGTTGAAAAAACAAATCATGTTCAAAAGGCACCGGCTCTAGGGTTTCTGGGTTTGGGGTCCTCAGAGTTGGTATCAGAGGTTCAGTTTGGATAACTCTGGAAATCTAGAAACTTAAACAAAACTATATATATATATATACTTTAGTTTTACTAAAAAATGGGTTTTCTTAAATTTCAGATGGAAAATGAAGGTACTATTCTTTTGTCTCTCCCCACTGAGGCCCTAGAGATCATTGTGTTTTTAGCTATCCATGAGGATTTTCTAAACTATGCCCATATCCTCATGACATGCAAACACCTTTACGACATGTCCAACTCACCACAGCTGCTTGAGTTTCACCGGGGTATAGGAGTGGATTACCTCCTTATGATGATGACCCAGTTTCCCTTGTATATACGTCGGGAGGGTACTATGAGGGACTATTCAGAATTTTCATAGCGGGTGAGGGCTTTGGTGCAATTATCCTCAACCCTTTTCAAAAAGCTACTGCTACCGGTGACCTCTATGCAGCCTATATATGGCAGGTTTTAAACTACGGCTTCTCGGGTCAGTTGCTGGACTTCAAAATTTTAGAAGATGAGTCCACCCAATTATCTTGCAGACAACAAGTGTATGTGGATTTCTACCAACTTCACACCCCTCAAGCTAGACTCATGAGACACCATAGGTTCCCCCCCTGAGTTTAACCTTGTATGCTCATCCTGTGTTTGGTTTGAGGAAATAGGGAGTTTTGCCTCTCTATGTGGAGTTTGTATCATAGGTAGTTAGTGGAAACTCAAGAACTAATGTTTAATAATAAACTTATGTTTATTGAAATTTTTCCTTTTCCCCATCCTTGTGTTTAATTAATATTTACCTTTGAATGGTTTTCAAGTGATTGATCTCTTGTCTTAAAACATTAGATGGATGGACAAACCCACCTATTATCTCTTCCCACTAAGATTCTGGAAATCATTACAATTAAAACATGTGAGGATGAGTATGAACCCTTCGCAAATTCGCGAAAAACATGCAAGCAGTTTTTTGAGGTGACAAACAGTCTAGAGATTCTCCACACCTTCCAGGGGAATGCCTCCACCTACTACCGCAAAGGCTCATCATAGTTGGTCGGTCATGATCGACGGGGAAGTTACCATGAAGGGATCTTTCTGTGTTTCACACTAGTCCAGAACTACATGACCAGGGTGAAATTTCAGGAGGCTCTGTTAGAGGGAAATCTTTATGTGACTTATATGTTCTAACTCCTCAGATTTAGCATGTTTGACAACATCTTTTACTTGAATATTCTCGACCGAGACATAATTCGGCGAGTTCTTCGTACATTGGTCCACATGGACATTTCAAAACATTGTATTGTTTGAGCTTCCCTCTAGAAGCCTGAAGGTCCAGAACATGAGTTCAACCCCTCCTTCCCTAAGTGTATCTCGGTTAGGGAACTGGAAGAGTTGAGCATCGCTATGGGGATAATACTAAATGCACCTGTTTACCCTCTACATTGTTGGTCATGGTGAGAACATCACGGAACCTTTGTTGTTTTAATTGCGAGGACACAATTATGTTAAGGGGGTATAATGTGACACCCCAGGTTTTAGGAACTTGGCTATGTAGACAATGTTATGTTTTGTAATGATGTTTATTATTTTACGTGGTTTATTTTTTATACTAATAAAAAATTTGAAACTAAATAGAAGAAAAACAAGGGGAATAAAGTGAACTGGTATATATTAAAATGCTACATTGCATCAAAGACCCAAACTAATTGAAAATACAATGTACAAGACCTAACATGGCCATAACAAGACTACTAAGAATCACAACTCGAGTAATCAGTTAGTTGTCTTCTACTGGGTCCATCAGTGTGAAAAATATGATATCCAGAGCCATGTAACACGTACTCATCAACAATGGTATGAAGAGATCCATCCAAATTGGGTTAAGTTTTTTGATTTTGTGAAACAACCCCTGTTTTTATAATGGTCTTTTAAGGAAATTCAATCCTTAATATTTTTGACCTGTGGGTTCAAATTGATAAAGTACCCCATATTTTAAAAAAATTTGTTCTTTATAATGCTCTTATAACCCTATTATATTTCAAATATGTTAATATGTTCCAAAATATTTTAATTACATCTTTGAGTATCTTTTTTAAAAATAATATTCTTATAAAAGAGCCTATTTGATTTTATGAAATCCTAATGATCACCTACATGGTTGGAAACATAGTATTTTAAAATACTATGAAAATTATTATTAAAAGGTATTTGAAATAAATATATCTTATTGGATCTCTAAAAATTATGTATTTTTTATTTGGGGAAAACTATTGGTCTTTTAAAAAGAATTTTATGAAACAAATTGTGGTGTATTTTAAAGATATTAATATTTCTAATGGTTTAGTAGGTAAATTATGAAAGTTATATCTTTTAAAAAGATTTATATCATGATGTAAGGTATTTTATATAATCTAAAATGGGATTTTAGATTTGAAAATTTTAAGCTAATATAATTTATTAAGTAGTGTAAATTTAATGATCATATTTTATACTATTTTAAATATATAGTAAACTGTCAAATATTTTTTTCATTTTTTGAATACCATTTTTTTCAGCAAAGCAATGTTGGTCGCGCGATCGCCTCATGTATCCCTGAGTCGTCCGATCTCTCCCGAAATCTAATCCTGGACCTCGATTTCTTTTAAAATGCTCAACACACCTCCCGTGCTCCTAGTTTTCCGATCATGTCTGGATTTAATCGGAGACGTCCATTTTTTTCCTCTTCGACTTCTCTGTGTTGTCCCCTTCCTCACGTCGTGATCTACGCTCCAACACTGGTTCCCGAGGATGCCACATCCGTTGCACTGCTCCTCTTGACCTCCGCACAGCCCCCTCCTAGGCCACTATTTCTTCATCTTCCCTACAATGGCCTACCCTTTGGCCGAGTCACCTGGTGGCACCGAACCCCTACTTAAACTCCTCCTGCCTCTTGAAACTCGGAAACTTCTCCTCCTCCTTCCCTCCCACGAACTACCAGTAAGACAACGACGTACCTCCGGTCTGAGCCTCCTCCTCAAGAAAGTTAAGGGTGCTTGCATGATTGATTTTCTTTTGGAGAAATCTTCATATTATACTCCCAGTATATATATTTAATATATATATATATATTATACCACCCGCCTCGGACTGCAACATTTTCAAGGGGATTGCCAGTGTATTATCAGAGGAATTACATATGTAATAACCCCTTTTTGTGTTTTTAAAGATTTAGTTTTGCAAGAAAAAAAACCTGAAACTTATATTTATATTTTGTTTATACTGTTTTACATATATAAATATACACGTTCTTAACTCAAACCCAATCGGTTTAGGGTTTCCATGATTATTTCGATAGGTTATACTATGTCATATATGTTTATAGAGGTTACATTCTAACATGCTATAAACATATATTATTTATATAAACCATATATATATATCTAAATATTTATACTTGTTTATATATTTTCTTTTTAAAATAAGACATTTATGATTTTAGGGGATGAATATCTATCCTTGAATGATATTTTGGATAAAAACTAGGCCATTGTCTTAGGTATAATTACGTTTTAGTTTAAAACAAAAGTTGTTACATGTTTATGTCTTTATAGTTTCTTGAATATTAGACCCTCATATAGTTTTTGGTTCTTAACTTATTAAAACTAAGATTTTTTTAGATCACAAGAAATTTTAATGGCCTTGTTTATTTAGTGTAAAAACCCTTATATACATTCTTGGTGAATATATGGTGATGTGTGTATATAATTATAATTATAAAGTCCAAAACCCTAAATTTTTAGTAATTATCACTAGGACTAACTTTATGTTTTGATACATGTGTGATTTTAATAATGGATAATTTTTGTCTTTACTAAACCAACATGAATTTTGTACATATGTACATACAAATGACCATGTTTTATTGAATGAGTTTATTTTAAATTTCCCATGAAGTATTTTATGATAAAGTGTATATTTTGGCTTGAATAATATGTATTAGAGGATTTAGGATTTATGAGATCATGTCGTCATGTTGCGTTCATTTACTGACTTATTACACCGTGATCCCACTTTGGTGAATGTTACTAATTAATCAAGTTATGGATTAATTTATTTTTCAAGGGCTTGTTTATCACCATAACTGATGGAAAGTTTTTTCATTAAGCATTACACTTACATGGAATAATAATTTTAAAGATTCATCATTTATTGTATCATTATTATATATTATTTATTAATTAGCTTATGTGAAAATAATGTTTTACGAAACTATGGGAGCCTTTGATTAGTTATTGACATATTTTGCAATGTTAACTGTCATATCATGTATTAGTTAAATGTGTGGTGGCTCATTATTATTTTAAGATATTATTGTACATAATTAATACTGAAGACATATCACTAAATGAACAAAGAAATTAGATTACCCAAAGTGGTATGGGACACCTTGGGTAATACGAAATTGAATGAGTTATTCAGGGTGATATAGGAAATCATGAATATACAAACCACTTATGTAAAGAATGAATGATGTGGCTCACATGATGATAAAGACAAATTTAAGGGTGTGCCCTTATAGCGCTCCAATGCATTGGGTAAAGACTTAATCTCTAGAGATGAGCAGTTTAATGACGCCTTGGGGATGGACCTTGGTAATGTTTTCAAATGACACCTCGGGGATGGACGTCGGTGATACGAAAATGATTGCCTATGTTAAATGTTGATGCCACATATTTAATGTTATGAAACATGTATTTTTCAAGATAAAATGCATATTCTTTCACAACCAAAGCCTTTATGTTTTTATAAAGGTCTTATTTCACTAATATATGTTTGGATCATGATTGGTGTTTATCACTTAGTAGAATAGTAACCAACATATGAAAATTTAAGTTATTTCCTTTACGTAAACTCTAATTATTCATTACTCTTAACTGTTTTATTTTATTCTGATGTAATCACATGTCGTAATTGTTTATGTTTTCCATTATTACTCCTTCGAGAAATATTATAAGGGTTTCATATATTTCTTGAAACTATTGATTGAGCATTTTGATGTTATGTGTTATAGTTTTCCTTAGGAGAATGATTTTAAATGAATGATTTCAAAAAGATACATTATTTTCAATATTTTTTTAAAACCCTTTGCTGAGTATTTCAATTCTCACCCTACATTTTGATTTAAAATTTTCAGTTATCAGCTTCTAAAAGACGAATCGTTTCAGAAATTTCCGGTTTCCAAGAACCCGAACTGCACACGATCCTCTGTATGGGACATGAAATGTAGTTTATTAGTGAATTTTTTATGTTGAAAAAACACATCATGTTCAGAAGAAACTAGCTCTTGGGTTTTTGGTGTCGGGGTCCTCACATTAGATGATTGAAATCCCATATAAAACACCTTGATGCTAGAATAGGGAGTGGTCTGATTGATGACCAGAGGAGTAGAGAAGACACACAATTTTATTATATGAAATTATGGAGATTTATGACTTACCCAACATGTGTTATATAGGATCATGTGGTGTGGACATGTTTTAGAGGAGACTAGGGTTTCCATATATAGTTAAGGATCGGAAGCTGTGTGATCTTGTCACACAACATGTGACCCATACAAGATGTCTCAGTGTGTAACTCAGAGGGTCCATGAACACATCCTGATAGTACATGGTTCATATCCCACCATGTATTCTACCATGAACACGGTCTAGCTATACATACATGGTATTAGATATGTACATTGAAATGTGTATAATTACATGGAAATCAACATTCCATGTAATTTTGCTCGGGCATTGGAATGATTGAACACCAAGTGCTAGGATGACTCTTACACTCTGTGTACCCTTTGGACGTGCCAGTTTTTGAGAAATCATACATTCCATGTGAGTGAGAGAGATGGGATGTTTCAGGCATGGTGAGACACTCCATGTACCCTTTTGGACACTCCATGTACTCCTATGTGGATAGTTTTGATTCCCCATTCTTCTTTTATCATCTTCATTAAGACATTGAGTGAGATTCCCTACACCAGTATTAGTTGATTGTGTTATCTTGGTCTCATACAATGAGGGACCACTGTGGCATCACTTTCCAATCATGGAGGGAGATTTGACTATACGATCATGTGATTAATGTAGTGTTTTCATGTTCCCTTATTTTTCATTGAGTTTAATCAGACTAGTTTCACTACAACCTCAATAACAGGAAGAATGTATCCTTATGAGTGTCCCAAAGCGATGTTCATTTAATTTTACGATAGCTTAAATAAGTTTTATTGGAATTGATTTGTACAACACTATAAAATTTTTGATCCCTGGTCAAAGAATATGATTCCAGCAGAGTTAGGTATCCACCCAGTGATCCATTAGCATTGACCATGTATATGTGTATCAAGATTTTTTCTTTTTCACGATGGGTATTATGATTGATTATGTATCTCAAAAAAACACTCACATCCTTCCTTTATATTTAGACCAAATATGTCTTCTAGCCCGAATGGCCTGAAGGCCTTATTTTTATTTTATTATATATAATCTCCCTTTTAAGGGTTGAAGGGGAACTCGTTCATGACCCGTATGCCCAATGCACAATGCCCGACATGACCAGCAATACATGACCCAAAGGCCTAGAGGCGTACCATGCACATTACATGATTCATAGGTCCAACCCACTAGAACAAACCCTCCTTAGCGTCATTGAATCATTGATCTCATTAGCTCCCAACCTTGCATTGTTGATCGTCTAGCATTGCCCCATACAAAGCTGCACGGTGCCTGGTCCCGATGGTGGATTCCATACCCTCTCATTCTTCCAATCATGTTAGCTCTACATTTGGTGGCTGCTACAACTGTTGCTCTAATTCTATTCTGGGGCATGTTCTGTTTGATTTGGCCTACTCCATGGTCTACATGACCCGAAGATCCTGTGTCCTGAAGGCCTTTGATGGACCGAAGGTCCTGGAGACTCGTATCCCCAAACTGGTGGCTCGAAGGGCCAAATCAGGTGAATAGTTCTGACTGCTACAGTACCGTACGGTAACTTCTACAATGACTTCTATAGTACTTCTATGGTACTTCTATAATACTGCTACAGTATCCTAGAAATTTGCATCCACCCGGGTTTGAACTCGGGTCTCTTGGATGCTAATCAGGAGCCCTTACCAATCGGGTAAGGGCTTGTTGGCAAACACAATATGTCTTAAAATTATGATTAGTTTCATCAATTTATGTATAGCTCATTGAGTGTGTTCTTATAGATGGTCTTTATGTTGAACCATCAAGTAGGAATCCTAGGTTAGCTTTACATTAGTGAGCATACCTTTAGATTGTGTGTTTGGGTTGATAATATTTGAATATTCCTATTATATGTGTTATAGACATATACCTTTGAAGGTTTAATTGTTACACTTTATGTTATGTTATTTCTGATTTTGTCATGTCATACTCAGTATCTTTAAACTCTCCCCATCAAGGGCCCTACCTGCACATGTCTTGTATTATGAAGACAACATACCTTTTTTAGGACTCCTTGGTAGACTTGGAGCATGTGGAGCTAGATTCGGGTTGACATTCCCCGATGTATACCAGTTCTTCATTTGATAGTAGTCCCCTCCTTATGAGGAGCCCGCACTTTACTTTATATTTTTTTGGCATTTATTTAGCCCTTTTTTACATGTTCTAGTACTATATTTTCAATCATTGGATGTGGGTTTATAGATGTATGCATGCATTTTTTTTTAATTTTTTTACATTACAACATTGTAGTGTCATAGAGATGTGTGAATGAGCATGGGTACTTAAGGATAATGTATCCCATGTGTGTGATGTACTTTCTTGGAACTAGTCACCAGCCCCTAACCTATTGGGGGATGGCTTAGGGTTGTTGCATCTCAAGCCCCCATCAGGTCAATTCATGGAAACATTTATCATTTTAATTATATTTTCCCCTCTCTCTTTTACTTTCTAGTCATTACCATTATTTTAAAATTATATTATTGTTATAAAATGTGACATTAAAATTCAATATTCACAATGGGATATTAGGAATAATTTTGTTCAATTTTTAAAAATGGTTTTCAGTTACCTCACTCACTATCTATCAAAAGTAAGCTACCATTAAAAAAGTGTTTTCATTGAGAGGGAGAGTGGTTATATTTACAAAGTGTGTCTCTTATACCTAATAAAAAATAATAATAAACATAAAATCCATTACAACATGAATTTAAAAAATAAATATTTATAATCTATTTTTATTCCTAAACAACATATAAAATACATGGTTCTTATTTAAGATTTATATTCAACAAATCATATATTGTTTCTCATTAATTAAAGTATAATTTTCAAAAAAACATTATTTGTTGGGTAAAACTGGGGATTTATAAATCCTATAACACATAATAATAGATTTAGTTATTATTTTTTGGTGTCTATAAATTTATAAATTTAGTATCCCCTGTGAGAATTAATGATGCCTTATGAAATAACCAAATATTTGGCACTATTTATGGAGAAGGTACATGTATTGTATTCATTTGAAAATTTAAAGAATTATTTCTCATATATTTTCATTTCCTTATTGGATCTTATTCTAAAATATTATTATTTTTATTACATTTATTGATAATTGTATTCTTTTTTATAATGGAAGTTCTAAAATACATATTAGATTCAATGGTAAAATTAACCATACTTTTTGGAGACTATTCCAAATAATTTGATGATATAAAAATGATTAATAGTAAATCCAAACATTTTTCACAACCATACCTAAGTAAGTAATGGAAAAACAATATTTCATAGAATCAAACAATGAAGAGGTGTGTTGTTGGACTGAATATGTGGTTTGTGATGCTGAGGTAATCTTGACTACCAAAGTTGATTGTGTTCTTGTAGATGATTACCATATCAAAATGGGTTTAAAAGTGGATGATAAATAACATCATGGAGATATTAATGTTGAATTTTAGTTTCAAAATTCAAAATATATAGGAAAGTTGCATGAATAAGATGAATGGTAAGGGTCCTTGGCTGATTATTCTTCAAATAAATTCCATTAAAATCTAGTACTATAGTTTTAGTATGAATAAGAAAAAATAGATGAAGAATAAACTACATTATGCACTGAAAATGAAAAAGAACAAAAAATATTTAAACAATGAACAAGAGAACATAATTTTGGAAACCTAAATGACTATCCTAGAAGTAAAACATCTAGAGCCACAAGTTGAAATGGTAGATAAAATTTTAAAATACATTACATTAATTAAATTCTACCTACATATATGTAATTTAAAATGATTTTTACAAATTAATGATTCAGTTTTATGATTTTTTTCGAATGGAGTTATAGAATTTCAATTATCACCTCCCCCACTCTTTTATTTTTCATGAAGAAAATTCCTGGTCAATTAAATTAACACTCAAAAATTTGATAGAAGAATTCAATAATAACCATGACCATTGGGGAGAAATTATTTCAAAATTGAAATTGGTTTTGGGCCACCACTCTCTCCAAATTATCGAAGAACATGAAAATTAGAAATGTAAGGACCCCTTATTGAAAATTACATATTTTAGTGACTATAAACTTCAATTAATAGTATTACATTACCAAATAAATGTTAGGGTTGTATTAATATATATATGTCTTAACCCATACATAAAAACCCCATATATATATAATGTGGAAACTTCTAATCAATATCCAATTTTTCCTTGATATAAAATTGTAAAAATAAAAATTGATTATTGTTTCATGAAATTTTTTAATAGAATTATTATTTAGTTCTTATTTTTTCTTAACCATCCATAAACACTATTAAAAACTTTTTGAATCTTGGAATGGCCCCAAAAAGATTAGTAAGGAATATAAAAAGAAAAAATCATTTAGTTTAGTGAAAAGCATAAAACCCCATGTAATGTTTAGATTTACATTCAATGTTCACGAAACATTTAAAACAAAAAATTCCCCAAGAAAAACTAATACACAATTTTCACATATAAAAACAGAAATCACTGTAGAAAGAAAAAAATCCATTTAGGAATATTAGATAATCATATTCATAGAAACATTTCAAAACCCTTATAATTGGATTAACATTACTACAAAAAATCAATATATTTCATTGGAGAACATAATCATTAAAAAATTAAATAGAGATATATAACGTCTCACACAATTCATATATGATATATCTAGATCAAGTATTTTTTATATGCTATAATGGATATCAACACATTGCATAAACTATATTGAGCTCACCGATGAGTTATAATGGGGATCCATCCATCGTATAAGATATATTTGAATCAATAATTCTCATATATTATACTCAAATTCCATATAATGAATTAAACATTTAATCCATGGACTTTAGATAACAAACCATTCGCAATAATATTTTATACTCTTAATAAAAACACATTGTGATATCAAAATACCTTTTCTTTTTAAAACCCATTATCATTCCAAAATACACCCAAATTTTGATAGAATGTTTTACACTACAAAAATAATGATATTTGATGTATTAAAAACCATAAATAATGATTTAGGTAGTTGAAATATTCAATTTCATTAAATATGTTAAAATAGAACATTCCTTTTTTTCATTTTTGAATAATTTTACGAATTCTGTATAAATGTTTCATTTTATGCAGACCATTTAATTATAGCAAAATGTTAATGAAATGACCATTTAAAATAAATTTATTTCTATATAAAATAAACTACTAATTTTTTTATAAACATTTTATAAGAACAATGATATTTATTAAATAAATCATTAAAACTATTAGAAATTATGTTTTAAATCAAATTGTCACATAGCTAATGATTGACCAGTAAATTTTATTCCATATCCTCGAAATAAATAAAATTATATTATTTTATTAGATTCATGAGAACGTATTTAAAGTTTATTATTTATTTTATTTAAAATATTATGTATTAATCTATAATTAATTAATCAATTCAGTTTACGTCGTATGTTTTGTTGAAATTTGACTTATATGTCAATAATGAATATAGTAATTTAAATACGGTCAAAGGGGACACAATTTATAAATCTATATAATAATAATAAAAAAATTTAAAATTTATAAATCATTACTACTTTTAATTCAAATAATATATGACAGTTATGAAAAATGAACTACATGACGATCAAGGAAACAATAAGCATGCATGGTTAACATTTTTTTTAAACAATCATTATAGAATTAATGTAATTAATATATTTTCATCCTTGAAATAAAATCATTCCCTAAATAACATATTATTTATTTAGATATATTTATTTATATAATCAATGGGATTTGGACATGTAAAAAGGAATCACATCAATTCATGGAGAATGTAGTACACATGTATAGATGAAGAACGAAATAATTATTAAGTATAAGAAAGAAAATAAAATATTATGTTTCCATAAAGTTAAATATTTCAATAATATCAAAAATAATTCTTGTGTTGAACATATATTCATTATCATTATTATTAATACCTTCTATGTAAAGAATTAGTGGAAAACGATTCACGTCGCTTCATGAGACGGTAGTTCACCATACACACAAGTGACTTTATCATATCCCCCAATGAATGTATTTTATGATTTCATATGTTATATAAAAATTAAATATGTATGGTAATGTTATAATAATAATATTAATACATTATATCCTTCATTATAAAAAGTTTTGAGAGGTGATGATGGAAAACAATTACATTAGTTTGTGAGGTGGTTATCCTATGTACACATGAATGACAGTTATGTTTACCATTTTATAGAATAGTATACAGATGTAGACTGTTACTTTAAAATCATAAAATAAAACTATATGGGATATATATTTTTAATATATCATTTAAATTCAATAATATTTTTTGAAGGTGGAATAAGAAACAAAATACAAACCCTCGATTAAGAAGGATACCTCTTCTTCAGACATCCTCTTTTGGTTAGCACAATAAGAGTTTTTAGGATACATTTAGAATACATAATAATGATATAGGTCATGGTTAGTGATTTATGTAACTAATTTGGGTACATATTGTCCCTGAAAAATGGATTGGAATTTGTAATGATGAGTGGATAGGGGGTGTCTTTTTATTAGTGGGGGATGTGACACAATTGAAATTTTTGATATTAAAAATGATACATATGTTTTTCACATTCCACAAGGATAAAAAATTCACCATTATAGAGACATAGATGATATGAAGTTTAAATATAGCCATAAAATTTATTTCACAAATTTTTTTAGTGTATTTTAACCATTTTAAATTTTTTAACCCCTGTTAAATTTTTTCTTACTATAACAGTGGTAAAATATTTTTAAGCATTTTACTATTAATTTTTTTTAAAGTAACATCACCAAATTATATAAATCAATTTTTTATTATTCAAAATATATAATATATGTTACAATATTAAATTCAGAAATTTTTAAATATTTAATTTAATATTATACCTGAACCCATGATGAGTGATTGGTTGTCCCAATAAAGGTACTTTTCAAGTATAATTATGTTATATATTAAATATTTGACACCAAATCACCATTATGTGATTATAAAATAATATTTATAGATATATAATATATAAATATCATTTTAATAATTACTCATTAGATACTATTTTAATTACTTAAAATGGAAAACCATTGTGCACTTAAAAAAAATTAATGAAATTTTTTTATACCCAATAATTAACTTATTCTATGATTCATAATAAATTTAATTAATATATATTTATTTTTGTAAAATTTTACTAAGTAATAATTATGTTACTCAAAATAAAATTCTTATAATAAGGATACATTTTGAAATCATTATTTATATAAATGAAATGACAGATTTACTAAAAATTAGTATTTTTAATTATTCACTAAAAATCAGTATTTTTTAAAGAATCATAAATTTTAACCCAAAGTTAATTTTCTTATGCATATTTAAAAAATTATTCCTATTTTAATAAATAAATTTTATATAATTTTAAAAAATTATATATAATATTTACTCAAAAAATGGATAAGCATCATATTTATAGAAAACGTATTATAGATTAAAAAACCAATTTACCAAAAAATTAGTGATTATTTACAAAGAATTTAACAAAATATTTATATTGAGTATAAAAATTATATCTAATTTTGTAAATTAGTTTATTGAATTCGTTCCATAAATATTAATACCAACTTTTTAATGGTAAAACATTTTTATTTTTTTTGGCTTGGTGTTGCTTTTTGAGTACGATATCAAACATTGAGGCCTCATTTTATAATATCAGGGTGTTAGACCCTCTCCATGCCACACCAAACCCCCCAATATGAACTAATTTTATTGCATGTTATTAAAAATGTGTCTTATTAATTAATTTTATTTCATTTTAAAAATAAATTTATTGAACTCAAACATTATAAAAAAGGGTTAACAAAACATCCACTTGATAAGAGAGAAAAAGATGTAAGAATGTCATATTAAATAAAATATAATAGGTTTTAAAATATGTTTAAATTGGTGGGATGTGATTATTTTTACATGAGAGGAATGAATGATTCCAAAAATACTGATTTATGGTAAATGATATCATAGATCATAATAAATTAAATGATCACAGGAAAGTCAATTTCTATAGACCCAAAAACCAAAGTCCAATGTTTTATTGGATATAAATGTAATAAGATAAAATTATCATATTCAATATCATTTTCCAAGGATTAACGAATACCATACCATCTAGAATGAGTGCACAATGAAATATATATAAATGATAAATTCAATTTCATTCATTCATTAATTTCTACCATACTATAATATTTTTACCCAAATTGTGTGCGTGGAATATAAATTGTTCTTTTCTGAACCAGTAATAACATTTTATAATTGATTAAATAATTACTAAAATAATAAATATATATTTCTCTTTTCATTAGAAATAAACCATAAAAAATTGTTTTTATAAGGATACATTTTTTCCAAAATCAATAAATCGTAATTTGATGAAATAAAACCATAATCTATAATGTCAGAACCATAGAAGAGAAATTTTCTAATACGTAATATGAAAACTAACAATATTTAAAATAATCTATAATATTCTTGAAAAATATTAAAGCCCAAAAATAAAGAAAATAACATATTGTTCTGAAATTGATTGAACATTTAGATCAAAAAACACCAATCACACTTCAAGCCTCATACAAAAAATAAAAATGCATGAAACTTATCATTTATATTCCATAATATTCACTTCAATAAATAATTGGATTATAAAACAAATAAATAGTATCAAATAGAATTCAAAGTTTATTCTACAAAATTAATCCCTCAATGTTCTATATATCAACATTATATAAGGATCCAAAAATATTGAAATTATATCAAAAATAAAAATTAATCAATTATACAACAATCGATTTTAAATACCATGGTAATATATATGATAATAAATATGCTACCTAAATAAAATAAAACATTATATTTCAACCAATTTGAATGAAAAACTGTTTCCATACTATATAATGCATCACACAGGCTAGTAGTTGGGTATTCACTCCAATCACCCTTTAGTTTTGGGTTCAATACTGGTGGATTTTCCATATGTGGAAGGTTTTCATTTTTACAAAACACTACAAATTTATTTCTTATATAGATCCTTGAAATATAGTGGAAATCCTGAAAATAATAATCTTAATCATCAATTAACATATAATCCAAAATTTTTTAAATTCTATTTAACATATTTCTAAAAAATGAAAAGATTATTTTTATTCAAATAACATTTACACATGTTGTACATATTGTTAAATATTCCATAAAAATATATCAAAACATTATAAATTACTCCAAACATAATCTAATCCCATAAAAATATTGGATTTTTAATTCAGTTTAAATCTATGTACATCCATAAACATAACAACTTCATTATAACTCCAAAATCCATTGATGTGGACACCATAATCACTCAACATTATTCAAAAACCATTACCCTTGGGTTTTAATCATATTTTTTAATACATAATTATTATAAATAAGAATATTATTCATATCATGTGATTCAAAAATTCATAACATCAATTGGGATATAATATATTCCTTTATTATGTCATATGCAGTTTCCTCAACATTAAAAGTAATGAAATTAGAAATTTTGAGGGGTTATTCAATATAGACATGTTAATCCAATTATTTACAATTCTCCTAGGAAATAAATATTCCTAACTACCATACTTCCCACATTTAAAAATGTTAATTGATACCTAGGAAGTATTTTTATTCTATTTCACGACATTAACAAAACGATTCATTTTCATATAGATGTTTATGGATTTTAACTCCATGTCCACATACAAAACATATTTCCATCCTTTTAATAAATTTTACTAGATTCTACTTCATACATTATAGACACATTAGTAATTTAATATTTTCACCTTTATGATATGTATCACTATAACTTCCATAGAGCTTCATTTATAATTCTATTGATGAATTATGATACACACATTTTTTCATGTTTTCAATCATAAATTATGATAGGGGTCATGAATAAGAACTAGTGTTTTCATTAAAGCTCACATTATTTTCAATTTATCATACCAAAAACTAATTTATTTTCCTTCCATCCAGTTTTTACTTTAGTCCCTTCAAGAGCCAACCAATTACTAAAAAAATTGCGAGAGTATAACAAATAAACAAAACAAAACAATCTTATATATAGGATAAATAATATGATATCCTTAAACATTACATACACTATTCAACTCTTTTTATTTATCCAAAACAAACATTGTTCTCATAAGAATACAAGTGATTGTTGTAATATATGATTTTTTAAATAATGGAAAATAAAATCCTAACCCCTAATGTCATCAAAACCAATACTCTGATACCAACTATAAGAACCTAGCCACTAACATTACATATTCTAGTGAATTTAAAAATGAATTCATATTCTTTCACTCCAAAATATATTTTAGTTTTATAGTTAGGCCATGCCGATATCCCTTATGCTAGTTGGATACAGGAGAGGTAGTTATGTAAGGACCTCGACTTGTCCAAGATACCTAAATGAAGATAGAGTTGACTCAAAAGAGGGCGGCTGCAACATAGTCTTTACAAAAGTCTTATGTTTATTGATGAAGATGAACTTGGGTGTTCGTGGTTGGAGATCAGGATTTCTGGAATGTCACACCGATGTTGGGACACATGAGGATTAGGATGTAAGGTAAGCTTTCAACGAGGTATGTCAGACTGTTTGAGGTGTTGGAGAGAGTCAGGCCGATTGCCTATCAGTTGTAATTACCTTAGAGGTACTATGGTATGCATGATGTCTTCCACATTTCTTAGTATAGATTTTACTTATCAAACCCATATCAGTGTTTTAAACCCGAGGAGGTTGAGATTGAGGTGAACACTTCATTTGAGGATCATCCCATTTGGATTGTTGATAGAAGTGCGAATGTTATTTGTGGTCAGTTTGTTCCTCTTGTACGAGTGTTATGGCCACATGGGAAAGTACAGGATGAGACCTGGGAGAGGGAGGCCGATGTACAATCACAATGGTCGGAGATTTTCGATGATTATTCTTCTACGCCACCTTGATAGGGAAATTAGAGGAAAAATTTCTTTTAGTGGAGAAGTTTTTTGGAACCCGGATCTTCTTCTCAGGAATTTTTTTCTCTTTTGTGGTGTTTTTTTTAGAAAGAGAGAAGTTTCTGGAAATTTTTGAAGTACACGACGTGTACATGTAGGTACATGTTGTGTACACTTTTTCCACATGTAACCACATGCTGGTCATGTAACGAATGAGGACACAACTGTGTGTGGTGACCTAGATACCACCTAATGAATGGGCTGGTAAGGGAAAGTACACAATGTGTACTTATAACATAAACTCCGTGTACGTTATTTTTTTATTAAATGGACCATGGTCGCATCTAATTGGAATATATGTCTTTTTCTTCTCCTTCTTCAACTAAGAGCATCCATACTGTTCTGATCCTTCCCCAAGCCCCCAATAGAGCAACCATTCTCAAAATCGAACTCCATCAATTGTGTTGGCATCCCAAAGGTGAGTTCTCTCTTCTTCTTGAACCTCATTTCAGGATTTCTCCTCATTCTCATTTTTTCCTCAGTTGAATTTTTTAGACATTTTTGTAGATCTACCATGTTCTAGGTTGATCCGAGGGCCGATGGCTGGGTATATCAATCATACGACGCCAAGGTAGGTGGTTTGTGCCTTTCTGTAGATAGTCTTTGAGTTATATGTGAAACATTTAACAATACCCTCGATCAGGGTATTGCGTGTTTATAGTTTTTACCCTGTTATTTACTGCTATGACTTATATACTTATGTAGAGGTCATTTAAAAGTTAATAGGGTTAATTGTGATGTTATGGATCTGTTTCCCATGCTTTTTTTGTTTATAACCATTTTGTCTTACTTATCATGTTAGGCAGGTTTCCTTCCATTCCTAGTACTGATAGGATGGAGTGATGATATTTATTTATTTGACATGTTGTTGTGTTGTAGAATATTTAGAAAAATTGTTCTTTAGGTATACTTTTTCCGTTATATATCGTTGAGTTCAATTGACCTACATAGGGCCGTGAGAACCTAGTGTAGTAGACCACATGGAGAATGAATGTTAAGGGCTTCTAGAGATTGTCTGTTTACTGTTACGATGTTAGACCATAGGGGAAATTGACGTAAGTGCTTTCTCAGAGTGTCTGTAGTTCCTTAATGTAGGACACATGGGGAATTAGACATTTAGTGCTTCCCCAAAGCACCTTTTAGTTACCGATACGAGACTACTTGGGGAATTGATGGTGAGTTCTTCCTCAGAGAGTCGGTGCAAAAGCTGAACCAGAGGGCTTAGACTTTGTGTACATGCTAGTGGGTTTCTTGTGTTTTTTTGGTTTGACCAGAGAGGTTAGGCTATGAGTAATTCCTAGAGGGTTCCCTGCTTATGATTATCTACTTACTTGATATCATGTAATTTAAGGCAAATGAAACTGTAGGATTGTATTCTTTTGAGTACTTCCATGTTTACGGCTTTATTTTGATTATAGCCTGTCATATATATTGACTAACTATTAGGCATAGATCTTTGGGTTGTTTCCATGTGGGATTTAGTCTCACAGACTATTTGGGTCATGCTATTGGGCCCAAATAGATTATATTGTTGTAGGTAAAAATAATAAAAATCACCCTTCTAGTCTAGGAACTTGATTATTGTGGAGTTGGGGAGCATGGGACTAGGTTGATGCTTGCGAGGTTATGGATAATTTTATTTGTTTTTTATTGTACTTTAATTTAGTTTTGTATTCCTACATTTTGAATTGTTTGGTGGCTTTCCTTGATATATGTATCATGCACCATATGTGTGTGTGTGTGTGTTTGTGTGTGCTCATGTTGCTTATTACTTACTTTTTTTTACCTATTGCATGTTTTACTTCTTTTTTGGTTTCTATATATTCTACTTTTGATGTCTTTTTAGGCCAATGAAGGCATAGTTTTCCCACTATCACACCTAAGGCCCTCACTACTACTCATCAGCCTCTAGAATTCGGGGAAATGCGCTTGATGTCATGTGACCTACCATATACGGGACACCTCTGGGTAGCTTCCGAAACTGGGACGTTACAATTTTATTATGTGTTATAATGTTTAATAGTACAAATAATTAAATCATTAAGTACCATACACTGAGATAATATATGGTATATCATAAATATTGACGAATTTTTTATATTTTTAAAATTATTATTCATCGTTGAGGTGTTCTTTTTCACCAATAAACATTTCATTTTGATAGCCACATAATTTTCCAAAAAATAGTTATCATTAGTGATAATATTTTCAAATAAATTGATAGTTGAATATTGTAAGACTAATGTGTATTTGAGATGTTACATTTTTATGTTGAATGTTTTACTGAAAGAACACAAACAAAAAATAAATATATGTTTTATAATATAAACAATTATAATAACAACTATCATGTTTCTTAAACTATATCCATGGATATCTATAATAGTAATAGTTTTATCTTATTTAAACTAATTTTCAAATTTTCAGATTACATAATGTTCACTGATCTTAATTACACTATTTCTTCTCTAATAAACACTTTCACCACTTGATTTTAGAGAATAAATTCATCAAATATAGATTTATACCTAAATTAAAATATTACATTTATAACCAGTGATTAACATATATTTTTTCACTTACTATCTCATACTAATTAAACATATATCATTCTAAAGATTCTGAATCAAAATATTTCAACATCGTCCTTATTATTCATTCCTAGTATTGTTAAATAAAATTAATGTATATAAGAATAAACAAAAAACATTTATAAATAATTGAATAAAAAAAATAATTAATTATGATCAACATATATAAAGAAAGTGAGATGTATAATAATGTATTATTTTAATATTTTTATAGTGAAAATAACATTGTGATGGGGTGAAATGGATTTTACTATATTTATATAGATTTCATTAAAACATATTTTTCCCATTATATATCATCATGATCCAACTATTATGTAATATGTCACATTACGATATATGATATTATATATCACATTAGATATTTTTTTTACTATTAACTATAATATATTTTTTAGACACATACATTAACATGGTTCACCCCCCCCCCCCAATATAGGCAATCCAATGCATTTATAAAGGATCTTATTTCAATGTATGAACAACTATACCAATATATGATATTGGATTAAGGACGTTTACACCACTCCCCCACTCAGTACCATAAAATGTTTTTTTTCAACTATCACTTCCTCACTATGATTCACATCAAAGTGATCTCATTGAATTAAAAAAGGAGGATAACAAGAAATTAAAATGAATATTGATAAAATATATCTCTATAATTTCATGTAATTTAATCATAAAGACCATCCCTATATTTACATTTAATTTATCCACATATTTGTGATCTTAATGATTACCAATTGTTCATAATAATTCTACCATTCATTAATATAGTGATTTTTCAATATTATATATACAAAAATAATATCTATATCTTAACATAAGTGTATTCATATTGTTTCACATGTCCCATAATAATTCCTGAAACACCTCTTAATATATTCTGTATATTTTTAATACATGATTTATGGTTTTCATTTTTGAAATATTCACCTCAATATTATCTCTCGACATGCCTATATAAATATTTTGCTATAATATTTAAAGATAAAATTTTAAATAAATAAATTTTTATGATGATCGTTGCTTTCATGAGGTAAAAAAATGTATAGGTTATCTAAGAATCTATATAAAAATCCTTCTATATCATGATCAATATAATATTTATCAATAACAAACGACAATTTAATATTCAATAAGACACATTATATAAAAACCAATCATGGAATTTCTAAGGTATCCTACTAAAATTATATAGAATAAATAGCAAATAAAAAAATACCTCATAAAAGTTACCTTAGATATGTTACATCAAATCTATATTTTATCAATCCCTAGTTCTAATGGTTACCTTGTGCATGGGATTCATGAATTCTATCAGGTTTCATAATAAATTTCTAATACTGATGTTAAAAATACAACATAGTTTAATATGTAGTGGAATATCATCCATCATTTTCACCTATTAGATTACCCATATCCAAAAATGAAAAAAATGGAATATATCTTCACTATGACATTAATCCCTATTTTATCTCAATAATAATATCAAATGAAAACCAGATATTATAAAACCCATTATCGTAATAAATAATATTCAATACATACCTTTGATGAACCTCTTGGTAAATATTACCTCCAAACCAAATGGTCATTCTAGTTTTCATCCCCTTTCATGTTAATTGAAAAAAAAAACAGTAAAAAGATAAATAAAGATGAAACACTAAAATTTTCCATAATTAAAATATTCATGAAATCTATAAAGAACACACTCTTTAAAAAAATCCACACATACATTTACTCCCCTTAATTTAATAGAAAAAAATAAATCAAACTACTCACAAGTATCACTAATACATTATATTTAAAGTAAAACAAACCCTATTTGAGTTAAACTCTTTATTATACAAATGACTGTTTAAGTAAATTCAAAATACAAGACTGGGAAAGATTCTAGATCTCATTAATCAAATACCACTACTAATTTTCCATATTTTTTTCCACTCCCTTTAAAAAATATTCACCTATAACATATCATTATTTATATTTGTAATAGATGTGGGGTGTGGGATTACAATCCAAACAATTTTATACTTTGAGAGCTTATTGAAATCCAATATTCAACCTTTGTTTTCCTTTTAAAAAAATATCATCATTCCATTCAGTAAGCTATCAAAAACCTAATTATATTTAAGAAATCATGTCATTATTATTAAATCCTTTTCTACTTTCAATTTGAAAACAATACATTAAAATACTTGTTATTTAATAATGTGTTGGACCATATTTTTATAAAATTTAATTTCACTAACATTATCATAATGTGTTGATAATGTTTAGAAAAGCATTATGAAAAAATATTATTATTTTATTCTAACCAAAAATTTAAGGAAAAATTTTGTGATGTTTTTATGTATTTTACATCTCCAGTATTCAATGACAAATGTTCCTAATTTTTTATTCTCTATCTATTACATTAACATCCCTAATAAAAAAATCCTATAAAACATTATTTTATTTAATAAATTCATCCTATCTAATTCACATCATTATATATAAAAAATTACTTTCTAAAGGACTGAAATTTTCATAATATACATTATTGTTCCTATGATATATTTGAATTTTATTTTTTCAAATAGAATATTAATTTTGATTTAATAAATCGAATATCATCCATTAACTATATTTCAGAATAAATATCATGTTTTTAAAGAAAAATACAAAAAAAATACATATTATTTTTCATTAATATGTATAATTCACAATTGTTCCATGATTTATCTCTAATTAATTTTACTACGACATAAATTAATGTAGACCTTTGATTCCACTTTTAGATATTATATTTATTTATTAGTTATGCAAAAAATTACATTGAGAAATCAAAATTATGTTTCCTTATTGTGTAACATTTTTTCATAAAAATTTTTAATTCTCTAATCAATAATATTTAAAATTCACTATTCATACTCTTAATAATATATTTACATCCGTTTATTCTTTTCCTCTAAATATAATAACATCATCATTTATTTTTATCATCAATATAACTTCCAAATTATTAATAACATATAAATTATTATCTAATACCCCTCTTGTAAAATGAAGTATCATTAGAATGAAATACAATTATAAGTTACTGGTTAATGGAGATAGTTTAACATTTAATATTTTTCTTTAATAAATATACTTTTATTACATTCATATCCAATTAATTCCCTTCAATTTTGTTTACATATAATTTTACTAAAACCCCTACTAATACACACTTATTTAACATCCATTTGATAGATTTTAGTTCTTAATTGAATTTTAGTCGCTATGATATCTCAAAATAATTATATACTTACTATTAAATCTTATGTTCTATCTTTATATAAACAAAATAATTACATACACCAATTATATAGTAACTTGGTTTTATTTAGGAATATGTTACCGTGATCATTTATTATATTTTGATAAATCTATTTTATTCTAAATTTAATAATACATAAGGACCAAAAACTAGACTCATAATATTGAATTTTTTCAAACTTGTCATGTTTCACAATTATAGACTAAATCTAGTTTATACACATTTATTATTATTGAGTAATATTATGTTTAATTTAATATAGTAATGTTTCTTCCTATAAAAATTTTCTTCTCCTAGTTTCTAAAATAATTTATAATATTCTATTATATTTTTTTAATTTAACCCATCTTATATTTGTATTTGATTTCAAAAATTCCAAATCATCTATATACTATTTTTTATTTATCAAATGTATCCTTTATGTGATTATTCTACTTTTTTGTTTCATTCATGATAATTTATAAATGGATTACTAAAGCATTAATTCCAACAATTTTGATCATTGTATTCTCTCCATAACTTTTATATTCATGAACATTCACATATATACATTCTACCACATCATAGAAACACTTGATAAAATTTTTTTATTGATTTGTAATAAAAATATTTATCTATAATTATTTTTATCCCCATTTTCTTTAAAATAGTCCATGATTCTTCCCTTTATCATGGATATAAAATTTTCTCCTACAAACTATAAAGAACATTATAATTCCATTTTTGTTTAGTCGTATCTCATAAAATTCAGTCTCAACCTCAAGTAATAAAACTACCCTATTTTGTATTTGAATAACTATAATATTGGATTAATTATTATATCTATTTATATCATTATTGGTTATAAATTAGGTTCAAAAAATTTTATAGATCATATAATTTCTTTTTTTGACTAACACAATTATTCTGAGAGTTTTAATAATAACCACATGATTAATAATTTAAATTATGATGAAAAATATTCAACAACACAATTTATATATTTATGGAAATTATATCATCTAGTTATAAATATCAATATAATTGAACAGTTTTTATCAATTATGAAAAACCAATTGATATAGTATAGAACAAAATATTTTCCTTGATTTTAATTACAAATTAATCTATTAAATTTTTTATTTTACAATATTATTTCATGTTGGAGGAATCAAAAGAAATTTTTTTTTGGGTAAATTTGTATTACTATAAAATAAAGTCCATGCATACATATTTGAATAATTAATTTATTGATTTTGAAATTAAAATTTTCATTCCATACCTTATTTTTAATATTTTATTTATAATATGATATGTTCTAATGAAAAATTAATCTATGTGAAAAGGTACTAGGAAGACCTTTATTCACATCATGAAATATTTATTCATTTAGATAGATGTTCTGGTCTTGTTTTAAAGAATTAAAGAGTCTACTAGAGTAGAAAAAAGGTAAATAGTGTTGATATCATATAATCATAGTGTTACACATCATATACACTATGAATGATGAAGAGTATCATGCATTTTCTTTCCTAGAAAACTGTCCCATGAAAAATACAATATAATAGAAATAATTTATTTCTCAATGTATGAGATATATATCAAATCATGTACCAAGATGAATGAAATTATTGATTTATGAATTTCCTCAAAAATTGACTAGGACACATGTTTAAATGATTATTAACCCTAGGTTTTTATATCTCTAGATTATATGTATGATATTATAAAATATATGATATTGGGGTAACCTAAAACCAATAATTACATTGTGATGAAGGAGGTTAAAGGAAATTGTTTAGAGACTAGGTAAATGGGGAAGGTTATTTCACATAGAAGAGACATACAAAGGGCATACACAACCATTTACTTTAGGGTTTTAATTTATTTTTTTCTCACCATATAATCGATAACATGAATGGGTGTTTCTTTATAAGTTTTAAATATGATGCTATTTTAAATTCAGAATATTCCTTCTTATGCTTATTTTATATAAGGATTTGTAGTGTCAATGTTTATTTATGTCTAAGCCATCAGAATATTTCTACAAATATTTTTAGATCCATGTGTACAGTTAACATGTGATTTTGAGGCCTAGGGTTCCCAAAATTAATTCATGAAATATATTAAATATATTATATATCATTAACATTAATTATATGTATAAAATTGAATAACCTATAAATGGATGCTTAGATCAGAACTATAAGGGTGCCACTAAGTTCAAAATGTGGGTTTTAACCTATGCATGGAATAGTCTTTATCAGCATGGTTTTTTTAAAAAAAATTCTTATGAGAAATAAATTAATAAAATAAATAAAATAATTAATTTTTTAAAATTATTTTTATAGTGAACATGATTCTCCTTTACAATTTTATTTATGGTGAATTTTGAGGTTTAATCGCTAACCCTAAGTGATCCATAGAAACATTGGAGAGATGTTTGATGAGATACTAAGAGTTAATGAAAACCAAATCATAGTTTGATGATCAGTGTGAAATGAAATAATAAGATCACACTTGTGATCACAATGTAGCTCTATTATTCATTATGGGTCAATCTGAATATTGGTAGGAAATTGTTTTATTTGTGTTTATCCCCATTTATGTTTTTTATGACAAATGTGATGTAACCGACAAATAGATTGATTCATATATTGATCGTTTTTTTGGATGGTATTTCAATGAGGATTTTTTGAGATTTTATAATTCTAATTATTTTTATTATAACTTCATTTATAATTATAATGATATAAAATCAAGGTCTAAAAGAACATCGGTCAATGTTCGTTCCCCAAGGATGTTCTTTATGGATTTCTTCCCCATTTATCATTAATCTACAATGATTTCCAAGGATAATGTTTTGATGTAATATCGAAAATCAAAATTTTCACATATGTTTATTCATATGAAAATTCCCAATCAATGATCCAAAATTGGCACGATTTGATGGTGGATCAATAATGAAATCTCCATAAGATGTGGTGGTGTAGATACCTCATATTTTTGTTTTTCAATGGGCCAAGAAAGAAAATATTGAATCGATTTTAATAATGTATTTTATTGTCATATTTTAATGATTATATGTGATGCCCCTGGTTTTACGAACTTGTCTAAGTAGACAATGTTATGTTTTATAATGATGTTTCTTATTTTACGTTGTTTGTTTTGAATAATAAAAAATAATTTCAAACTAAACAGAAGAAAAACAAGGATAATAAAGTGAAATGGTATATATTAAAATTCTACATTTCAACAAAGACCCAAACTAATTGAAAATAACATGTACAAGACCTAACATGACCACAATAAGACTACTAAGAATCACAACTCGAGTAATCGGATAGTTGTCATCTTCTAGGTCCATTAGTGTGAAAAATATGATAGCCAGAGCCACGGAACTAATACGCAACACCAATGGTATGAGGAGTGCCATCCACCTAGGGTTAAGTGTTTTGATTTTGTGAAACGCCCCCTATTTTTTAATGGTCTTTTAAGGAAATTATAATCGTTATATTTTCAATCGTTGGGTTTAAATTGATAAAGTATCCCATTTTTTTAAAAAATTTGATCTTTATAATGATCTTATGACCCTATGATATTTTAAATATCTTAATATGTTCAAAAATATTTGAATTACGACTTCAAGTATCTTTTTGTAAAATAATATTCTCATAAAAGAGCCTATTTGATTTTTTGAAATCCTAATGATCTCCTACATGGTTGGAAACATAGTATTTTAAAATATTATGAAAACTATGTTTAAGAGGTATCATTAATAAATATATCTTATTGTATCTCTAAAATGTTTTATTTTTGAATTTGGGAAAACTATTAGTCTTATAAAAAGAATTTTATGAAACAAATGGTGGTGTATTTTAAAGATCCTAATATTTATAATAGTTTAGTAGGTAAATTATGAAAGGAATTTCTTTTAAAAATATTTATATCAAGATGTAAAGTATTTTACATATTCTAAAATGGGATTTTAGATTTGGAAATTTTAAGTTAAAAGAATTTATTAAATTGTGTAAATTTAATGATATTATTTTAAACTATTTTAAATATATTGAAAACTGTCTAATTTTTTTTCATATTTCGTATACCATTTTTTTCGACGAAGCAATGAAGGCCGCGCGATCGCGCCCTGTATCCCTGAGTCATCTGATCTCTCCTGAGATCTAATCCCCACCCTCAAATTCTTTTAAAATTCTCAACACACCTCTTGCACTCCGATCCGTCCATTTGTGCCTGGATTTAATCAGCGATGTCCATTTCTTTTTCACGTTGTCTTCTCCTTGTTTCCCCCTTCATCACGTCGTGATCTCCACTCCAGCACTGGTTCCTGATGACGCCACCTCCGTTGCACTGCTCCTCTTGACCTCTGTACACCCCCCTCCTAGGCCTCAATTTCTTCATCTTCCCCATGCTGGCCTACCCTTTGTCTGAGTCACCCGGTAGCACTAAAGCCCTACTTAAACCCCTCCTGCCTCATGAAACCCGGTAGATTATCCTCCTCCTTCCCTCCCACAAACTCATAGCAAGTTAGCAACATTCCTCCGGTCTGAGCTTCCTCCTCAAGCAAGGTAAGGGTGTTTTCATGCTTGCTTTTCATTTGGAGAAATCTGTATATTATACTCCCGAAATATATATATAATTTTTATATATGTATATATATATTATACCACCCCCTCGGGTTGTAACGTTTACAAGGGTCTTTCCAGCATATTATCAGAGGAGATACATATGTAATAACCCCTTTTTGTGTTTTTAAAGATTTAGTTTTGCAAGGAAAAAAACCTGAAACTTATATTTATATTGTGTGTATACTGTTTTGTATATATAAATATATATGTTCTTAACTCAAACCCAATTGTTTTAGGGTATCCAAGATTATCTCGGTAGGTTATACTAGGTCATATATGTTTAAAGAGGTTACATTCTTACAGACTCTTATCATATATTATTTATGTAAACCCTATATATATAACTAAATATTTATACATGTTTATGTATTTTCTTTTTAAAATAAGACAGTTATGATTTTAGGGGATGAATATCTGTCCTTGAATGATATTTTGGATGAAAACTAGGCCATTTGCTTAGGTGTAATTATATTGTAGTTTAAAACCAAAGTTGTTACATGTTTATGTTTTTATAGTTTCATGAATATTAAACCCTCATATTGTTTTTGGTTCATAACTAAATAATATTAATAGTTTTTCAGTACTCAAGAAATTTAAATGGCCTTGTATATTTATTGTAAAAACCCTTATAGACATTCTTGTTGAATATATGGGGATGTGTGTATATAATTATAAGTATAAAGTTCAAAACCCAAAATAATTAGTAATGATTACCATGACTTACTTTATGTTTTTATACATGTGTGATTTAATATAGGATAATTTTTGGGTTTACTAAACCAACATGTATTTTGTATATATGTACATACAAATGACCATGTTTTATTGAAGGATTTTGTATGTAATTTCCCCTTACGAATTTTATGATAAAGTGTATATTTTGGCCTGATTAATATTTATTAGAGTATTTAGGATTTATGAGATCATGTAATCATGTTGTGTTCATTTATTGACTTATTACACCATGATCCCACTCTGGTGAATGTTACTAATTAATCATGTTATGGTTTAATTTATTTTTCAAGGGCTTGATTATCACCATAACTAATGGCAAGTGTTTTCAATAAGAATTCCACTTCCATGGAATAATTATTTTAAATATTCATCATTTATTATATCATTATTTTATATGCTTTATTAATTAGCTTACGTGAAAAGAATATTTTACTAAACTATGGGTGCCTTTGATTAGTTATTGACTTATTTTAAAATGTTAACTTTCATATCATGTATTAGAAAAATGTGTGGTGGCTCATTATTTTTTTAGTTATTATTGTACATAATGGATACTGATGACATATCACTAAATGAACTAAGAAATTATATTACCCAAAGTGGTATGGGACACCTTGGGAAATATGAAAATGAATGAGTTATTCAAGGTGTTATGGGACATCATGAATATACCAACCGTTTTAGTAAAGCATGAACGATGTGGCTCACATGATGATATAGAAAAATTTAAAGTTGCACCCTGATAGAACTCCAATTCATTGTGTATAGACTTAATCTCTACAGATGACAAGTTTAATGATGCCTTGGGGATGTACCTTGGAATTGTTTTCAAATGACACCTTGGGGATGGACCTTGGTGATATAAAAATGGTTGTCTATTTTAAATGTGCATGCCACATAATTCAAGTTATGTAACAATTTATTTTCAAGATATAATGTCCATTTTTCACGACCAATGCCTTTATGATTTCGTAATGTTCTTATTTCACCAGCATAAGTTTGGAGCCTGATTGGTGTTTATCACTTAGTAGAATAGTATCCAGCTTATGAAAATTTAACTTGTATCCTTTATGCGCAACTCTGATTATGCATTACTCTTAAATGTTTGATTTTATGCTTAATTAATCACATGTCGTACTTTTTTATGATGTCCATTAACACTCTTGTGAGAAATTTCATAAGGGTTTCATATATTTCTTGAAATTATAGATTGAGCATTTTGATGTTATGTGTTGCAGTTTTCCTTAAAAGAATGATTTTAAACGAATGATTTCAAAAAGATAAAATATTTTTTTATTTATAAAACCCCTTACTGAGTATTTAAATGCTCACCATACGTTTTGATTTAAAATTTTCAGGTATCGGCTTCTAAGAGATGAATCCTTTCAAAAAAATTAAGTTTCCCATAACCCGAACCGCACACTATCCTCTGTACGTGACATGATGTGTAGTTTATCAGTGAATGTTTTATGTTGAAACAACACATTTGGTTCAAAAGGCACCGGCTCCTGGGTTTCTGGGGTCGGGGTCCTCAGAGTTGGTATCAGAGGTTCGGTTTGTATAACATTGGAAAGCCAGAAACTGAAACAATATATATATATATATATATACATCAGTTTTACTAAAAAATGGGTTTTCTTAAATTTCAGATGGAACACTAAGGTAATATTCTTTCTTCTATCCCCACTGAGGCCCTAGAGATCATTGTGTTTTTAGGTAGTGATGAGTATTTTCTAAACTATACCCATATTCGCATGTCATGCAGACACCTTTACAACATGTCAAACTCCCCATAGTTGCTTGAGTTGCACCGGGGTGTAGGATTAGATTACCTCCTTATGATGATGACACAGTTTCCCTCTTATGTATGTTGGGGAGGGTACTATGAGAGACTTTTCATAATTTTCACAGTGGGTGAGGGCTTTGGCACTATGATCCCCAACCCTTTTCAAGAGGCTACTACTACCGGCGACCTCCGTGCAGCCTATATATGGAAGGTTTTAAACTACGGCTTCTGGGGTCAGTTGTTGAACTTCGAAATTTTAAAAGATGAGTACACCTGACTATCTTGTAGAAAACAAGTGTATGTGGATGTCTACCAACTTCATACCCTTCATTCTAGACTCATGAGACGTTATAGGTGCCCCCATGAGTTTAACCTTGTATGCTCAGCCTGTGTTTGGTTTGAGGAAATATGATGTTTTGCCTCACTATGTGGGGTTTGTATCGTAGGTATTTAGGGGAAACTCAAGCACTATTGTTTAATAATAAACTTATGTTTATTGAGAGGTTTTATTTCCCCTTCCTTGTGTTTACTTAATATTTACCTTTGAATGGTTTCGAAGTGGTTGAACTCTTGTCTTCAAACATTAGATGGAAGGATAAACCCACATATTATCTCTTCCCACTGAGATTCTGGAAATCATTACAATCAAAACTTGTGGGGACGAGTATGACCCCTTCACAAATTTTCAAAAAACATGCAAGCAGTGGTTTCAGGTGACAAATAGTCTGGAGATTCTCCGCACCTGCCAGAGGAATGCCTCCACTTGCTACCACATAGCCTCATCACAGCTGGCCGGGAATGAACGACGAAGAAGTTACTATGAAGGGCTCTTCCTGTGTTTCACCCTAGGCCAGAACGACATGACCAGAGTAAAATTTCAAGAGGATGTGTTAGAGGGAAATCTTTATGTGACTTATATGTTCCAACTCCTCAGATTTATCCTGTTTGACCACATCTCTGACTTGAATATTCTCGACCAAGACATAATTCGTCGATTTCTTCGTACATTGGTCCACATGGACATTTCAGAAAATTGTATTGTTCGAGCTTCCCTCAGGAAGCCTAAAGGTCCAGAACATGAGTTCAACCCCTCCTTCCCTAAGTTTATCTGGGTTAGGGAACTAGACAAGTTGAGAATTGCTACGGGGATACCAAAAAATGCACCTGTTGACCCTCTACATTGTTGGAGATGGTGAGAACAACACAGAACCTTTCTAGTTTTAATTGCGAGGACGCAATTCTATTTAGGGGGGATAATGTGATGCCCTAGGTTTTAGGAACATGGCTAAGTAGACAATGTTATGTTTTATAATAATGTTTCTTATTTTATGTGGTTTGTTTTTTATACTAATAAAAAATTTGAAAATAAATAGAAAAAAACAAGGGGAATAAAGTGAACTGGTATATTTTAAAATTATACATTTCAACAAAGACCCAAACTAATTGAAAATACAATTTGCAAGACCTAACATGGCCATAGAAATACTAGTAAGAATCACAACTTGAGTAATCAGTTAGTTGTATTTTTCTGGGTTCATCAGTGTGAAAAATATGATAGCCAGAGCCATGGTACACGTACTCATCACCAATGGTATGAGGAGAGCCATCTACCTAGGGTTATGTGTTTTGATTTTGTGAAACGCCCCTATTTTTATAATGGTCTTTTAAGGAAATTCTAATCATTATATTTTTGACCTTTGGGTTTAAATTGATAAAGTGTCCCCTTTTTTAAAAAAAATTGATCTTTATAATGCTCTTATAACCCTATGATATTTCAAATATCTTAATATGTTCCAACATATTTTAATTACATCTTCGAGTATCTTATTTAAAAATAATATTCTTATAAAAGAGCCTATTTGATTTTATGAAATCCTAATGATCACCTACATGGTTGGAAACATAGAATTTTAAAATATTATGTAAATTATTATTAAAATGTATCTATAATAAATATATCTTATTGGATCTCTAAAAATATGTATTTTTTAATTGGGAAAAACTATTGGCCTTTTAAAAATAGTTTTATGAAACAAATAGTGCTGTATTTTAAAGATCATAATAGTCATAATGGTTTAGTAGGTAAATTAAGAAAGGTATGTCTTTTAAAAATATTTATATCAAGATGTAAATTATTTTACATAATCTAAAAGGGGATTTTAGATTTTGAAATTTTAAGTTAAAATAATTTATTAAGCAGTGTAAATTTAATGATCATATTTTATAATATTTTAAATATATAGTAAACCTTCTAATTTTTTTTCATATTTCGTATACCATTTTTTTTGGCGAAGCAATGCTGGCCGCACGATCACCCTGTGTATCCCTTTGCCGTCCGATTTCTCCCGAGATCTAATCCCGAAACTTGATTTCTTTTAAAACGCTCAACACACCTCCCACTCTCCTAGTGGTCCGATCATGCCTGGATTTAATTAGAGATGTCCGTTTTTTTCTTCTTCGACTTCTCCGTGTTGTCCCCTTCCTCACGTCGTGATCTCCGCTCTAGCACTGGTTCCTGAGGACACCACATCTGTTGCACTGCTCCTCTTGACCTCCGCACACCCCGTCCTAGGCCACTATTTCTTCATCTTCCCTACACTGGCCTACCCTTTGGCCGAGTCACCTGGTGGCACTGAACCCCTACTTAAACCCCTCCTGCCTCATGAAACCCGAAAACCTATCCTCCTCCTTCCCTCCCACAAACTCCCAACAAGCCAGCAACGTACCTCCGGACCTAGCTTCCTCCTTAAGAAAGGTAAGGGTGCTTGAATGATTGATTTTTGTTTGGAGAAATCTGCATATTATACTCCCAGTATATATATTTAATTTATATATATGTATATATATATTATACCACCCCCCTCGGGTTGTAACGTTTGCAAGGTGCATGCCAGCGTATTATCAGAGGAGATACACATGTAATAACCACTTTTGAGTTTTTAAAGATTTAGTTTTGCATGAAAAGAACCTAAAACATATATTCATACATTTTTTATACTGTTTTACATATATAAATATACATGTTCTTAACTCAAACCCAATTATTTTAGGGTATCCAAAATTATTTCGGTAGGTTATACTAAGTCATATATGTTTTATAGAGGTTACATTCTAACGGACTCATAACATATATTATTTATGTAAACCCTATATATATAACTAAATATTTATACATGTTTATGTTTTTTATTTTTAAAATAAGACAGTCATGATTTTAGGGGATGAATATCTATCCTTGAATGATATTTTGGATGAAAAATAGATCATTGGCTTAGGTATAATTATGTTTTAGTTCAAAACCAATGTTGTTACATGTTTATGTATTTATAGTTTCAATAATATTAAACCCTCATATAGTCTTTGGTTCTTAACATAATAAAACTAAGTGTTTTTCAGAACACAAGAAATTTTAATGGCCTTGTTTATTTAGTGTAAAAACCCTTATATAGATTCTTGGTGATTACATGGTGATGTGTGTATATAATTATAATTATAATTTCCAAAACCCTAAATTTTTAGTAATGATCACTATGACTGACTTTATGTTTTGATACATGGGTGATTTTAATAATGGATAATTTTTGTGTTTACTAAACTAACATATATTTTATATATATGTACATACAAATGAGCATGTTTTATTGACGGAGTTTATCTGACATTTCCCATGATGTATTTTATGATAAAGTGTATATTTTGGCTTGATTAATATGCATTAGAGGATTTAGGATTTATGATATCATTTCATCATGTAGTGTTCATTTATTGACTTATTACACTATGATCCCACTTTGGTGAATGTTACTAATTAATCAAGTTGTAGATTAATTTATTTTTCAAAGGCTTGTTTATCACCATACTTGATGGCAAGTATTTTCTTTATGCATTCCACTTACATGGAATAATAATTTTAAAAATTCATCATTTATTATATCATTATTTTATATTATTTACTAATTAGCTTATGTGAAAAGAATGTTTTACTAAACTACGGGTGCCTTTGATTAGTTATTGACATATTTTGCTATATTAACTGTCATATCATGTATTAGTTAAATGTTTGGTGGCTCATTATTATTTATAGTTATTATTGTACATAATGAATATTGATGACATATCACTAAATCAACAAAGATATTAGATTAACCAATGTGGTATGGGACACCTTGGGTAATATGAAAATGAATGAGTTATTCAAGGTGGTATGGGACATCATGAATATAAAAACTGCTTATATAAAGCATGAACGATGTGGTTCACATGACGATAAAGACAAATTTAAGGGTGTTCCCTGATAGCGCTCCAATGCATTGGGTAAAGAATTAATCACTAGAGATGACCAGTTTAATGATGCCTTGGGGATGGACCTTGGTAATGTTTTCAAATGACGCCATGGGGATGAACCGTGGTGATACAGAAATGATTGTCTAAGTTAAATGTTAATTACACATAATTAATGTTATGTAACAAGTTCTTTTCAAGATAAAATGCATATTCTTTCACGACCAAAGCCTTTATGTTTTTATAATGGTCTTATTTCACTAGTATATGTTTGGAGCATGATTGGTGTTTATCACTTAGTAGAATAGTAACCAACATTTGAATATTTAAGTTATTTCCTTTATGCCAACTCTAATTATTCATTAATCTTAACTGTTTTATTTTATTCTTATGTAATAACATGTCATACTTGTTTATGTTTTCCATTATTACTCCTTCGAGAAATGTCATAAGGGTTTAATATATTTCTTGAAACTATTGATTGAGTATTTTGATGTTATGTGTTACAGTTTTCCTTAGGAGAATCATTTTAAACGAATGATTTCAAAAATATACACTATTTATTATTTATATTTTTAAAACTTATTACTGATTATTTCAATGCTCACACTAAATTTTGATTTAAAATTTTCAGGTATTAGCTACTAATAGATGAATCGTTTCAGAAATTGCTTGTTTCCAAGAACCTGAACCGCACACGATCCTATGTATGAGACATGATATGTAGTTTATTAGTGTATTTTTTATGTTTAAGAAACACATCATGTTCATAAGGCACCAGCTCTTGGGTTTTTGGTGTCGGGGTCCTCACATTAGATGATTGAAATCCCATATAAAACTCCTTGATGCTGGAATAGGGAGTGGTCTGATTGATGACTGGAGGAGTAGAGAAGACGCACAATTTTAATATATGAAATTATGGAGATTTATTCCTTACTCAACATGTGTTCTATAGGATCATGTGGTGTGGACATGTTTTATAGGAGAATAGGGTTTCTATATATAGTTAAGGATCGGAAGCTGTGTGATCTTGTCACACAGCATGTGACCCACACAAGATGTCTCAGTGTGTAACTCAGAGGGTCCAGGAACACATCCTAATAGTACATGGTTTAGATCCCACCATGTATTATACCATGAACATGGTATAGCTATACATAGATGTTATTATATATGTACATTGACATATGTATAATTACTTGGAAATCAACATTCCATGTAATTTTACTCGGGAATGGGAATGATTGAACACAGAGTGCTAGGATGACTCTTACACTATGTGTACCCTTTGGACGTGCCGGTTTTTGAGAAATCATTCATTCCATGTGAGTGAGAGAGATGGGATGTTCCAAGCATGGTGAGACACTCCATGTACCCCTGGGACACTCCATGTACTCGTATGTGGGCAGTTTTGATTCCCCATTCTTCTTTTATCATCTTCATTGAGAGTATGAGTGAGATTGCCTAGACCAATATTAGTTGATTGTGTTTCCTTGGTCCCATACAATGAGGGTCTGTTGTGGCATCACTTTCCAATCATAGAGGGTGATTTGACTATAGGATCTTGTGATTAATGTAGTGTTGGTGAGTTCCCTTATTTTTCATTGAGTTTAATCAGACTGGTTTCACTACAGTTTCAATGAAAAGAAGAATGTATCCTTCTAAGTGTCCCAAAGCGATCTTAATTTAATTTCAAGATACCTTAAATAAGTTTTGTTGGAATTGATTTATACAACACTATAAAAGTGTTTATCCCTGATCAAAGAATATGATTCTAGCAGAGTCGAGTATCCACCCAATGATCCATTAGCATTGACCATGTATATGTGTATCAAGATTTTTTCTTTCTAACGAGGGGTATTATGATTGATTATGTATCTCAAAAAATACAATCAAATAATTCCTCTATTTCTAGAACTAATATGTCTTCTAGCCCGAATGTCCTGAAGGCCTTCTTTTTATTTTATTATAGATAATCCCCCTTTTATGGGTTTAAGGGGAACTCGTTCATGACATGTAGGCCCAAGGAAAAATGCCTGACATGACCCGCAATACATGACCCAAAGGCCTAGAGGCATACCATGCACATTACATGACTCGTAGGCCCAACCCACTAGAACTACCCCTCCCTAGCGTCTTTGAATCATTGAACTCCTTAGCTCCCAACCATGCATTGCTGATCGGCTAGCATTGCCCAGTACAAAGCTGCACGGTGCCTGGCCCCGATGTCAGCTTCCATACACTTGCATTCTTCCAATCCGGTTAGCTCTGCATCTGGTGGCTGCTTCTCCTATTGCTCTAATCTTCTTCTGGGGCATGTTCTGTGTGAACTGGGCTACTCCAAGGTCTACGTGACCCGATGTTCCTATGGCCTAAAGGCCTTTGATGGCCTGAAGGCCCTGGAGACCCGTAGCCCCAAACTGGTGGCTCCAAGGCCGAAATCGGGTGAATAGTTCTAACTGCTACAGTACCATACGGTATCTTCTACAATGACTGCTATAGTACATCTATGGTACTGCTATAATACTGCTACAGTATCCCAGAAATTTTCCTCCACCCGGTTTTAAACCCAGGTCTCTTGGATGCCATACAGGAGCCCTTACCAATCGGGTACGGGGTCGTTGGAAAACATAATATGTCTTAACAATATGATTAGTTTCATCAGTGTATTTATAGCTCATTGAGTGTGCTCTTCAAGATGGAGTTTTTGTTGAACCATCGAGCATGAATCTTAGGTTAAATTTACATTAGTGAGCATACCTTTAGATTGTGTGTTTGGGTTGACAATATATAAATATACCTATTATATGTGTTATAGACATATACCTTTGAAGGTTTAATTGTTACACTTTACGTTATGTTCTTTCTGATTTTTTCGTGTCATACTCGGTATCTTTAAACTCTCCCCATCCAGGGCCCTACCTGCACATGTCATGTATTATGAAGACAACGTACCAATTTTGGGACTCCTTGGTGGACTTGGAGCATGTGGAGCTAGATTCGGGTTGACATTCCATGGTGTATACCAGTGTTTCATTTGATAGTATTCCCCTCCTTATGAGGAGGCTGAACATTACATTATAGTTTTTTTTGCATTTATTTAGCCCCTTTTTACATATTCGTGTACAATCATTTCATACTTTGGATGTGGGTTTATAGATGTATGCATGCATTTTTTTCATTTTTTTACATTACAACATTGTAGTGTCATAGTGAAGTGTGAATGAGCATGGGTACTTAAGGATAATGTATCTCATGTGTGTGATGTACTTTCATGGAACTAGTCACCAGCCCCTAGCCAATTGGGGGTGGGCTTAGGGTTGTTGCATCTCGATCCCCCATCAGGTTGATTCATGGAAACATTTATCATTTTAATTATTTTTTTCCCTCTCTCTTTTACATTCCAATCATTAACATTATTTTAAAATTATATTATTATTATAAAATGTGACATTAGAATTCAATATTCACAATGGGATATTAAGAATAATTTGGTTCAATTTTTAAAAATGGTATTCAGTTACCTCACTCACTATTTATCAAAAGTATACTACCATTAAAAAAGTGTTGTCATTGAGAGGGAGAGTGGTTATATTTACAAAGTGTGTCTCTTATACCTAATAAAAAAAATAATTATAAACAAAAAATCCATTACAACATGAATTTAAAAAATAAATATTTAGAATCTATTTTTCTTCCTAAACAATATATAAAATACATGGTTCATAGTTTAGATTTATATTCCACAAATCATATATTTTTTCTCATTTATTAAAATAATTTTTTTCAACAAAACATTATTTTTTGGGTAAAATTGGGGATTTTAAAATCCTATAAAACATAATAATAGATTTAGTTATCATTTTTTGGTGTCTATATATTTATAAATTTAGTATCCCCTGTCAGAATTAATGATGCCTTATTAAATTACCAAATATTTGGCATTGTTTATGTAGAAGGTACATGTATTGTATTCATTTGAAAATTTAAAAAATTATTTATCATATATTTTCATTTCCTTTTTGGAAATTATTCTAAAATATTATTATTTTTATTACATTTATTGATAATTGTTTTCATTTTTATAATGGATGTTCTAAAATACATATTAGATTCAATGGTAAAATTAACCATACTTTTTAGAGACTATTCCAAGCAATTTGATGATATTAAAATGATTAATAGTAAATACAAACATTTTTCACAACCATACCTAATTAAGTAATGGAAAAACATTATTTCATAGAATCAAACAATGAAGAGGTGTGTTGTTGGACTGAATATGTGTTTTGTGATGCTGAGGTAATCTTGACTACCAAAGTTGATTGTGTTCTTGTAGATGATTTCCATATCACAATAGGTTTAAAAGTGGATGAAAAATAACAGCATAGAGATATTACAGTTGAATTTTAGTCTCCAATTTCAAAATTCATAGGACAGTTGCCTGAATAAGATGAATGGTAAGGGTCCTTGGCTGATTATTGTATAAATTAATTCTATTAAAATCTAGTATTATAGATGTAGTATGAATAAGAAAAAATAGATGAAGAAGAAACTACATTATGAAAAGAAAATGAAAAAGAACAAAAAATATTTAAACAATGAACAAGAGAACATCATTTTGGAAATCTAAATGACTATCCTAGAAGTAAAACATCTAGAGCCACAAGTTTAATGGTAGATAAAATTTTTAAATACATTAAATTATCTAAATTCTTCTTACATATATGTAATTTAAAATTATTTTTACAACTTTATGATTCAGTTTTATGGTTTTTTTTCGAATTGAGATATACAATTTCAATTATCATCTCCCCCACTATTTTATTTTTCATGAAGAAAATTCATGGTCAATTAAATTAAAACTCAAAAATTTCATACAAGAATTCAATAATGACCATGACCATTGGGAAGAAATTATTTCAAAATTGAAATTGGTTTTGGACCACCACTCTCTCCAAATTATAGAAGAACATAAAAATTAGAAATATGAGGACCCATTATTGAAAATTACATATTATAGTGACTATAAACTTGAATTAACAGTATTACATTCCCAAATAAATGTTAGGGTTATATTAATATATATATATGTCTTAACCCATACCTAAAAAACCCATATATATATATAATGTGGAAACTTCTAATAAATATCCAATTTTTCCATGATATAAAATTGTAAATATAAAAATTGATTATTTTTTGATGAATTGTATTCATAGAATTGTTATTTAGTTTTTATTTGTTCTTAACCATCCATAAACACTATTAAAAACTTTTGGAAGCATGGAATGGCCCGAAAAAGATTAGTAAGGAGTATAAAAAGAAAAAATCATTTAGTTTAGTGAAAAGAATAAAACCCCATGTAATGTTTAGATTTACATTCAATGTTCACTGGACATTTAAAAAAAATTCCCCAAGAAAAACTAATACACATTTTTTACATGTAAAAACAAAAGTCACTGTAGAAAGAAAAAAAATCCATTTAGGCATATTAGATAATCATATTCATAGAAACATTTCAAACCCCTTATAATTGGATAAACATTACTACAAAAATTCAATATATTTAATTGGAGAACATAATCATTACATAATGAATTAGAAATATATAATGTCTCACACAATTAATATATGATATATCTAGCTCAAGTATTTTTTATAAGCTATAATGGATATCAACACATTGCATAAACTATATTGAGCTCACCGATGAGTTATAATGGGGCTCCATCCATCATATAAGATATATTTGAATCAATAATTCACATATATTATACTCAAATTCCATATAATGAATAAAACATTTAATTCCTGGACTTTACATCACAAACCATTTGCAATACTATTTTATACTCTTAATAAAAACAGATTGTGATATCAAAATACTCTTTCTTTTTAAAACCCATTATAATTCCAAAATACACCCAATTTTTGAAGGAATGTTTTACACTATAAAAATAATGATATTTGATGTATTACAAACCATAAATAATTATTTAGGTAGTTGAAATAGTTAATTTCATTAAATATGATAAAATAGAACAGTCCTTTTTTTTATTTTTGAATAATTTTATGAATTATGTAAAAATGTTTCATTTTATGAAGACCATTTAATTACAGTAAAATGTTACTGAAATGATCATTTAAAATAAATTTATTTCCATATAAAATAAACTATTAATTTTTTTATAAACATTTTCTAAGAAAAATTATATTTATTAAATAAATCATTAAAATTAATAGAAATTATGTTTTAAATCAAATAGTCAAATAGCTAATGATTGACCTGTCAATTTGATTCTATATCATCGAAATAAATAAAATTATATTATTTAATTAGATGCATGAGAACCTATTTAAAGTTTATTATTCCTTTTATTTAAAATATAATTTATTTATCTATAATTAAATAATCAATTCAGTTTACATCATATGTTTTGTTGAAATTTAACTTATATGTCGATAATGAATATGGTAAGTTAAATACGGTCAAAGGGGACAAAATTTATAAATCTATATAATAATAATTAAAAAAATTTACAATTTATAAATCATTAATACTTTTAATTCAAATAATATATAACGGTTATGAAAAATGAACTATATGACGATCATGGAAACAATAAGCACACATGGGTAATATTTTTATTTTTAAACAATCATTTTAGAATGAATTTAATTAATATATATTCATCCTTGAAATATAATCATTCCTTAAATAAAATAGAATTTATTTTGATATATTTATTTATATATTCAATGGGATTTGGTCATGAAAAAAGGAATCACATCAATTCATGGAGAATTTAGTACACATGTATAGATAAAGAACGAAATAATTATTAAGTGTAAGAAAGAAAATGGAATATTATTTTTCCATAAAGTTAAATATTTCAGGAATATAAAAAATAATTCTTTTGTTGAACATATATTCATTATCTATATTATTAATACCTTCTATGTAAAGCATTAGTGGAAAATGATTCACGTCGCTTCGTGGGACGGTAGTACACCGTACACACAAGTGACATTATCATATCCCCCAATGAATGGATTTTAAGATTTCATTTTTTATATAAAAATTAAATATGTATAGTAATGTTATAGTAATAATATTAATACTTTATATCCATCATTATAAAAAGTTGTGAGAGGTGATGATGGAAATCAATTACATTAGTTTTTTAGGCAGCTGTCCTATGCACACATGAATGACAGTTATGTTTACAATTTTATAGAATAGTATACAGATGTAGACTGTTACTCTAAAATCATAAAATAAAATTATATGGGATATATAATTTCATTATATCATTTAAATTCAATAATATTTTTTGGAGGTGGAATAAGAAACAAAATACAAACCCTCTGTTAAGAAGGATACCTCTTCTTCAGACATCCTCTTTTGGTTAGCACAATAAAAGTTTTTAGGATACATTTAGAATAAATAACAATGATATAGGTCTTGGTTATTGATATATGTAATTAATTTGGGTACTTATTTTCCCTAAAAATGGATTTGAATTTTTAATGATGAGTGGATAGGGGGTGGCTTTTTATTAGTGGGGGATGTCACACAATTGAAATTTTTGATATTAAAAATGATACATATGTTTTTCACATTCCACAAGGATAACAAATTCACCATTAAAGAGAAATAGATGATATAATGTTTAAATATAGCCATAAAATATATTTCACAAATTGTTTTAGTGTATTTTAACCATTTTAATTTTTTTAACCCCCGTTAAATTTTTTCTTACAATAAAAGTGGTAAAATAATTTTAAGAATTTTACTATTAATTTTTTAAAATAGTAACATCATCAAATTATATAAATCAATTTTTTATTATACAAAATATGTAATATATGTTACAATATTCAATACAGAAATTTTTAAATATTTAATTTAATATTATTTCTAAACCCATGGTGAAATATTTGCTGTCCCAATAAAGGAACTATTCAAGTATAATTATGTTTTATGTTAACTATTTGACAAAAAATCACCATTATGTGATTTGAAAATAATAATTACAGATATATAATATATAAATATCATTTTTATAATTACTCATTAGGTACTGTTTTAATTGCATAAAATGGAAAACTATTGTGCACTTAAAAAAATTTATTGATAAAAACATTTTTTAAACCCAAAAAATAACTTATTCAAATATTCATTATAAATTTAATTAATATATATTTATTTTTGTAAAATTTTACTAAGTAATAATTATGTTACTTTAAATAAAATTCTAATAATAAGAATACATTTTAAAAACATTATTTATATAAATGAAATGACAGATTTTCTAAAAATTAGTATTTTTAATTTTTCAATAAAAATCAGTATTTTTTAAAGAAAAATAAAATTTAACCCAAAGTTATGTTTCTTATGCAGATTTCAAAAATTATTCTTATTTTACTAAATAATTTTTATATAATTTAAAAAAATTATATATAATATTTTCTCAAAAAATGGATAAGAATCATATTTATAGAAAACATATTATAGATTAAAAAACCAATTTACCAAAAAATGAGTGATTATTTACTATGAATTTAACAAAACATTTATATTGAGTATAAAAATTATATCTAATTTTGTAAATTTGTTTATTGAATTCATTCCTTAAATATTAAGACCAAATTTTTAATGCAAAATTTTTTTTGGGTTGTTTATGCTCAGTGTTGCTTTTTTAGTATGATATCAACCATTGAGGCCTCATTTTATAATATCAGGGAGTGAGACCCTCCCCACGGCACACCACACCCCCCAATATGAACTAATTCTATTGCATGTTATTAAAAATTTGTCTTATTAGTTAATGGTATTCCATTTTACAAATAAATTTCTTGAACTCAAAAATTATAAAAAAGGGTTAACAAAACATCCACTTGATAAGAGATAAAAAGATGTAAGAATGTCATATTAAATAAAATATAATAGGTTTTAAAATATGTTTAAATTGGTCGGATGTGATTATTTTTACATGGGAGGAATGAATGATTCCCAAATAATGATTTATGGTAAATGATATCATAGATCATAAGAAATTAAATGATCAAAGGAAAGTCAATGTCTATAGACCCAAAAACCAAAGTCCAATGTTTTATTGGATATAAATGAAATAGGATAAAATTATCATATTCAATATCATTTTCAAAGGATTACTAAATCCCTTACCATCTAGAATGAGTGCATAATGAACTATATATAAATGAAAAATTCAATTTCATTCATTAATTAATTTATATCATACTATTGTCTTTTTATCAAAATTGTGTGTGTGGAAGATAAATTCTTCCTTTCTAAACAAGTAATAACTTTTTATAATTGATTAAATAATTCCTAAAATTATTAACATATATTTCTCCTTTCATTAGAAATAGACCATAAAAAATTGTTGTTATAAGGATTTATTTTATCCAAAATCAATAAATCATAATTTGATGAAATAATACCATAATCTATAAAGTCAGAACCATAAAAGAGAAATTTTATAATATATAATATGATAAATAACTATATTAAAAATATTTTATAATATACTTAAAAAATATTAAAACCCAAAAATAAATAAAATAACATATTTTTTTGAAATTGATTAAACATTTAGATCAAAAAACACCAATCACACTTAAAGCCTCATACAAAAAATAAAAATGCCTGAAACTTATCATCTGTATTCCATACTATTCACTTCAATAAATAATTGGATTATAAAAAAAATAAATAGTAACAGATATAATTCAAAATTTATTCCTCAAAATTAATCCCTCATTGTTCTATATATCAACATTATATAAGGATCCAAAAATATTGAAATTCTATAAAAAATAAAATTAATCAATTATACAAAAAATACTTTTAAATACCATGGTAATGTATATGATAATAAATATGCTACCATAATAAATTTAAATATTATCATTAAACCATTTTAAATGAAAAAATGTTTTCATACTAAATAATGTATCACATAGGCTAGTAGTTGGGGATTCACCCCAATCACCCTTTAGTTTTGGGTTCAAGACTGGTGGATTTTCCATGTGTGGAAGGTTTTCATTTTTATAAAACACTACAAATTTATTTCTTATAAAGATCCTTGAAATATGGTGGAAATCCTAAAAATAATAATCTTAATCATCAATGAACATATAATCCAAAATTGATTAAATTCCATTTAATATATTTCCAAAAAATGAAAAGAGTATTTTTATTCAAATAACATTTTCACATGCTGTAAATATTGTTAAATATGCCATAAAAATATATCAAAACATTATAAATTACTTCAAACATAATCTAATCCCATAAAAACATTGGAGTTTTAATTCAGTATAAATCTATGTATATCCATAAACTTAACCACTTCATCATAACTTCAAAATCCATTGATGTGGACACCATAATCACTCAACATTATTCAAAAACCATTACCCATGGGTTTTATTCTTATTAATTAATACATATTTCCTATAAATAAAAATATTAATCATATCCTATAATTCAAAAATTCATAACATCAGTTGGGATATAATTTATTTCTTTATTATGTCATATGCAGTTTCCTCAACATTAAAAGTAATGAAATTAGAAATTTTGAGGGGTTATTCTATATAGACATGTTAATCTCATTATTTACAATTCTCCAAGGAAATAAAGTTTCCTAACTACCATACATCACACATTTAAAAATGTTAATTGATACCTAGGAAGTATTTTTATTCTATTTCACGACATTAACAAAACGATTCATTTTCCTATAGATGTTTATAGATTTTAACTCCATTACCACATACAGAACATATTTCCATCCTATAAATAAATTTTACTAGATTCCACTTCCCACATTATAGGCACATTAGTGATTTAATATTTTCACCTTTATGATATGTATCACTATAAGTTTCATAGAGCTTCATTTATAATTCTTTTGATGAATTATGATACACACCATTGTTCATGTTTTCAATCGAAAATTATGATCGGGGTCATGAATAAGAACTAGAGTTTTCACTAAAGCTCACATTATTTTCAATTTCTCATTCCAAAAACTAATATATTTTCCTTCCATCAATTTTTACTTTAGTCCCTTAAAGATCCAACCGATCACTAAAAAATGATAGCATGAGTATAACAAATAAACAATACAAAAAAATCCTATATATAGGATAAATAATAAGATATCCTTAACCATTACATACACTATACAACTCTTTTTATTTATCCAAAACAACCATAGTTCTCATAAGAATACAAGTGATTATTGTTATATATGATTTTTAAAATAATGGAAAATAAAATCCTAACCTCTAATGTCATCAAAACCAATACTCTGATACCAACTATATGAACCTAGCCATTGATATTACATATTCAAGTTAATTTAAAAATTAATTCACATTCATACACTCCAAAATATATTATAGTTTTATAGTTAGGCCATGCTGATATAACTTATGCTGGTTGGATACAGGAGAGGTAGTTATGTTCGGACCTTGACTTGTCCAAGAGACCTCAAAGCAGATAGAGTTGACTCAGAAGAGGATGGCTGCAACACAGTCTTGACCGAAGTCTTATGTTGATCGACGAAGATGAACTTTGGAGTTCGTGGTTGGAGATCAGGTTTTCTTTCATGTCACGCCGAGGTTGGGACACATGAAGATTAGATGTAAGGTAAGCTTTCACTAAGGTATGTCAGACTGTTTGAGGTGTTGGAGAGAGTCAGGCCGATTGCCTATCAGTTGTAATAACATTATAGGTACCAGGCTATGCATGATGTCTTCCACATTTCATAGCTTTGATGTTACTTATCAGACCCATATCAGTGTTTTTAACCCGAGGGTGTTGAGATTGAGGTGAACGCCTCATTTTAGTATCATCCCATTTGGATTGTTTATAGAAGTGTGAAAGTTATTTTTGGTCATTTTGTTCCTCTTGTACGAGTGTTATGGCCACATGGGCAAGTACAAGATGAGACCTGGGAGAGGGAGGCCGATGTACGATCACAATGGTCGGAGCTTTTCGAGGACTCTTCTTCTATGCCACCTTGTTAGGGAAATTAGAGGACAAATTTCTTTTAGTGGAGAAGTTTTTTGGAACCCGAATCTTCTTCTCATGAAGGTTTTTCTGTTTTGTGGTGTTTTTTAGATAAAGAGCAGTTTTTGGAAATTTTTGATGTACACGCCATGTACATGAATGTACACATTGTCTACTCTTTTTCCACATGTAACCAAGTGATGGTCATGTAACGAGTGAGGACACAACCATGTGTGGTGACCTAGAGACCGCCTAATGAATGAGATGGTAAGGGAAAGTACACAATGTGTACTTATAACATACACTTTGTGTACGTTATTTTCTTTATTAAATGGACCAGGGTCGCATTTAATTGGAATAAGTGTCTTTTTCTTCACCTTCTTCGACTAAGAGCATCCATACGGTGTTGATCCTTCCACAAGCCCCCAATAGAGCAACCGTTCTCAAAATCGCACTCCATCAGTTGTGTTGGAATTAAAAAGGTGAGTTCTATCTTCTTCTTGGACCTCATTTCATGATTTCTCCTCATTCTCATTTTTTCCTCAGATAAAAGTTTTAGAAATTATTGTAGATATACCATGTTCTAGGTCGATCCCAGGGCCGATGGCTGGGTATATCGATCATACGACACCAAGGTAGGTGGTTGGTGCCTTTCTGTAGATAGTCTTTGAGTTATATGTGAATCACTTCCCAATACCCTTGATCAGGGTATTGCATGTTTATAGTTTTTACCCTGCTATTTTCTGCTATGACTTATATGCTTATGTAGAGGTCGGTTAAAAGTTAATAGGGTTAATTGTGATGCTATGGATCTGTTTCCCATGCTTTTTTTTGTTTATGACCATTTGGTCTTACTTATCCTGTTAGGCAAGTTGATTTCCATTTCTAGTACTGATAGGATGGAGTGATAATATTTATTTATCTGACATGTTGTTTTGTTGTAGACTATTTAGAAAAATAGTTCTTTAGGTATACTTTGGTCGTTATATATCGCTGAGCTCAATTGACTTACATAGGGCTGTCAGAACCTAGTGTGGTAGACCATTGGGATAATGGATGTTAAGGGATTCTAGAGAGTGTTTGTTTACTGTTACGATGATAAACCATAGGGGGAATGGACGTAAGTGATTTCACAGAGTGTGTGTAGTTCCATGATGTACGAAACAGGGGGAATTGGACATTAAGTGCTTCCCTAGAGAACCTTTTAGTTTCTGATACGAGACTACATGGGGAATTGATGGTGAGTGCTTCCTCAGAGAGTCGGTGAAAAAGCTGAACCAGAGGGCTTAGACTTTGTGTATATCCTAGTGGGTTTCTTGTGTTTTTTTGTTTGGACCAGAGAGGTTAGGCTGTGAGAAATTCTTAGAGGGTTCCCTGCTTATGATTATCTACTTACTTGATATCTTGTAATTTAATGCATATGAAATTGTAGGATTTTATACTTTTGAGTACTTCCTTGTTTACTACTTCATTTTGATTATAGCCTATCATATATATTGACTAACTATTAGGAATAGATCTTTGGGTTGTTCCCATGTGGTATTTAGTCTCACACCCTATTTGGGTCATGCTATAGGGCCCAAATAGATTATATTGTTGTAGGTATAAATAATGGAAATCACCCTTCTACTCTAGGAACTTGATTGTTGTGGAGTTGGGGAGCATGGGACTAGGTTGATGCTTGCGATGGTGTGGAGAATTTTATTTGTTTTTTATTGTACTTTAATTTAGTAGTGTATTCCAACATTTTTAATTCTTTGGTGGCTTTACTTGATATATGTATCATGAATCATATGTGTGTGTTTGTGTTTGTGTGTGCTCCTGTTTCTTATTGCTTACTTATTTTACCTATGGCATGTTTTACTTCTTTTTTTCTATATGTTCTACTTTTGATGTCTTTTTATGCCAATGAGGGCATAGTTTCCCCACTATCACACCCAAGGCCCTCACTACTAGTCATATGCCTCTAGAATTCGGGGAAATGCGCTAGATGCCATGTGACCAACCGGATACGGGGCACCTCTTGGCAGCTTCCGGAACTGGGACGTTACAATTTTATTAATTGTTATAAAGATTAATATTACAAATAATTATATCATTAAGTACCATAAACTGAGATAATATAAGGTATATCATAAATAGTGACGAATTTTTTTATATTTTTAAAATTATTATTCATCCTTGAGGTGTTTTTTTTCACCAATAAACATTTCATTTTGATAACCACATAATTTTCCAAAAAAATAGATATCATTAGTGTTAATATTTTGAAATCAAATGATAGTTGAATATTTTAAGTCTAAAGTGTATTTGAGATGTTACATTTTTATGTTGAATGTTTTACTCAAAGAACACAAACAAAAAATAAATATATGTTTTATAATATAATCAATTATAATAACAACTATCATGATTCCTAAACTAAATCCATGGATTTCTATAATAGTAATAGTTTTATCTTATTTAAACTAATATTCAAAATTTTATATTACATAATGTTCACCGATCTTAGTTACACTATTTCTTCTCTAATAAACACTTTTACCACTCGATTTTGTAGAATAAATTCCTCAAATATAAATTTATACCTAAATTATAAAATTACATTTATAACCAATGTTTAATATATATTTTTTCACTTACTATATCTTACTAATTAAACATTTATCATTCTAATGAATCTGAATCAAAATATTTCAACATTGTCCTTATTATTCATTCCTAGTATTGTTAAATAAAATTAATGTATATAAGAATGAACAAAAAACATTTACAATTAATTGAATAAAAAATAAATAATTACAATCAACATAAATAAAGAAAGTGAGATGTACCATAATGTATTATTTTAATCTTTTTATAGAGAAAATAACATTGTGATGGGGTGAAATGGATTTTACTATATTTATATACATTTCATTAAAACATATTTTTCCCATTATATATCATCATTATCCAACTATTATGTTTTATGTAACATTACGATAAACGATATTATATATCACAATAGAGGTTTTTTACTATTAACTAAAATATATTTTGTAGACACATCCCTTTACATGGTTCACCCCCCCCCCCCCCCCCGCGAATATAGGCAATCCAATACACCACTCCCCCACTCAGTACCATAAAATGTTTTTTTCAATTATCACTTCCTCACCATGATTCATATCAAAGTGATCTCATTGAATTAAAAAAGGAGGATTACAAAAAAATAAAAAGAATATTGATAAAAATATATATCAATAATTTTATGTAATTTAATCATAAAGGTCATCCCTATATTTCCATTTTATTTATCCACATATTTGTGATCGTAATGATTCTCTATTATTCATCATAATTCTATCATCCATTAATATAGTGATCTGTCAATAATATATATACAAAAATAATATCCAGATCTTAACATAAGGGTATTCATATTATTTCACATGTCCCATGATAATTCCTGAAACACCTCTTAATATATTCAGTATATTTTTAATACATGATTTATGGTTTTCATTTTTGAAATATTAACCTTAATATTTTCTCTCGACATGAATGTAAAAATATTATGCTAATATATTAAAAGATAAATTTTTATATAAATAAATTTTTATGATGATCATTGCTTTCTTGAGGTAACAAAATTTCTAGGTTATCTAAGAATATCTATTAAATTCCTTCTATATCATGATCAATATAAAATTTATCAATAACAAATGACAATGTAATATTCAATAAGACACATAATATAAAAACCAATCTTGGAATTTCTATGTTATCCTACTAAAATTATATAGAATAAATAGAAAATAAAAAAATTCCTCATAAAAGTTACCTTAGTTATGTTACATCAACTCTATATTGGATCAATCCTTAGTTCTAATGGTTACCTTGTGCATGGGATTCATGAATGCTATCAGGATTCATAATAAATTTATAATATTGATGTTAAAAATACAACATAGTTTAATATGTAGTGTAATATCATCCATCATGTTCACCTATTAGATTACCCATATTCAACAATGTAAAAAAATGGAATATATCTTCACTATGAAATTAATCGCTATTTTATCTCTATAATAATATCAAATGAAAACCAGATATTCTAAAACCCACTGTCGTAATAAATAATATTCAATACATAACTTTGAAGAGCCTCTTGGTAAATATTACCTCCAAACCAAATGATCATTCCAGTTTTCATCACCTTTCATGTAAATTGAAATAAAAAACAATAAAAAGATAAATATAGAAGAAACACTAAAATTTTCCATAATGAATATATTCATGAAATCTATAAAGAACACACTCATTAAATAAATCCCCACATACATTTACTCCCCTTCATTTAACAGATAAAAATAAATCAAACTACTCACAAGTTTCACTAATCAATTATATTTAAAGGAAAACACACCCTATTTGAGTTAAACTCTTTATTATACAAATGAGTGTTTAAGTAAATTCAAAATACAAGACTATGCAAGATTCTAGATCTCATTAATCAAATACCACTACTAATTTTCCATATTTTGTTCCACTCCCTTTAAAAAATATTCACTTGTAACATATCAGTATTTATATTTCTAATAAATTTTGGGTGTGGGATTACAATCCAAAATATTTTATATTTTGAGAGTTTATTGAAATCCAATATTCAACATTTGTTTTCCTTTTAAAAAAAATATCATCATTCCATTCAGTAAGCTATCAAAAACCTAATTAGATTTAGGAAATAATGTCATTATTATTAAATCCTTTTCTAATTTCAATTTGAAAACAATACATTAAAATACTTTTTATTTAATAATGTGTTGGACCATATTTTTTGAAAATTCAATTTCACTTACTTTATTGCAATGTGTTGATAATGTTTAGAAAAGCTTTATGAAAAAAAATATTATTATTTTATTCTAACCAAAAATTTAATGTAAAACTGTGTGATGTTTTTATATATTTTACATCTCCAGTATTCAATGAGGAATGTTACTAATTTTTTATTCTCTATCTATTTCATTTTTATCCATAATAAAACAATCCTATAAAACATTATTTTCTTTAATAAATTCATCCTATCTAATTCACATCATTAAATGTAAAAAAATTAGTTTCTATAGGACTGACATTTTCATAATATACATTATTGTTCCCTTGATATATTTGAATTTTATTTTTACAAATAGAATATGAATTTTGAATTAATAAATCTAATATCATCCATTAACTATATTTCAGAATAAATATCTTGTTTTTATAGAAAAATATAAAAGAAATACATATTTTTTCATTAATATGTATAATTCACACATGTTCCATGATTTATCTCTAATTAATTTTACTATGACATAAATTAATGTAGTCAATTTATTCCTCTATTATATATTATATTTATTTATCAGTTATATGGAAAATTACATTGGGAAATCCAAATTATTTTTCATTATTGTGTAAAATTTTTTCATAATTTTTTTTTAATTTTCTAATCAATAATATTTAAAATTAACTTTTCACACTCTCAAAAATATATTTACATCCTTTTATTCTTTTCCTCTAAATATGATATCATTATCATTTATTTTTATCATCAACCTAACATCCCAATTATTATTAACATATAAATTATCATCCAATACCCCTCTTGTAAAATGAATTATCATTAGAAAGAAATAAAATTATATGTAACTGGTTAATGGAGATAGTTTAACATTTAATATTGTTCTTTAATAAATATAGATTTATTACATTCGTATCAAATTAATACCCTTCAGTTTTTTTACATATAATTTTACTAATACCCCTACTAATAAACAATTATTTAACATCCATTTGACAGATTTTAGTTCTTAATTGATTTTTAGTCACTATGATATCTCAAAATAATTATATACATACTATTAAATATTATGTTCTATCTTTATATAAAGAGAATAATTACATGCACCAATTATATAGTAACCTGGTTTTATTTAGGAATATTTTACCTTCATCATTTATTATATTTTGATAAATCTATTTTATTCTACATATAATAATACTTAAGGACCAAAAAATAGACTCATAATATTGAATTTTTTCAAACTGGTCATGTTTCACAATTATAGACTAAATCCAGTTTAGGTACATTGAATATTATTGTGTAATATTTTGTTTAATTTAATATAGAAATGCTTCTTCCTATACTAATTTCATTCTCCTAGTTTCTAAAATATATTTATAATATTCTATATTATTTTTTTAATTTAACTCATCTTATATTTGTATTTGATTTCAAAAATTCCAAATCATCCATATCCGCTTTTTATTTATCAAATGTATCCTTTATGTGATTATTCTACTTTGTTGTTTCATTTGTGATAATTTATAAATGGATTACTTATGCATTAATTCCATCAATTTATATTATTATATTCTCTCCATAACTTTTATATTCATGAACATTCACATATATACATTCTACTACATCATAAAAACCCTTGATAAAACATTTTTATTGATTTTTAATATAAATATTGATCTATACTTATTTTAATTCCAATTTTCTTTGAAATAGTCCACGATTCTTCTCTTTAATGTGGATATAAAATTTTCTCCTACAAACAATAAAGAACATTATAATTCCATTTTTGTTTAGTCGTATCTCATAAAATTCAGTCTCAGCCTCAAGTAATAAAACTACCCTATTTTTAATTTTAACAATTATAATATTGGATTAATTATTATATCTATTTATATCATTATTGGTTATAAATTAGGTTCAAAAAATTTTATAGATCATATTATTTATTTTTTTTACTAACAAAAATATTCTTAGAGTTTTAACAATAAGCACATGATTAATAATGTAAATTTTTATGAAAAATATTCAACAACATAATTTATATATTTATTGAAATTATCTCATCTAGTTATAAATATCAAAATAATTGAACAGTTTTTATCAACTATGAAAAAGCAATTGATATAGTATAGAACATAATATTTTCATTTCTTTTATTTATATAATTAATCCGTTAATTTTTTTATTTTACAATATTATTTCATGTTGGAGGAATCAAAAGTAAATTAGTGCTGGGTAAATTTGTGTTACTGTAAAATAAAGTCCATGCATACATATTTGAATAAATAATTCATTGTTTTTGTAATTAAAATTTTCATTACATACCTTATTTTTTATATTTTATTTATAATATGATATGTTCTAATGAAAAATTAATCTATGTGAAAAGGAACTCGGAAGACCTGTATTCACATCATGAAATATTTATTCATTTAGATAGATGTTTTTTTCTTGTTTTACAGAATTAAAGTGTCTACTAGAGTAGAAAAAAGCTAAACAGTGTTGATAACATATAATCATAGTGTTAAACATCATCTATACTATGAATGATGAAGAGTATGACACATTTTCTTTCCTAGAAATCTGTCCCATGAAAAATACTATATAATAGAAATAATTTATTTTTCAATGTATAAGATATATGTAAAATCATGTACCAAGATGAATGAAATTATTGATTTATGAATTTCCTCAAAAATTGACTTGGACACATGTTTAAATGATTATTAACCCTAGGTTTTTATATCTCTAGATTATATGTATGATATTATGAAATATATGATATTGGGGTAACCTAAAACCTATAATTACATTATGATGAAGGAGGATAAAGGAAATTGTTTAGAGACTAGGGAAATGGGGAATGTTATTTCATATAAAAGAGACATACAAAGGTCATACACCACAATTTATTTTAGGGTTTTAATTTATTTTTTTCTCACCATATCACCGATAACATGAAGGGGTGTTTCTTTATAAATTTTAAATATAATTGTATTTTGAATTCGGAATATTATTTCTTAGGATTATTTTATATACGGTTTTGTAGTGACCGAGTTTATTTATGTCTAAGACATCAGAATATTTCTACAAATATTTCATGATCCAGGTGTAGAGATGAAATGTTATTTTCATGCCTAGGGTTCCCAAAATTAATTCATGAAATATATTAAATATATTATATATCATTATCATTAGTTATAAGTAAAAAATGGAATAACCTATAAAAGTAGGCTCAGATCAGAAATATAAGGGTGCCACTAAGTTCAAAATGTGGGTTTTAACCTATGCATGGAATAATCATTTTCAGCATTGTTTTTTAAAAAAAATTCTTAACAGAAATAAATTAATAAAATAAATAAAATTATTACTTTTTTAAAATTATTTCTATAGTGAACATGATTATCCTTTAAAAATTTATTTATGGTGAATTTTGAGGTTTAATCGCTAATCCCATGTGATCCATAGAAACATTGGAGAGATGTTTGATGAGATACTAAGAGTGAATGAAAACCATATCATAGTTTGATGATCAGTGTGAAATGAAATAATAAGATCTCTCTTGGGATCACAATGTAGCTCTATTATTCATTATGGGTCAATCTGAATATTGGTAGGAAATTGTTTTATTTGTGTTTATCCCCATTTATGTTTTCTATGAAAAATTTGATGTAACCGACAAATAGATTGATTCATAGATTGATCGTTTTGTTGGATTCTATTTCAATTAGGCTTTTTGAGATTTTATAATTCTAATTATCTTTATTATAACTTCATTTATCATTATAATGATAAAAAATCATGGTCGAAAAGAACATCGGTCGATGTTCGTTCCCCAAGGATGTTCTTTATGAATTTCTTCCCCATTTCTCATTAATCTCCAATTATTTCCAAGGACAATTTTTTGAGGTAATCTCGAGAATCAAATTTTTCACATATGTTTATTCATATGAATATTCCCAATCAAAGTTCCAAAATTGGAACAATTTGATAGTAGAGCAATAATGAAATCTTCATAAGATGGGGTGGTGTGGATACCTCATATTGTTGTTCTTCAATGGGACAAGAAAGAAAATATTGAATGGATTTTGTGAATGGATTTTATTGTCATTTTCAAGGATTATATGTGATGCCCCAGGTTTTATTAACTTGTCTAAGTAGACAACGTTATGTTTTATAATGATGTTTTTTATTTTACGTGGTTTGTTTTGAATAATAAAAAATAATTTGAAACTAAATAGAAGAAAAACAAGGATAATAATGTGAAATGGTATATATGAAAATTATACATTTCAAAAAAGACCCAAACTAATTGAAAATACCATGTACAAGACCTAACATGTCCACAACAAGACTACTACGAATCACAACAAGAGTAAACTGATATTTGTCATCTTCTATGTCCATCAGTGTGAAAAATATGATAGCCAGAGCCACGACACCTATACTCAGCACCAATGGTATGAGGAGTTCCATCTACCTAGGGTTACGTGTTTTGATTTTGTTAAATTCCCACTGATTTTATAATGGTCTTTTAAGGAAAGTATAACCGTTATATTTTCGACCGTTGGGTTTAAATTGATAAAGTATCCACTTTTGTAAAATTTTGATCTTTATAATGATCTTATAACCCTATGATATTTCAAATATATTAATATGTTCCAAAATATTTGTATTACTTCTTCGAGTATCTTATTTTAAAATAATATTATCAATAAAGAGCCTATTGGATTTTATGAAATCCTAATGATCACCTACTTGGTTGGAAACGTAGTATTTTAAAATATTATGAAAACTATGTTTAAGAGGTATCTTTAATAAATATTTCTTATTTTATCTCTGAAATTATGTATTTTTGAATTTGGTAAAACTATTGGTTTTTTAAAATGAATTTTATGAAACCAATAGTGGTGTATTTTAAAGATCCTAATATTTATAATGGTTTAGTAGGTAAATTATGAAATGAATATCTTTAAAAATATTTATATCAAGATGTAATGTATTTTACATTATCTAAAATGGGATTTTAGATTTGGAAATATTAAGTTAAAAGAATTTATTAAATTGTGTAAATTTAATGAGCATATATTATATTATTTTAAATATATTGTAAACTATCTAATTTTTTTCATATTTCGTATACCATTTTTTCAGCAAAGCAATGAAGGCCGTGCGATCGCCCCGTGTATCCTTGAGTCATCCGATCTCTCCCGAGATCTAATCCCCACCCTCGATTTATTTTAAAACACTCAACACACCTCCTGCACTCTTAACCATCTGATCGTGCCTAGATTTAATCAGCGACATCCATTTCTTTTCCACGTCGACTTCTACGTGGTGTCCCCTTCATCATGTCGTGATCTCCGCTCTAGCACTGGTTCCCGAGGATGCCACCTCTGTTTCACTGATCCTCTTGACCTCCGCACACCCCCTCATAGGCCACTATTTCTTCGTCTTCCCCATGCCGGCCTACCCTTTGGCCGGGTCACCTGGTAGAACAAAATCCCTACTTAAGCCCCTACTGCCTCATGAAACCCGGTGGATTCTCCTCCTCCTTCCCTCCCACAAACTCCTAGCAAGCCAGCGACATACCTCTGGTCTTAGCTTTCTCCTCAATCAAGGCAAGGGTTCTTGCATGCTTTCTTTTCGTTGGGAGAAATCTGCATATTATACTCCTGGTATATATATATAATTTATATATATGTATATATATATATTATACCACCCCCTTGGGATGTAACGTTTACAAGGGGCTTTTCAGCGTATTATCAGAGGAGATACATATGTAATAACCCCTTTTTTTCTTTTTAAAGATTTAGTTTTGCAAGGAAAAAAATCTGAAACATATATTTATATTGTGTGTATACTGTTCTTCATATATAAATATACATGTTCTTAACTCAAATCCAATCAGTTTAGGGTATCCAATATTATCTCGGTAGGTTATACTAGGTCATATAGCTTTATAGAGGTTACATTCTAATATACACTTATCATATATTATTTATGTAAACCCTATATATATAACTAAATATTTATACATGTTTATGTATTTTCTTTTTAAAATAAGACAGTTATGATTTCAGGGGATGAATATCTATCCTTGATGATATTTTGGATGCAAACTAGGCCATTGGCTTAGGTATAATTATGTTGTAGTTTAAAACCAAAGTAGTTACATGTTTATGTATTTATAGTTTCATGAATATTAAACCCCCATATAGCTTTTGGTTCCTAACTAAATAATATTAAGAGTTTTTTAGAACTCAAGAAATTTTAATGGCCTTGTTTATTTATTGTAAAAACCCTTATATACATTCTTGGTGAATATATGGTGATGTGTGTATATAATTATAAGTATAAAGTCTAAAACCCAAAATTTTTAGTAATGATTACCATGAAATACTTTATATTTTGATACATGTGTGATTTTAATAAAGGATAATTTTTGGGATTAATAATCCAACATGTATTTTTTATATATGTATATTCAAATGAGCATGTTTTATTGAAGGATTTATATGACATTTCCCATTAAGTATTTTATGATAACGTGTATATGTTGGCTTGATTAATATTTATTAGATTATTTAGGATTTATGAGATCATGTCGTCATGTTGTGTTCATTTATTGACTTATTACACCATGATCCTACTCTGGTGAATGTTACTAAATAATCAAGTTATGGTTTAATATATTTTTCAAGGGCTTGTTTATCACCATAACTAATGGGAAGTGTTTTCTATAAGCATTCCACTTCCATTGAATAATAATTTTAAATATTCATCATTTATTATATCATTATTTTATATGCTTTAGTAATTAGATTACGTGAAAAGAATATTTTACTAAACTATGGCTGCCTTTGATTAGTTATTGACATATTTTGCAACGTTAACTTTCATATCATGTATTAGAAAAATGTGTGGTGGATCATTATTATTTTTAGTTATTATTGTACATAATGCCTACTGATAACATATCACTAAATGAACTAAGAAATTATATTACACAAAGTGGTATGGGACACCATGGGTAATATGAAAATGACCTAGTTATTCAAGGGGGTATGGGACATCTTGAATATACCAACTGTTTAAGTAAAGCATGAATGATATGGCTCACATGATGATAAAGACAAATTTAAAGGTGCTCCCTAATAGCGCTCCAATACATTGGGTAAAGACATAATCTCTAGAGAAGAAATGTTTAATGATGCCTTAGGGATGGACCTTTGAAATGTTTTCAAATGACACCTTGGGGATGGATCTTGGTGATATAAAAATTATTGTCTATGTTAAATGTGGATGCCACATAATTCAAGTTATGTAACAAAGTTATTTTCAAGATAAAATGTCTATTCTTTCATGACCAATGCCTTTATGTTTTTGTAAAGTTCTTATTACACTAGTATAAGTTTGGAGCATGATTGGTGTTTATCACTTAGTAGAATAGTAACAAGCATATGAAAGTTTAACTTTTTTCCATTATGCGCAACTCCGATTATGTATTACTCTTAACTGTTTGACATGATGATTAATTAATCACATGTCATACTTTTTTATGATGTCCATTAACACTCCTTTGAGAAATGTCATAAGGGTTTCATATATTACTTGAAACTATAGGTTGAGCATTTTGATGTTATGTGTTACAATTTCCCTTAAGAGAATGATTTTAAACGAATGATTTCAAATAGATACAATATTTATTTATTTTTAAAACCCCTTATTGAGTATTTCAATGCTCACCCTACATTTTAATTTAAAATATTCAGGTATCGGCTTCTAAAAGATGAATCGTTTAAAAAAATTTCGGTTTCCCAGAACCCGAACCACACACTATCCTTAGTATGGGACATGATGTGTAGTTTATTACTGCATGTTTTATGTTGAAACAACACATCATGTTCAAAAGGCACCAGCTCATGGGTTTCTGGAGTCGGGGTCCTCAGAGTTGGTATCAGAGGCTCAGTTTGGATAACTCTGGAAAGCCAAAAACTGAAACAAATATATATATATATATACATCAGTTTTACTAAAAAATGGGTTTTATTAAATTTTAGATGGAACACGAAGGTACTATTCATTTGTCTCTCTCCACTGAGGCCCTAGATATCATTGTGTTTTTAGCTATCCATGAAGATTTTCTAAACTATTCCCATATCTGCATGACATTCAGACACCTTTACGACATGTCCAACTCACCATAGTTGCTTTAGTTGCACCGGGGTGTAGGAGTGGATTACCTCCTTATGATGATGACCCAATTTACCTCCTATGTACGTCGGGGAGGGTAGTTTGAGGGACTTTTCAGAATTTTCACAGCAGGTGAGGGCTTTGGCAATATGATCCTCAACCCTTTTCAAGAATCTGCTGCTACCGGTGACCTCTGTGCGGCCTATATATGAAAGGTTTTATACTATGGCTTCTGTGGTCAGTTGTTGGACTTCGAAATGTTAGAAGATGAGTCCACTCGACTATCTTGCAGACAAAAAGTGTATGTGGATGTCTACCAACTTCATACCCATCATGCTAGACTCATGAGAAGTTATAGGTTCCCCCATGAGAATAAGCTTGTATGCTCAGCCTGTATTTGGTTTGAGGAAAAAATGGGAGTTTTTCCACTCTATGTGGGGTTTGTATCGTAGGTAGTTAGGGGAAACTCAAGCACTAATGTTTAATAATAAACTTATGTTTATTGAAATGTTTTAATTCCCCTTCCTTGTGTTTACATAATATTTACCTTTGAATGGTTTTCAAGTGATTGAACTCTTGTCTTAAAACATTAGATGGATGTATAAACCCACCTGTTATCTCTTCCCACTAAGATTCTGTAAATCATTACATTCAAAACATGTGAGGATGAGTATGACCCCTTCAAAAATTTTCGAAAAACATGCAAGCAGTGGTTTGAGGTGACAAACAGTCCGGAGATTCTCCGCACCAGCCAGGGGAATGCCTCCACCTACTACCACATAGGCTCACCACAGATGGCCGGGCATGAACGACGAGGAAGTTACCATGAAGGGCTCTTCCTATGTTTCACCCTAGGCCATAACTACATGACCAGAGTGAAATATCAAGAGGTTGTGTTAGAGGGAAATCTTTAGGTGACTTATATGTTCCAGCTCCTCAGATTTAGCCTGTTTGACCACATCTACGACTTGAATATTCTCGACCGAGACATAATTCGGTGAGTTCTTCGTACATTGGTCAACATGGACATTTCAGAACATTGTATTGATTGAGCTTCCCACTGGAAGCCTGAAGGTCTAGAACATGAGTTCAACACCTCCTTCCCTAAGTGTATCTGGGTTAGGGAACTGGAAGAGTTGAGCATTGCTACGGGGATACCACTAAATGCACCTGTTGACCCTATACATTGGTGGAGATGGTGAGAACATCGCAGAACCATTTTAGTTTTAATTTAAAGGATGAAATTTAATTAAGGGGGGATAATGTGACACCCCAGGTTTTGAGAACTTGGCTATGTAGACAATGTTATGTTTTATAATGATGTTTCTTATTTTACGTGGTTTGTTTTTGATACTAAAAAAAATTCGAAACTCAATAGAAGAAAAACAAGGAGAATAAAGTGAACTTGTATATATTAAAATTCTACATTCCAAAAAAGACCCAAAATAATTGAAAATACAATGTACAAGACCTAACATGGCCATAGCAAGACTACTAAGAATCACAACTTGAGTAATCAGTTAGTTGTCTTCTTCTGGGTCCATCAGTGTGAAAAATATGATAGCCAGAGCCATGGCACACGTACTCATCACCAATGGTATGAGGAGAGCCATCCACCTAGGTTTAAGTGTTTTGATTTTGTGAAATTCCCCCTTTTTTATAATGGTCTTTTAAGGAAATTCTAACCATTATATTTTTGACCTTTGTGATTAAATTGATAAAGTATCCTGTTTTTTTAAAAAAATTATTCTTTATAATGCTCTTATAACACTATGATATTTCAAATATCTTAATATGTTCCAAAATATTTTAATTACATCTTCGAGTATCTTATTTAAAAATAATATTCTTATAAAAGAGCCTATTTAATTTTATTAAATCCTAATGATCACATATATGGTTTGAAACATAGTATTTTAAAATATTTTGAAAATTATTATTAAAAGGTATCTATAATAAATATATCTTATTGGATCTCTAAACTTATGTATTTTTTAATTGTGGAAAACTATTGGTCTTTTAAAAAGAATTTTATGAAACAAAAAGTTGTAAATTTTAAAGATCTTAATATTTATAATGGTTTTGTCGGTAAATTATGAAAGTTATATCTTTTAAAAATATTTATATCAAGATGTAAAGTATTTTAAATAATCTAAAAGGGGATTTTAGATTTGGAAATTTTAAGTTAAAAGAATTTATTAAGTAGTGTAAATTTAATGATCATATTTTATAATATTTTAAATATATAGTAAACTGTCTATATTTTTTCATATTTCGTATACCATTTGTTTCGGCGAAGCAATGCTGGCCGCATGATCGCCCCGTGTATCCCTAAGCTGTTCGATCTCTCCCAAGATCTAATCTCGGCCCTCGATTTCTTTTAAAACGCTCAACACACCTCCTGTGCTCTTAGTCGTCTGATCATGCCTGGATTTAATCAGAGACGTCTGTTTCTTTTCTGCTTTGACTTCTCTGTGTTGTACCCTTCCTCACGTCGTGATCTCCGCTCCAGCACTGGTTCCTGAGGATGCCACATCCATTGCACTGCTCCTCTTGACCTCCGCACACCGCCTCCTAGGCCACTATTTCTTCATCTTCCATACGCTGGCCTACCCTTTGGCCGAGTCACCTGGTGGCACCGAACCCCTACTTAAACCCCTCCTGCCTCATGAAACCCAGCAACTTCTCCTCCTCCTTCCCTCCCACGAACTCCTAGCAAGATAGCGACATACCTCCGGTCCGAGCATCCTCCTCAAGCAAGGTAAGGGTACTTGCATGATTGATTTTTTTTTGGAGAAATCTGCATATTATACTCCCAGTATATATATTTAATTTATATATATGTATATATATATTATACCACCCCCCTCGGGTTGTAATGTTTGCAAGGGGCTTGGCAGCATATTATCAGAGGAGATACATATGTAATAACCCCTTCTGTGTTTTTAATGATTTAGTTTTGCAAGAAAAAAACCTGAATCTTATATTTATACATTTTGTATACTGTTTTACATATATAAATATACATGTTCTTAACTCAAACCCAATTAGTTTAGGGTATCCAAGATTATTTCGGTAGGTTATACTATGTCATATATGTTTATAGAGGTTACATTCTACCCGAATCTTAACATATATTTTTTATGTAAACCCTATATATATAACTAAATATTTATACATGTATATGTATTTTATTTCTAATATAAGACAGTTATGATTTTAGGGGATGAATATCTATCCTTCAATAATATTCTAGATGAAAACTGGGCCATTGGATTAGGTATGATTATGTTGTAGTTTAAAACCAATGTTTCCAAATGTTTATGCATTTATAGTTTCATAAATATTAATCCCTCATATAGTTTTTGGTTCTTAACTAAATAAACCTATGATATTTTCAGAACAAAAAAAATTTAATGGCCTTCTTTATTTAGTGAAAAACCCCTTATATACCTTCTTGGTGAATATATGGTGATGTGTGTATATAATTATAATTATAAAGTCCAAAACCCTAAATTTTTAGTAATGATAACTAGGACTGACTCTATGTTTTGATACATGTGTGATTTTAATAATGGATAATTTTTGGGTTTACTAAACCAACATGTATTTTGTATATATGTATATACAAATGAGCATGTTTTATTGAAGGAGTTTCTTTGACATTTCCCATGACGTATTGTATGATAAACTGTATATTTTGGCTTGATTAATATGTATTAGAGGATTTAGGATTTATGAGATCATGTCGTCATGTTGTGTTCATTTATTTACTTATTACACCGTGATCCCACTTTGGTGAATGTTACAAATTAATCAAGTTGGGGATTAATTTATTTTTCAAATGCTTGTTTATCACAATAACTGATGGAAAGTGTTTTTTTAAGCATTCCACTTACATGGAATAATAATTTTAAATATTGATCATTTATTATATAATTATTTTATATTATTTATTAATTAGATTATGTAAAAAGAATGTTTTACTAAACTACGGGTGCCTTTGATTAGTAATTGACATATTTTGCAATGTTAACTATCATATCATGTTTTAGTTTAATGTGTGGTGGCTCATTATTATTTTTAGTTATTATTTAACATAATTAATACTGATGACATATCACTAAATGAACAAAGAAATTTGATTACCCAATGTGGTATGGGATACATTGGGTAATATGAAAATGAATGAGTTATTCAAGGTGGTATGGGACATCATGAATATACAACCCGCTTATGTAAAGCATGAATGATGTGGCTAAGATGATGATAAAGACAAATTTAAGGGTGCACCCTGATAGTGCTCCAATGCATTGGGTAAAGACTTAATCCCTAGAGATGACCAGTTTAATGACGCCTTGGGGATGGACCTTTGTAATGTTTTCAAATTACACCTTGGGGATGGACCTTGGTGATATGGAAATGATTGTCTAAGTTAAATGTTGATGCCACATAATTAAAGTTATGTAACAAGTTCTTTTCAAAATAAAATTCATATTCTTTCACAACCAAAGCCTTTATGTTTTTATAAAGGTCTTATTTCACTAGAATAAGTTTAGATCATGATTGTTGTTTATCACTTAGTAGAATAGTAGCCAACATATGAAAATTTATGTTTTTTCCTTTATGCCAACTCTAATTATTCATTAATTTTAACTGTTTGATTTTATTCTTTTGTAATCACATGTCGTACTTGTTTATGTTTTCCATTATTTCTCCTTCAAGAAATGTCATAAGGGTTTCATATATTTCATGAAACTATTGATTGATCATTTTAATGTTATGTGTTATAGTTTTCCTTAAGAGAATGATTCTAAATGAATGATTTCAAAAAGATACACTATTTTTTATTATTATATTTAAAACCACTTACTGAGTATTTCAATGATCACCATATGTTTGGATTTAAAATTATTAGGTATCAGCTTCTAAAAGATGAATCATTTTAGAAATTTCCAGTTTCTATGAACCCGAACCGCACATGATCCTCTGTATGGGACCTGATATGTAGTATATTAGTGCATTTTTTATGTTGAAAAAACACATCATGTTCAGAAGGCGCTAGCTCTTAGGTTTTTGGTGTCGGGGTCCTCACATTAGATGATTGAAATCCCAAATAAAACTCATTGATGCTTGAATAGGGAGTGGACTGATTGATGACCGGAGGAGTAGAGAAGACATACAATTTTAATATATAAAATTATAGAGATTTTTGCCTTACCCGACATGAGTTCTATAAGATCATGTGGTGTGGAAATGTTTTAGAGGAGACTAGGGTTTCTATATATAGTTAAAGATCAGTAGCTGTGTGATCTTGTCACACAGCATGTGACCCATACAAGATGTATCAGTGTGTAACTCATAGGGTCCAAGAACACATCCTGATAGTACATGGTTCAGAGCCCACCATGTATTCTACCATGAACACGGTCTAGCTATACATAAATGGTATTTGTTATGTACATTAACATGTGTATAATTACATGGAAATCAACATTCCATGTAATTTTACTCGGGCATGGGAATGATTGAACACTGGGTGCTAGGATGACTCTTACACTATGTGTACCCTATGGACATGCCAGTTTTTGAGAAATCATACATTCCATGTGAGTGAGAGAGATGGGATGTTCCAGGCATGGTGAGGCACTCCATGTACCCCTTGGGACACTCCATTTACTCCTATGTGGATAGTTTTGATTCTACATTCTTCTTTTATCATCTTCCTTAAGAGCTTGAGTTAGATTCCCTAGACCTGTATTAGTTGACTGATTTATCATGGCCTCATACATTGAGGGTCCGCTGTGCGATCACTTTCCAATCATAGAGGGTGATTTGACTATAGGATCTTGTGATTAATGTAGTGTTGGTGAGTTCCCTTATTTTTCATTGTGTTTAATCAGGCTGGTTTCACTACAGCCTCAATGACATGAAGAATGTATCCTTCCGAGTGTCCCAAAGAGATATTCATTTAATTTCAGGATACCTTAAATATGTTTTGTTGGAATTGATTTGTATAACACTATAAAAGTGTTGATCCCTGATCAAAGAATATGATTCCAGCAAAGTCGGGTATCCACCCAGTGATCCATTAGCATTGACCATATATATGTGTATCGAGATTTTTTTTTCTGACAAGGGGTATTATGATTGATTATGTATCTCAAAAAAACACTCACATCATTCCTCTATGTCTAGACCTAATATATCTTCTTGACCTAATGTCCTGAAGGCCTTATTTTTATTTTATTATAGATAATCCCCCTTTTAATGGTTGAAGGGGACTCGTTCATGACCCGTAGGCCCATGTCACAGTGCCCGACATGACCCAAATGCCCAGAGGCATACCATGCAGATTACATGACTCGTAGGCCCAAACCACTAGAACGACCCCTCTCTGGCATCTTTGAATCATTGATCTCCTTATCTCCCAACCCTGCATTGCTGATCGACTAGCATTTCCCCATACAATGTTGCACAGTTCCTAGTCCCGATGGCGGCTTCCATACCCTCTCATTCTTCCAATCCAGTTAGCTCTGCATCTGTTGGCTGTTACTCCTATTTCTCTAATACTCTTCTGGGGTATGTTCTGTGTGAACTGAACTACTCCATGGTTTATGTGACTCGAAGTTCCTGTATTCTGAAGGCCTTTGATGGCCCAAAGGCCCTGGATACCCGTATCCCCAAACTGATGGCTCAAAGGCCCAAATCAGGTGAATAGTTCTGACCACTATAGTACCATATGATAACATATACAATGACTGCTACAGTACTTCTATGATACTGCTTTAATATTGCTATTGTATCCCAGAAATTTTCCTCCACCCGGTTTTGAACCTGGGTCTCTTGGATGCCTATTAGAAGCCCTTACCACTCGGGTACGGGCTCGTTGGCAAACATAATATATCTTAACACTATGATTAGATTCATCAGTGTATGTATAGTTTATTGATTGTGTTCTTCTAGATGGTCATTATGTTGAACCATCGAGTAGGAATCCTAGGTTAGCTTTACGTTTGTGAGCATACCTTTATATTGTGTGTTTGGGTTGACAATATATGAATATTCCTATTATATGTGTTATAGACATATACCTTTGAAGGTTTAATTGACACACTTTATGTTATGTTATTTCTGATTCTGTCATGTCATACTCGGTATCTTTAATCTCTCACCTTCAAGGGCCCTACCTGCACATGTCATGTATTATGAAGACAACATACCTTTTTTAGGACTCCTTGGTAGACTTGGAGCATGTGGAGCTTGACTCGGGTTGACATTCCAAGGTGTATACTAGTGTTTCATTTGATAGTAGTCCCCTCCTTAAGAGGATCCTGCACATTACTTTATATTTTTTTGCATTTATTTATCCCTTTTTTACATATTCTAGTACTATTTTTTCATTCTTTTGATGTGGGTTTATAGATGTATGCATGCATTTTTTTCATCTTTTGACATTACAACATTGCAGTGTCATAGTGATGTGTGAAAGAGCATGGGTACTTAAGGATAATGTATCCCATGTGTGTGATGTACTTTCTTGGAACTAGTCATCATTCCCTAGCCTATTGGGTGCAGGCTTAGGGTTGTTCCATCTTGAGCCCCCATCAGGTCGATTCATGGAAACATTTATCATTTTAATTATATTTTTTCCCTCTCTCTTTAACATTGCAATAATTACCATTATTTTAAAAATATATTATTATTAAAAAAATGTGACATTAAAATTCAGTATTCACAATGGGATATTAGGAATAATTTGGTTCAATTTTTAAAAATGGTATTCAGTTACCTCACTCACTGTCTATCTAAAGTACAGTACCATTAGAAAAGTGTTTTCATTGAGAGGGAGAGTGGTTATATTTACAAAGTTTTTCACTTATACCTAATACAAAAAATAATAATAAACATAAATTCCATTACAACATTAATTTAAAAAATAAATATTTAGAATCTATTTTTATTCCTAAAAAGCATATAAAATTCATGGTTCTATGATTAGATTTAAATTCCACAAATCATATATTTTTTCTCATTTATTAAAATAATAATTTTCAACAAAACATTATTTTTTGGGTAAAACTATGGATTTTAAAATCCTATAACACATAATTATAGATTTAGTTAACATTTTTTGGTGTCTATAAATTTATAAATTTAGTATCCCCAGTCAGAATTAATGATGCCTTATGAAATTACCAAATATTTGGAATTGTTTATGGAGAAGGTACATGTATTCTATTTATTGGAAAACTTAAAAAATTATTTCTCATATATTTTCATTTCCTTATTGGAACTTATTCTAAAATTTTATTATTTTTATTACATTTTTTTATAATCGTATTCTTTTTTATAATGGAAGTTCTAAAATACATATTAGATTCAATGGTAAAATTAACCATAATTTTTAGAGACTATTCCATACAATTTGATGATATTAAAATGATTAATAGTAAATCCAATCATTTTTCACAACCATACCTAATTAAGTAATGGAAAAAACCTTATTTCATAGAATCAAACAATGAAGAGGTGTGTTGTTGGACTGAATATGTGGTTTGTGATGCTGAGGTAATCTTGACTACCAATGTTGATTGTGTTCTTTTATATGATTACCATATCACAATAGGTTTAAAAGTGGATGAAAAATAACAGCATAGAGATATTACAGTTGAATTTTAGTTTCCAAATACAAAAATTCATTGGACATATGCATGAATAAGATGAATGGTAAGGGTCCTTGGCTGATTATTCTTCAAATAAATTCCATTAAAATCTGGTACTATAGATGTAGTATGAATAAGAAAATATAGATGAAAAGGAAACTACATTATGAACATAAAATGAAAAAGAAAAAAAATATTTAAACAATGAACAAGAGAATATCATTTTGGAAACCTAAATAACTATCATAGAAGTAAAACATCAGGAGCCACAAGTTGAAATGGAAGATAAAATTTTTAAATACATTACATTATCTAAATTCTTCCCACATATATGTAATTTAAAATGATTTTTACAAATTTATGATTCAGTTTTATGACTGTTTTTTTTAATTGAGTTATAGAATTTCAATTATCACCTCCCCCACTCTTTTATATTTCATGAAGAAAATTCATGGCCAATTAAATTAAAACTCAAAAATTTGATAGAATGATTTAATAATAACAATGACCATTGGGAAGAAATTATTTCAAAATTAAAATTGGTTTTGGTCCACCACTCTCTCCAAATTAACGAGGAACATGAAAATTAGAAATGTAAGGACCCCTTAATGAAAATTACATATTCTAGAGACTATAAACATGAATTAACAGTCTTACATTCCCAGATAAATGTTAAGGTTATGTTAATATATATATATATATATATGTCTTAACCCATACATAAAAGACCCATATATATATAATGTGGAAGCTTCTAATCAATATCCAATTTTTCCATGATATAAAATTGTAAAAATAAAAATTGATTATTGTTTCATGAAATGTATTCATGGAATTATTATTTAGTTCTTATTTGTTCTTAACCATCCATAAACACTATTAAAAACTTTTGGATTCATGGAATGACCCCAAAATGATTAGTAAGGAGTATAAAAAGAAAAAATCATTTAGTTTATCAAAAAGCCTAAAAACTCATGTAATGATTAGATTTACATTCAATGTTCACTGAGCATTTAAAAAAACAATTCCCCAAGAAAAACTAATACAGATTTTTCTCATGTAAAAACAAAAATCACTATAGAATAAAAAAATCCATTTAGTAATATTAGATAATCATATTCATAGAAACATTTCAAAACCCTTATAATTGGATTAACATTAATACTTAAATTCAATATATTTCATTGGAGAACATAATCATTAATAAATGAATTAGAGATATATAACGTCTCACACAATTCATATATGATATATCTAGCACAAGTATTTTTTATAAGCTATAATGGATATCAACACATTTCATAAACTATATTGAGCTCACCGATGAGTTATAATGGGGCTCCATCCATCGTATATGATATATTTGAATCAATAATTCTCATATATTATACTCAAATTCCATATAATGAATAAAACATTTAATTCATGGACTTTACATCACAAACCATTTGCAATACTATTTTATACTATTAATAAAAACACATTGTGAAATCAAAATACCCTTTCATTTTAAAACCCATTATAATTCCAAAATACACACAAATTTTGAAGGAATGTTTTACACTAAAGAAATAATGAGATTTGATGTATTACAAACCATAAATAATGATTTTGGTAGTTGAAATAGTCAATTTGAATAAATATGTTAAAAATGAACATTCATCTTTTTCATTATTGAATAATTTTATGAATTCTGTAAAAATGTTTCATTTTATGAATACCATTTAATTACAGTAAAATGTTATTGAAATGATCCTTTAAAATAATATTATTTCAATATAAAATAAACTATTAATTTTTTTTTATAAAAATTTTCTAAGAACATTGATATTTATTATATAAATCATTAAAAATATTAGAAATTATGTTTTAAATAAAATAGTTAGAAAGCTAATGATTGACCGGTCAATTTGATTCCATATCATCGAAATGAATAAAATTATATTATTTAATTAGATTCATGTGAACCTATTTAAATTTTATTATTCATTTTATTTAAAATATTATGTTTTTATCTATAAATAATTAATCAATTCAGTTTACGTCATATGTTTTGATGAAATTTGACTTATATGTCGATAATGAATATGGTAAGTTAAATACGGTCATAGGGGACACAATTTATAAATCTATATAATAATAATTAAATAATTTTAAATTTTATAAATCATTACTAATTTTAATTCAAATAATATATGACGGTTATGAAAAATGAACTATATGATGATCATGGAAACAATAAGCATGCATGGGTAATATTTTTATTTTTAAACAATCAATACAGAATGAATGCAATTAATATATTTTCATCCATTAAATATAATCATTCCCTAAATAACATATTATTTATTTAGATATATTTATTTATATAATCAATGGGATTTGGTCATGAAAAAATTAATCACATCAATTCATGGAGAATTTAGTACACATGTATACATGAAGAACGAAATAATTATTAAGTTTAAGAAAGAAAATGAAATATTATGTTTCCATATAGTTAAATATTTCAGGAATATAAAAAATAATTCTTGTGTTGATAATATATTCCTTATCATTATTATTAATACCTTCTATGTAAAGCATTAGTGTAGAACGATTCATGTCGCTTCGTGAGACGGTAGTTCACTGTACACACAAGTGACTTTATCATATCCCCCGATGAATGTATTTTAAGATTTCCTATGTTATATTAAAATTAAATATGTATAGTAATGTTATAATAATAATATTAATAATTTATATCCATCATTATAAAAATTTGTGAGAGGTGATGATGGGAAACAATTACATTAGTTTGTGAGGCGGTTTTCCTATGTACACATGAATGACAGTTATGTTTACCATTTCATAGAATAGTATACATATTTTGACTGTTACTTTAAAATCAAAGAATAAAATTATATGGTATATATATTTTTATTATATAATTAAAATTCAATAATATTTTTTGGAGGTCGAATAAGAAACAAAATACAAACCCCCGGTTAAGAAGGATACCTCTTCTTCAGACATCCTCTTTTGGTTAGAACAATAAGAGTTTTTAGGATACATTTAGAATACATAACAATGATATAGGTCTTGGTTATTGATTTATTTAATTAATTTGGGTACTTATTTTCCATGAAAAATGTATTGGAATTTGTTATGATGAGTGGATATGGGGTGGCTTTTTATTAGTGGGGGATGTGACACAATTGAAATTTTTTATATTAAAAATGATACATATGTTTTTCACATTCCAAAAGGATAAAGAATTCACCATTATAGAGACATAGATGATATAAAGTTTAAATATAGCGATAAAATATATTTTAAAAATTGTTTTAGTGCATTTTAACCATTTTAATTTTTTTAACCCCCGTTAAATTTTTTCTTACTTTAATAGTGGTAAAATATTTTTAAGCATTTTACTATTAATTTTTTTAAAAAGTTACATCACCAAATTATCTAAATCAATTGTTTATTATACAAAATATTTAATATATGTTACAATATTAAATATAGAAATTTTTTAATATTTAATTTTATATTATACCTGAACCCCTGATGAATGATTTGTTGTCCCAATAAAGGTACTTTTCAAGTATAATTATGTTTTATATTAACTATTTGACAACAAATCACCATTATGTGATTTTAAAATAATATTTATAGATATATAATATATAAATATCATTTTAATAATTACTAATTAGGTACTGTTTTAATTACTTAAAATTGAAAACCATTACGCACTTAAAAACAATTATTAAAAATAAAATTTTTAAACCCAAAAAATAACTTATTCTAATATTCATTATAAATTTAGTTAATATATATTTATTTGTGTAAAATTTTAAAAATTAAAAAATATGTTACTTGAAATAAAATTCTAAAAATAAGGATAAATTTTGAAAACATTATTTATATAAATGAAATGACAGATTTACTAAAAATTAGTATTTTTAATTATTCACTAAAAATCAGTATTTTTTAAAGAATCATTAAAATTAACCCAAAGTTAGTTTTCTTATGCAAGTTCAAAAAACTATTCCTATTTTACTAAATAAATTTTATATAATTTAAAAAAATTATATATAATATTTTCTCAAAAATGGATAAGAATCATATTTACAGAAAACGTATTATAGATTAAAAAACCAATTTACCAAAAATAATTGATTATTTACTATGAATTTAAAAAAACATTTATATTGAGTATAAAAATTATATCTAATTTGGTAAATTAGATTATTAAATTCATTCCATAAATATTAAGACAAACATTTTAATTCTAAAACATTTTTTTGTTTGTTTTTTCTTGGTGTTTCTTTTTGAGTACGATATCAAACATTGAGGCCTCATTTTATAATATCAGGGTGTTAGACCATCCCCACGCCACACCATACCCCCCAATGTGAACTAATTTTATTGCATGTTATTAAAAATTTGTCTTATTAATTAATGGTATTTCATTTTAAAAATAAATTTCTTGAACTCATACATTATAAAAAAGGGTTAACAAAACATCCACTTGATAAGAGAGAAAAATATGTACGAATGTCATATTAAATAAAATATAATAAGTTTTAAAATATGTTTAAATTGGTGGAATGCGATAATTTTTACATTGTAAGAATGAATGTTTCCCAAATAATGATTTATGGTAAATTATATCATAGATTATATGAAATTAAATGATCAAAGGAAAGTCAATGTCTATAGACCCAAAAACCAAAGTCCAAGGTTTTATTGGATAAAAATGTAATAGGGTAAAATTATCATATTCAATATCATTTTCCAAGGATTAATGAATCCATTAAAAACTATAATGAGTACACAATGAACTATATATAAATGATAAATTAAATTTCATTCATTAATTAATTTCTACCATACTCTCATATTTTTATCCAAATTGTGTGTGTGGAAGATAAATTTTTATTTTCTAAACAAGTAATAACTTTTTATAATTGAATAAGTAATTCCTAAAATGATAAACATATATTTCTCCTTTAATTAGAAATAATCCATAAAAAAATTGTAGTTATAAGGATATATTTTTTCCAAAATCAATAAATCGTAATTTGATGAATTAAAACCATAATCTATAAAGTCAAAACCATAAAAGAGAAATTTTATAATACATAATATGATAAATAAATATATTTAAAATAATATATAATATTCTTGAAAAATATTAAAACCCAAAAATAATTAAAATAACATATTGTTCGGAAATTGATTGAACATTTAGATCAAAAAACACCAATCACACTTAAAGCCTCATTAAAAAAATAAAAATGCCTGAAACTTATCATCTATATTCCATACTATTCACTTCAGTAAATAATTGGATTATAAATATAAATAGTAACAAATAATATTCAAAATTTATTCCTCAAATTTAATCTATCAATGTTATATATATCAACATTATATAAGGATCCAAAAATATTGAAATTCGATCAAAAATAAAATTAATCATTTATACAACAATCACGTTTAAATACCATCGTAATCTATATGATAATAAATATGCTACAAAAATAAAATTAAACATTATATTTCAACCAATTTGAATGAAAAAATGTTTTCATACTAAATAATACATCACATAGGCTAGTAGTTGGGGATTCACCCTAATCAACATTTAGTTTTGGGTTCAAGACTGGTGGATATTCCATGTATGGAAGGTTTTCATTTTTATAAAACACTACCAATTTATTTCTTATAAAGAACCTTGAAATATGGTGGAAATCCTAAAAATAATAATCTTAATCATCAATGAACATATATTCCAAAATTGTTTAAATTCCATTTAACATATTTCCGAAAAATGAAAAGAGTATTTTCTTCAAATAACATTTTCAAATGTTGTACATATTGTTAAATATGACAGAAAAATATATCAAAACATTATAAATTACATCAAAAATAATCTAATCCCATAAAAACATTGGAGTTTTAATTCAGTTTAAATCTATGTACATCCATAAACTTAACCACTTCATCATAACTCCAAAATCCATTGATGTGGACACCATAATCACTCAACATTATTCCAAAAACATTACCCATGGGTTTTAATATTATTAATTAATACATCATTCCTATAAATAATAATATTAATCATAACCTATAATTCAAAAATTCCTAACATCAATTGGGATATAATATATTGTATTATTATGTCATATGCAGTTTCCTCAACTTTAAAAGTAATGAAATTATGAATTTTGAGGGGTTATCTTATATAGACATGTTAATACGATTATTTATAATTCTCCTAGTAAATAAAGTTTCCTAACTACCATACTTCCGACATTTAAAAATGTTAATTGATACCTAGGAAGTATTTTTATTCAGTTTCACGACATTAACAAAACGATTCATTTTCCTATAGATGTTTATGGATTTTAACTCATTTACCACATAGAGAACATATTTCCATCCTTTAAATAAATTTTACTAGATTCTACTTCCTACATTATAGACACATTAATAATTTAATATTTTCACCTTTATGATATTCATCACTATAACTTCCATAGAGCTTCATTTATAATTCTTTTGATAAATTATGATGCAAACATTTGTTCATGTTTTCAATCATAAATTATGATAGGGGTCATGAATAAGAACCAGTGTTCTCATTAAATCTCACATTCTTTTCAATTTCTCATTCCAAAAACTAATATATTTTCCTTCCATACATTTTTACATTAGTCCCTTCAAGATTCAACCAATTACTAAAAAGATGATAGCGAGAGTATAGCAAATAAACAATAGAAAACAATCTTATATATAGGATAAATAATAAAATAACCATAACCATTACATACACTATTCAACTCTCTCTATTTATCCAAAACAACCATAGTTCTCATAAGCACACAAGTGAATGTTGTTATATATGATTTTTAAAATAATGGAAAATAAAATCCTAACCCCTAATGTCATCAAAACCAATACTCTGATACCAACTATAAGAAAATAGACATTAACATTACATATTCTAGATAATTTAAAAATTAATTCACATTCTTACACTCAAAAATATATTTTAGGTTTACAGTTATCTAAAACATGGTTATAAAAAAAATTATAAAATAAAATACAACATATTCTTTTTTTCTTAACCATCCTTTAACCTTATGAAAAACATGTTAAATTATGAGATGATCAAAAAATGATCAATAAAATACATAATAGGAAGAACTATGTTAGTCTAGTTAAAAATAATAAAACCTTTGTAATATTTAAATTTTCCTAAAATGTTATTTAAGTGTACAAAATATAACATTTACACTTCAAAATTACACATATACATTTCTAAAATAAAACCGTAAAAACCAATAGAGAGAAAATAAAAACCCATTTTTTAAACATATAGAATAATTGATAACACCCAATAAAAACCCATGTAATTGGAGTAACCATACAGCCAACTTAAAATAGAATTCCCTAAAAACATAGTCTTTTCCCAAAGAATTGGAGAACTATTACAGTGTTAACCGTTCACATAACCTATATTGGGAGAAAATTTTTTCATGAGCTATAATTGGTTCCATCAATTAGTATAAAATATATCAGCCTCACCTTTGACCAATAATGAGGATTAACTGATCATATAAGCTTCATTAGGATCACATATTTCTCAAATATAATTCTGATGTACTATATCTTGAATTAACCCATTTATTATTTAAATTTTCATCAATAAAACCATAAAACCTCATTAAACCCTATATATAATACACATTTGGATATAAAATAATATTTATTTTAAAAGAAAAAATTGAATACCAAAATAAAAAATGGATTGAGTTATTTTCATTGAATAAAAAATAATTTTTTTTTAATGGAATTAACTTTTAAAATTGTTTTATAAATAATATTCATTGAATTAGAATATGTTAAAATCAAAAATCCTTTTTTATTTTATAAAGAAAGCCAAAAAATCCGTAATAGTTATATTCTTTGAAAACCACATAAATAATGTAAAATGAATTCTAATATTTCCATTAAAGTCTATTTCATTTCGTATAAAAACAACCAAATGACACTTTTATGAATATGTAATTGTAATAATAATTTTTTTGAAAATAAATATTTTTAAACATTTAAAGATAAGGTTTTATTGAATATGCCTTCTACCATGTGCCCGACTTCTCTCATTTTTTATTTATCATTTTAATTATAAAAATATGTTATTTATTTTCTGAATTTTGAAAATATTAGTTTTTATAATTAATTTTATTTCACTAATTACTATTTTATATATATTTACATAATCATTTATATTTACATTTTATGTTTTAATAATATTAAATTTATATGTCCAAAATAACTTTTGTATATTGAATTGGATCAAAGTTTTAATTATTTGAACAACATTAGAATAATAATATTGAAATAATGATCATCTTTAAACATAAATTTTAATTTTAATCCAAATCATGATTTATGATTATTAAAAATCATCTATGTTACGATCTTGGATATTTTAGGTCATACGTATGCATAAGTAATGAATTAATTTTTTATTGGTTATTAGGGAAGAATTTATGTAATATTTTATCATTCCATAATGATATAGTATGATAAATACCATATAATGTATTAAAATTTTCCAATATAAATCATCAATGTTATTTAGTGGTGAAAAAAGAGCTATGTCCCATTGTGAATGTGGTAATCTACAAGTTCGTACGTATGCCTTTATAATTTTTCAATATATGAAATAAAATGATATATTATACTCTAAAAATTATTATTAAGTCAATAATATCAAAATAATTACATATTATTACATATATTAAATATATTTACACTTATTATCTTCTGTTAAATGTATTAGTGAAAAAAAATCACATCACTTCTTGAGGTTGTAGTCTGTCGTACAAATGATTGATGTTGTCATATTTCTTACAAAATTTAATGTACAATGGTATGTATGATATCATAATTACATAAATATAATTATTTTCTAGATGTTATATGTATATATATACATTAAATCCATCATTATAATTTGTGTCGATATGTGATGATGGAAAAATAATTACATCGGTTCACGAGACAATATTCCTACATACACAAGAATGATGGTTTTGTTTCAAATTATATTAAAAAGAATATGTATTTAGGTTATTGAAATAATATAATAACAATTAATTATATTGGAGATAATTTATAAATTAAAACACCATAATTGAATAATATATCTAGGAGGAGGAAGAAAAAATAAAATAAAAGAACTAGGATAATATGTTTCCTGTTATTCTCACAACCTCCACGAGATTACAAAATAAATAAATCATAGGGTGTATTTATAATAAAAACTCAAACTTGGTATTTTTAAAAAAAAATTAAATATGGTATTTGAGTAGTTATTTTCCAACAAAACATGATTAGATCATGTTAGCAGGAGTGTAGAGTGGGTGGACTTTTATAAGAGGGGAAGTGGACAAACATTAAATTTTTCAAAAGAAAAAGGTGTCCCCTCATCATTCCAAAGAAAAAAGGAAAAAATGACTATTATTATTAATTATATTAAATACAGTCAAACTAGGTAGATATAATTATTTATAAATTTTTTACCTAATTTTAATCCTTTCCTTTTTAGTTTATCATTCAGTAAATCTGTTTTTATTTTAACTACGGGGAAATATTTATAATTTTCCAATATTAATTATTACAAAAATATTAAGACTAACATATTATATAAGACAAAATATTATTATATAAAATATTTAATCTATTTAAATAATCAAATTCATTATTTTATAATTTAACTTAAAATTAATGATGTGGATGTGTGGAAAAGAATTTTTCCATGAGACGTATTTTTCAAGCATAAAGGGATTTTAAATTAACCCAATGACTAGTAATGAACACTATATGAATTTAATTTAATATTAAAATTTACATTATATTTAGGTTTAATTTAAATAATACTTCATTATAGTGGTTTTTAATTAATTATAATTTCAGAACATTATGCACATTTAAAAAATTCAGAAAAAACCATATTTTAAATGTCCTAAGGAACTTAAAATAAATTTAGATTAAAATTTATTAAAATATAATTAAATTTTTTAAATATAACAAATAAACTCTTTTTTATTTTAATTTATTGTCAAATGATTATGTAAATATTAAATTATCTAATTTAATAAAAAGATATTATAAGTTTTTTAAAAATTGTACTCATTATTATTCAATAAAATTCAATATTTTTTGAAAAATAAAAAATATCACCCTATATTAAATTTAATACTATATTAAAAAATTAATTTCATTTTGACAAATAAAATTTTATCAAATTTCAAAGAATAATTATATGTTTTTCTCCAAAAATGAAAAAAATTATAATTTTTCAAAAAACGTTATTTTTGATGCATAAAATTACATTACAAAAAACATAGTGTCTGTAGAAAAGGATATTTAATATATTTTATATTAGGAAGGATATATATATTTGTGTGTGTGTGTCATAATTTATTAAATTATGTAAATCCTCGACCCTAGTTACCTAGAGTCGGTGCATTATTATATAACATTGGCATGATCACAAAGGATCAAATCCCGAAAGACCGATCAGTTTAGTAGCCTTGGAAGTACTAGACACATGCATAAGATTTAAATTACATTATGAAATCAAAAAAAACATTGTTTCTCCTTTTAAAACTGTCATATACCTTAACATATTCCTATAAATTTGTTATAATATATTTTTTCGCATCTAGGGAAAAATAAAAAATGAAAGGGGTGACATCATAATCTCAATAAGGATAACAATATAGTAGAATATTTTATAAAAATGAATAATCATTTTAGGAAACATATAAGACTAAACAAAAGGATTTTAAAATTATTATTCAGTATAATATATCAAATGTAAATCAAATAATTTCATTTACTTATTCACATGGACATTCTACTAGTCGGATAGTCACATGTAATCTCAATAGCCAATTTCATAGTGATGGAATGCCTATTGCCATACATCGAAACCACATAACCAAGGCCTCATTCCAAGACTGAAAATAATATTTTTTCAATTCCTTATACCAAGACACTAGTTTGACTTTTTACACCTACCGATTAATTGAGGGGATATAGCTGGCCACGCCTGTCACTTAATAAGTCCAATTAATTCCTCCTATGAAATGGTTAGAACATAATGTAAACATTCATATTTAAACTTGCATATGAAATGTAAATACATTAACCCTAAACCATGAATGGTATAAATATATTACATCCATAGTCAAACATATGACTTAACCTTTACCAAATTATGGAAGTTTGTATCATAATAAATCTACTTCAAACAAAAGTAAAATCCAATCAAGTAAGTTGACATAGATGAAATCAATCCAAAAACTATTTGAGTGAAATATCTATTTCTATTTTGAAATATTTTAAAATTAAATCAAAAATTTATTACTAAAATAATATTATAATCTTGTAAGGGAAGCTTCAAAGTTTTTATAGTGGAAAAAAATAGCCACACCTGTCGTATAATTTTAAAAAACATTCTTTCCTTAATTTTTCAAAAATGTCATAAAGTACCTTATTTTGAAAATGACGAAAAGATTACTCTAAAAAATTTATAAAATGTCAAAAAAGGGAATAAATGAAATTGACTCATATTCTATAAAATAAAAAAAATTAAAATACATTTTTAAGAAACACTATTTTGGATGATAAAGTAGTCCTTGTAGATAATTTCCTAAAACACTACCTCTGATAAAAAAGACAATTTAAAATAAACCCTTACCATGTTCTTTTCCATTATCAAGGGTAAGATAACGTCCTCTATAATGGATAAATAATTGTTATTAAATTATTCATGAATCAGTAAATTAACTATGATATCATATATGACCTTCTAATATTATTTTGATAATGATATTTTAGTAGTACCATTGTTTTGGGTGTTAACTGGTTCGTTTTCCTTTATATGTTTATACATAGATGTGGGTTTTTTGGATAGGATAAATATTTTTCATATATAAATTGATATTATGTTATTAAACATTATTTTTAATCATCAAATTAAATTATTCATTAATGGATAAAATGGGGAATGAAATTTCATCGTGTTGTGGAGATGGTCTACCGTACGTACGCTTGACTGAAAATATCATTCTATTAGTGGTGAAATAGTATGTAATTGGATGTTATATTTTAAAAAATAATAATTATCTTGTCATATTTATTATTAATATCATTTATACTCATTATTATATCTATCCTAATATGAAGTGGTGAATAACAAACTACACTACGACATGGAGGCAGTGAGTCGTATGTATGCATGTATGATGCCTTTTTAATTCATAGGATGGATAGAATGCTGAATATGGTTGTTACATATTTATAATAACATCTCAGTATGTAGAATTTAATGTTGTTATTATTTTATTTTGGAAACAATAATGAATGTGGAAGTGGAAAAAGAAAATAACATTGAAAGAGGTGATGAAGTAATTACCTCTTCTTCGGGTTCTTCCTTTTGATTTGAACAAAAGGGATCTTTAAGAAGTCATTATGATCAAATTAAGGTCTCTAAGTTGAAGTGAGGGTAGTTGGGAGGATATTTTATCTGGGTTTTTTAGATATAAAAGTCTTTAGAGGTGTGAAATTAAGAGAAATAAGAGTAAGATTTTATAAGAGAGGTGAGGATCACTTTAGAAAAAGCTGAAAATATTATTTTATTATAAAATCATTTTCAGTTTCTAATGGATAAAATGGAATTTTTTTCAAGGATAAGGTAGGGATGGGTTGTAAACCATTAAACCAATAGATTTTATTCATGTTTAGGACACCATATTAATATTATCATTTATATTAAACTCTTAGTTTAATCGTTTAACTTTTACCATGTCTTCTTATATTAGTATAATACATGGTTAATAAAATAACTGAAAAATTATAAAAGAACCTCAAGTGGTCCATTAATAAAATATATATATTTATATAAGTCCTTTGCCTGAACATTATATTTTTAGTACTATTATATAATTTAATAAAATATTATTTTTTAAAAACTCATTTATGTCAATTTTGACACAATTTTTTATTTGGTGTTTGTGAAATTCATCACAATATGATTACATGGAAAAAAATATGTTAAATCAAACCTGAAATTAAATATTTATATATTAAATTAATGGATGGTATAAAATACTTCGAATTATATATATTTTAATATTTTTAATATAATTTATTTGATTCTTTCATTAATAAAGAAAATATTACATCATTATTGTGTCAAAATTAAAAGTATTTATATTATGTCTCAATTTTATAAATAAAAACCCATGATGTAGGAAATATTATTATCAATATAATTAATATTTATAGTTTAATATATCTCTCATATAAACCCTTATAAATGTTGTTTTACTAAAATATATAAGTTTATGTTACATTTTCCTTAATATTAAATTAATTTTTATAAAGTGTCAGTTTCACTTACAAGTCGCTCCATGGGTTCCAAAAATATACCCAATGATTCCAATGGTCAGACATGTATTATCCAATAATTTTAGGACACTTGTTAGTGTAATTTAATATTATTATAATATTATTTTTCCCCATGTTTTTCCTCATTTACCATTTTACAATGGAAAATAAAATATTTAATGAAGTTACGGTTTATAATATCTAAAACTAAAAGTCTCTTTTTTACACAAATTAAACCATATGATTAAAAATATGGAATCTATTTTTCCAAAATCAATACAAAAATGTGACATAAAATAATTTAAAATTAATTCTCGTTGTCAGAACCAAAAAGTAGGTTTTTGCGATATAAAAACTATCAAAATATTGACATGTGTTTATGTACAATTTAAAAGTGAAATTACATCCAATGACATAGATTACATTAAATGATAAAAATTTAATACAGTGATAATATAAAACTACTCAACTGTATAATTTTACAATATAATTTATTTTGATTTAAAATTTTATTTTTTTTATTAAAATTTAGTATTTTATACTATTCATCAAAATATAAAAGTTATCATAAATATTCCAAAAACATTACCCAAAGCTAATTTTTATATTCCATATAACAAAAGGAAGTCCAATTTAAAGAAAATTATAAAATTTTAAAAATTGGGTAATATTATTAATAACTGCTTTTAAAATGGCTAGTTTGATATGCCATGGTGCGCTTGAACTCGGTGTTGCATACATCACATAATGTTGTATAATTTAAAGGGAAACATACAATGGAATCATAGGGTGTTACATTATCTCCCCTTTCAAATAATTTCTTCCTCAAAATTTCTATAATACTACTTCTTAAAATGATTCAGGTGGGTCTCCATCATTAGTTTCTCAGGTCCCCATGTTGCCACCTCTATTTTAATGTTTCTCCAAAGAACTATTGCCAGAAAATTAGTTCGATTTCTCAACACTTTTTTCTAGTATCAAGGATCCTGATAGGCTCTTTAAATAGGAAAGATAGGGTTCCAGTTCTAATTTATCATAGGTGAGTACATGCATTGGGTCAGGCATGTATTTTGTCAACAGTGATACATGGAGCACATCATGAACAGTGGAGAGACTTGCCGGCACTTACTAATGAAAAGCTACAACTGCAATTTGTACTATAATTTTAAAATGACTGATGTACCTAGGACTTAATATACCCATCTTACCGAATTTTACAACACCCTTCAATTGAGATACCTTCAAGAAAAACTGATCTCATAAATGAAATTTGAAATATTTCCTTCGGTTACCGGCATAGCTATTTTGCCTAAATTGAGATTCTTTGATGTGGGTTTGGAGAATCTTCACCTTTTCCATTTTTTTCAACATTTTCAGTTCCTAGATGATTTTTTTCGCCAAAATCAATCCTAAAATTTGGTTTTCAACATCTCTTTCCATATAATACTTCATATGGAGCCATCTGAATACTTAAATGGAAGCTATTATTATATGAAAATTCTAAAAAAGGTAAATATTGATCACACAAACCATGAATGTCTAGTGAGAAAGATCTCAACATGTCTTCTAAGGGTTAAATAGTCCATTATGATTGTCCATCAGTTTGAGTGCGGTAGGCATTTCAGAAAAGATATTAAGTATCTAGGGCTTTATGAATACATTTCATGAATTATGATGTAAACCATGGATCACGATTACAAAAAAAATCTATAGGGGTACACCATTTTGTCTTACCACTTAATTAATATATAGTCTTGCTAAACAATTAAGTGTTAAATATTATCTTAAAGGAAAAAATATGCTGACTTGGTAAGGAAATCCACAATGACCCATATTTCATTATTCCTTCTAGTAGTCTTTGGTTGTCCCGTGAAAACTTTTATCATAATATCATCCCATTTCCACTCAGGTATAGGAAGAGGTTGCATGACTCCACCCGTATGTTTTCTTCCAACCTTTACCTATTTTAAAACAATACATCTTGAGACATAATCACCAATCCCCCTCATTATATTGTCCCACAAAAAATGTTCCTTCAAATCTATATACATATTAGTGATACTATGGATTATATACAAATTGTAGCAATGATAATCAACCAAAAATTCCTCTCATTGATCAGGTATATCAGGAACACAAAGCCTCCTATCAAATTTCAAAATTCCATCTTCAGATACAAAGTCAATAAATATCCCATCATTCATATATTTAATTTTCTTTTAAAACTTCTTATCATCTGTCTATGTATTTTTTTCCTTTCTAGTAAAGTTGTATTAGAAACTATTTGAAAAGTTTTAGATGTTTCACCTTCCATGATTATTCTAATATCCATATTTACTATATCCGTCAACATATGATCCCTTTCAACTCTTCTCATTTTAGGAACTCTATGATCATTTATACTTGAAGCAACTTCCACATTATTTTGTTTCCTCGGGAGGTAGTTTGTAGTGCAATAACAATCCTTGAGTAGTTAGTGCCATCATCTATTCCTCATAATGATTTCTTTTAGTGTGAAAATATATTTCAAACTCTTGTGGTCATTATATATAGATATATTTCTTATTTTTACCATATAGATAATGTATCCATATATTGCATGCAAAGATTACAGCTATTAAATCAAGATCATGATTATGATAGTTTTGTTCCTGAATTTTTAGCTACGTGATGCATAGGAAATAACTCTATCATTCTGCTTAAGGACACTACCAAGTACTTACTTTGAATAATCACTATAAATAAAAAAAACATCATTTCCAGATGGATGATTCAAGGGTAGGAGCATCGACTAATCTTCTCATGTGTTATTGAAAACATTATTCACACTATTTTTACAAAAAATTAACCGCATTACATGTGATCTTGGTTAATGAGATATACATTCTGGAAAAATTCTAGATGAAACGCCAATAATTACCTTCTAAACCAATAAAACTATGTACCTCAGTTATACTCATCAGTGCTGGAAATTATTGTGTTTCTCTTGTATTAGAAAAAAAATTAAAGATTCCATCCTTATGAACAATATGGAAAAAAACAGATCTCCTTAAGCTAGAATTTACACATGTTAAACCTCTCATATAATTCATTTCTTCTAAAATTCATTAGAATAGAGCTCAAGTGATTTTAAAGAGCTTCATAGATTTTGTATTATACCAATATATCATAAATTAATACCACTAAAATTTCATAAACATATTCCTTGAAAACTCTATTCATTAGATCTATGAAAACAATAGGTGCATTAGTCAGTCCAAAAAGAATTACTGTAAACTTGTAATGCCCATACTATGTACGAAATTTTGTCTTTATAATGTATTCCTTCTTCACACACTACTAATGATATCAAGATCGAACGTTAATCTTGGAAAAATATTGCGTTCCATGAAGTTGATTGAATAAATCATCAACGGGAGGTAGGGGATACTTGTTCTTTATTGTTATATCAATGATTTCCATATAGTCATTGTAAAACATCATAGATCCATTATTCTTTCTAAAAAAGGACATGGGCTCTCCATGGAGTAACATTAGGGTGAATATATCATTTAATACTCAATTCCTCTAGTTTTTTATTTAGTTCCACTAATTCTATAGTGGCCATTCTATAAGGTGTCTTTTATATGGTCCTTGAACTAGGAATTATGTCAATGGAAAACTCAATTTCCCTTTCTGGAGGATATCCAGGGGAATCCTCTGAAAACACATCGATATATTCATTCAAAATAGTTGCATACTCTATTTGAACATTCTATTCCTCACCCGTATTTATTTCAATCTCTTCCTCCACAATAATAAGAATTAGTAGAGCTATTAGGGGTTGGATCTATATGAGAATTATAGGGTGATGTTCCTTCTTTAAATATAAGGGATTACTTATCATCAAAATGAATTGTAACCTCTTTTTTATTATAAAAAAAATTGGGTTCATGGAAAACTCTTTAATCCATAATAATGATTATATCAAATTAAATCACTTGTATTCCGATGATATCAGTAGATAAAGAACATTTATATGCCATAATGGTAATTTATTTAGAAAACATTGTTTCAATGATACTTCACTAAGGAGTTTTGAATAAAAACACTTTTGTTAAATAAAATTTAAAATATCTAATTTAATTGGAAAACTAGGAAGATATTAAAGAATGAGATGATCTAGAATCAAATAAATAATTTGCTAAATTTGAGGAAATTATTAATAGTACTACCACCACAACATTGAAAACTTCAACCTCTACAATTGTGATCACATAATCATGGCCTCACTACCTTTTCATTTTCTTTGGTAAGTTTCCTTGATTCTTATGGAATTCATTTATATAATTACCCATTTCATTACAAATGTATCATTCAACCTAGACATCCTCTTTATTCCCCATACAATCATGAGCAAGGTGGAATTTTTCTCCCCACTTGTAATAGACACTCATTCCCTTGAGGCAAGTATCGGGGTGTTTCTTCCAACATTTACTACAGGACTGAAATTCATTTTTCCATTCTTGCCCTTATTTCCATTTCCAAAGTGTTTAATATATCTGTTATAATATTTCATTAATTTTAAGTCCTAAGACTTAAGAAATTCATTTTCTGTTTTGATAGCAAATGAGACTATATCTGCATATGATGAGAAGGATTTTCATACTAATGCACGACATGGAAATGGTATTAACCCATCAAAGAATAAATTAATATTTCTCCTTAGGTTACATATATATTCTATAACATGACTTTTTATCCTTGAAATGTTAGCCTCATACTTTGAAACATTCACATCCTCCTTTTTCCTCACAATCATAAATTGTCTTTTTATATCCATTACATGTTAAATAATAATGTATTTTTCTAAGAATTTACATTTAAACTACTTCCATTCAATATTTGAAACTTCATCCTTTTCCTTTGTGTTTTGAATTAATGACCATCTTTTATTTCAATCACCTATGATGTGACAAAATTCCATGAAAACTTTTTATCTTTTTCTGCTTCTCTAAGCATGAAATTCTTTCTATAATAAACTTTTCATTTGTTCAGTTACAAATGGATTTCTAGTCTCATTGAATGCTAGTGGTTGTTTCCTCATGATATGGTATAACATTGATCCTCCTTAATATGAATTAGGGTGATTCATACGGGTAAGGTTGTTATTAATAACCCGAGTGAGTTTTCCCAGTATGGTTATAAGTTGTTCAGCACTAAATGCATCACCAGCTCCACTATAATTATCTTGAGTAGGAGGTAAATCCTTAGACGGATTACATGTGTTGATACAGTTTCCATTCCTTCCACTAGACACCATTTATAAACAATGGCATACATTAGATATGTTTATAAATCACAACACGTTATTCAAAACAAGTAAAATACCAAACATAAATTGAAACATTTATGCATATTACCCATAATCATAATAATAAAAATTATTTGAGGAATTATTTACTCATAAATCCTTTATAATGGGATTTATATAAAATTTGAATTATCCTAAGCATATCTCCGAGAGTTTCTTAACCAAGAGTGCAGTAAGCCCCATTGTCATGCACTAATTACCATTAATGTCTAGCCCAAATCGGTGTTTTCGGATTTTACCCATAGATACATCTATTTCAGAGCCACCTCTACCTGCTCGTATCCTAATAGAAATGTATTACTGGTAAAATTCAAAAAATCTCTACAATAACAAAATTCTATGAAGTTCTACTATAAAAATCCTCAAATTCTATCTTACGGTAATGTTCTCTAATCAGAGTATTTATAAATATAGTTTCCAAGGATTGTACTAAAATTCATCTAAAACCAACTGTAATTCCCTAAACATTGTAACCCATATTCAGTGCATTATTTCATAATAATGGCGTGATCAAAAGTGATCTAATCCTGAAATACAGATCATTTTATTTGACGTGGAAGTACTGGAAACATACATATGTTTTAAATTACATTATGAAATGAAAAATAACATCATTGTGTCTCCATTGAACACAATCATATCCCTTATCTTTTCCATGAATGTTAGTTATAATATACTTCTTCACATCCTAGTAAAAAAAATCATGGAATGGGGTGACCTCAGATGAAAAGTAAGGATAACAATATAGAGTAAACTTTCATAATTGAGCATTAACATTTAAGGAAACATATAATAATAAATCACAAGACATTTAAGTATAAACTTAAGTATAATATAGAAAATAAAAATAAAATAATTCCATATACTTATTCAGATTGGTATTCTACTAGTCAAATAATCACACCTAATATCCATAGCCAATTTCATAAGGATGGATGCATAATGTCGGACATCATAAAATCATATTCATGGAATCGTGCCAAGAAATAAAATAATATTAAGTCAATGACTTTTTCCAAGACACTAGTTTGGCTCATGAGACCTACCAATGCATCGAGGGGTTATAGCGGTCCATTCCTGTCACTTACTAAGTCTAATGCATTCCTCATATGAAAAGTTTGAAACCTAATTTAAAAATTTATATTAAAACTAGCATATAAAATGTCAATACTTTAACAATTAAGCATTAATTGTATAAAAATATCACACACATAATAAAAAATATCACAGGACCTTCAATACAAAATGGAGGATTGTATCATAATAAATCAGTTTCAGACAAACAAAAAATCTAATGAAGGATGTTGACATAGATGAAATCAATCCAAAAACTATTTGAGTGAAATATCTCTATCTATTTTGAAATATTTTAAAATAAAGAAAACATTTATTTTGAAAATATTATTATAAGATTAAACAGGAAGCTTCGAAGGTTTCATTACAGGGAAAAATAGATCCACCCACTTTATAAGTTAAAAAAACAATCTTTCCTTAATTTGTCAAAATGGTAATAAAGTACCTTATTTTGAAAACAATATAAATATTACATTCAAAACATTTTATAAAAAAGTCAAAAAATGGTTTTTATGACTCTAACCCATATTCTAGGAAATATAAAAAATGGTTTGAAATTCATTTTTATGAAACACAGATGTGGATGATAATGAAGTCCGAGTAGATACTTTTGTAAAAACAACCTATAACAATAAAGAGATTGTAAAATTAATTATTTTCTTGTACATTTCATTAGATATGGGTACATGAACATCCTATATAATAGTGAATTTCGTTTTTCTTAAATTATATAGTAACAACATACATAAATATGATATCATATATTATCTCTTTATATTACGTTTCTAATGACAATTCAGTAGTATTATTATTTTGGGTGTTAACAGACTCATTTTACATTATATGTTTTGTTAGGTAAGTCATGTTTATTATGGATATGATGTATTTTATTCATATAAAAAATTATATTATGTTCTTAAATATTATTTTAAATCATCAAATTATAATTATTCTTAAATGGTTAGGATGGGGAAAAAATGTCATCTCATCCTGGGGACGGTAATCCGTACATACGCATGAGCGAGAATATCAATATATTTGGGGTAAAATAGATTGTAATTGCAGGGTATATTATATTTAATGAATAATTAAAAAGGTATATTTATTCTTTACCTTAGCTTTACTCATTATTATACATATCCAAATAATGATGTATTGAATAACAAACTACTCCATGACATGGAGATGGTAAGTTGTATGTCAAAATATGGTGACTTTTTCATTAATAGGATGGATAAAATAATGAATATTGTTGTACCATATTTATTATAACATCTCAGTATGTATAAGTTATAGGATTTATAATTTTAGTATTGAAATAACAAAGAAATAATAAGTTGAAGAAGAAAAGAACATTGAAAGAGGTGATGTAGTAATTACCTTTTCCTCGAGTTCTTCCTTTTGATTTGAACAAAATTTCTTCATATGTTTGATTTCTGATAAATGTATGAACTATATGTAAAAATTACTATAGTTAGGAGGATATTTGAGCATGGTTTTTCCAAGCCAAAAGGAATTGAAGGTGATAAATTAAAATAAGGGGACGTAACCATTTAGAAGAGTGGTGGGGTCACTTTAAGAAAAGATTGAAATATTATTTTATTATAAATCAATATTTAGTATATAATGGCTCCAAATGGATTTATTATGAGTTTATGTTGGGTAAGGGTATAAAACCTCTCAAAAAATATGTTTTAGGAATGTTTAGGTTGACATATAACCCTTTTCTTTTTTATTAAACTCTTAGATAAATAAATTATCTTTTACCATGTCTTCTTGTATTATTATAATACATGGTAAATAAACAAACAATACAATGCCAATTGAATAAAAAGTAGATCCTTAATGACATACATATAATTATTTATATCTTTTTTCCGAACCATATATTTTTATGTCTGTTATATTATTTAATAAAATATTGTTTTGTTTAAAACTCATTTATTCCAATTTTGACATCGTTTTGTTTTTTTTATGAAAGTCATAAAAACTTGATTAATTAGAAAAGAATATATTTAATAAACACTTAAATTTTATATTTATCTATAAAATTATTGTATGTAATTAAAACTGTCAAATTATATTTATTTTAATATTTATAATATCATTTATTTTATTCCTTTTGTAATAAGAAAAATATTGCATCATTATTGTTTCATAATTAAATATATTTATTTTATTTCATAAAATTAAAGATAAAATACCATGATGTACGAAATATAATTATATTTATAATGACTATTTATTGTTGAAATATCCCTTCTTTAAAACTTATAAAAAAATTTACTTAAATATATATGTTTATGTTACATTTTCCTTAACTTAAAATTAATTTTTATAATGTGCCATTTTCACTTCAAAGTGCCTCCATAGGGTCCAAAAAAACACCCAAGGATGAAAATTGTTAGAAAGGTACCAGATTATATTTTTATTACATTGGTTAGGGTATCTTAATAGTATTATTATATTATTTTTCTACCTTTATTTATCAGATTTACCCTTCAACCATGGTAAATAAAATATTTAGTTAAGTTACTATTCATAATGTATAAAATTAAAAGGTAACTATTTATAAAATGTGGAACTTATGATTCCAAATATGGGATCCATTTTTCCTAATTAAAAACACATAAATTTCAGAAAATAATTTCAGATTAATTCCCCTTTTTAAAACAAAAAAAGAGTTTTTTATGGAATAGAAAACAGCAAAAGATCGACATGTGTTTATATACAATTTATATGTGAAATTAAATCCAATTACCAAAATTTTATTAATTTATAACAATATTATATAATTTTACATTGAAAAAAATTCAAATTTATAATTTTACACAATAACTTATTTCAATTAAAAAAAGTTGTTATTAATTAAAATTTAGTATTTCTCACTAGTCCTCAAAAAATGAAATTTATCATAAAAATACCAAAATTTTACCCAATGATAATTTTGATATTCAAAATAAAAAAATGAAGTCCATTTTAAAAAATATAAAATATAAAATTTCACAAATCGGGTATTACTATTCCTAACTATATTTAAAGTGTCTAGTTCGATAGGTCGCGTTGCACTTGATCTCGAGGTAGCGTACATCACACACTATTGTATTATTCAAAGAGAAAAGTACCATGGAATCTTGGGGTGTCACAAATCCTATTCATATATTAAAATTTAATGGCTATGTTATAGAAATCATATATTGTGATGGTACTTTAATATCACAGTTGCATGTTGAATACATTATTAAATATAATGTTCAAAATTTAAAATATCACGGTGTTAAAAAAGGGTGTTAGTGATAGGGGAAAGGTAAAAATTTCAAATGATATTTATTTTACCTAATTTAAGAAATAATAATAAAAAATCATTAATAAAAAATTTATTAGTACTTAAATTCATAATTTACATGTTTGGTTCATATGTTTTTACTACCAAAGCATCTCCAAAATCAAAGATTGTTAAATTAAAATAATTTCTCACAAATCATAAATTTATGTATCCATTATTAAAATAATTTATTTATCTAAATATAACTTTTTGGGATCGTCGAAGAAGAATTTATATCATAAAATACATAATTATTGATTTTGTAATTATTGTTGTAGTTTTATAAGGTTATAAATTCTGCATCTCCCCATGGAATTAATGTTACCTATGGGAACTGCCAATTACTTATTTTTAGATATTTTGAAATATTAAAAACTATTTTATAGTAGAGAATTAATTTTAGGGTTTTTTAGTGGATATTTGTGGTTTCTATGATAATTTAGTCATTCAATATGTGGTTTTTAGAAAGAGGATTAATTTTAAAATATTGAAAATGAAACCAGAAAACCAACAACAGAATTGGGTATGTAGCCCCAACAATTCCATTATAGAGATAATGGACATGTTTTCGGATCTACTAATCTATTTGTTAACAATTGGGGGTTATAAATAACCTGGTGTCCATTTGAGATTGGTCTATTGTTGTGGCATGCAGGTGGTAACACTATCCTTTATAACCCATCATGTATCAATTTCTCATATAGTTCCCACATATCCAATTATAAATCGAAATATTTTATTGGATTTTAAAATTATTTAATAGCATAAATTAAGTGATATTAAAATTTAAATGGATCATTTGTTTTCTCTTTTAAATATTTTTATAAATGTACCATTAATTTCAATGAATTTATTTAAAATTTAATTGATTAATAGTGGTAACTATGGATAGGTGGGCGTGATAAACAAGGCATTGATACTATTTTACTTTTTCATTTCATGATATGTTGTGTGAGGAATCATAGGACCAAAAAATACATATAATATATTTGTGTGACGAGTATTTATAATTTTTTTTACAATTATCTAATGTTATTATTATATCCTATAATAATAATAATAACCAATTATATGTGTACATATTTGATTCATGTCTTCTAAATTAATGTGCTCGGTGGTGGATTTATTTTGATAATTTCATCAAAAGAGAATATTCATACATGGTTTAGGGGTCTGACTAGTTCATATGTCTTCAAAATATGTTTTTTACATTTTTGATTGAACATTCATCATTAAGAAATAATATATGAGAGGGGTATTATGATAACTTGTTCTTGAATAATTTTAATGCTCCATTACCTTTATATCATGTATCTTGAAACCATTATTGTGGATTTCATTTTTAAATTTTCATATAATTATGAGAATAAATTGGGAGGATAATTGTAATAGGGAACATAGGGATTTGATTGAATTTTTAGTATATAAATAATAATTTTTTCAGTCCTTAAGGGATTCATACAAGATGTAATTGGGTTACATGATGTGTAATCATCTCCAGAAAGATTATCAGAATGGGGTACACAAAGAGAATGGTTTACATTCCATCAAGTAGGTACACACCATGTAAATAAAATATTAATATTTTTAATAAAAATATATGTGTTTTTTAACAAATTTGAGCCTCATGAGATAAAAGACATATAAGGGGTTACACTCCATGAAATAGTCATGAGTCAGGATTTTATAGTGTTGTGATTTTGTTTCACTCATTCAGTCATCTACATATTCCCTTCTCTTAACATAGAGATCTCCCAAGGTTATTTGGGGAGATTCATTCATGTTTAGATGGCTTCGTTTAATGATTTATCACCATTGGGTGGGATTGCATCTCTCTGGGTATGTAATCCTTTTATTTATTTTGAACCTATGATTTGGCTATATATTTCTTATTGTATAGTTTATTTTTCAATCCCTTTCAAATTCATGACATTCCTTGACTATTGGAGGTCATTCTCTTGGTTTCTTATCATCTTCGATGAAATAAGCAATGTCACTACCATTTCGAGGTAGATGATTCTATACAATGGGTTAAATTGATAAATTTCATGTTGTTCATGATAAAATCCTTTTGGTTGTACATTGATTGGAAGTTATAAGTAGTTTCAAATGGTTTCTTGGAATAGAAAATGATTTAAAAAGGTATTTTTATTTGAAAATGGATTTTGTTAATTTAAAAATGATTATTCAAAAATGAAAGTTGGTATTATTTCCATAGAAATCATTTTATGAAATTATTATCTTGGTTTTGAAAATTTATTGGAACATCTAACATTCGGAACCTTGGGTGCATCATAGAAGCGACATGGGTGACCATACTGTTTGATTCACCAATCTGAGGTAATTTTTGTGATATCGATTGGTAGGACTTGATGTCATTGGGCTCCAACATATGTATGATTATGGTTTTGAGCATCTAGTAAAAATTATAGAATATTATATAGAAAAATATGATGTAATATTTCATTTTTCATTTATTATTATTTATCACATTATCATTTCTATCATGGATTTTTGGTAAATATTTTTATATGAGGATATATCACATATCTTGGCATGATAATTTGATTCATGGATATATTCTATCATGTTTACCTCTTAGTTCATGGATACACATTCCTGTTTTTATCACATGTAATTATGATATTTATGGTTTGAGAATATGAAAGGTTTTTATCAATATAAAATGAAGGGAAAATGAAAAATTATTTCCAATAAAATTTATTAAATGAAAATTATTTGTATAAGTATTTTGTATTAATATATTGAATTTTTTCTAACTTGATATGAGATCATGTATAGAAACTATAGTGTTATCATACTAGGATTTTCCTCAACCCTTACTTATGCGTTTTTTAATTTTTAGAAGTTGTATTATAGGATTTAGGCAATGATAATAGAAACTTGTAGCATGTCATCTTCTCAGATATATCATTATTTCTGTTCAGGTTTGTTTGGAGGTGACTGTTTGTCATGTAGGTATTTGACTTACATGTTAGTTTAGACTATAAAGGAATGTATTGTATTTTTGGGTGGTATCATTCCCATTTTAACTTCGTACTCTAGTCATATACCTTGTGTTTATTATATTAAAGACTAGTTTCTGTTATCTTGTTTTACCCATATCATGTGAGGGTTTGGTTCAGATGGCTTATCTAGTTGGCCCAGGTTGGTTATTAAAATGAAGTATCATGTGGTTTGGTCTGCCTGACGTTTTTTTAGAGATTTTTTATTATGGTTTTGTGTCCAAGATATACCGGATTTCGGACAATTGAAATTCTGATAGTAGGTGTAAAAAAGGGATCTCGTGAGCTCATTTCCATTACTGAAACTAAGATAACATGGATTGTTAGGGGATTTTTATATGGATTCAGACATGATTTTTTAGGTCATTTGAATAAACTATATGAAATTTTTATTTAAATAGACATGGTCATTTTAATGTAACGTTTATCTAGGTATCTTTAAATTCATAATTTTTTAAAATATTTTTATCAATACCTAACATTTGACTTATGATTTTGGAATTTTCTAAGGACTAATTTCATTTTGTCTTCTGTAATAAAATACCTCTGATAAAATATCATCTATATATAAAATTGGAATCTATGATATATGTTATACATTAAATACCAACAGTTTTCCAATCATTGGTAGAAGAATTTATCTTCATTGTTCATGCTCTAGTTTATGTGGTTGTCAAGAACCTGAGATGCATAGTGAATCATGGCTCAAAGTTTATATAGCATCATCCATCCATCATTCATGGTGAGAAAGTACCCTATGAATCTATGGATATTCTTTAGTCGATATAGAGTATCTTAAACATAATGAAATCTCTTGCTGATTCTAAGGTGGGTTTTTTCATGGATATTCTGATAGGCTAAGAATGTGATATTGGAACTCAATTTTGAAACTTAATTTGTACCAGGAACTTACATAGGATTAAATAAAGATAATATTTAACTAGTAGTTTTATTAAAAGATGTTATGTGTGATGAAGGCATCGAATTTTCTAAAACAATAGTATGGGGAGGATAACATTATTCAGTATTGTACATGTTCTGTTGAGATCAGGGATCTGGAACAGGAGATTTTCACTAGTGAGTACATGAAAGCTCAGAGGTTTAACATGGGAATGAGGTCTGAAATTATATCAGCATTGATATAAATGTGACTCAAACCATTTTGGAGGTAATTTACAAGGAATTGTTAACTAAGGATAGTATAGTGGGTAGACATGTTTTGGTAGAGCTTTAGTTCATTCAGGGGTTAACCAAGGTGTACCATTTGGAAAGAAAATGATGTGCAATAGTGGTCAGTTTTCATCGAGACTAGTCTCTATGGTGATGATTGGGAAGCAGTAGGTTTCCTACTAAAAATATGGAAGGAGAGTTCATTCCATGTATAACTAGGTGTAGGCTCCTAATACCATTCATCAATATGGATGATATGTCCATCTATAGTGTTTTTATGAAAAAATATGTCATTTCAGTAAGGAAGGATCCACTTTCTCCAAGGGTATGCAAGTTTGTGTGAGGGATTACAAGGAAGGTGGGTTATATCCTTGGGTCAAGGGATATGAATATGTGGATAATAATAGATGATAGTATTCAATTAATTATGCAAAATAGTAATCTTAAGCAGGTCTACTGATTGTTTGCGATACAATTTTTATTTCATATTTAATTCTATAGCTTTGTTTTATACGAATTCTATTTATTATTTTATATCTTCAAATTTATTTGATTTGTTATGAATTCATTCCGAATGTATTATATTATTTTTTTGATCATTTCACCCATTTTAGAAATAGGTCCAATTTTTTCAGTTTTCCCTCCTGTTACAAAACAGCTTGGATACCCTAGAACCCTACTAACCAATTCATTCCCGAAATAGACTAGAGGCCATTCCTTATACCCATAGGTTGGTGACTAGAAGCTTGAATTGTAAAATAATTAAGAGGGAATTAATTTTACCCTAAAACATAGTAATATACTAACACATATTGGTATGATAAAAAACTCTAGGAGTTAGTTCCCTAAACAAGAATGGTATATCGAAACCCTAAACACTACATAATAAAATCACTAAAAGTCAGACCAGGGAAACTCAACAACCCAAAAAATATATCACTCCAAGACTAGAGGTATTGAGAACATCCACCATCTCTAGGAGGTTCTTTACCTTTACTCAGACATGGCAGGAGAAAATCGACAAACACCCAAATGCAAAGATAGTGTATGAGCTAAAAACCTGATGTGGTCTAATCAAGTGTTCCACAAAGAAAATCCATAATAATATACCAAATTAACATTTAAAATTGGAATAAAATAGGTATATTAGTAAATTTTAATATTAAAATATACTTCAATTCAAAATTATGGAAATCATTTCAAACATGGGTCAAATTATCACTGTATAAAATTGTTTATATAAATCACAAGGGATAATTAAATATGATTTGAAATCAAGAAAAATTATAGTTAAAATAGTCACAGTAAGAAAAAAGGTCATCAAACATGTTTTATGTTTGTTTCTAGTCAAAGGGACATCACACTCTCATATTATTGATCATGGAAATAAATGTACAAATTATGGAATTCGTCCTTTTTTACATAACATTTCCATAAATGATAAAAACAATGAATATTTTAATGCTCAGTTTAATGTTTATATTGTATATAATACATGAAAACATAAAATATTATTCTATATATACATAATGAGATCATCATGACTTCATCCTATGTACATTTATAACATCTAATATCATGGGCACATGAATTTGAAGAAAGGGGTGAGAAAGACACCTAGTAAAAGAAAACTTTTACATGTGATCATGATGAATATCAATAATAACGTGAGGAATATCATTATAGAATAATAATATGAACATGAAGAATATAATATAAATTTAAAAAAATCAAATCATGGAAATGTTTAAAAAATATTTAAATGATACATTCATAAGCATGTCACAATGATTTGTCTCCAAGGCTTCATAAATGAAAATTAGAAAGGTTATTCACCATGGTATCATAAAACATGTAATAAATATATATTAAATACATTAATCAATACATTGATGTGCTATTAGTGGGATCCCTTCATGTGTATAAATTAATGTGACCCACATAGATCATGTTCACCATTTCATTAAAAACCTTTAGAGAATAAGAAAATAGTTTCTAATAAAAAATATTTCCATAAAAAGAGATATATAAAATAATCATTTTGGCATTTTTATCCCCAAAAAATGGAATATGGGTTTATTAGGTCTAATAACCCCAGTGTAATAGTGTTTTTATATTTATTTATATTATATTTTATGGAGAGAGTTTGAGATTTTGTAGTTGGAGGGATGAAAAATATAAGTTTTGGGATATTTTTTTTCTTCTACAATGTTACCTCGTATGATTAGTAGTATTTATTTGATGACCATGTGAGTGACCAGGTTAGTCAGTGGAGTTAAACATATCTTGTTCATGGTCATTTAAACTGTATGAAGAGTGTGTGGTAGGGTTCAGTAAGTTGGAAATACCGAGTGACATTGTTTGAGAATGGTATTCTCAATAGTGTGTTTTTATTCTTGCAAACCTGTGATGGTACCTTGCCTATGTAGTGGCCATCACACCATTTGTGTATCATCTGGTAACCTATTCCCAAACCATGCATGTTTCTATAATTTTAAATATATAATTTACATTTATTTCTATATTCATGTTTATTTTTTCTTTTCCCTTATTTTCTCCCCTCCATGTGCATTAGATTGAGCAGCCTCCCACTTGTTCCTTGATTATGAGCCTCCCTCCCTTACATCCACTCTTCTATTTGACAATCATCCCCAATTTCATCACAAAACATTAGTCATCCCCTAAAGGTAAGACTTTCAATCAACTCCTCTCCAACGATTTGGCTAATTTACTCTTTTTGCGTCACAAGGTATGGATCAGTTGAACTCCAGGGTTTGGCTTTACTAATTTTTGGTATTTTTCATCAATGTTAGGTTATGAAGAGGGTCTCTCTGGACCCCTTCATGTGTATTTCTACATCCATCACTGATGAAAAAGTAGATTGGATCATCTTGGATCATCACTGTCATATGAGGTAATGGTTTTCTTCACCTTTTTTCTACACCTTTATTTTAGGTCCCAATGGTGATTTAGGATTTCTAGAAATTGTTGTAGGATGTTAGTAGCTCCTTGAAGTGTTTCAATCACATGAATAAGTAAGTGTGTATGTATCTTGTGTATCATTATTGTACATATTCCCTCATTGGGCATGGAATATGTATTTTGGATTAAGGGTGTATGTATATATAGGAATATATGTGTGTTCAGGTGTGGGGAAGTAATCATCAAAATATTCATGTACTGAAGTGATCTGTCTTGATATTATTCTCTTTTATGCAGGTTTTACTATACAAATGTTTTCTATTGGAGTTCTAATATGTATACTCCCATTCAATTCCTTGTTTCATGTTAGTATAATTCTATAAAAGAGCCCTGTGATTATTTGAACCTATTAAATTATTCCATGGCCTTGACAAAAATCGTTATTTCATGTAACCCTAATTTTATGATTTAAATAGGAATATTTCTTTATAGTAAACTTTTCAGGAAATAAATTTGGGTCATTTCAATGGTTTTAATGTTCAGCAATGGGTCGTTCCTTAGTTTGGATTAAATTTGGTGAAAATGATATCTTAAAAATGTATTTGGTTTTAAATTGAGGCATGGCTTCAGATAACATTAAAATGGGGGTTTCACATTTACTCTAAATGATGGTTTGAAATAGTATTTTAGTTTATCCCTTTTCAACATTCATTGTTGGCTTCTTTTAAAAAATGGGTTTTATGGGAAGTAAATGAGTTTATTCCTTGTTTTGGATTACCATAGGGTAGTATGAAATGATTTATGGAATGAATGATTTTTAAACCACTAAAAATATTTTATGCGTTGTTTTATGGAAGGTGTGACGGATGAAACGAATTTGGATTTGATTTCAATTCTCAAAAAAGAAATCCATTGGGTGGGGTGACCTTCAAATTCTTAAATGATTGAGTTTTCCCTTTAGATAGTTTAGGTGAATTTACATGTATACTGGAACATGGTTTTGAAATAAGGTTTTATGAATATTCCATATCAGATAAAATTATAACAAATTATTTCCTTATGTATTGCACATGGTCCTTGGGGTTTAGTCAAGGTGTGTTTTTAATGTCTTCTCTAATTGGTGTTTAATGGGATTACAAGTTTTGAAAAATGTTTTTTGGATATATTAAGTGAAAATGGTGTTTCACTTGATTTATAATGTTTTTTTTGGAACTTTTTATGCCTTCCTTGGGAATTTTTTATAAATTTCCATTTTTTTTAGAAATTGATTTTCAAATGTTTATGAAATGAGTGATGGCATAGTTGGCACTTGTTATATGATTGATTTTTTTTATTTAACCCCCTTCTAGTAGATTGTGATCATGTAGCTCATGTAATTGATTCATTTGTTTTGATAACTTTTTTATGTTATTGGTCTCATATGGTTGTAATCTTGTGTGTCATTATTTTTAAAATGATACAATAATTTGTTAATAGAAAAATTTAACCCTCATGATCCCTATGAGATTCATGGAGGATGTCGGGTTGGGGTTGGGGATACTAATTGGTTGTGTTGTGTTCATGATCATGGGTTTGTATTGTTGAATATGAAATTGGTGGAATTTAAAAAATTATCCTATGTTTCATATGATTAATAGAAATAATGCATTCTTATGAAAATCTGTTGTGAGAATTGGGTTTAGTTGGTTAATATGGGGAGTAAATGAGATTAATGGTAATTATTTTTAATTTTTATTTTATAATACGGTGTTGTATTGTATAATGAATATGTGTTAATGAGAAATTATTTGAAAATGATGATTATGTAAATTTCTTACGGAATAAGGGTGATTCATTTGTAAATAAAATTTGAAATGTGATTGTTATGTATTGGTTTATATTTGGTTCATGATATGGTATATGTGATTGATAGATATATTTATGAATTTTCACATGGCTTGGTTGAGTAGGTTATTGACTCGAGGTTCTATACCCACTGCTTGAGTTATACTAAGGATCTAAACTCTAACACAAAACCCATGAGTCAGGTAAGGGGATAGAGTTATATTCCCATAACTATTAAATTACACAAGGAATGAGGCCTTGAGGTATGTCTGTTGTGTTAGATATGATTAGTTTTTCCTTAGTGAGATAGGACTTGACTTATTCCCTTAAAAATGGAAGTTTTCCATATTTAACTATAGTTTAAATGGTGTAAATCTGTAACTCATGAAACATGTGAAAACTGTAATTAAGTGGTGAAAATAATATAAATTATGAAATGAAAATAATGAAGAAAATGTGTAAAAATATTATTGTTAATTAATTGAACCTTGTTCATTCTTATTTACCTTGGTACTAATTTACCCCATAATCCATGTTTTTCCGAATGATGACCTAGATTTGGGGTTATTGGCTATGGAATTTCAGATCCCTTGAGAAGTTTACTACTTGGATGGGTTTGTTTTATTACTTAATGTGTTTTTTTAGTTCCATGTTGGGCATGACGTATTAGGATATGTTATATCCATTGTGTTTTTTAGTATGTGTTTATGATTATGTCCTCAATTCCCATTCCATGTTGATATTTTCATATGATGTGCCTAAGTTTCTTTAAGAGTTTATTTGACCCTTTTGAAAGTGTTTTAATATGATTATATTCTATAAATAATTTAAATGGGGTGTTTTGTGAAATTATAACGGTGTGCGTGTTCTTTGTCAAGCCTTCTTCCAATATAATTTTTCTAATGCATGTGTTGGGATATTGTAAAGTAATGGAGAATGTTTTTAAGAGTTTTTGATAGATTCAATTTGTTTTTCCATTATATGATTATATTAGTAAAAACAAATTTCTAACATTATTTTCAATCTTGAATTGATGTTTGTTTCGCTCGGAATTCAGGGATGACCTCCTGGATGGGAGATTCAAACATTCTGATCGGTTTCTATCGGGTTTGTTCGTAGAACCGGAAACATCCAATGATTCCACATCCATTTGGACATACATTCCAAAGGTAGGAGCTCAATAGTTTGTGGACTAATTAGGCTTAGGAATTTTCATCGGTCAAGAGGATGGGAGGTCGGACTCATCACACCTTTTTGAGGGGAATTATTGTCTACTGCGGGACTCTCTTTATAGATTTAAGTTATGTTCGAGAATCCTTATTACATTACCAAGTATAAAATGAGCTTTCCTTTAGTTTTAACAATCAATGATTAAATATGTAAGAAATTTGGAGAATCTTTTATATGTATTCAAGGTTCTTCATCAATAGAGAATCATCTGTATCTATTTAGAGATTCTTGGTCAATGGTATCCTTCAAAACATTTATATAAAACTCTCTTGGTCATTATGATGACCAGGCTAGTTTTAAAGCCACTCAGTGGGGCACTTGAAGTTTATCGTCATTCAGAAGGACATGGATTATTTCAAAGTTGGGATCGAACCCGCAGGTGGGCTACCTACGTATCCTTTGTTTTGGGAAAGGAATCAGAACCCACGTAGTTCGAGAAATAGAGTATGATATTTATGATTAATGGCTCAAAGAAGGATGTCATAATTAATTTTACCCACTAAGCTCACATGAGTCATGCTCGGTGTGAGAAACAAGAGGTATTGGTAATAAGATAGAAAATTGGGCCCTGAAAGATGTAATCATATGAAATGATTTGGGGCTTATGTATGTATGACTGCCCAGATAAATGAAGGTTAGGATTTACTTTAGGGAGAAAATCCAGGAACAGGGTCCATAAAGGTATATGTGCTCCACGGAGATTTTGAATACTCTAACTTGGGACTTCTTCCTAAAAAGGAAACCCAAATTAGGAGAGGATTGATAATTCGGTTATACTCTTGAGAAGGAATCCCATATCAAATGTAATTTAGGACTGATTAAGAGAAATTAAAGGACATGGGGCTTACTCCTGAAAAGGAAGCCCAAGTTTATGGCTGGGGCTTATTTCTAACAAGGAATCCCAGATTAGGGGACTTGGGGCTTACTCCTGAGGAGGATGCCCAAGTTTGGGAACATTATGAATTTGGGGCTTACTCCTGAGGAAGAGGCCCAAGTTTAAAGGACTTATAATTGGGGATTATTCCTGAAAAGGAGACCCAGGTTAAGGATTCTCTCATTTTAAAGGATGAGGTTGAATGAATGAACTCTCAATCTTTGGTGACATAAAGATGTATAAATCACTATGTTTTGAGTGATATTCCACAGAATTCCTTTCAAATAAGGATGTCAAATCAAGAAATCATGCCATAAATGGCTTTCAAGAGTATCTTGAAGACTGAATCTTGAATAGGAAAGGTGAAACAACTTAAGAGGGGTAAAATAGGCAAGATGGGCACTCAAAAAAGGCAGGGGCACGCAACTCTTGAAAGGCGCGGAAGTCTTACATGGGCGTGCAAGTATTGGTCGCACACGTATACCTGCGCGACATGTGGGGTACTTGAGGGATTTTCAATCAGCATTAAAATACTTGAGCAACTCTTTCTTAAAGCCTTTAGAATCCTCTTGAGTATCTTCTAGAAAAGGGACGCGCAAGTTCTATCAAAGGAATAAGGCGGCGCGCAAGTGTGACCACTTCCCTTAAGGGCTGACCACTCAGGCGCGCATGTGTTGATGAGTTTCAACACTTAGGTGTTCCTCCTTATCTTTAGATCTTCCGTTCTAGGTAAGAAAATACCTTGTCAGTGTTCCGGAAGTTTTGAGAAGAGACTTGGGAATTAGGAGCTTCAATACGAGTTTCTGGAAAAAGATCCTCTCAAATGGGGGGCCCACATGGTCTATTTATAGGTAGAAGAAGACCCCAAGCGGTTACCGGGCAGTTATCACTTAGGTCGCGCAAGTCTTCAGGGCACAGAGGGTGGCGCACAAGTTTGTGGTGTGCAGGACTTCAGCGCACTGGGTACGGCACGCAGATAGGCCTCCTGGCCTATAAATACATGGCCTCACCTCCGTACAAAGCATCTGGATTCCTGGACTCCAAACTTGTCGAGCTCTCGTCACGCCGGTTATTTTTAGTCGCGCAACTTGCTCTATTTTCTAATGTTTTCCATGATGTCGCGCTATTGTAAAGGTATTTGTACTTGCGCGGTTTACACTTGTGTGTCAAAAACTAGCGCGGCACACGAATACTTGCACGCCATTTTTTTAGACTTGCGCGCCTTAATGCCTTAGCCATTTTTTTTCAAATTTCATCACAAATTTTATGAAAAATAAACCCATTTAAGAGTTAGTTTATTCATCTTTTGTGTAGATTCAGTGGTTCCCAAGTGAATTGGAACGGCTGATGAACTGGCTAGCAAGCGGATTGATGACATGATGAACATCATTTGCCATGATTACTTTGATATCTGCAATAGCACTCTCCCGGATTTGGAAAAGTACTTGAAGAAATATCATCCTAATTTTCCACAGAGCATCTATCTGCCTTTGTGTGGTCATGGTCATCTGCAAAGAGTCAATGTTCCAAATGAAAATAGTTATACACCTGAGATGCAGCTGCACTGCTACTCCTCTATTTCGGTTATGCAGTGCATTAAGAGCAACAACAACGGTGTGAACTTTCAAGTTATTCCTCTATGTCATTTCCTTGCAGATATGAAAATGGAAAACCCATGGGCTGAAATGTTTTCCACTTCCGGTTGGTGGAGAGAAGACAAACATGGCATTAGAGTAATATCTGAAAAGAGTACTCTTTCGAAATGGATCTTTACTTCCAATGCTCCATTCTCAAATCCATGTATCTATCTTCCAAGTCTCTTGGACAGAAACAGAGTCACTGTTTGATCAGCAGAAATTTTTTCTCAAACTGCACTCAAGAACATCCTTTTACAATTGTTCTGAGAAGAGCTGGTATCACTGCATCTCTTATTTTATCCAGTTGAATGAATGAATTCCCGGGGGGTTGCTGATGAAGCTCGGGATGTCTTAGATCAAATGAAGTGTTATGTTAAAAGCCTCTTGTAATTCTTGAAAAAGAGAAGAGACTCCAGTCTGTGGATGTCCTTCTAACTCCTGTGTATCAATGAAAAACACTTTCATCTTCAATCATTTGTACCTGCATTCTTTCACTACCTACATCAAATTTACTTAAACTAATGGGCTTAGTAAGCATAGTTTTATTTTTACTAGGATTATTACAAATAACCCTACAAACTTTGAACCTTTTAATTGCTCAATATTACGTAAATCATACAAAAATGTATATTTAGTGAGCTGGAACTTGACTTTTATTCAGAGTTCCTTTGTCTTCTGTGGGCAGTTTAAAGTCATGCATGCCGGACATAAAGGGGCTAATGTTTAAGGTCGAAATAGCTTTGACCATAATGGATTAAAATTGATTCAATTCCTTGAAAATTTATCTGAAAACATATTACCATATTGATGAATGAGGGAGAAAAAATGTAAAATATGGCTTAAGAATATTTGAATCTAAGAAATGATATGAAAAAGAGCTAAAAGGCATCAGAAGAAGTATTTTCCAAGAATGAAGTTACTATTATTTAACAAAACCCGTTAGGGGGTTGAATTATGCAGGGCCACCTAACGGCATTGGTTGCATGGTCAAATACATAGCATTTTTTTGGCTGACAAGTCTGTTATGTGGACTGTTTATGCAAGGCCGCCTATGGGAACGTGCTGCATAGTCAGGTAAAAAGAACTCTCAGAAATTTACTTTCCTAGTGTTAAAAGCCAGTGAAAGTTTATGGAGATTCAAATCTTCCAAAGTATAGATTTTGTTGTATGGAAAGAGGTACCTAAATATGGAGAAGATATTTCCAGACAAGATTATCGAAGAACTGGATGAATATCAATCCTACGAAGGTCTGACCCAAACGTAGGGAAGAAGAATAAACCATAGACTTGAATAATTTCAGATCATGAAAAATGATATGGGACAAATATGTTAAGGATGGCTATTTTTTTTTGTGGATCCCTACATACCGTCGTTTAAAAAAAATAAGGACAAGAGGGGCATTCTTCCCAAGAATGAAGTTACTATTATTTAACAAAACCCATTAGGGGGTTGAATTATGCAGGGACACCTAAGGGCATTGGCTGCATAGTCAAATAAATAGTATCCTTTGGCTGACAAGTCTGTTATGTGGACTGTTTATGCAAGGGCACCTATGGGTACGTACTGCATAGTCAGGAAAAATAATTCTCAGAAGTTTGACATTTTTGTGACTAAAAGTCTTGAAAAGGGTTATGAAGATCTGAAAATATTTTAGGTTTAGGATTATAACACATAAAGATGGGTATTTTCCAATGTATATAGAGATACATAGGTCAATGATAACCATAATCATGTTGTGGCTGGGTCATGAATTGAAATTTTGGACTTCACTACATATCTCATAAGAATGAGAATCAAGCCATACGTAGTTCTTGAAATGCAGTTTAACGTCGTGCAAGACGAAAATATGAGAGATCTTAGTATAGGGTCATAGAGTTCGGACCATAATAATGAATACATAGTGTGTGTTTTCATGAGGACTTTTCAGCCAAGGGACTGAAAGTGAAATTTGGGGTTAGGCCCAAAAGACTTCGGGCTGGATTCGAGGGATACTCGAACGTTCCTATGTATCCCATAAGGATGGGAATCAAGCCCACATAGTTCTAGAAATTCCTTTTGTACAAATTTGGTTCGTACATGTGAAGGGTGAAAGGGGACTTTAGTACAATGATGGTTTAACCCAAGATAAAAAGTTTTGGCATTGCCATGGATGCACGAAGTCTTTTGAAATAAAACATGATTGAAAAATCAATGTAAATAACGGTTCCCTCTCAAATGTGGAAATCAAAGAATATTGTAGTTTATTGTCATACCGGACAAAAGTGTTGTATAGTTTAACGTCATATAACAAGGACGAAAGTGAATCAATGTAATGATATTGAATCTAGGGGCGGTTTCACGAATCAACATCATATGAAATGGTGGTGAACCGATGTGAAGAGATTGTTTTTGGGCTTGAACCCTGGGAGGTTGCCTACATACCCAGCCTGGAGGGCAAGGATCAAAGTCCGTGTAGTTCAATTAAATAATGAATTAATGATCAAGTTGTTCTTGGGGACAATGATCTAATAAAAATGTTGTTGGTACTTACACATGGTTAGCAGCCCAAAGAGAGTGTTATGGTTGAGGTTTGCTATAAGATCATGTGAGTCATACTCGGTGTGAGAAACAATAGGTAACAACAACCTTAACGATTCATAGTTTAATGTCATGTAGGACATAGAAAGGGACTATGCAGTTTATAGTCTTGCAGTTTGGACTATTGGTGCTGCACAGTTTAGTGTCATGTAGCAGGGAAAAAATACTGTTTAATGTCATGTAGGACATATCAAGGACATTCTGTACAGTTTAGCGTCATGTAGTTAGGACGATGGGGACAATACAGTTTCACATCATTTTGGACAAAAGGAGGACTGTGCAGTTTAATGTCATGCAGTAAGGACAAAATAACTCACCATTTACGTCATGTTGGACGCATTGGAGATTTTTTTCTAAAGTTTAGTGTCATGTTGGACAAAAGTGTAAATAGTTTAAGGTCATATGCATAGACCGTGGATGGTGCAGTTTAAATTCATACATGACCTTTAAGAGCTTATGAAGTTTAACGTCTTTCCTGACATAAGGGAGTTTCAAAATAGTTTAGGGTCATATGCATGGACCATGGATGGTGCAGTGTTATGTCATACTGGACCATGGTGTAGTTTAAAGTCATACAGGACTTTCTTTTAGGGAACTTTTTCACGGTTTAATGTCGTGTGGGATGAAGTTGCAGTTTATGGTCATACTGGACCATTGCTGTATAGTTTAACGTCATATAGCAAGGACGAACTGGTGCTGCACAGTTTAGTGTCATGTTGCGGGGACATTTTCTTTTCTACAGTTTAACGTCATGTTGGACGAAAGTATGAACCAATTGTAAGAATCGTGGTTCTGGGGACCATATTTTGTGTTTATACAAAATATTTCTTCAGAAATCTGGCATTGGTTGGAGTCATGTTGAGTTCTCCATCCATTGAGATTAATGAATAAGCTCTATTGGAGTAGACCTTATGTATTGAATATGGTCGTTCCCATTTTGGTTCAAGCTTGGGAGGCTTCTTTCCTGGTATCATTGGTGTTCTGAGAACCAATACCAATTCTCCCTGATAGAATGAACGAAGACGAACTTTTTTGTTAAAAGCTCGTGCTATTCGATTCTGATAGATTTCCAAGTGGTGCAAAGTGCACAATATTTTCTCATCTAACTGTTCCAATTCATTCAATCGCTTCTGGGATTGCTCATCTGTAGATAACTGATCACAAATGGCTACTTTGAGTGAGGGAAATTGAACTTCAATTGGCAAGACTACTTCTGTTCCATATATCAACGAATATGGAGTTGACCGCGTTGCATTATGGATGGTAGTTCGATAAGCCCATAAATCATGAAAGAGTTTATCAGGCCATGATCTCTTATCTTTATCCACCATCTTTTGCAGTATATTTCAAAAGTCTTGTTAAAGGCATCTATTTGGCCATTGGCCGCCGCATGATACCGAGATGAATGGTTGGATTTAATGTTGTATTCTTGATACAATTTCTTCACCTCATAAGAACAGAAGTTGGTGCCATTGTCCGTCAATATGGTATGAGGGACTCCAAATCTAGTAATGATGTTAGACTTGATGAAGCTAAAAATGCATTTAGAACTGACTTCTTTGAGAGGTACTGCCTCTACCCATTTGGAAAAGAATGAATGTACTTAAACTGCTTGTCCGTAGCTGAATGGAAAGGTCCCACCACATCTATTCCCCATGTGGCAAATGGCCACGGGTATTTAGTTGTATGAAGTAACTCTGGAGGTCGATGAATGAAGTTGGCATATACTTGGAATGAATGACACTTCATTGTGAAATCAACACAATCTTGTATCATTGAAGGCCAAAAGTATCCAAGCCTTCGAATTTGATCAGACAGTCTATGTCCAGACTGGTGGGCACCACAGACTCTTGTATGCACTTCATTTATGACAGCCATTGTCTCTTCACCATCAATGCATCTGAAGAGAACTCCATTAAAACCACATTTGTAGAGAATTTTCTCTAAGTGTTTTGGGGTATCATAAAGAGTAAAATTGACCACACGGCGCTGAATTTGTTCTTTATCGGCTCTATCAGGTGGAAGTGTTCCATTTTGAATGTGTTCCCTGATAGGTGACATCCATCCTGTAGTATGACCATATAGTTCAGGAATGGGACTAATTTCATTAATTTCCTCTGTTCTGGCTTGAACATAAGGTGAAATTGCACGACGGTGGGCAATACTAATGGTTGTCTTGTCCCAATTTGGATCTACTATAGTTGTGGCTATATTAGCTAGTGCATCAGCTTGAGCATTTTGTGATATTGGGACATAAGAAAATGTCGGTTCTGAAGGGAATTCCGCCATTAACCTTCTGACGTAATCATACAAAGGGATTAATTTATCTTTTCTGATGGCATAATCCCCATTGACTTGTTTTATTACCAGGTCTGAATCACCTTTCACCATTAAGTGATTCACTTGTGCTTGGAGCGCTAACTCCAAGCCTGTAATGAGAGCTTGGTATTCGGCTTCATTATTGGTACCACCTTCCCACAATAAAAAGGAATAAGGTAACAATGCCTTATCTGGTGAAATGAGTACAATTCCTAAACCAACTTTGTTGAATTTAGGATTTTCCATTTTCTTCCATGTTGGACTTCTGGAAGCACCATCAAAATACATTTCCCATGTTTGAGGATTCTCTTGAATAGAGAAAACTTCCTCATCAGGGAGTTCAATATCTGAAGACGTGTCTTCCACTGAAGGATGTTCAGCTAGGAAATCAGCCAGAGCTTGGCCCTTTATTGCCTTTTGAGATACATACTGAATGTCGAACTGCTACAAAATAACTGCCCAACTTGCTAGACGTCCTGTAAGCATCGGACGACTAAGGATGAATTTAAGAGGATTATTGCGAGATACCAATTGGACCTCGTGATGTTGCAGGTAGTGTCGCAGTTTTTAAACTTCAAAGATTAATGCCAGGCAGCACTTCTCAATACTTGAATATCGGGTTTCTGCTTCAAGCATAGATCTACTGAGATAGTAGAGGCTATTTTCATTTCCAGCATCAATCTTTTGAGCAAGAAAGGCACCCAATGATCGCTCTAGAGCTGTCACATAGAGGATAAGTTATCTTCATTCAACAGGTGGCATGATTATCGGTGGACTCAAGAGGTATTTCTTGAGAACATCAAATGCTTCTTGATATTCTTCAGTCCACTGGTAAGTGACTCCTTTTTTCATTAATTTGGTAAAGGGTAAACTTTTTCCTGCCAAATTGGCGATGAAACGCCGAATATAGGCTTAGTGTCCTTGAAGTCCTCTTAATTCTTTCAAATTCTGAGGAGGTGACATACCAAGGATTGACTTGGTGTTCTCAGGATCGACTTCAATACCACGATGGCGTACAAAAAAGCTGAGAAATTTTCCTGAGGTTACCCCAAAAGCACATTTTAAGGGGTTCATCTTCAAATTATGTTGTCGAAGCTTGAGGAATATGACTTCCAAATCAGCCAATTGATTAGAACGTTTTTTGGATTTAACCACCAAATCATCCACATAGCACTCAACAAACTTCCCTAAGAAATGTTTGAAGATACGATGCATGGCGCATTGATATGTTGCACCTGCATTCTTTAAACAAAAGGGCATCACCCAGTAACAAAACACACCTTGAGGGGATCTGAAGGCTTTAGACTCCTCATCTTCTGGGGTCATTCGGATCACATTATATACGGAATATCCATCCATGAAATAAAGTACTTCATAGCCAGCTGTTGCATCAATTAAGAGTTCTGTAATCAAAACTGGGAAATCATCTTTAGGACAATACCGATTAAGATCTCTAAAATTGATGCAAACCCTAATTTGTCCATTCTTCTTCTTTACAGGGACAATATTAGCCAACCACTTGGGATACTGAACTTCTCTGACGAAGTTAGCTTTGATCAGCTTATCCACTTCAGCTTCAATTTTGGAAGCATAAGTTGGGTGTGTTCTTCTCGCGGCTTGTTTAAATCATCGATGTTCTTTTGGTAAACCCAAATGATGAGTGGAAACATAAGGATCAAGCCCAGGAATTTCTATATAGTTTCAAGCAAAAATATATTTATTTTTCTTTAGAAAAGAAATATACATCTCTTGTTCTTCAAGGGTCATGGCCGCACTAATTAAAGTGGGGCGTGAATTTTTCTCTGTACCCAGATTTACTTCTCTGAGTTCATCCACAGTGGTAGAGATACCCTCTTCAAATGCTGGAGGAGCATCTCTAAGATCTTCCTCTTCCTCTTCATCATGTGTTATTTCTTTCGTTTCTACATGCATAGTAGATGACAAAACGAAATTCTCATGATCATAATAGATGTCAAAATTTTCACATTTTGAAGAAGAAGCTTCCATTTCCGACCCTATTGATAATAAAGTGTCTTCTTTGGGAAATAAAGAGGAGATGATGGATTGAGAATCAACATCATTATTCACCTCTGATGTTGCTATAACTTCTTCTGTCCTGATTGGCGAAGTATAGACTTGTTGGACTTCAACAGATGAAATGAAAACGTCACAACTTATGCTTTCATCACTGTTTGGTAGGTTACCAATTTATCCCATGTTGTCTAGCTCGATTGCCGTAATTGACATTATGGATCTTTCCATAAGAGTATTTTGATTTGGGCCTATTTTATCAATTTGAATGATAGGTAACACATAATCTGTACTCACATGTGTAAATGGATTTATTGGAATCTTCTCCAAACCATATGGGTAATTAACTTTGGTAATTTCCTTTATTGTAGATTTCCTTCTTCACTTCATGTGATAAGATTCCGCCTCAATGTATTGAGACTCACATCTCTTGAACGGGGCCTTATCACCATACAATGTTCCAAATTGACCATTGAAACAGTATTTGAGACATTGATGGTATGATGAAGGGATAACTGCATTCTGATGTAGCCAGGGTCTTCTAAGAAAGACATTGAAAGCTGAGTCTTGATCAACAATCATGAAATTCGAATTGGATACAAGATCTCCAAACTGAGTTCTGAGTGTAACATCGCCCAGTGGTTATTGTTAATTTTTATCATATCCTTGTAAAATCATGGTAGAAGGAGATAAATAAGATTCTGTGAGGCCCAATCGACGATGTGTATGAATGGGCATGAGGTTGACTCCTGAACCATTGTCAATGAAAGCTATTGGGATATCTACATCATTGACTTTTCCGGATAAGTATAAAGGTTTTATGTGACCATGCACAACATCATCTCCATCTCTATCAGTAAAAGATATCACTGCATGACATTCTGCAGAATTATTCTCTATGTGATAGACTTCAGCTGCAGCAATTTCAGCTTCAAACTCATGAGGACTTGATAAAGCTTCTATGAATGCTTCCCGAAGATCTTTTGACATATTCAAAGCATCCAAAATTGATGACTAGACTGGTAATTGGGCCAAGTGTTTCAATATATCATACTTTTGATCTAGAGGTCTACGTTTCCCAATAGGATATATGCGGTTTAGCAGGTTCCTTGGAAGCAGATGCTTTGAAAGCTGATGTATCTTGTATTGGGATAGAAGTTCGCAACATCATTGGTTTTGGAAGATTAGACTGATTAGATCCATTTAATTTCTGAGATAAAGAAGATGGAACCTTTAATCGGTCTTCCAAAATAACTGTGCCAAAACTGAGTTAGCCATTGGCAGAAAAACTTGCTTGTTCTTTTTGAGCTCACTTAAGGGCTCTACCACGAGTTTCTGCTGCATACACAGTGCTAACAGGGGTAGAATTGGAGTAGTGGCTTCGGAAAGATCCACGTCTTCCCCTGTATCTTGAACCTCTGGAACTTCCTCTGATTCCTCTGTTTGATACCTGGAATTCAGGGTCATCAAAATCGAAACTGCACCTGGCATATGGATCTGTTAATTCAATCATATTAACAGAACCAAAGATTAACTCTTCATCTGATGAAGACTCTGTCTGATTAGCCTATTTAGGCTATGCCGTTTGGTGGGGCGGTGCCCGTGGCTTTGAAGTATATGGCATAAAGTCTTCCAGAGTCAAAGACAATTTAGGCTTTGACACATACTCATCTTCTTTTGATTCTTTTTTCTTCATTGAATCAAGCCGTTTCTTTGAGGATTTTCCCTCTGATGAAGAGGGTTTTACTGCAATATTCATGGTAGAAGACACAATTGGTTTCTTTAATTGTGTTCGAAAAATGGCATGAGTTCGATTGATTGTCTTTATGACCATCCAGTCATCATACTTCTGTGAATTTCTGCTTTTGACTTCTTGCCATTCACCTTCTTCCTCAAGAACTGTAGCAGTGACACAGGCTACCTGAGTCGAAGAACCATTCAACTTGACTTGTCCCAAGTCGACCATCTTTTGCATGAGGTCTTTAAAGACAAAACACTCCTCGATGGGATGCCCTAACATTTGATGAAAGGGACAATAACTGGGACGGTCTTCATCTCCTTCCTTGTTTGGCCTCTTGGGCACGGGTAATTGAACCAAATTATTTTCCAGAGCTGAAATGAAGTAACCAGGAACCTGCTCATTTCGGAAAGAGTATGTTTTACTCTTCAAATCCTCAAATTTTTTTCGTCGTTGATATTTTTGATCAATTGGACAAAACGGCCTTTGTTGTTGGCGTTCTGGAGGTGGAGCTCTTCGAGAAGATGAAGGTTTTGAAGTAAAAATAGGTACAGGTTCTCGTTTAAGCATAACTGTAGCAGTTTTCGCTTTACCTGTTCTCCTTCCTGAAGATGATGGAATTACACGAGATTTAGCCTTAGCCTATATAAGGGAATCTTCAATCTGTTGAGCGATTTAAGTACGATCTCGAAACCCCCCTGTGTATTTCACAGGGATCAATGGCATGTGTAATTCTTCACGCAAATTTGCAACACAGATTGGCAACAGTTCCTCCTGTTGAAGTGCTAAACTCAGGGAATATGTTAATCCCTTCTAACAAGCAATGAAATCATAGAATCTTTCATTCTCCCTTTTCTTGCAGTTTGTAAGATCGAAAAATGTCATTTTTGGCAAAGATGAGCTGAACTAGAGAAGGAATTTTTGACGAAGATCCTCCCATCCGATGATTGACCAGGATTGCAAGCTTGTATACCAGACAAAAGCTGGTCCTTGCAAGGTTCGCATGAAGCATCTGAGTTTCACTGCTTCTTGCTGTTCTGGAGTTCCCATCATAGGATGACAACAAGACACGTAATGTGTCAAATGTTTTTCAGGGTTGCCTGATCCATTGAAAGTAGGGAAAACAGGGTTTCCAAAACTGGATAGAGGAGAAATTGAATCTACCCATTCAGGGTAAACTTTCTTTTCATGTTGAACTTGAGCTAGTTTCCCTTCCAAAGTTTCTAACCGAGCTATTAATGACTCAATAGTAGTTATCAACTTTTTAGAAATATCCGGTTGAACTTGGTTTTGGGTAGGTGAAATGAATGGATCTTGGACAGATGTCGTGGTTGGTGCTGCAACTGATGGTAGTACTACCAACCGTTGTTGCACTTGACCCGTAGGATTAGACTTCTGAGGGTGTACTAATAAAAAAGGATATTCCTGATCCATCTTAGTAACTGCAAGAAATTCCTTTGGTTGTCGGACTCCAGCATTTTTAAGAAGAAGACTACTCTGAAGTAGTTCTGCATTCAACCTTCATAATTCTTTCATTTCTTCCTCCTTTTGTGCAAACCTTTGCTCTAATGAGAGCGATTGACCTTCTCCAGAGGAAGGATATGTAACCTGATTCTTTCCCTTCCCTTTGCTGGATACCTTTTGGAGAGAGGGAAGTGGATTACCTAGGTTCTGAGTAATCTTTTGACTTCATGTGCGCACACCTTCTTCATTTGTATCGGTGCGTACATTTTCTTCAGCAGGACGCTCTTCATCTGAGTCCCCTGAGTGAACCTCCACTGGTGGATGAGCAACAATGGCATTGATGACATTGATTGATGCATAATGCATCGCATCCCTTCTATCAACATTTCTGTGATATTGTCTTCTTTCATGTCTTTGACGAGACATTGCCTTTTTTTGATTCAATATTTTAGGAACTTCTTGACGAGCTATAACATGGAGGGATTCTCCTGATAATTTGGATCTTTGTTCCTCTTGTGGCTTCTTCCCCAATCGAGAAAAAACCGACATTCTCTGAGGAGGGGATTGATGATTTGAATGAGTCCCCAGTCTTCTGAATTGGGGATGTTCCTGCTGTTTCCACTCAACTCCTCGAATCCCATTTGTTGAATCTGAGGGTTGGGTTAAAGAAGTCACCAGTCTGACAAGCTGAGGTGTCTCTTGACATGCTATGTCTGAGATCTTCTTAAAATATCTCTTGATCTTGCGAACCTTAGTTCGGAAATTAGCTAGATGCATTAGCCTATATCCACTTTTATCGCCTGGTTCAACAGACCGTTGGAGGATTTCCGAAACTTCTATCATTTGATGATGTGTTTGCTCCATACGAGAGGATTGTGCAATATTCTCGCCTGCTTGATGTAGGATCAATTCAACAACATGTTCCCTTTATGCTTGACTTTGAGAGGAACTAGTTGAAGCCTGTTCTTGAGCAAGCTTTTGATTATAAACAAATCCCATTGACTGTGGCCGGCCATGGGCAATAACATTGCATAAGACCATTTTCGGCGGGCTTTGCTGATTGGAAATCACTGTGAAATGTAGTGCTCCGTGAACACCCCATCCTCTGATATGAACACCAGATGGATCATTGACAATTAACTGACGTAATTTTCATAGTGCGCCAAGGCATGAACATTGAAGGGTTCTCTGCTGCTTTTCAGCCTTCGGATACCGAGAGACTGATAGAGATGCCAAATCAATCTGACGTTGTAGACCTTATATTATATTAAGATGATGTTCATATTCATCATAAGATAATACCTTCTTCTTCAATTTACAAAGATTTTTCCATATGTTGAGATGAATATCATGGATTCCATCATTTCTCAACATCTTTGGAATGTCATACTGGGAGTCAGGCAAAGGCCAAAACATGACTGGTACCTTACCTTTCGCCAATTTTTTTCTCATGTTCAGCATTTCCTCTTTATCATTATATGAAGATTCTTCTAACTGTTTTGACCAGAGTTGGTGTTTCCTTGTTGCTTCATCGGATTCAACAAGATTGGTAGAGAGATCATTGATCAAACTAGAAGATGCATGACTTAGGGGTGGTTCGGAGAATGACCTACACCCTGGGCTATATTCTGATTGAGAAAGTATTTCTCTTGCTAGTGATAAAGAATCAGACATGACTGGTTTCGCATTTGCATGTGCCTCAAGATAAGAGGGCTTTCTCGGCACTACATTGTCCACTGGACTATTTCCTAGGCAATGTGAATCACTACTGCGGAGAGGACTTTCGCAGCGAAATTCATCATCATGGGGAGGACCACCATAATGGGTTACAACAAATGATGAGATCTCTTGCTCCTTGGTCTTCTGACCACACAGAGGGTTCGTGTGGCTCTCATCTAAAGATGAAACTTCAAGATTGACCGAATTGTCACGAATCAAGCCTTCATGAGAAAGTGTCTGTTGAAGACTTTTGGAATTAATGTTCCCGTTATTGGGAACTGAGGGAGTAGAATCTTGAATTCCAACAGATAAATGTCTGAGGGCTTCAAGAACTCTAGCATCGAGCAAGGCCTTGTTACAGATTGGCCTTTGATTTCCTGACTGTGTTGGGCAGATCTTTTTCTTAGATGCCTTCTTACATTCTTTGGAAACCACTTGTTGACGAAAGTGGCTACTCTGAGCAGGTGTATGTGCCTGATCAGGAAAGATGGTCAGGTTAGGCTAACGATCTCCACTCAAATCAGGTGTATGTGCCTGACTTGGTTGTCCGTATGATATGGGGGAGTATGCCCCATAACCCTATTGGAATGGAACATATGTGTGTGTCTGTTCCGGAGTGAATCGTTGATGTGTCACTCCACTACTAGGGATAGATTTATGTGTCTTTCCCTGAGATGATGCCGAAGTTGTTATGATATCCTGGCAAACATCCAGAATATGAGCAGGAATTTGCTTCTGCTCTTTTACCATTGACAAAATATTCTTGGTAACTTCAGCTGCTGGAACGGGGATATACGTCCATTCTGGGCTTGGAGTAGGTGTATGTGCCTGCTCCTGTCCTCCTTTTCCTATCAGTGAATCCTGACAGTACTCAAATGTGGGGGCAGAGAGTTGAGTCTGCCTCCTGTTTGTCTTCGGGGCTTTCCGACTGACTTCTCTGTGCGCTACGAAGCGATACTGTTGGTAGGCTCGATTAATATTAGCAAGTGTATATGCATGCTGATTACACTTCGCCAAACGCGGTTGACGAGATCCATCATATGTAGTCAGACGAGCCTGCTGACTAACTGATGATGCATTAGCAGTTGTATGTTCCTGCCTATAGTACTCCGCCGGAATTGCCTGGCGGGATTGGTGTGATACTGCCAGACGATTCTACTGGACAGCAGAATTAAAATGGACAGGTGTGTGTGCCTGTTCGTTGTTTGCCACCATGTTAGGTTGGTGGACTTCTCTGGAGATGGCAGGGATGATAACCTGCCCATTATTAACCGAATTCCGTCTCTGGCGGTTCATCTTGCCTGCTCGGGTTCGAGGAACATGAGCTGAATGTCTGGAGTCGGTAACCTCATCATGTTGAGGGCACACTACCGCACGAGTCTGGTGGCGATTGTTTATGGGAGCCGTCGGGAAGGAATCCTGTCTTTTTGGAATAAGGTCCTGAGGGACATGCTCATTCACTTCCTCAGAGTATGGGAGAGAATGGAAATTGTTTTCCAGGGATAACGACCCGAAATGGTTGGAGATGGTAGTCAGCACCGCCTGCCACTTAATCACTGGTCGTCGTTGTCCGGACGACCTGTGTGATTTGTTTACTTGAAGGGCCTGTCGGGCAGCCTCCAGAGTTGGGATGGTACCGTGTTGATGGTACTCCTTAACCATCACATTTGATACCCAGCGTTGAAGTCGCTGAGTAGGTGATGTCATCCTCAGAGCGGATGGTGATCCAGTAGGAATAGCAGCAGTGGTATTTGCAGCAGCAGTATTCATAGATGTGAATTTGAGAGCAGCCATTATGGAAATACAGAAGATCTTGGAAAAGAGTGCCTGTTTGATATAACAGATGTAATCAAGATAAAATTCAGCCACTTCATCCTTTGGATGAGCACATATGTCAATGATTGTTTTTGTTAGCCCTCTTACTGACTTTTAAATAGGGGCTTTAACAAATAGGTAAAACATCACTTTAACTTGGTTAAGGATTCACGACGGGTTCACCATTTTTGTTTCCCTCGAAATTCAGGGATGACCTCCTGGATGGGAGATTCAAACATTCCGATCGGTTTCAATCGAGTTTGTTCGTAGAACCAGAAACATCCAATGATTCCACATCCATTAGGACCTACTTTCCAAAGGTAGGCGCTCATTAGTTTGTGGACTAATGAGGCTTAGGAATTTGCATTGGTCGAGAGGATGGGAGGTCGGACTGATCACACCATTTTTAGGGTAATTATTGTCTACTTCGGGACTCTCTTTATAGATTTAAGTTATGTTTGTGAATCCTTATTACATTACCAAGTATAAAATGAGATTTCCATTAGTTTTAACAATCAATGATTAAATATGTAATAAATTTAGAGAATCTTTTATATGTATTCGAGGTTCTTCATCAATAGAGAATCATCTGTATCTATTTAGAGATTCTTGGTCAATGGTATCCTTCAAAACATTTATATAAAAGTATCTTGGTCATTATGATGACCAGGATGGTTTTAAAGCCACTCAGTGGGGCACTTGAAGTTTGTCGTCATTCAGAAGAACATGGATTATTTCAAAGTTGGGATCGAACCCGCAGTTGGGCTACCTACATATCCTTTGTTTTGGGAAAGGAATCATAACCCACGTAGTTCGAGAAATAGAGTATGATATTTATGATTAATGGCTCAAAGAAGGATGTCATAATTACGTTTACCCTCTAAGCTCACATGAGTCATTCTCGGTGTGAGAAACAAGAGTTATTGGTAATAAGATAGACAATTGGGCCATGAAAGATGTAATCATAAGAAATGATTTGGGGCTTATGTATGTATGAATGCCCAGATAAATGAAGGTTAGGATTATCTTTAGGGAGAAAATCCAGGAACAGGGTCCATAAAGGTATATGTGCTTCACGGAGATTTTGAATACTCTAACTTGGGACTTATTCCTGAAAAGGAAACCCAAATTAGGAGAGGATTGATAATTGGGTTTTACTCCTGAGAAGGAATCCCAAATCAAACGTAATTTAGGACTGGTTAAGATAAATTATGGGGCTTGAGGATTACTCCTGAAAAGGAAGCCCAAGTTTATGACTAGAGCTTATTCATAACAAGGAATCCCAGATTAGGGTACTTGGGGATTACTCTTGAAGAGGATTCCCAAGTTTGGGAACTTTAAGAATTTGGGGCTTACTCCTGAGTAAGAGCCCCAAGATTAAAGGACTTATAACTGGGGATTATTCCTGAAAAGGAGACCCAGGTTAAGGATTCTCTCATTTTAAAGGATGAGGTTGAATGAATGAACTCTCAATCATTGGTGACATAAATATGTATAAATCACTATGTTTTGAGAGATATTCCACAGAATTCCTTTCAAATGAGGAAGTCAAATCAAGAAATCATGCCATAAATGGCTTTGAAGAGTATCTTGAAGACTGAATCTTGAATAGGAAAGGTGAAACGGCTTAAGAGGGGTAAAATAGGCAAGTTGGGAATTCAAAAAAGCCAGGGGCACGCAAGTCTTGAAAGGCGCACATGTCTTATGTGGGCGCGCAAGTATTGGTCGCGCAAGTATACCTGTGCGACATGTGGGGTACTTGCGCGATTTTCAATCAGCATTAAAATACTTGATAGACTCTTCCTTAAAGCCTTTATAATCATATTGAGGTTCTTCTTGAAAAGGGACGCACAAGTTCTATCGAAGGAATAAGGCGGCGCGCACGTGTGACCACTTCCCTTTAAGGGCTGACCACTCAGGCGCGCAAGTGTTGATGAGTTTCAACACTTAGGCGTTCCTCCTTCTCTTTAGATCTTCCGTTCTAGGTAAGAAATTACCTTATAAGTGTTCCAGAAGTTTTGAGAAGAGACTTGGGCGTCGGGAGCTTCAATCCAAGTTTCTGGAAAAAGATCCTCTCGAATGGGGGGCCCACAGGGTCTATTTATAGGCAGAAGAAGAACCCGAGCGGTTACCGGGCGGTTATCACTTAGGTCGCGCAAGTCACTTGCGCACCAAGTGAGTCGCGCAAGTACACTTGCGCGACCATGGGGAAACATGCGCGGCATAGTTTCTTTTGATCCTTTGTTCATGCCTTTGTCGATTTTTGATATTTTCTTCAAAGGTTGAATCACTTTGTGCTCATATATTCCCCTTTTCTGATCTTTGGATTCTGTGATGAAAGGAGCGTCAACAATGTTTATCAATAGGAAACCTATTTTATAGTATCAGTGCGTTTTGGTGTCTTTCTATGATTTTATCTCATTCCTATATATTCCAGGATCTCAGTTGGATTCATTTTTTTCTTTATGGCTGAAAAGGAGGAGAGTTGGGTGGAGATGTTTTTAGGTCTCAACGTGAGTTGGTTTGTTTTCCATACATTAATGTAACTATTATTTTTGATAGTCTATTTCAATATATCTTGATTTTCTGTTTATTTATTTATATCGTTATTTCATTAATATTTTTTTTGTTTTTATTCATCTTGGGATAAATCATTCCTAAAAGATTTGGGATGATTACCAGGGTCTAGTTGATAGCTTATTGGGATTAGGAAGACCCTTTAGGCCTTGTGGAGAACTGGGTCAGGTGTCATGTTGGATAGAATTCTAGGTCGGTGTGTTACAAACTAGTATCAAGGATTAGTTCCTAGTAGAACTAGGGTTTAGTATATACCATTTTATAAGGGGATGTTCAGGTAAAAGGGAAGCCATGTTTATCGGATCATGAGAGATACAGTTGAGGAGAGTATCACTAACACTTTCATGTCCCAAAAATCAAGCTACCATAGTGATTTGGGTTTCAAATCATGGATTCGAGTTTCTTTTGTGATGTCTTGATGGTTTTGTCATCATTGATGTTTTGATCCCTTATGAGCATGTGAGTGATATTTGGGGTCCAAACATGTCATGGGAAACCACATGGTGCCCTTGAAATCATGTCAACCTCTTATATGTAGAGTGTTTCGAGGATGGCTTGTGGTCTCCCAAATATAGGTACAATGCATGTATAACAATACATACTCTCTAGTTGGCATGTTTGGACTCCCCTTCATTTGTATTTCCCTGAGAGTGGTTTCCACTTGTTGGAGGTTTATTGATGTGTTTTTTGAGATATTTTTTAGGGATTCTTATGTGAGTTCTTATGTAGTTCTTGTCTGTTCTTGGTTATTAAAGTCATCACTTATAAAAAATGGGGATTTAATGAAAACATTTGTTTTCAAATTTGGTTTAAATGTAAATAAGAGTTAATTTTCTTCTATTTATGAAATAATTTATACAAATAGTTTCATTAATGTGAAATTTTCTCTTTAAAATAATCATGAATTTTGAATGGGCATCCTTGGGAACTCGATTTTCAAAATAAAATTAAATTTTCTTCTAAGTGTTTGCATGTTTTTCAATTTCTGTGAAATGTGGGTTTACCAAAGTGGTTGTTTTGTTTCCACTCGGGATTTTTTGGTTTTGGAAAATACTTTGTAGTAGGGTGATTTTAAATATTTCTTTGGAAAAAATTGACATTTTTAATTGATTCATTTTTTTGCTAAAATTGTATGAACCTATTTTGTGTGTTTTTTGTTGGCCTTGTTACAGATTCATTTTCTTAATTGATTCATTTAGAAGAAATTATTTTGTTTGTGATAAGTGGAATGGATTGACGAGGTTTATGTCTAGTGTCATTATTTTGTCCCCAAGAAATGATTAAGTGTTTCTTCGGATCTAATACATCTCTTTACTTCTTGTGGATTTCTAGGTGTGAATGTATCCTTGTGAGAGGTATTGAGTTCTGTATTGTCGGTTCAAGTTGCATTTTAAGAGGTGAGTATTTTTTGGAAGCTATTTTTTGTTTTGATATCTGTTTTTGAACATGAGATATAGTTATTATGATATTGTGCAAGATGCACTCATTTTATCAATAATATATTTAGATACTCAGTTATTTGGACAAGATATAGGCCTTTGGTTCACACCTGGGTAACAATGGTGTCCGATCTACCATCATTGATTTGTATACTCATTGGTGTTTGACCTTAAGAGTTTTGGATGCACCATGTAGGGTGATCTGTGCTTTTAACCCTATGATATCATCATGGGTTGTGACCCGAGGTGAGACCTTTTGTCACTATTGAGGCTTCATGTGGAGGTTCTTTTCAAAATTGTTTTGGGAGTTATTTTTATTGGGTATTTTCCTCTCATGGAAGTTCATTTTTTTGGGGATATTTAATTTGGTTTTTTCGTTCAGTTCCACAATTATATAAGAGTTATAAATGGTGGGGATACCATGTTATTGGTTCCCATGGAAAATATGTTTTCTTATTTGAGGTTCTTATTCTAGTAGAATATGGAGATGTGGATGTTTAATAGTTAATTGGAGAAAACATTTTTGAGGATTTCAGCTATTCACTTTGAATTTAAGTTATGATGAGTGTTTCTTTTGGTTGGGTTCTCTTGGACTCTTCATTTTTCTTTATATCCATTTGATCAAGACGTTTTAGGGATAGAATGTGGCATGTTTGGGAGATCATAACACCCCATGTGTCACGGTGTATTTAATTTAATTTATTTTATATTTTTATAGAGTGAGTATGAGATCTGATAGTAGGATGGCCAAAAAAATTATGCTTTTGATGTCTTTTTAGTTGTATCATATTTATCCCATAGAGTTATTAGTAACAATAAGATGCACATGCGGGCGTCCATGATGTTCATTGGAGTGGTGAAAAACTTCCAAACGGCCTACTAAACCATGTGGCGAGTGAGCAGTTGGTTTTTGTAAGTTAGCAGCGCCGAGTGGCATAGTGTGATAATTTTTTTTCAATCATGTGTCAATATATAGGTGACCATGTGAATGTTTCTGACCTAATTAGTGACCAGTGCATGGTTAGGGCATGGTCTGGTAACCAATGTGCATACTATAAATGTTTTTAAAATTTTATATTTTTAATTTTTTTAAATTTTTATTCTTTTTTATTTTACTTTTCTTCTTATTTTCTCCCCTCCAGGTCCATCATGTGAAGCACCCTCCCCCTTTCCCCTTTTCCATGAGCCTCCATCCCTCGTGAGCTCTCCCCTGTTGGATGATTATCTTCAGTTTGTACATGAATATCAAATGGATCCTCAAGGTATGATTTTCTCTCTACTACTCACCCTATATTTGGCCAATTTCTTCTCTTTTGGTCAACATGTAATTATCTATCGAACCCTAGGGATAGGGTTAACAAATTTTCATATTTTTCTTCCGTGTTAAATTTTTTTAGGGGTATCTCTAGACCCCTTAATGCTTATTCAGGCATCTTCCACCGAAGGTGAAGCAGATCGGCTTGTCTATGCTCATAACCACTATCCTAAGTATGGCTTATCATCCAATTTTTCCTCACACCATTCATTTGGGGCCCCTTAGTGATTTTTGCTTCATAGAAACTGTTGTATTATATAGGTGGATCATTGAAGTGTTTTAATCTCATTCATTGTTTCGTTTGTGTGTCTGTGTGTGTGTCTTCCTTGCATGTGTTACCTCATAGAACATGGAATATGTACATTGGAATAAGGGTATATATATATCAGAATATATATGTCTGCAAGTGTACAGAGGAATTCTTCAAAATCATAAAGTGTTGAATTATTCTAGTTTATGTTTCTTCCCTTTTTGGTAGGTGTTAATATGTAATTTTTTTAGGAGGTCGATTATTCATGCTCCAATTTAATTCCATATTTAATGCAAGTATAATTCATTGGGATAGCCTTGAGTTGAATAAAAACTATTTTATCAATCCTTGGCCTTGGCATAAATGGTTGGCTATGTATAACCCTAGTTTTATTATTTAAATTGAGATATCATGTGTGTTATGATTTTTAGGAATTGAATTTTTTATTTTGAATGGTTTTAAAGTAGGGAAATGGGTCACTGCCTAGTTTTTTTTGTGTAAAACAAATATCATAAAATAGAAGTTGGGTTTTAATTGAGTTATGAGCTCAAATGTTTTTAAAATGGGGTTTTCACTATTATTCCAAATGATTGTTTCAAATGGAAATGTGGCGTGTACCATATAAACATTCCCAGTTGGCATATTTAAAAAGGGGTTATGATGAAAATAAATGGGTTTTTTGACTTTTTTTGGTTTTACATTGGGTATCTTCAAATTTTTTATGGAATGAATGATTTTTTAATCCTTTAATTTTTGTTAAAGACATGTTTTATTAAAAGTGTGATGGAAGAAATTTATTTATCCTTGTTTTTTATTTTTAATAAATAAAACCTTTTTGTGGGAATTATTTTGAAATGCTTAAAAGCTTTAGTTTTTCATTCGGAAAGAATTGGGGGATTTCCTAGTATAGACATGGTTTTAAAATAGGGTTTTATGCATTTTCTATGTTTGAAAAAAAATCCGACGATTTATTTTATTTTGTATTTCAAATAGTCCATCAGCTTTAGGCCAAATAGGTTTTTTATCTGGTCTCCCATTGGTGTTTCATGGGATTCCTTATTTTAAAAAGGTTTTTTTGGTATTATAAAGTGCAAATGGTGTTTCCATTGATTTATTTGGTTATTCTTGCAAATGTTTATTCAAACCATTGCAATTGATTTTAAAATATAATTTTTTAATGAAATTTATTTTCAAATGATGGTGAAATTATTGAAGTATTATTTGTAAATTGTTATTGGATTTTGATTGCCCTTGTTGACCAATCTTTTCCTATAAGATAATTATGTTTCTCATGTGATTGATGCATGTGTTGTGATAAATGGTTTTGTTATTAGTCTTATCCAATTGTGATTTTGGGTGTCTATAAATTATTAAATGATATAAAGATTTATTAATTTATAAATTAAACCTTAATGATCCTCATGGGATCTATGTTGGATATAGGGGTTGGGTTTGAGGCTACCCATGGGGGGTGTTGTGTTTGGGATCCTAGGTTCAGATTTCTAAATATGAAAATGGTGGCACATAAGTGGTTAACCTAGTTTTTTTTCAAATATATTTTCACGGTCTTAATAAATGAAATTATAAGATGAGAGATTAATTGGATAATATGGGTTGTAAATGAGATTAATGATAATTTTGTTCAATTGATTGTATGGAATAAGGGGGTGTTTGGTATAGTTTTAATGTGTCAATGATAAATTATTTGAACCTGATGATTGTATTAATAGGTTAAGTAATAAGGGTGATTCATGTAGTAAATTAAATTGAAAATGTTATTGTTATGTATTGGGTTATATTTGGTTGGTGGTACGGTATATAGGGTTGATGGAAAAATGTAAACATGTGAAAATGGATAGTTAGAGTGCAGTATTGATTAGAGGTTATACACCCATGGGTCAGGTTAGACTATGTCACTAACCCCCCCCCCCCCCCCCCCTCCCCCCCACAATGCATGGGTTATGGAAGCAAAAAACTTTCTATGTCCGTAACAGTTTTCTTCCACCCAGACTGAGGCTTTGAAGTGAAGATGATGTGTTTGATGTGATGTGTGTATCCCTAGTGAGATATATACTTGACATATTCCATTAAGAATGGTAGTTGAGTAGCTTCGTCCATAGTGTAACTGGTGTAAATGCTTAACTCATAAAACATGTGGTGAAAATTAATTAAGTCATGAAAATTGTATAAATGATTAAATTAAAACAATGAAGAAAATGAGTAAAGTGATTATTGTTAGTTGACGTCACCTTTTTCATTATTAATTACATTGTCTCTCCTTTATAACATTATTTAAATTTGGGGAATCATGACATAGAGGCTGAGATGATTGGTCATGGCATTTCGGATCTCTTCTGTGTTTTTCTGAATTGTGGGTTTTGTTTGTACTCGTTATGTATTTTCTAGACCCATGTTTGTTATGAATTATTGAGAGATGTTTTTTCCATTCTATTTGTAGAGTATATATTGATGATTATGTCCTCAATTCCCATGACTTGATGATGTTTTTGAATTATATCCCTATGTGTCCTTAGGGGTATATTTGACCCTTTGGAAGATGTTTTAAAGTTATTGATTTTTCTAAATAAATTAAATGGGGTATTTTTTGAAATTATAATGGTGTGCATGATTTTTTTAAGTCTTCGGCCCATGGATTCATTTCAAATGTGTGTGTTGGGGGTTTTCAAATTAAATGAAAATGTTTTTTTAGTTTTCAATGGATTTTATGTATTTTTTCCTATAGATTATTATGTACATAAAATCTACCCTTTACCTTCATTTTCAAACATGTATTTATAATTATCCTTAGGAAATGTATTTCATTATTTTTGTGTCATGGGGACCTACTGGGATTTTTTTATCACACCTATATATTCCATGTTCTCATTTAGATTCCTTTTTCTTTTCACGGTTGATGTAGAGGAGAGTTGAGTGGAGATGTTTTACGTCTCTAGTTGAGTTGGTTATTTTTTCTTACATAATTTTAGTCATTCTATGAGTTAGTATGTTTCTATATAGCTTATTTTTAGGCATTTGTATTTTTTTTTTAAATTTATCTCACTATATGTTTTTACCATATTCTTTTTTGAAATATTTCCAAAAATATTTCTGATAATGACCTAGTTCCAGTTGACAACATGAGGTGATTGGGAACGCCCTTCAGTCCTCATGGAAAATTGGGTCATGTTTTAGGAAGTATTAAATCTCAGGTCGGTCCATTACCTTATGTGTAAATACTCAAATGAAATAAATCATTTTTAAATCCCTATGAATACCCATATCATGTAATGAGTACTTGGTATTCAAAAAAATGTAATAAAATTTCTTAAGTAGAGAGAGAAATTTTAGAAGTAAATTCCTCAACATGGTGGGTATAAAACACGGTTTTTAAAAATCGTAAATTTAGAGGTGATAGGGGACTCCAATTGATAAAAAATAATTTTTATATAATTATATGATAAAAATGATAATGAAAGTGAGTGACCATAACATTTGAAATACATATACAATAAGAGGATCTTGCATTGAAGAGAAAGGAAGGGTAATTACATTACATTGAGGAATTACCCCTATTTGTTGAGTAATGAGATCTTGGGATATTGAGGACACCTTGGGAGAAATTATTGGGATGAAAACCCAACATAAATTCATGTAGGATAGATTTTAGGAGAAATGAAATTGATAAATTGGTGGTTATTTATATAAAATGTGAAGGATTTGTTTAAAAATTGCCATATATGGGCCTTTGAAATCTACGTTTTGGAATATGAAAAACAATTGGATTGACCATGGTTTTTGCCGATGGTTTGAGTTATTTGGGTCATATGTTAAGTTATTTTAACTCCTAAGAACCAAAAATTATTTTTATTACTCTTTTTGGAATAAAAAAGTAAATATTCTACAATATAATGTTTTTAAAATCATGTTTTTCATTTTAGACTTTCGATTGTCATTTATAGGATTTAGAATTTGAATAAAATATATTAAAATAAAAAATATTTTAAAAATAAATATTTTCGGTCATTTATTATTGGTAATTATTTATTTAATAATTATGAAATAATTATAATGTCATTAAACAAATTAAAAACCCAAAACTGTATTTTTACTATTAATTGAAAAATGAAAGTATTTTAGAAAATTATTATAAAAGCACTATAAACTAATTTTGCTGTGATAATTCCCAAATAGATATTTTATTAGAATAATTTTATAAGTATGAGAATCTTAACTCTTTAATATAAGAAACCTAATTTATTAAAAAATTGTGGGTTATAAAGAATTATAAAATTTATGAGAGTCAAAATTTTTTAATGAAAATTTATATTTATTTTTGAATTTATATTTTAAAAAGAATGTTTTTAAAATACTGTTTTTTTAAATAAATATTATTCATAACACCACAGTTTTTTATAAATTTGTTTATTTATTCTAAAATATAAAATTTTTTTATGGAAAATAAATTTATCAAATTCACATCTATTAAGTAAACATTTTTATAAGAAAGTATATTTTTAAAATTCACTTGATTGAATAATAATTTTATTTATAAAATGGAATTACACTATCATTACATAAGGCATGGAAACATAACCCCTTATAGAATCTACATAAAAACTAGGGGTAAGGTGAGTGATGGTTAAAGATGCATGGGGGTCATCTATCATTGACTGATTGGTATTTAAACTAACTTGAACTTCAATCACATGATATTTCATTCTACATTTACCAATTGAATCTCATTCTGGGACTCATCAAAGGATAACCATATTGATGATACCACCTACCATGATCTAAAAATGGACTTCATATGGCATGAATCTACTGATCAAGGCCATCAGTTTTCCATTATACATCAATTATCCATTTTAATGAATACTTAAAAAAATATAATATTTGAATTTTTACCAATTGTTATATATCTTAATGATAAAATTTTCCTTTGGTTATACTTAATAACATGTATATTTGACCAATGATCCTATAATATTCAAAATCCAATGGCCATGTTTTAATTTATACTATATAAATACATATTCATTATTTAATTCAATATTAACTTCAATCATCTTTTAATACTTAGATTGGTTTTCTACAATTTTGGGTCGTTTCTGTAGTGTTGGTTATGGGGGAGATCATTATAATGGATTAGAGTGATCCATGTCTTCCCATTTTGGTGACTAATATATTGATAATTATTAAAGATATATTTAATTTTTGATCATAATATAATATAACAAATATTTTCTCCGGAAACATATATAATTTAAAAAATATTGGGTTTTTACACACACACATCCCTGAGGATTAGACTGAATAGGACCCATCAACATTTCATTGGGGATAATATCATCCTATATAGATTTTTTTATGGATTTCGTCATCAATATATTTCTTGGGAAATAACATCCTACTGTATTTGTCTCAAATATCCCACTAACTCTCCATTAAATTATTTACTTAACCAATCAATAGAAATAGGAAAACTGAATTCATTTCAAATCATTAATAATTAATATTTTAATAAACTAGTTTCCTTTTCAAATTCCAATTCACTTTGAAAACAAAAATAGTGTTTTTTCATTAATTTATTCTTTCGTCAAATAAAACCAATCATACATTATAATCAATTCAATTTGATCCTTTTTTAAAATTTGTCCTCATAAAATTTCAAAATTTTGATAAATTTCTATAAAAGCCTCAAATTCAAATTCAATTATAATTGGGGATTCTCCTAAAATCCATACCATATCAATTCCAATTCCAATTAATAGATAATTTTATTTTAAAAAGTACATTGAAACAAAAATAAAATAATTTAAAATTATAAGTTCAATAAATTATTCATTCTTAAATGGAACTAGCTGCTATTAATCATGGAAGAAAACTCCCACAAAGGTACTCTCCAATTCCAAAAATGCATTGAAGATCTAGAAATCTAATCTAAAATAAGTATTAAAAAACATTGAGTTTATAACCATCCATCCTAAGATGTTCTATCCAATCCACTTGGGTAAATAGAGGGAGACAAATAGTCATGAATACAACATACCCTAATAAATGCACTAAAACAATCAAAATGATAAATAGACCGATGGATGATCCATATGGATTGGAGATATCCAAAATCTCTAAGAATTAAAATCTCTGTAATGTTCAAGTAATCTTATAGGAATGAAATGAGAATTTCATCTAAACTGCCTGAAAAAACCATTACTCATGTTTTACAATACGTATAACAAAATTCAATGTAGTCTTGCTGTCAATTCCCACATATACCAAAAAAAACCCTAACCCTTTATTATGAAATATGATTTTAATTAATACGTAGAGGGTAAGCTGTACATAGGATGCAACCATTCTCACTTTATACCCATTTCTTGGTATCTACAATGAGATGATTAAACATTATGTAAACCCATTACATGCCATGTAAATTCCTAACATGCTACAGAACTATTGGTTTTGTGGTTAAATTTCCTAAAAAAACATTGATTCACTATTACTGGTATACTACCAATTCCATATCGGCACTACTCATCCAAAAAAAGTAAAACCAAAATAATGAAAAAAACATGCCTGCAAGAATGGTAAAGATTTGTTATAACTTCCAAACTATAAATACTTTATATACCCCAAGATCATATCCTGAAGATTCTATATCAAAAAGTTGTGGGTAGTACTCTATAATTAGTTCCTCACACTCCCACATCTCTAGAAAATTGGTACTATACGGACATAGAATATGAACGAAAGCTATCATCCCGCGAAAATGTAATATCGTCTGAGAATCAACTATCCTAACTAGCTACTCAATCACTAAAAAATAAATCTCAACATCAAGATCAATCCATATCAATAGATGATATGCATCATAATGATACTTAGGAGGCTTAGATAAACGAAACAAATTATATATTGATATCATTTGTAAAGGATGTACTAAATGGTAACCTGATCACCCCCCATCTCAACAACCTCAAAATATAAATCAAGATGAGGATCAATATTACCTTCTCTCATAAGATGCTGAAGACCTAAATAAGGTGAAATTTCAAAGAACACATGGTCCCTAAAAAAATACAATGTTTATTTCATACAATATTCATAAGATTTATACCATCTCTATGCAATAAACACCCTCTACTGAATCAACTGAATCATCGATTACGTCACTTGAAATAATAATGGTCCATGTAGGGAACATTCTCTGACCTATACCAACACAATAGTGATTTACAAATTTGACAATGAAATTCCCTAAAAAGATCCATTCTGATCGCTGGACGGTAACTATTGATATAAGAAAACTCAAAAGACCCAAATGGTCTTCCCAAGCTCAAACAACATTGAGGTTGTTAGTGTTAATCATATCCTTAAGAATCTATATATTCCTCTTTATATGTTCATTACTCTAAGGATTGTATTTCATCATCAAGGGAACCTAAAACACTAGTTTCACATTAAGTATTTTACAAAATAATGACTTAAAATAGGTATCACTATTATATACTATGACTTATAGAACTCTATGAACATGAGTAATCACTTTCACAGAGATATTTCTAAGATCCTCTATTATAGATGTGTCATGAATTGGTATAAGCTGAGTCTATTTTTTCAGCCTATTGATCAAAACCATTATCAAATTATTATATATAATTTGAAAAATAAAACTATACGACAATGTCTATAGAGATCCAACCCACATACAAGTCATTAGAATAAGTGGATAAAGAACATCCGAAGGACAATAGTTCTCATCAATGACCTTTTGGAAATTATAAAATTGAGTGTAAAAATTAGCAATGCCCCATCTAATACTTGGAACTAAATTCATCAACATATTTCATAAAAAAATATTTGTTTCCTATGTTCATATCATAAGAATAAAAATGGAAATACATTGTTACATTTTTTCTAATAGATAATGGAACAATAAACCGAATGCATAAACATATAACTCCATTCATGGAGAAAAATCACTTAGTAATGCTGGATTCACCTAAAATATAGTCTCTAATTGAAACAAAACTCATCACAATGTAGTTATTAAAGAAAAACATACATGATAAAAGTAGAGTTCTTATGAACACTAGAAAATACAACATCAGCCCCTATTTCCCAAAATCCAATATCCATTTGTGAAAAAAGTTCCTTAATATTCTACTCTTATGATGATTCTCCCATATCATGTGTTCTTATTTTCCTATTCAATGAATTAGAAACGAAATTACCATTATTTGTGGTATAGGTAATGGAAAAATCAATAGACCAAATGTACTCCACCCAACACTTCTTGCAAAGATTAAAATATTTTTTAGAGAAGATATTAAATAAATTCAATTGGAAAGAAATAACATTAAACATTCATAAAAAAGGAAATGTTTAAAACTATTATGTCCATGCATCACAAATATAAATTAATAGCCATGGGTTGGATAATCCTTATCATTTTTCCTCTACTACCAATAGTTATAGAAAATTACATGATCTACCTATATATGAACATGCAAAATCTTAATATTAATGTTCCATATAAGACCACATAGCCTTTCTAGGATGATAAATGATTCAACACTGATTTAAAAGTCAATATAATATTCATCCAAACAAATTAACTCTAGAATAAATCATTATATAAAAAATCACTTCATTCTGAGTTAGATATGTCAACATAGAATCCCATTTCAAGAAATACATTTTGATCCGGTTATAATGTAAAGCTAAAACCAAGAATCTATGAAACCTAAAAACATTACATGGTTTTTCTCATGTCATAACAACTTCTTCCTCTTTAGGATCAACTAAAATACCATGTTTCAAGACCATATGTCCCAATAAATTCAATTACCAATTCCATAAAACACATTTCAATATATTTCCATAAAGTTGTTGATTCCTAAATAATTCCAGAACTACACTCAATTGAAACACATGATCCATCTATGATATAGAGTAATCTAGGATGTAACCCAAAAATACGACCATGAATATATAAAGATACTTTTGAAAATTCTATTTCATAAAATCCTTGAATATCACAAGAGCATTGGTTTGACCAAGTAGAATGAAAAGTCACACATAATTTCCATACCTTCCCCAAAAGGTGGATTTATGAATTTTATATTCTTTTAATGTCAACTGGATGTACCAATATCGAAGAAAAATATTAAAAACCCACATCAACAGTTTCAACTAGGTAAACATATCATCAATCCATAGAAATGGATTGTTGTTCTTTTCTATGAAATGATCATTTTTTTGCTAATGTGACCCATCAGCTTTTTTAGTAAAGAGAAAAGGTTTTTCAAAATATGACTTGATTGGGCATATAAATCCATTCTATAACTGATCATAAAATGAGTCTTTAACCCTTTCATTTCAACTAGTTTAATGAAGTAAGAAGGTATAGACATTGGTTGTGTACAAGGAACTACATTAGTAGAAAAATATACCTCCCTTACCAGTGGAAAAGTAATAACACTGAAGGAAAAAAGCCAGGAAGCTTGATGAAAAAAGGAATGAGTTTATATATTTTTTATTATTACTCAAAATCAAAAGATTATGAAAATATTAATTTCCATCACTACAGAAAAGATGAATGTCTCTACTGGACCTCATGTCTCATTCTTCCTGAAAGATATAGGAGAACCCATTAGGTCAGATGAAATATTCAAATCAAAGGTAATATTAAATATTAGAATTCATAGAAATGAACCAACCCATCTTGAAAATGACATCAATTTGATTCATATCAAGAACCAAAAAATTCCATCTACGATATGATTCAAGTAAGGAAAAAATTGAAGTAGGACAATAGACAGACTTCTCTCTGTTCATTCCAATGGGTGTAATATTATCCATCACATAAGATAAAATATATAGTAGATAATTTAGTTGGTTAAAAATAAGAGTAAACCTAAATAAATAATATTCACTAGTATCATATAAAATAACCTCTAAAGAAGAATCTATAGTGATGGAACCTCTCACAGTCACGAGGCCTATATCTGATTCCTCTAAAGACTCTTTAACTAAGTAAACAAACATTATTCCAGAGGCATATGGTTTCAAACCATTAAATCATGAAGCATATGATTTCACCATATTAGGTTTCTTTAAAATGATTCTACATCGAGAAGAAAATATATAACAATGTTAGTTCATTTGTTTTAAATTACCATGTTAACCACCTATCTTGGATTCCTCGGTAGAAAATCCATTTCAAATTACTAGGTTTTCAATTTAAGAAAGAAATCAAGGGGATTTTTCAAGAAATGTATTTAGGTCTATAAGAACCCTCTTATTGAAATTAACCGTTAGAATCATAAACAAATCTCTTCCCTTTCTGAGAACACACAAAACCTCAACTATGAGAAAAACAAACTCCTGTCAACCTTGACGTACAAGCTAGGTCATGTTTGACCATCAATACCCTATCCATCACATCACCATAATAAGATATCATCATAAAGAAAACAAGATAAAAAATAAATTATTAAATTCCAATGTCAATCCCTTGGGTTTTTATCTTCTCGTTCGATACAATATGAGGTAAAAAATGAATATTCATTATAATGTGGTTTATATATTCTATCATGATTATGTCAAGCTACTAGAGTTTTAAAAACATCATACACTCATATAGTACCATATGATCTAGATGGAACTACTTAGTTGAAATAACATTCAATTCCTTCCACTCCAAACCCACATTCTTATTTTCTTTTACCATTGAGTCTCGTTTTATTTTCCTTAGTCCTTCCATCTTGAAGGTGGAACATTTAACCATGATTGACTCATGTTTTTACAAGAACTCAAAAGGAGTCTCTTGCATTCTCAAATAATCCTCAGCCTACTAAGGATCATTAGAACCTTAAAACACTGGAGGTTTCCTGTGAAGAAACTTCTATTTATGAATACACAATTCACTCCCCCCTATAGTTATACAACTAGATCATATATGGAAAAGGGTGTGTGTTCCTTTTCCAAAGCAAGGACAACACACAAAACAACCTCAATAAGAATCTGGTCCATTGGAGGATTCACTCACAATGATACATTTGGATCTTTCCCCTAGATCTTATTTGTATGTCTTCTAGGATGCATGATGATATAAAACCTTAGAAAACATCATTGAAGATGATTGAAGAGCACTCATATCAACACTCAAACATTGGAGATCACGGGATTTAACCCATCATGTAGATATATTATATTTGAATTTTAACCAATACAAAACAAATGTAGGGAAAGGACTAGAACTAATCCTCAAGATGCTTTTCCCCATGGTGTGTTATGGCTCAAAATGATGAAATTTGTCTATGAACTCACTCACAACTACCTCCTAAGCACTAACATGAAATTCTAAAAATCATACTGACATCAATAAATTTTTACTCAAGATTAAAATTTGATACCAAATTTTCTAGAACTAGCCTGGATACCTTGGTAACTAGATTACCAAGACAATTCTAACAAATACCAATTATAATTCTTGATCCCCATGGGTTGGAGACTAGAACTAGGCATCAAAAAATAATTACGAGGGAAACGTTTATTGAAAAAAAGTGGAAGATAATGATACAAATAAATATGCTTAATATTTTTGAATGTGATAGTACCAAAAACCAAATAGGTATATAAAAAAGTCAAATAATAAATCATCAATATAAAAAACTATAACAAGAAGAAATTAATATCCAAAATGACATACCACTCCAAGCCCAATGGAATCATGAACATTCACCTCCTTAAGGAGGATATTTCCCATTACATGGAAATTGGAGGATAAAATATAAAAGTATCGAAAGGAAAAGGTCGAGTTTCATCTAAAAATACCATTACAGTATCACCTGGTGTTCCATAAAATTATTCCATAAAAATAAAAAAACTATTCTTAAAATTTTATATAAAAAGGTAATACCATAAGATACTATAGTATTTATTTTCTAAAATAAATTCAATTTCTTTGATATCATACATTACATAGAACATAAATATTAAAAAAATTAATAAATATTATTATTTCCTCAAAATACCTTGTCCAGGTGAGCCTAGCCCAAAAATTTATTAAATAATGATAACAAAGAATGGCAGGCCATATAATAAATTTAAAAAAATGATTGTAGAAATTACAATACGATTTTAAAAAGTGTGAGTGCATTACACCACATAGATCATCCCCCGCAAAGGATACACAAAAATCTAGAATCCCATAGGAACACACTAGACTCACTCAATTACTTCCCTCCTAGAAAATGTGTCTACCAGTTTGTTACCTTCTCTATAGACATGTGGGATGATCATTTTAATGTTTTCTTTCTTAATTGAGGCATTAAATCTATTGGATAAGAATTATCCCTTTAAAATTTTAATTCTTCTCTCTCAATGAATTGATTAAAATCTCCAAATAAAATTTAACCCATTAAAATATACAATTTTTTAAGAAATTATTCATGAAGGAATTAAGTATTTTCATTAATTCAGCCTCATATTCCACACCCAATACTAATATAATATAGAAAATACCCTTTATGAAATCCATTATATTTATTAAAATCACATGCACATCCTGACGGACCTGACATTCCCATAGCTTCACCATGAACATATGCTTTTCACCGTGATGTAAATAGAGGTATCCACCATATTAATTTCATCATCATGGGATTTTTGAACATTCCATATACACCCAATCACTTTAATGTAATAATATTTTTTATGATATTACACATCTCATCAACCAAAACACATGTTTTGTCAAAAACCTTCACGTGTGTCGTGGTGATCCATTCATCAATGTTGGGATGTTGGAAATAGAAAAAACAAGAAATCTATGTTTTCTACAAAAATAAAAATCATTATCAAATAGAATATGAATTTTATTATAAACCTATCTAGTCAAACCATTCCTAAAAAAATCATACATGAAATAATCAAAAATTAATTTATATAAATATTCTAATTACGAATATGTATTCAACATATTCCAAAGGTATCTTAATAAATTAACCCTCAACAAACAGTTATTTTATATTTTATTCAACCTTAAAGCATAAGTTTCATGCTTATGCACGGTATTATCCAATTTTTTCAATTGGTCATGAGTTTACAACCTATTTTCCTAGATGATACATAACATAAAAAATATAGAATGATTTAAAAAAGGCACCAGAAAAATCATCATTAATAATGGAGACATGGTTTAGGAATTTAAATTCATATTATAGAAATCGTTTGAACAAAATTTTACCATTCTGTTAGGCATCCATATAATTGATCTGGGGTTGGGAATAAATATATATTTATTTCAATACTAACCATGTGGTTCTAAAAAATAACAATGATATTGTTATGTGCTAGTATCGCTCCAATGGTTAATTGATTCCTTGCTAATGGAACATCCATAACATCATAGAGATTTCTGTCAAGCCACGATGTCTTCTAGTAGTTGAGGATGCATTGTTCACAGACAATCCCTTTTGAATTCTGCCTAATATCATTTTAAGAACATTTTATTATGATAAATATTGATAATTATAGTTGACAATAATACCCATATATCTCCATCATTTCTTCATAATTTATTATAGATAAATAGAGGGATCATTACAATTCAAATTGTTCCATGTTAATTTGTTAATAAATCTATAGTAGATTATTCTATGATCTTCGATACTGAGGCCTCCCGTTTTAGTTCCAGTGATAAAACATTCAATATAATCAAAAATGAACTTCTTTTCATTGACAGATCCATTCCATATAAAATATCCAATCATGGAATAATTATCATGAATGAGGCTTCGTGACCACCCTTATAGAGAAAATCAATACACAAATTTTGAGGTCATATATATGTTGACAAGGAATTTCCTCCCAACATCTGATAGGGTCATCCCATTACATCTACCCATATGATTAATTGTGAATGAATATATACCATCAAGATGATTCCATCTCACTTACCCCATAAATAATGGGGACCCCATTTTAATTAATGGGAACGTATCACTCTTCTCTCCCATAGTTTTGATGATTTTCAGTTATTTTCCACTAGATTTTCCATATCCAATGTTAATAAATGATTTATTAAAATAATTGGAATTTTAAGAAACATCATAATATTGAAATACAAAAGGCATTAACACCACTAATTTTTGTCATGGAGGCTTTTACATGAATTAAAATTTCATTAGAATAAAATATTTTATGTGGGATGATAGTACTTCTACCATCCTTTTTTATAGAATCTAATATTTCTCATGTCACTGATGAATCTACTCATATGGTCTTTATTAATGATAAATAAAATTATATGGATTGGTTATCCCCACCTCACACCACCTGGGTAATGAAAACAAAGATTAGGGAGCATATCCATATGGTATACATTAATGATAAATATAAAATAACTTTCCAAAGAAACCATGTTTATGATTGTGAGATTTTTTATGGATGAAATTTTAAAGTTTTTGTAAATTATTCAACAATTTTAGAGATTATACATAATGACAAGACCTAATATAGTGTACATCGTCGTATAAAAATGGTGTCTAGTAGAAGGATTGTGAAAAACATAATTTCACATGATCCAAATAGTAAAACGGGTCATATATTTTATTGTTATAGGCCAATGATTTAAAAGGGTAAATCTCGTAAATATTATCACATATGGGGAAATAATGTCATATGATAATGATACAATGAAATAATTATCCTTGTATTCTAGATTCGGTGTGATGAAGGGGAACCTTATTGTTGCTATTAAAAATATGGATAATGTAACGAAGAGAAATAAAAATTTTACTACATGTAATAATAGTAGAAACAAATTCCTTGATACTTACATAAAATGAGTCAGAGTGTTATAAATGTTTTGAGATAATGGTCACCATTATTTTGATTTAAAGGGTAATAATAATTTCCCAATGATAAATTCTACAATAGCATGGTGATGGGACACTATGAAAATAAATTCCTCATGGTTGAAAGGAATATACCCCAAATGATGCTAATACATCTTGGTCAAACATTTTCTACGACCACAAAAGAATATGAATGCTTAATATTCATGTGTTTGGGTAAAAGAATTATGTTATTTGATTAATTATTTTATATTTAAATGTTTATAATAATCATGAGATATATAAGGATTTTACTATAGTACTTATCATCTATGGAATTCAAAGCATTTTGTGAATAATAGTAGTAAAAAATATAGGAAATTATATGGTAGTTTGGTATTTTGGAAAACACATGATGTTTGAAAAAATAACCCCAATATATTCTTGATTTTGATATAATAATAAACATATATTTGTCGATATTATTGGTGATTAGGAATGTGGATAGATATTTTATGTCTTACTATATATTTGGATTTAAGGAATATAATTGACCACATGATATTTTATGTTTGGAATATTTCATGTTTGCAATATGTTTTTACAGTGAAAAACATAATCATATATTTGGTATGTGAAGTTAAGAGTTATATATTTTTAGTTTGTGGAATCTATTTCTATGTTGATTTTTAAAATTTAGTACCCTTTATTTTAATCATTTTTCATTGAATTTGGATAGACATGAATTTTATGAGTTGTTATAGTAGTCGCATATGAACTGGATTAAGTTTATCATTGGATATTATTTTTTTAGGTTAATGTATGATTTATTAAATTGGAAACCATATGGTAACAATTTTGGTTTTTGTAAACATTTAGATATATAAGGAACAACTTGATGATTTTTTATTAATTAAATTGATTCTGGATTTAGGAAAATTCATCATGAATATTAATCTTTTGTGCTTAAAAAGAATTGGATGTCGATCAAAGAACATCCGAATTATAAGGTTATGCTTATGACAAGTAATGTAATAATGTATGTTTATTTTTCTCACGTTATTATCTAGATATAAATATAATCCCTTATATATAGGGAAATCTTATGGGGCGTTGTTAAAATCTACAGGGCTGGAAGAATTTATTAATTTATATTAGACTCCAAAAACCTTCTTAAATATGTAGTATCTAGTAATTTCTATTGTCAAACTCATAGGGACAGATCATATGTGTGATATTCATTAAGGAACATATATTTAATGTTTTTGACATTTTTGAAGTAAATATGAATAATATAAAGTATTTATGTTGAAATAAAGATGGGAGGCATTCTAGGTTTACAAATTTTTAGGTTTTTCTAGTATGGATTTAATTATACAAGTTTTAAATCAATTTTTGTGTCGGAATTTGGTCAGGAGGGATTCGTAGTTTGGGTACCCTTCCCTAATAATGTGGTTTCCCCTATGGAATGGCCATATATATGGGGAGAACATAGAAATATGTGACCCAAAACCATTTTGAAACATAAAGTCCTTAGCAATCATAATGGTCACACACAAACTATGTCAGTTAATCGGTGTAAAAAAAATAGAACGCCTTAGTTCACATGCAATGGTCATGAGATTAAAAAATAAAAATAGTTGAAATAGAATAAATAGAGTTTCAGTAATCCATGACATAAAAAAATTTATATTTTAATTCCTAATAACACAACCCACTTCAATCACATCACCTGACACTAATGGAATAATCACTCATGATGAGAGAAGGAGTCATGGGTACCCGAGGAGGGATGATAGATAAGAACGACATCAGATCCTCTAGGGATGTCCCTTAGTGTTTCTTGCATTCTGCTCATCCTAGAGTGTAATGGAAGAGAGATTGAGGTATCCTTTTATAGGTGTTCCTTATCTAAAACACACTACCCTCATCTCTAATTTTTTTATGCACATTTCCCTCATCACGATGTCAACCTAGGGTACACGTCGTGTACCTCAGATATGATTTTCTCTCTACTACATGGAATCATAAGATGTTTCATTGATTGGTTGACTTCTTTCATGATGTTTACTACAAATACACAATGTGTAATTCCATTTCATGATCTGAATTGTCATCATGACAAGTATAGTGTAGTGCTTTTTCACTTGAATTGACTGTGACTTGTAATTTTGGTACACAACGTGTTGTCGTTTTTCTTCATTTTATTGCTCCTCTTATCTCTCAAAAATATAGTTTTGTGACCCTTCTCTTCTCTCATCACATAAAGGGTCATTTCACTCGTATTTCATCTCTTTTTCTTTCAGTTTCATAAATACATTATTTCTATCCACAAAACATAAAACAAGCCATTTCAAACCAAAATTTTCATGATTTGTCATTTAAATACACAATTAAATACATTAAACAAGTGTAAAATTTATTCATAAAATAGACTTATGATATAATAAAGGAATTTGGAATCAAAAAAACTATTCATTTAATTATCATACTGGTAAATCCATAGCTAAATTAACCTATCAAATAATTATGGTTTTGTGATGGTCGATTTTTAGATAACAATGTTCTCTATCACTATCTGTCAGAACTCCATAGCTTGATTTCTCTTTAATGTCTCAGTTTTTACTTCCCACTAATTGAATATTATTTGGAAGACTAATTTTTTTTACCATCACATTTCTCTATTCCTCTTATTAAGGGGATATTTTATTAACCTTATATACAATGTAGGTTTCCCAAAAATGAATTTTCATGTATCAAAAAATGATTCTCAAAGTGAAATTTCCATTGGTAAAGATGTAATTTATTAAAGGAGGGTAGATTGTAATAACCCAATATTTTAAGGTTTTTATATAATTATATAAATTCAATTTCATCGATAGCATACGTCATACGAAACACTGAGCTTAAACAAACGATTAAATATTATTATTTAATTGTGATAGTTAACGATTAGGCACTGTTATAGAAAGAATGAATGAGAATAACTAAATTATGAATTTATATTTTATACATGTTTAAAAAAATAACTTAATTATTAACAATTAATTAGAAAAAAGTCAGGATCCAATATAATATAAAGTATTTTTTTTATAAAAATTTATTTTTATGCGCATAGGGACATTTTTTGTAAAAAATTAAATTAATCAATATTAGTGAAATATATTAATTTAATTTAGAAGTTATAAATTAAATAACTATTTTTAAATTCATCAAATAAGTTTCATAGAATAAATTTTATAATTAAATATGTTTGGATCACAAAAATCTATTTTTTTAATACAACTTTTGGTCTTTTGATAGAGTGCATTTTTTAATTATAAATCTTGATAGTTTTATAAATTTATTTTGAAAAGTTAAATTTATTTTTTTAATGAATACTATAAAAATTTTCTTAGGGTAATATTTTGGTATTTTTATAAGAAAATTCATTTTTTGATAAATAGTGAAAGTGCAAGATTTTAATTAAAAACTTACTTTTCAACTATTTTTGTAATAAATATAATTAATGATTTATATTTTTTAATGTATAACAAGATTAATTATTCATAAAAACATACAATGTTGTATATAGTAATAACTTTCACTTGGAAATTTGATATAAAAACTTTTTAATCATTTGAAATTTTCATATTAAAAAAGAATGAGTTTTTGTTGTGTTTGAGGGATTAGTTTTAAATATAATTTTTACACATATGTGAATTTTATTTGGTCAGTTGGATCCCATATTTGAAATAATAACTTTAAAATAAGTTATTACGTCCATGTTCATTTTTAGGTATAAAATGTTATCATGGTAAAAACATTATTAATCTTAGAATAGGTAGAATTGTGATAACAGTTAAAGATAAATGGGAAAAAGCATATCATACCTAAACGTAGACAAAATTTATTGGATGTTTTAGATTTCTTTCGACCCTATAAAGAATAAACAAAAATAATTATCAATAAAATTAATTTAAATTTATTCCACAAAAATGTGGTTGGTTTAATTATAAAATATTCTTTTTTTAAAAAACATAATCCCACCAATTCCCATGTATAAATACCACCCCTCACCAAACCATTTCAACTCGCCATCCTTGATTCTCCTCAAATATCTACCAAATTGTTCCTCGTCACTCTCCCCATGTCCTAGTGCTATTTTTATCACTAAAAGACAAAATCCATAGCCCTCAAGGGTATCTTAAAAAGGTTATATTCAATACGAGGATAAAGTACACAAAATAAATGAATGTGTGAGGAAATGGGTTATCATCTCACTATTAATTATGTGATATATGAATTACTCACCACATATTTTTTTGTCATATAAAATAATCACTTGACATGTTATATCATGAATATCATTATTCTCATGAAAACAAATGATTAATTTTATGTTATTCAACCATGGTGCTTGTAATTCAAATGTGTCAAAGTTATACGAGACACATTGGAATTTTTTAATATTATCTTCCTTGTAATTTATTCAAAGATATCATTTAAATTATTCTCATATATGTTAACATCATTTTTTGGACCTTTTTCTTCATGTAGGTTTATAAATTATGATACCATATTATATATTTTATTTAATGGTTATTAGTTAGTTTGATTGGGGATGCATTATTTGATACCATTCACTATATTACTCAAGATGGATTGGGATTCTGTTTACATGATGTGGAATAATATTTACCGTGTGTATGATAGTTTCAATAACAAATTATATGCTTATTATGTTTCACAACTTTTATATGATTAATTTATTGGACTTCTTAAATGAAGGGAAGGTCCTACTATAGACCCTCGATGCATCAGTAGGTCTCTTGAGAAAAAATCGATAGGGTTTCAGCTGGGGCCTTTCCCATTTATGTATAATTATGTGTTAAGGGCTTGATGGTATGTTTTAGACATATATTATTATCTATTCCCTCTTTTTTATACATTTTATTGATATTCTATGTGATTATTCAATTTGTACAATATCCATGGTTATGTTTTTTTACTCATTTCATTATTTATTTGGAATTATTTTCTCATGTTTTATTCCAAACATATTATTTTTAAGTTATTAATTAAATGTCACATTTTATAGTTATCTTCTTTTTCATAATTTTATTACTTATTTATAATTTCATTCACAGTACTTAACCATTACTGAGCATTTGAGAACCCCCAATTCCTATTTTTTATTTATCATTCGGATTCCAAGATGTTTATTTTGAATGGTATGCAGGATTAAGGGAGGATAATTATGGTGTTCTAAAAGGATTCAAAGTATTTTATTTTCTGTTTTAAAAATTAGTATAATATTAATTAACTAATCTAGTTTACAAAGACTACTTTACATTTTGGTCTATGGGATGAGATTCTTTATAATCATTCCATGTAATAAAATCAGGAAATGACTCCAATATTCTTAGTCGAAGAAAATAAAAAAAATTATGGTAGTAAATTTTCAAATTTGATACAAATAATTATTTATTTAATAATGATTAAAAATAGTAAAAACAAGGATTAAATAAAAACATTAAATAAAACAGTTTATATAAATTAATTGGATTGGGTAAATTGATTACATAATCAAAGGAATTTATAATTAAAATAGTAAAAATAAGCACTATGGGAATCTACCATGCAATGTGATGGTTTTCAGTCATAGGATAATCACACAATAATTTCAGTGATAAAAAAAATATGCGTACACACATCCCTCAGACTTAGGTTGAATAGGAATCATCATCATCACATTAGGGATAAGACCATCCAAAATAAACTATTGTTAAAAGTTTCATCATCAATCCATTGCTAGTGAATTTCTATCTTATAGTGCTTGTAGCAATTAACCCAATAACTACCCCAGAACGCGTGTACTCAATCAATTAAAAAAAGGGAAAATCACTTCATTTCAAATAATTCATCATTCACATATCAATATCCCCCTTTTCATTTTAAAATTAAAATTCACATTAAAAAAAACAATGGTTTTTCATTAAGTCACAAATTTTTATATAAAACCAAATCATAGGTTTTTGTTAAATCAATTTATTATATTTTATGAAATATATCCTTAAATTATTTTTCAACTTGTATAAATTTCAAAACACTCCCCAATTTCAAATTCCATTGGAATTGGGGATTTTACACAAAATACATTCCATATCAATTTCAATCAAAATTAGAATAAAATTGGGTATTTAAAAATAAATTAAAGTTAATTTAAAACATAATCAATTCAATTTTTAATAATTTTTAAAAACATAAATTTAACCACCTTCCTTTAATCATAGAATACAACACCTAAAATTAGACTCCCCATTAAAAGATGAACGTGTTGAAAATTATTGAACTCGGCCAAGAATAATGATTTAACAATAAATATTTTAGATCTATCAATACCATAATAAACTATGAAACACTAAGGAAATAAATAAAACTAGATGGAAGAGATAAGAATACCCATTAATAGAATATAAGCACTACATCCAAAATGATGATCAATCCCCAAAACAATATCTAGAGGGATTGGAGATCTCCCAAATCACCTAAAAGAGCATATAGTTCAGGAACAAGGAATTATTTAGGAATGAAATTATAATTTCAGAAGAAACTTTTAGTAAAAATAGACACTCGGTATTTTACACAACATGTAAAACAATTACATATGGTGTAATTTTCATGTCCCATGAACAGTGAACAAAAATAACCATTTATTAAAAAATAAATTTATAATTATAATGTGGAGTGTAATATGTATGCTGCATGTAACCTTTAACATTTTCTACCCTTTTAAGGGAATATTCTGATAGATAATTACACATCGAGTTAACCCATTATTAGATGAATAAATCCAAAGAATACTGAAAATATTTATGTTTTATTAGAAAAAATATCATAAATACATAACGTTACCATTATAGGTAACCTCCCAATTCATTATTTTTATTACTCTACTAGAATAAAAAATTAAAAACAAAAACAATGTTAAGACATACCTAACAGAAAAGTAATAGGCCATTACACCCCTTGTCGGGTATTGATAGATGACATTGAAGTGGAGTTGTGACTTCAATGATCTTGATCATGACTTCTTAGACTTGATTATTGGCATGGGTTTAATAATAATTTTTAAGGACTAGAAAAAATATTATCTTTATTGAGTTCAGTTTTTATCTGGTGATGGATTCATACTTGTTTTTCTGGGCGAGTGTGACTCTATATTGGGAAGGGTAAGGAATGTTTTCCATACGTCTAGGTAATAGCGGGAATGTTTTTAGATATATGTTTTAATGAAGTTGATTCATTTTGGGATGTTCAACATCCAGTTGTTGTGTGTGAGTCCTCTAATGTATTTCTGGATTATTGTTTTGGTTTATGACCACTGTGTGAGGACAATTTTACTATTTATATGCTCCCTAGTATGATTCCCATTTCTATTTAATCATACCATATGTCTACTATAGAGATGATGGAACATTAGTACCCATTTGAGGACCTATAGGATAAAATAATTATTCATCATAGAATTTCATAGTGGGTTTCTCCTGTGCCCTTTTTTAAGAAGGGATATATGATACTTGGAATTTGTCTAGATTATTGAATGTTGAATTGGTTGACTGGTAAGAACAAATATCCTTTCCCCAGGATTGATGATATCTTTGATCAGCTTAGAGGGGATCATTGTTTTTATAAAATTAAACTGCTGCCAAGTTTCCACCTGTTAAGTGTCTAAGTAAATGATATATTAAGACATTGTTTAGGAGTAGATAAGGGAATTTCTTGTTTCTAGATATTTCATTTGGTCTCACTAATGCATCTGCAGTGTTTATGGATTTTATGAACTAGATAATTTATAAGTTATTAGACTTTTTTTCAATTATATTATATTATGGCATACTTACACATAGAGTAGGATCATGTGGACCATTAGGATGTCATTCTTCGAACCTTGAAAGATCACCATTTGATGGTGATATTTCCAAGAGTGAGTTCTTAATCCGAGAGGTGAAATTTAGTGGTAATGTGTTATATAATAGGGGTATTAGTAGATATATAAAAGGTAGATATAATGATGTATTTTAAGAATCCTTGAAATGTATTTGAGATCAGGAGCATCATAGGTTCGATTAGTTTTTATATACTATTGGACCTAGAATTATCAATGATCACTTCTTCGATGATAACATTATCCAATAAGTGTGTAATGATTGAATGGATTGATAAGTGATAGAGATGTTTTGATTAGATAATGATGAGGTTGAGTTTAGCATTAGTTTTGATTCTTCCACAACCTAGTTCAGTTTATGATGATTCCTATGATCCATCTGATATGGGTTTTGGTTGTGTTTTGATGTTGGGGAAATATGTTGTGGCATATAGATCATGAAAATTTCACCATCATTAGAATAACTACACTACTAATTATCTTGACTTCATATCAATTATTCATGCACTCAAAAAGGGGATTCACACTATCTTTGGGTAGCAGTTTTCAGTATATTATTATCGTAATAGACATAAATAAATATTTACTCATATGTATCTCTATTTGTGATAGAGAAATTGGGTGGAGTATCATTATACTTTCAATATTGATATTACATATAGCCATGGGAATGAAAAATTGTTAGTTTATACATTGATAGGAAATTATAGAAATATTTCATAAAGGAATAAGTTGAGTATTGGTATCTGATGAGTTTGTTTTCTAAGAAGAGATTAGGATTAAAAGATGTTGGTTGATAAGTGTTCATGGATTCCAAAAAAGATAAATTATATTTAGATGAGTAGGATTGGATTATGAAGGTGGTAGACATATATTTTCAATGCTCTAAAGAAATCCTTTTTGATGGGGAGACATTGGGAGAGATGTATCCATCTACCAGTAGTTCATTCTTCTTTTGTGGAAGGTTGTATGTTCTGTTTTACTTGAGAAATTAGATTCTAGAAATTGGAAATAATTTCATTTTGTCCATTAACCCTATTATTACAATTATGTATCAATACATGTTGTGTCAGTATTGGTTTCAAGAGATGAGGCAGTTGATTGTAGTTTTTATTTCAATGATCCTAACTTGTCTGAGAATTATGGTGGAACAACATAGACCAGTGGGGTTGTTATAGACATTACTAATTCATTTATGGAAGTTGAATTATAATTCTATTGATTTAATTGTTTATTGTAAATGTAAAATTATTGGGAGGGATAAAATTTTGGTTATAATTGAATAACTCATGAAATTATTAAATTTAAAACCTATCTGGGAGGTTTTGAAAGTGGAACGGCTTGGGGAATTGCATGTATGGGAGATTGTATGACCATATAAGGTCCCTTATAAAGTGTTCTATGATAGGGTAATGATGTTCACCTCATGTTTTTTAGAAATGTTCATAAAAAATGATGGGTTCCTAGATTAAATTAAGAACATATTATCATCCACCAATGGATGTAATGACGAGAAAGGCAATAAATGTTCTAGAAGAGACACTTTGGGCATGTGAACATTATTTTTTTAAATCATTGGAAAGTATTTTTCATTTAGTTATGTTTTACTTTAAAAATGGATATCATGAATTGATAAAGATGTCTCCCTATGAGGATTCGTATGGGAGGTTTTATTGGTATCCCTTATTTTGTAAAGAGTTGGTAGAGCAATACATAGTTAAGGATAGTGTTGTTTAATTGACTATAAAGATTTGGAAATTTTTGCAGAGTAATTTTATCATGGCATAGAGTCATCATAAACAAAATGTGGTGTATTTGTGTCAGCTACTGGACTTAATCATTGGTTATTGGTTCTCTCTTAGTGTTTCTGCTCACATGGGACAACATTATTTAGGTTATCATGATGTGTTAGAAGTGATAATTGTGGACCATTTTGAGATCATTAGTTGGATTAGGAGGGTGGAATATATATTTCACATATCATATGACTTGAAATGTATCAGTGAAATGTTTTATCTTTCATAGTTAGGGTGGTATATACCAGATCCTTCCTATGTGATTAGATAGGTTGATGTTGATCTTAGGCAAGATATGACTTTGGTTGAGTGACAAGTTCAGATTATGGATCACTAGGATGATGTTATTAACAGATAAATTATCACCTTATTTAGGTATTTATGGTAGTGAGGATAGGATAGTCATTAGATATTGGAGTGGGATTCACCAATGATGTAGCAGTGGCCTTCTCTTATTGTGGATCCATGATAATGAGGGATTTCTAGGGATATTAATCATTTATAGTGCTGATATTATAACACCCTATTACCATTATGTCAAATATGTTTTAACCATTTTTGTGGTTTTCATTTTTTTGTATAATGTAGAGAATGAACTAAAATGATACATATAATGGGGATATTATGGATTTGCTTTTGGAATTTTTACAATTAAACCTAGAATTTATATATTCTATTAGAGATTTTCATGCCATTTAATGGGGTCACATAAAATCTAATCATCACTAGGAAGAGTCCATGAAATGGGTACTCAGTGTGAGTGTATGCCATTCCATGTAACAAGTACACACCAGGTAATGAAATTATTGTGTTTGTAAAAAAAATATGGGGCATTAAGTGTATTTGAGCCTCATGAAATACACAATGTATAAGGGGTTTACACTACATATAATCGTTTGTAGTAATTATTTTGATGTGATTTATTGGTGTTCAATTCATCCATTAATATATTTTCCCCCTTTTCTAAAACAATATATCTCTATATCCTATTATAGGATATTTTATCTAATCCATATCACTTTGTTCAGTGACTGGTCACTATTGGGGTTGGATTTCTTATCTCTAGGTGTTTACTCCTTTATGAATTTATTTAGATTAGGTTTTGGTTTCGGTTTTTCTATGGATTAGTGATCAGATATGGTTTTTTATCTATCTAACTCTATTTACTAGTGTTCCATGTCTTTCAAATGTTGTTCTAATGGTTTCTTGTCAACATCTTTAAAATTAGATTGTTTTCCACCATCTAAGGGAAGATGTTTTTATAAAATGGGTTTATTTGAAAAATTTCATGTTTTTATTGATAATATATATTGGTGTTTTCATTGATTATATGTGATAAATTGTTCCAAATGGTTTATTTCTATGGAAAATGACTTCAAAATTGTGTTTTTCTTTAAAAATAGATTTTCATGATTATGATTTTTTTAATAATGATGTAGATCACGTGGGATTTGATTTTTTTTTGAAATTTTCATCATGGTTTTGAATTTTTTTTCATAAATTCAAAATGGGAACATTAGGTGCATTGAGGTCGATATATTGGTATACATAGTGTCTGTTGTGCCCCCATGGGGTAAATTATTGTGATATCAGCAAGTTGGACATGATATATTTTGGATAAAAATGTGTCAAATTAGGTTTTTTATTTTCTATTAGGCATTGTCCCATTTGTTTGAGCCCTTTACATGGTATTTTCCATTTTTCACTTATTTTTATTTATCATATTATTGTTTTTATAATGGATTACAGCTCACATCAATTTATGAGGTGGTATCACATAGCTTCACATATTAGGGTGATTAGTGATATGTGTTTACAAATTTACTTCTTGATTAATGGATAAGATTTCCAATTTTTTTCGCATCTAATAGTCAAATTTCTATTTTGAAAATACTAAAGTATTTTTTAAAAACTAATGTAATGGAAAATAGAACATGGTTTGGATCTAAATTTATTAAATGAAAATGATTTTTAAATATAATTTTTAAAATCATGAATATATTCTATCATCATATTAGATATTTTATAGAAACTATGGACGTATTCTACTAGTCTTTTTCACATTCCCTACATGTATATTTGGTTATTTTTTGTGGTTTTATTGCAATATTAATGTAAAGTAAAAATAATCTTGAAGGCTTCTCTTGTTGTTGTTTATTTTAGTTTGGATTGGTTTAGACGTGAGTATAGGTCACATGGGGACTTGACTTATATTTTTTATTATCCTATTTAGGATTGTATTGTATGTTTGTGTTGTATCACTTTTATTCCCTCTTTTTACACATTTTGTATGATTTTTTTCATATTTTTAGAATTGTTTTTCATTTTCATGTTTTACTCATATCATGTGGCAATCCAGTTTGTGTGGATTTACTAGTTGGATCAGGTTGGTTCGTTTCTATTAGAGTAGCCAAATTTGTAATTGATTAAGAGATTGTTTTTCACTAAGTTATTGGTTTGTGAAATTCATTTATGGAATTGTGGAATTGTGTTTTTACGGAAAAATTTTGGAGTTGGTGTTCAATAAATACATATTTATACTCTATATTAAATATATTTTCAAATATATAAATATTAAATAAAATACCATATTACATATCATTCATTATTATTCATGAATATTATTTAATAACATCTCATAGTATTATTTCTCATTGAAAGGGGTATAGGAGTTTACTGTTATGATGTGGATATTATTATTCCATGATGGTATTATTAATCCAAATTCTATATATGGATAAAATTATATGATGGAGAACATAGTATGATGATCATTGTGTGTGAGTACTTGTATGTATATGAGACATTACATCCTGATGATTTCACATATTAATATTCAATATTAGAGGATATGATAACAGACCTCCCTAGTAAGAATTTCACTTGATTATGTGTCATTGGATATTCCTATATTTGAGTGTGTATAATGGTTTGTGGACATTAATATTATTATTATTGCATTTTATTACACGTGAACATTTATTTACTTTAGAAAACCATGATTCCATATCCAAACAGTAATTATGGAATGCTGGATGTGTCATGAATAACACATTATTATTCAATTATTTGATGAAGGATTCATTTGTTCCATATTTATATATGTTGATATCTATTCCCTTTGATTGAAATAGAACAGTCTCATTAAATTAAATAGACATTGAATAATGACATGTTTATTTCAGAGAGTCAAAAATATATTTATCAAGAATATTAGTCTATGGCATGGGTGTATAGACTATTTTATGAGATATCATGAAAAATGCATTATATTACACAAATATATCTCATATTTACATGACAATATTGGGAAATTAACATTATTCTCATGGATTTATGAATATATTTATAGATATTTATCATAGTCTTTAGGCATGAACACCCAGTTCTAGGGGGATATAATGTCATAGGGTCACCCATTATGTGTTTCTTTTGATCCTAATTGAAATATATTTGAATGATTGTGTATAAGACATTTTTTTCTCAAGACATAGGCATAGATTTATTCATCTTTTATTAATCATTCAAACTAAATATTTTTAATTCTAAAGAAATTATTTTATTATTTTGATATATAGTAATTATTAATTTAATAATTGAATGATTAATTATTAATTTTTTTATTTAAAAAATAATAAGGATTTTTATTGGACCATGAGTGTGTCTAATGATTAATATTAAATTTTTAGCTGGGATATTAATATCTATTTATTCCCAAATAAGAACAATCAATGATAAAATAATAATACTACTATTATTAGATGGAATGGGTCTATAATTGTAAATTTATTATTAAATGGTATTGTGAAATTATAAAACCGATAATCACTAAACATATCTATATAATTAGTTTATTAGGAGTACTTTGTAGCAATTGATTGATACAGATAGTCGTTGCTGGTAATGAAATCTATATCTCTCTCTATTAACAAAAAATAATAATCAGGTGATTTTCATTGCTCTTTTATCATCTCAGGAACACTATTGGAAGGATGATTATTCAATATTGAAGGAATATTATTATTTATTAAGATTAACACCTCAAGAAGTTCGATCATACACACCATCGCATGGAAATAAATTCGCATTTTTTCAGAGATCATAGAGACACATATGGGTCATAGTTTGAGGGATTTTACTCTCGGAACATACTAAAAAATGATTTCTAACCAAATAAAGGATTTTTATGATCAATATATTCATTGAATAAAGAAAATATGGAAACTAAATTCATTTTTATAATATAATAAAATTTATTATAAATTTTACATGAAAATTTCATCTTTTGGTCCGGACAACCAAATTCGTCAATATTTTTGGAAAAAAAATTGATGATCAAAAAATCATTTTCTTTAAGAAAATGAAAATGATCTATCGAATATAATAGTTTTTCTATGTTGATTTGTATCAATAATCTATATGGATATGCACAAGAACCATTATGTTATATCCAATCTATCACATTCAAATTTATAAATATTTATTTATGGTTAAGAATTGTTCAATTCAATGTAAAATTTTATTTTATGTTTTAATTCATTCCGGATCTTTAATTGAAATATATTATTTCACGTCTTTATTTCACTCCCAAATGATAGTAATTGTTTAATTATTAATTAATAATTATTATAAATAACCCATGTGGTGGTTCCATGAATTACGACTTGCTAGTAGAATGTTACATAGTATGTACTCCCAAGACAATAGTTGTGTACTTTTTTTCAATGCACGAGGATAGTCATGTGGATTTAAGGTCAAAATTTATTAATAAAAATTGAAATAAATTCACCACTTTTCTACAAACCAATGTGGCATCAGGATTTTTTGGACTATATGACATGTATATTTACTACACACCATGTAGACTATGTGTTTTCAAGGTGGAAAACATCGATATTTCTACATCACGTAATTAATACACAATGTGTATTTAATAAAAGACACATAAGGGCTGGAAAACATGGGAAATGATGTACAAAAATTTATCCTCTTTACACAATGTGTATAATAAAATTCTCCAAAAGAAGTATACACTAATTCTTAAGGCATGTTCTAGGGATATGTCGTGGAGTGACGTACAAGACATGTATAATATTTTACACAATGTGTACATTATGTTTTAATGTGTAATTTTAAATTTTAGTAAATTTATCCATTAAATATAATAATCCTATGTTTCATGGATTATTAAAATTTTATTAAAAATAATTATTATTTATTGTATTGTATTAAATTCTTAATTAATTCACCATAATGTTTGAAATGATGCATCATGTATAGTCAATGCATAATATAGAATCAAATAATTAAACTATATATGAAACCTAATATAATGTGTTTTATGTGTCATTCATTTCATAGTACACAATATGAAATAAGGACACAAGTCGATCACACAATATATTTTATGTTTTCATTGTATAGTTAAATTACCGTACTATGTATTTTGGATAAGTACTGACCATGTTTCTCCCATGTACAATGATGTGTACAAATTTTCATAGTTTTTTATAAAATAAATGTATTTATTTGATTTAAATTTTCAAAGGGTTATTAATTCTAGATAATAATATAAAATAATATATAATTCATTAATTTATTGATAAGTTCATTAAATATATTAATTTAATAATTTTTTTCCTTTCCTATGAATGAATTGAAATGAATGCTACCAAAAATTGGTAGTCATTGAATGTTAATGACCGATTTGATCTTTGACCAGGCCTATGTATGTGAAAGTTTTATTTAATTTATATGTAATACATGGTTTTTATAATTATTTTTTATTCAATTAATTATAATGGGCTACGTTTCAACCATTAATCATTTATATAATATAATCCTTAGTGATTGATCATCATAAACAGGAGGTGAGTGATGTGGGGTTTAATGTCTATAATGAACACATGAGTGCTGTAGTTGATATTAATTATTTAATGATTTCTATAATGTTTAATTAATTCAAGAAGTCACATGATGACATGAATTATTTTTTTATATTCTAACATTTATGTGGAATATATCAGGAGAGAGTAAGACTGTAATAGTTTGATATATCCAAGGTACTCCTTCAGATAAAACACACATAAGGTGAACCAGTTAGTCCTCACAAAGTTATACTCATTGTCTATATTTGAGAATTAGAGGTTATAGTGTTTAAAATTTATATAGAACTATCCAAAAATATCATTATTTTATCACTTCCATAAAGATTATCTAGTATAGTTACTAATTTCAATATGAACTACATATATAAGTCATTCCCATATCTTCCCACAACACTTCACTAGGTTTACAAGAATATGATAGATGAAAATACTTATATCCTAATGGTGAATAAATAGAATGGGCATAGAAAGAGATAATAGTATAAATACTCTATGTAATTCTATTCCATAAAGAGAATGATCATTGGAAGCCAAGAGAATAGGATTCTATCTATTTTGATTGAGGAAAATATGTCACAAGAATAAAAACTACAAAAATCAAAATAAATAATGGGAAGATTCAAGTGTGTTTGTTATCATGTAAACTTAATCAGTTTCTACATATTTAGAATTAGATACAAGAATTGTATCTCACATATTTGATCAAATAAATGAATGACTTAAATTTGATATGATTTCTCAAGGTGAGGTAGATTTACATGAATCAAATGGGTCGATACATACCGTTTTGGATATTGGGGACTACAAACTCATTTTATTGATTAGAATGATCTTTGATTTAAAAAAAAAATTATTCTCGGATTTCAATATCCAAAATAATTATATCTAAATTCGATATTCATATATATGGATTTATTTATATATTTTTTAATAAATAGTTCATATTTTATAAATAAATAAATCATTATCATGTGGAATATTTATTTAATAGTCATTGTGAATTAGATCATTCAAACCCTGTAATGGATATTTATAATGAAACAATTTCACATCACACATACCACACCCGACTATGGAATCAATAGATTAGTTATATAAATTAAAATAATTTGAAATTATTTCACCAAGATATATTTCGGGATTCCTTTAGTAAAAAACCCCTTGGTCTATGTTATGCATTTTTATAAGAAACAATTACTAAATCCAAAAAAATTGAAAATAGTTAAAGGGACAATGATCTTATATAATTAGTTCATACTAATGTTTAAATAAAATTTCTATATGATATAAGTGGTTGGTGCTCATAACTTTGAAAATTTAATAATGATTTTAGTATATTTTTATATTTATACTTAATAAGTTATAATTTTGATTCCATTGACTGGTTTAAATAATACAGGAATGATGTTGAGAAGAAAAATGGTTTGGATATTATGAAACCCCTCTTATACCATATTCAATAGTATTTTAATAATTAATTCATTTATGTTTTATAGCAGTTTTGGATTCTATGCCAACTCAATCCTTTTTATACACCACAATGGAATGGTATGATCAAAAGGATAAAACACACCCTATTGGGAATGGTGAGTTAAATATTGAATAATGAAAGTCCTACATTATCATTTTGGGGATAAACATTACAAACTATAATAAAAATATAAAACCAACTTCCAACTAACACGGGATATTGTATTCTATAGAAATTTTGGATTGTAATTAAACCAATGTATTCATACTTATCAATGTTTTAATGTGAATAAATGTTTATTGAACCATAAGGAATGAAAAATTCAGCCCATCCAAAATTAGCACCTTTATAGAATACACCATGGATATAATGAAATACCACAAATATGAACCATCATAAAAATTAATTCATTCCAGTCACACCAAATTACATGAGATGGAGAAAAAAACTAAAATAGATTGTGTGAATGTGATAGAATTTGAAGAATAGCTTATTTAAAGTACAGAATATTTGGACTAATAATATATTTCACATCACATAGAAGAAGTTTTTTTCAGTGATAAATGTTATATGTAAGAGTACAATAGAGGTTATAAAACATGAATTCTATATTTTTATTTTTCCAAATGATGTTGAATCATTGTTATTTGATAATAATCATCTAGTAACCTATAAGAATGTAGTTAGTGTCATATAAGTTTCCAAATTTCATGAATAAATAGATTCTAAAATTTATTACATGTAACATGAGAATATCTAGATTATGGTAGATCCTCTAATGGATTTAAATAATATTTTTCAAATATGTGTATTTAATAAGACAAATGTAATTTATGGATAATTATATATATAGAAGAATTAAATTTTTAGAAAAAAGTGTTCAAATAATGTCAACGAATATACTAAAATGAGCACGTTTCACCAGTTTCAATATCAAAATCCATTATAATGAAAATTTTCATACAAAATTTTCATGACTATGATATTAGGAATTTTTTTTTGAAAATAGATTTATAGGATAAGAATATTTATAAATATGTCTAAATTACAAAACATGAATGGTTTGTAACTTCCATGTATTCAAAATAAATATTGAAATTGGTGATATACTTTTATTGATTGAATCAGAATTGGAGTACATGAAACATTATGTTTGATAAATACATAAAAAAATATAGGTTTCATAATATGAAATCTAAAGACATATGTATAATAATGATTTATTTAGAGTAATGTTATTCAATTAATATTTTTTTATGATACACAACTTATTGGAAATTAAATAACAACAATCCTACAATTCATATCTTGGTAGATCACATGATTCTCCATGAATGACTTATATGAAGCAAAAATATATTCATGGAATCTATATCAATCATTCCTTCTACATGAAACTTATTTTTCTATATTAAAGTATAAACATTTATTCAATACTGTATAGATTCAATATAGATAAATCCAAGTTGAGGTTGTTTAAAATGTGTCATGGAATTCATGAAGATAACAAAATGTTCTAAAAAATGATGAAATACATATCATGGAAATGATTCTATATAATTCAGTGCTAGGGTCGGTTAGTTAAGGTATTTTATGTTGAGTGAAGTACATTGAAAACACATTATGTGAAACAAGATTATATGTAGATAATCTGGGTGACCTCAATTTGATGAAAGTGAAGAGTATTATAATGTATTTGAGGCATACTAAGAATATGTTCTTGGTCTATATATGAGATGATGAACTATCCAAGGATATAAATATTATTGATTCCAAATTGATTAAGTTGATATGAAATAAAATTCCATATATAAAAACACTCTCAAAAGAGGTTTTGTGAGCTATAACTGCTCAAAGAAATCCATAGTCATTGATTCAAAAACAGTTTTTGAGTTTATTGTGTTTTCTAAGGCATCTAAAAAAATTTATTTCAGATGAAAATTAATCTAATTTATTAATTTGATGCCAATATATAATGATACTATCAAGATCTATTATGATAATACAACAGAAGAAGATCATGTAAAGTAGAGAATATGACTTCAGAAGACAGAGCATAGTCTTAGAAAATATCATGTCTTCATGAAATTTTCTCATAGAGGTGAGTTTTCATAGAGAATAGTATCCATGGATTAAAACATGTTGTAACTATCAAAATAATCATTAAATCAAAATAAACATGATGATCATGTGGGGTTTAGTGGATTGAATGACATTTGATGTTGGCACTAGTCTATATAGGAGTCTGTCATAGTTTGTGTTATAAAACCAAAATAATGTTCCATGGATTTCATGTTTATTCAAACATGTGAATGTCAATTAAAATATCTTCATATATATAATTTAGTGTTCTATGAGATATAAATATAAAAATGTATTATTATATATGACATTGAAAATGGCCTAACAGTTCCCTACTATGATGAGAACATTAAAATTTCATGATGATATTACTAACTATTTTTTATGGTAGAATAATATTCTATAATGGTGAAAATAGTATATTAACCATTATATGTGAATAATTTTAAGAATATAACTCATTATATGATAAATATTTCAATTTTAATTATCTAATATTATTGATTATGAGATTAGACCTTCTATTTAAAATAGCATGATTATGTGTCATATGATATTATTTTCTATGACTGTTTGTAATGTTACATAATCTTTAAGATTATTATTAAAGAAGATAATGACTTTTGAACATATATTTTCAATGAAAACACATTATTCCATATGTTCAAGTGAATTAAGATACTTTGGATTAATCATGAATTATTTTATTATAACAAATAATTATAAATATTATTTTAAACAACAATATTTATGGAAGTTTATATCATATAACTTTATTTGAAATATAAAAATCTAATTACATTACATGGAAATAGTGTAATGATAAGTTCACATCAGACAGTATATAAAATACATATCAATAATATTGGTTTTATACATAGTTTTGTATCTAAATTGATGAGATATAATGTAAATGTATTATATTACACAATAATATCTCATATTTGGTTTTCAATGTTGTTCGATTGAATTTATTTAATTCATTTCCTTAAACCAATTCTAAACAGTGATGCTGTAATTTTTGAATGATCACCTAATAATAATGTGAATGAATCCTAGATGTTAACACACTCGGTGTTTCTATTGATCTCAATTAAATTGAATTTAAATTTTATTTTGGTAATACATATTACTCTCATGATCAAGGAATAATTTTATTTTGGATTTATTGATCAGATTAATTAAATATACATTTATTCATAATGTAATTGTTTAATTACTTATATAATTATTATTAATTTATTGATGTATTGAATCAATAAATATTTATTTATAATTTTGATAAATATCAAGGGTGACCAGTAAAATGTGATTGTGTCTAGTGATAAATCTTCATTTATAAACTCGTAAAATAATATTTATTATTGAAATAGTTATCACAGTGCATGAAAAAATAATATTAATATTTTTTATTATATTTCATGAGTTAATATAAATATTAATATATTATTTTATCACCATTGTGAAATTATAAAATATTTTAACCCTAACCCTATCATTATAAATAGTTTTTTAATCTTCTTTTTATTTAGATTTTTCAATATAAAAAATCATTATTCAAAACGAAATACATATCTCCATCTCCCTATTTTATAAGGATCCATAGAGTCTCTTTCCTCCTCTATTGTCTCAAGTATGATATTTCATTGTTAATTCATAATGATCGATGAACTCATTATAGTGATTATGATGAACACTATAGAAAAATTGATCAATCATGATAGCACTTGAAAATATATTAGCATTGTTTTTAGATTATAGAAACACATGAAGATCACCTATAAAGAGATTTTACCCCAGGATGGTCCATGAAATTGGATGGTTTAACAAAATTTTGTTTTGAAAATCAAGAGTTTCATCGACGAAATATCACAATATCGAGGTATTACTTCTATTTGTCCATTTAAAGTAGTTTTACATTTAACATGAAAATTTATTCGTTTAGTTTTGGAGACCTTGATTTTCAATATTCGTCACAAAAATTTCATTGCTCATGGAATCTACATCCTATGCAATAATATAATTATCCATCAAATTTGAAAATTTCAAAGTTGATATTGAAATCGATAAGCACTTTCACTACAAAAGGACCATCAATAATCCCGATTATATTTGTGCCTTATGTTAGATTGAAATGTTATTTAAATAAATGGATATGACCATTAGGTATTCATGATTAATTCCCACTCAATTGATGTAAAAACACTCAATCCTTTTTAAATTATATTTTATATGTTGTGAGTAGTATGAGTTAGTGTAAGGAACCATATGGAAAAATGGATTTTTATTATAGACATATTCATTTAAAATTTTTGTTATATTACCTTTTTTAAATTATTTATCACTTATATACTGTTGAATTCATTTAAACTTCTAATAACCTATAAAAATATTGATTATATTAAAATATAAATTTTTTGTAACTTTGATCACATACATTTATATATGAATATTTATTGACCACATCAATGTAAAATTACACTCAATGAAAATGGATTTGTTTTTTATATAATACCAATGTATAAATTCTTAACTCTGTAATATAATTTATATAATGTTATTTACTATACTACTGAAATTCATAGAGACTATAGAAGAAAAAACTAAAGAGATACATGACCATTTAAGAAAGAATTACTCAGGGAAAAAAAGAAAACTAAATTAATCATGGTGATGAATCATTGAAAATTGAATATATCTGTTTTGAAAAAATTAAAATATATAAATATACTATAGATAATGAGAATAATGTTCCATAAAATAATAAAAAATTAAAAATTTCATTGAATTAAATAATTTGAGTAGAATATTCAATAATAATATTTTTTTGGAATTTCATATGGATTTTCATCAACAACCCATTGAACGATATGGTATGGATACACTAATGAAGATTTGGGAGGAAATTATGAACAAATAAACTGAAACCTATTTAAATTACTTCTAAAACACTAATTACAATGTCCATTTTGAAAAAAGGATGGAAAAAATGATGTTCTTTACGGAATAATAAACTATTAAAAAATATTACATTTAACCCTTCAATACATTAATAAACTAATAAAAAAGTAGTAGAAGAAAGGGTGGATAAATATTTTTACCACAAAAATATGTTATTCTGATATGACTATATCCAATTGGATCTATCATAGGCTGATAGTTAGGCTATATGTATATTCCCAAGTATTCATTCAGTTGTAAATGGGATGTTGACTAGAACTATGAAGGGATAACACTAATCGAGGGAGGCTTTATCCTAAAAAATCACACAACTACGTGTCCAAAAATAAAATATAAATATTAAAATCTATAAAAACTAAATATATTAAGAATAACCATTCATGTAATTAAATCTAAAAAACTATGAAATTATAAAATATCTAACTCTATTAAAGATTGTAAAAATATAAGCCTGATATCCCTATGTCAATAGAAACCTAGATTGAATAGAAAGTAGAAATTCATAATCATGATAACACTCATCATGGTGATTGGATACAACATCTCAATCTATCACTAGTAATATATGACTCTTGCACCACTATATTATCAATTCTAACCACTAAAATCCTCTTTTTCTTCATAACATAAGAAATGTGTTGGAGGATAACCAATGTATAGTTGCATATATACATTTCCAATAGTATATCCCAAAAACATATTGGATATAAGGACATGTCCCCTGAAATTACATGATATGGTATATGTTATAAGACCCATAAACTGATTTATGTTCAGGATTATCAATGTAGTAATATGATACAAATTCTGTATATCCCAACCATATAAAGATCATATTATATATGAAATAATAATTATCTAATTATCATAATATTATAAAAACCTATTTCACCTCACAAAACCAATAGTGGTGTCCCACACCATTCTAATGTATTTCAGATGAACAAGAGATTATTGAACATTATATAAGTTTTATGACTAATTGAGTATTTCACATTGACTATGTGTGTACTAACTCCATTGGTGGATCACTGATTTCCGGTCTGAAGGGGGGTTACAAACTCTACCAATAATATAGAGAAACCATTCCATATCAATACAAGGGTATTATTGATCACATGCCAAACCCTAGAAGAACGACACCACTTATAAAAAAGTGTTTATAAATGATAAATTGGCGGGATTCATTACCTACCATCAACACGTATCATGGAGAGTAATGAAACCTTTTTTACTCTGATTGACACAACAAAAACTAGTTAAGATCCTTATAAATCTAAATAACATTACTTGATGGAAAAAAAATTAAACACTCAATAATCTATTTGTATTACGACACTATAGTTTATGTGAAAAAATGATTAGGATAGGATTCCGTATTTCTATTTTGAGATAATGTTAAAAGGTGTTAAAAATGATCCCTAGGGTTTATAATGGAAATTTGTTACCACTTGGGGAATCCATGTGGGACTTGAAGGCAGGGGACTATTCTCTAAGGTGGTCGTAATCCTCCCTATGAATGGAAATGGGTGACATAGAATCATGGATTCATGAACCCTCCTCCAAGGTGTTTGGCTGAGTAGCTGCATACCACAAAAAATTCCACGCCTCTCAGAATGGAAGAAACAGCCTCCCATGGGGTTGAGGTCCTCATTTCCATTAAACAGCTAAAGGGATTTTGGCCAGTCGACAAACCCACACACCATAAATTAGGGTAGAGAGGTCATGTTAGACCTCTTTGTTCCCACAACATCTTTCAAAATTTTTGTGTATCATAGTGTATAGAATAATGGTAGAGAAACAAAAATAACTATAGGATTGTAATATCTACCAATTGTTTTGGCCCACCTATCCAGTCTTAACAAACCAACCTTCTTAATGTATGGTTGATAGAGATCACTATTGTAGAATTTCCTAACATTCCTCTCCAACGCATAATAGGAAAGTCCACATCAAACACTCATTCAATCCAATAGTCAAACTTTTCTCCCAATTTTTCTTTTTATAATTCATAGAATCAATATATTTTCACTGGAATAATAACCATCACCATAATTGGAATCATTACAATTCCACCCCCATAATGAAGTCACCTACCTACACATTGTTTAATCACCTCAGGCCACTAATTTTCCATGCCACCAAAGAAATGTGAAGATACTTTACTAGGTGTTAACTCTTGTCATCACCAAACTAGAATATCAATCCACCATTTTCAATCATAAACAATTATTTTAAGAAACCATATATTTTAAGAATGATAGATATATTAGAGAAAGAGAGGGAGGATTTTTTGAAAGATTGAGAACCATCATGAACCACGATTCACTATAGTTGATATCAATATTAAACACTATGAATGTTTTTTACCAGAGTAAGTTTATAGGGGCATGTGGATATCATTGTAATAGAAATAAATCCTTTATTTATTATCATATAAATAACAAAAATAATAAAATGTTATAAAAATATAAAAAATATATATCACAAGAATCAATAAAACATCATGAACATGAATTTAAAACTAGTTCACATGAAGAACGGTGAAGTCAGAAATAAATAATACCTACCATGGGATACAATTTTTTAAGAAACAAGGTCCTCCACTACATAATGATTTAATCTCTCTACCTGAAAAAATTATCATAATGATCTCTAATACAAAAATAACTATCTTAATTTGGATATATATGAAGAGGTAGAAAACTAAAATTTGATGAGTCAGAGAAAATATAAATTGGATTATTTATATCGACATATCTTTTTAATTAGAATGAAAATATGTGATTATTATAATGCCAAAAATATGATGGTGTATTAAATACATGTTAGGGTAAACCCATAGTCTGAACAAAAAACAATGGTTATGGGTTTTCCTTTTGTTTATCTATTTAAAATATGTTTTTGTCATATGTAATTTTTCAATATTGGGACTAAAAATAATATATTTACAGGCAAATATATTTTCAAATCACCATTAAATAAAAAACATATCAATCTAACCACATGAAGACATGGTAAAATAATATTGTATACATTTTATTTAGGTAAATGTAAAAATTTTGTCAATACATTATCCCCTAAATTAAATCTTTTTATCAGAAAAATCCTAGCTCACAAAATGTGTTGGGGGTACTGAGTTCCCATACGATTCTCATACTCATTAGATATCTCTTGAAAATTTAAATTTATCCACATGATTCACACCAGTAGAAACATGATCCCCTAATTGATAATATCATATTGGTACATGATTTATACCATGTACACTACGAATTTTCAGACATCGTTGACATATGGATCAGTCCATAAGATATTGTTTGATAGATCATGCACATTTCTCACAATTAATTACATTGGGATGATATTGTATTCCCACACATACCGTCCAGGTAAAGGTATGTAAAAATAAATATTTCCAACCATGAAGTGGATCTAAAACATCCCCGTAATAATCAATGATTAATCTTCTCCTTGAATAACAGTCTAAATATTATAGTGAAGGTAAAACATCAATAACCCATGGTCTCTATCCTTTAACTCAAAAGGAATTTTTTTGTACTGAGTTCTCAATAGATTCCTGATGTATTTGGAATTAAAATTTATTTCATTATGATCATGGTTGTGGCATCCTCTATAGTGTATCCAAGATCCTAGTAACCACCAGAAAATCCAATTTACCTTTAATTATGGAAATTTAATAAATAAAAACAATACCTCATTCGATTTTGAACAAAAAAAATTCACTCATCGACGGTGATCATCAATTGAAGGAAGCAGACATGGAAGCCTATATATTGATTTTATCTTGAGATGTCTATTTACACATACCAACCCAAAACAATAATGGATGAATATGTGTAAATAGACATGTCAAGATAAAATCAATAGAAATGCTATATATGGTAAGGAACTTCTTACCTTATTATCATATACATCAACATCAAGGATCAATGAGAGGGTAGTTACCTAAAACACAAAATGATTCATCTCGAAAGTCATAAGATATTTCATGTATAATGATAATAAATAAAAATTTAAACGTTAGATAAACAAGGCCCACCAAATAATATTAATCATGATAACTTCACCAAGACATCATAGAATTCCAATGATCCCCAAGAAAGGAATTTTTCACATCAAGGCTATAAAGAACCACACTAGGCATAAAGAAGAATATTTTAATCCCAAAATCCACATTTATTATCTTATAAGAAGTATAGAAGTAAATTTATCATGATAAGAGAATATTCAACATAGTTCACCAATGAATCATCCCATTCGTCGTTAAAAAATATCACAGGGAAGTAAAAATACATCCAAAAAGGATGAAATGTGGGTTTGAATGGATTTTTTCACCAATTAGCCATTTATCAAAGACCAACTAAAACCATCAGTCATTGATATATGATATTAATCAAATATATTATTCAAAGTAAAATGAGTGATGAAAGAAATAATCATCCCCTCATTATACATAGACATGGTTTGATGATAAATCAAGGATCATTTTTGGAGATTTGAGAATAAGGTGGTCTCATTGGCCATTTCAAAATTCCAATCATCTACTAAACTTTTCACCACAATATACGGGCTATTCATAAGAATTATACAGAAAACATGAGTTCCTCTGAATTTTTTCCCAAATCAATAATATTTTCCACTATTCATTACCCATAAAATTTATGTTTGGGGGTTGACTTGCCTATTCCCAACAAAAGACACCCCATAACACTATGACTATGAAATGGATTTGCCATGTTTTTTTCCCAAATTTTCATTTAAAACTAATACAAATGAGGGAAAATAAAAAGTGAACAAGAGTTTGGTGTTGTCCATTTTGTTCCAAAAAACTAGAAAATCCATTTATAAGATATCAAAAACCATCAACACTAACTAGTCCCATGTTAAATCATTACATAGATCAATATTAAAACATACATCACACTTGTTGTTACATAAAAATAACCATATAAAAAGTGGGGGTTACAATTATACCCATATACAGATTACTCTTTACTGAAAAGTATCATTAGGGTAAACCTTTAATAACACTGGTAATTGTGACAGAGTATCAAATTCCCACTCCTATGTTTCTTTTCTCACCCGTTTAGGCCTCCATAAAATCCAAAGAAGTGGCACCACCTTCCCAAATAAAACATTCATGTTTCTAGTTTATGAATTTTAATAGGTTATACTAAATTATATGGATTATTCAAACTCAAATTCCTTATAGTTTATAACATGTAAATGATTAGGGGTATACCTCGAATTATGAGACATATTAACCATGTCATGAATTCCTTGATGATGTTTAGGAAGACCCAACTAGTCATCCACTATCCCAATATGCTTGGTGATATATAACAGTCTTAGATACACTCGATCTATCTTTCCATGTTTTTGAAGAATTATATACAACACACAAGGAGTAAGACACAAGAAAACCAAGTCTCGAAAAATTTACTCTAATGGTTTCCACCTATTGGGAGTATATAATCTCTTCCTTCTCTGATCAAAAACCATCCCCAACTAGATTAGTTACACTCTATCTAAACTATTATTCTCTAAGATCATTATCAAAATAACTGAATCTCCCACTTCATGATGAAACATTTTTTAGAAAAAAATTAGACCGTAGGGATCCTTATATGGTTTTAATTGGATATATTCCTAATAACTATTATTATAAGAGAACTCCACAAACGATATATTCTCATCCCATGATCCTATAATGTCTAGAACACAGGCTTTAATAATATTCTCAATAACCTAGATCCTACTCTTAGAAATTCCATCTTTCTATGGATGATATTATGTACTTAATATACGCTAAGTATCATGATATTTTTAAATTCCCATCTATAACCATGATTTATAATGTGTTCCTACATTTGATAAAATTCTCAAGTGAACATTTTTCAGATATATAATATTATGGGAATATATTTTTCCCAACTTATCCCTAAAAAGAGTCTCCTATATTTTTTCACAATATACAACGTTGATCTGTTGATTCATTATCACCTATAAAAATATACAATTATTTTAGTTCCTTGGTATCCATATAAAAAATCCAACTTGAAAACCTCCCACATCCACCTAGGCACATGATGTGGATGATGTAAACCACTATGACATTGATTATCAAATTTTACTATCTCGATTAAAATCTATAGGAAAACATAACTATTGATATACCTCTTTACACATACCCATTAGAATAACTATCTAATTTTGTAGTACATATTCAATGACATGAGATGAATTTTTCACTATGAGATTTTAGGCCTATTGTAATATCTTACCAAATGGAAGAAGGAACCAAAAAAATCCTGAAAAAAAAAATTAATCATTACATGGGGACCAACATGGTACCCGATCATCTCCATCCGAACATTATTACATTTCTACAAACATACAATATGTCTACTTGCTAGACATCACTCAATCCCGTAAATATTAAATTTAATCTAGAGTTGAAAATATCACTAACCATCACCATTGTATCTCATACCATCACAAATTAGCCAACAATTACAACAAACAAAACTATTCCTCTGATGATTATTCACTATGATCCAATGAATCAGGTCTCATACTTCAAATATTGTAAACAATAACATTAACTTTTTTTGGTGTATATGCTATCACAATGTTGAATATCTATAGATATTCCACCCATAACCTCTACCTCAAATTCTAGTCTCACTATATAAATATATATCAGAGCCACTTGTTGTCTATTTGAAAAATAAAACTCTATCCAAAGTGATACTATCACCAACACATCAAATTATAGAACATGGATAACATCTCCATCTCATGGGTATGATTAGTTTTCTCATGTTTTCATAGCTGGTGAGAAACATAAACTACTACTAAATCATCTATAATCATCACAAATCATCATATAATAGCTAACACATTGTAGTAGAAAGAATAACCCTTCTTTGGTCCTAAAAAAGTCAACACTATAGTGGTATTTTACCTCCTCATCAGATCAAGAGAAAAAAAATCACATCAATAAAACCACTCAAACATTACCCATTTCATTGTCAGAGTTTTCATTATGGACAACAAACCAGAGAATTACATGCTGAAATTTCACGAGTACTCTATTAATCTATGGAATATCTTTATCTAAATTATATTCTAAGAGAGTTTTCATAAAATATTTGTATTCACTATACCTATGTTTATTAAAATTCCCCCCTATGAAACTAAATTCCCTTTGAAACATAACTCCTTTATTAAATCCCACATTTTATTATGTAAACATTTCATTATATTGTACAAATAAGATGATCATTTAAAATTTAATGCCTCAAAAAAACGAATATACTACATGGAAAAATAAAACATTATTCTAAAAAACATGACAAGATTATACTTTCGTTTAACTTATGTAGTTTTTTAACATCTCATAACCTATGGACATACATAAATGTAATGGGTGATCATAAGGCCTACTAAGTCAAAATAGGGGAATAAATTTACTTGTGATTTTGATGAATATCAATAAGAACGAGAGAATATAGATAAAGGAATGATAAATAAAAATATAATATTAATAAAAACATGAATCATAACATTTAAATGTGGATACGTTCTTTAATTGAGTAATTCATAAGAATATCACCAAGATTTATCACTGATTTAGCATAAATATTTCGATGGTTATTCACCAAGGTATCGTAAAACATGTCATCTCTAGAGATTAAATTGTTTACCCAATATGTTGCAGTGCTATCTGGGAAGAAAAATAATATGTATTAATTAATTTTATCCATATATATCATAATAAAATATTTCATAAATAACCCATGGAGAATAAAAAATGGGTTTTATATCAAAATCATTGTGTTTTTTAAATGTTCTTAAAGGCATGATCATTATGTCATCTATAACCCACTAAATGGAGATAAGGATTTTATGTTTGTCTATTATGGAATAAAATAAATTCTATTTTACATATTGGTGAATAATAATAGAATATACATAGTTTCGGCTATTCAATTTAAGATAACAATTGACTGTATATAGTAAAGGAGAGACATTTTGACGGGCAAATTCGGCAGCCTAATGGGAAAGAAACATGGTTTGAGAAAAAAATTGAGGTTAAAAGAGTATAAAATTTATAAACTACCCATAAAAAATTATATTAAGATAATAAAATGGTTATAATAACATATTATGAAAATTTGAATGACATGCAACATAAAAAGAGAAAGTTAAAGGAAAAGTAAATTTAGGATTTCCTATACTAGGAAGAGTGTTCCTTAAAGATGATGATTGAGACTATCAGGGATTGAAAAATAATTATAAGGAATCATTTGGAGTAAAAAACTCACATCATTGAGTAGGATGAATTATGAATGAATTATAATGGATAAATGGGTTTGTATTTATAGAAAAAATGAGCGATTTTTTAATGATTTCATGAGACACCTCTGTTGTGGTATTTGAAAACCCATGGGATTTCCCAAGGTATTATTTCCTATTATTGGCTATTTAGCAAACCTAAAATGTTAATTTAATCCACAAATGTATACAAGATTTTAAAATTACTTGTTACATCATTTTGGTGTCATTAAACATACTGAATAACACAAAATGTATTATTATTATTCACAAAAAATTTAATGTTCTTATTAAATGTCATAAAATTTATCCCTAACCTAATTTATGCATGTTTATTTCAATAATTATTGTCGTTTTATCGAAATAATTCTATATTTATATTAAATATATCTTTTAAATATAAATATCATCATTTTATTAGAAATATTAGCATATAAAAAATGCATGGTAAAATGAAAATTAAAATTGATGACACTTAAAAAAGAAACATATTTTAAGATATAAATTTAAATACGAGTGTTTCAAAATAATATTTCATTAGAATTTAAATTCCTAATAATAATTTATTCTATTATAATAATTATATATTTTCTTAAAAGTACAATTTATGTCTGAAATATCAATTTATCAAATTTGATGTTTTTTAAGAAAAAATAAACTGAAAATGTAAATTATAGAAAAAAAATTTCAATTATATAAAAATATTATATAATATCAAACTATGTCCATTAATTATTACCCATCACAACAACTATATACTGACTAGGAGTGATGTGTGTTGTAGTGATAGACTCATTAGTTGGCTCGACTAACTTCACTCAAGTGGTAATCTCCACAAACAATAACTTCTCCCATAGTAGGTTTCATTCAATAATAACATGTTAAACCTAATCATGGAATTTGTCATCAATGAAACCAAAATATGCTAACTCTGCCATAATCTCCAATAAATGGTATTTATATGGAATGACCCTATTGGATGAGGCCATAAAATATTTTTTCGTCATTACATAACCACTATCATTCCGATTGATAATCGTAATTATAATTAAAAAATTATTATTAAGATTTTTTTCAGTGGTAATACTGAACAATGGTCATAATTAACCCACGATCATATAATGGCTAAAACCCAATGGTCACATTTCTATTATAATCACTTAATTTTTAAAGAGGTATAGTTTTTTCAGTAAAAAAATAATATAACACACAATTTTAGAAAAAAATATCATTCAAAACATTTAGGTCATTATATTCTTCCCCCCTTAAGAATTTCATCCCCAGAATGTCAAATCAATCTCTTTGTTGAGTAACGTTTTGGGTACTCTGTCCTTGTTGTATCCTTTGGTTACCACATGGCCTCTTTATATATCTGGTTCCACCATAACTCTTTGAAGAGGGGGGTAGTCTTGTTGTGTATAACCTTGTCTCTCCGGTACAAGATATCAACCGGCTACTCTTCATCAGAGTTTTCATGATCCCGTTGTACAACCTCAGTGTTCAATACATCAGAAGGATCATATATATAATTCCATAAGAGTGTTTTATTGAATAAATCATGAATATTAGCTATATTTGGAGGAAGTGGAAGCTGATAGGCCACTACTCTTATGTGATCAAGGATTTCATAGGGGGAAATGTAACTGGGGATGAGCTTCCATTTATTAAAAAAAAACATGACTCTCATACAAGGAGAAATCTGAAGGATGTCCTTTTCTCCAAAATTAAACTCTAATTCCGATTCACGGTTTTCAGCATTGGTCTTATACCGCCTCAAGACATCATTTAAGAGTCTTTAGATGGAATGTGCTTTAATATCATATCATGGAGAATTTTAGTACTTATAATCCTTATCCCACCAATTTCATCCAAAATAGTAGTATTTATATGTCACTTCCCATATAGATCATCACAGGGTTTCATTTTAATACTCAATTATAAGATGTTACTATATAAGAACTCATGTAATGGTAGGTGTTGAACCCAAAAAACTTTAAAATATGTAGTGCATGTTATCAGAATGTACTTTGCTGTATGAATTTTATATTTAGATACGAAATCAATTTGAGTGTGATATTTCATATTGAAATTCAATTCGGTACTCAGAGCATCTTGAAGACTTCCCCAAAATATTGATTAGAACCCTGGATCACAAAAAGATGCTATAGAAATTGGAACTCCATGTAACAATACCACATCCTTTACCTAAATAATAACAATTTGTTAAAGATATAAGTCTTTCTAAGTAGTTATAAAAAGGGATGTATTGGTGAGACAGTCCATTATAACCCAAATCTCATAAATTACATTATATTTTTTCCGCAGACCGGTGAAAAATTCCATAGTGATAAAGTCCCACTTCCATGCTGGTATGGGTAGTGGTTATAATAATATTTTAGGAAGCTGTGTCATTACCTTCGATTTTTGACAGACCATACGCCTTTTAGTTTATTCAGAAATATCCCTTTTATCTTTATCCTACCATTAATGATCACAATGGTGACAATACAATTTAGTGCTTCTAGGATGCATAAAAAAGTATATCTATGAACTTCATCCATCAACATCTTCTATATTTCTAGAATATATGGAATTCATATCTTTGTATGAAATATTCATACACCTTCTTGATCAATATTGAACTCAATAAACATCCCCTCCTTCACAGATTCAATCTTCTTTTAAAATAAATGTTCTTAAATTTTCTAGTAATTATTGTTGATAAATCATTTGAGACCCATAAAAAATCACCACATTGTTTTTCTTGAGGATGAACCCACGACCTTTGAGAGAAATGTCACTAAATATATTGAATACTTATTTGATTGAGGGTGGATATAAAACAGGTTTAGTAAATGATCTCTTCTTTATCTCTTTGAAACATTCTTCACAATCATAAAATCAGATGAACATGTCCCCATTTTGGTTTAATTTGGTTAGTGGATTATAAAGTCATGAGAAATTTTTCACAAAACTCCTGTAATATATCATTGATCCAAGGAAACTATGAATCTGAATTACTATTGATGAATGAGTCCACTCATCCAAAACATTTATCATTTCAAAGTCAATTGAGATTCATTGATTGGTTACAATGTACCATAAGAAATAAATATGTTTTAACCAAAATTAAAAATATTTAAAATTTACAAATTTTCTCTCATTCCACTAATTCATCAATATAACCCTTATAGGATCCACAAGATCCCCACAACTTTTGATCTATATCATAATATCATTAATAATATCTACAAAAATGTTATCAAGGTAGTCCTTAAACACTCGATTCAACAAATCCATAAAAATAGAATGATCATTACTCAAGTCGAATATCATAAAAACATTAAATGCCCACATCGTGATAAAAATCTAGTATTTGCAGTATCATCATTCATCAACCTCAAATTATCATAACCAGGTCAAAGATCAATCTTAGGGAATAATTGAGCCCCATAAAGCTGGTCAAATAAATTATCAATTCTTGGAATATGGTACTTTTTCTTCATTGTTATCCAGTGAAGTTCTCTATAATCAAATGAAAACTGCATTTATCCATCCTTCTTCTTCACAAAGAGAACATGTGCTCCCCATATAGACAGACTTGGTAAGATAACCTCTTTCCAAAAAGATCATAGTGTTTTTTATTTAATTCCTCATGCTCCTAATTATCAATTCTATATTTGTCTTTGATATCATTTGGGATCTAGAAATGATTTTAATGTAGAACTCTACCGCTCTTTCTAGGGGAGGTCAAGGTAACTCTTTAGGAAGTGTTTCAATGTGCTCTTAAATTATTGTGACATTCTCTATTAATATACTTTCATTACCATCTACATATTGATGTTCGTTTCAATAAATAATGTTATGGTATGTTCTTATTGAAAAATATCTTGTTGGTATATCTCTCCATTGTAGATAACTATAGGTTTTTCATTTGAGAGTACCGATATTTCCTTGATTCTGTAGTTAACCTTATTATTATACTTTGACATTAAGTACATCCCTTATATAATGTTGAATTCTTTCATGGGAATGAATACTTGATATGTGATTATATTATGATCACCAAAGTAAATACAATAGATTCCATAGACATTTGATTCTTGGATAATACCTTCAGTATTATTAACTAATTACTCTACTTCTAGTAGTTCTCGGATTGATTTTATATTATTTGAAAACAAAGAGGAAATAAAAAACTGGGTTGAACCAGAAAAAAAAATGTAATTTACATATTTTAGAGAAAAAATGAGATTACCTTACACCACATAATATCCATCGTCAACATTAGCTATCATGATAGAAAAATAATGATCATTAACTCCTAGCATATTCTAAAGATGATTGCGAATCCCCTTCATTATATTGGAATTTTTAAAGTGATTGGAAAAGATCCAAACATGTGCACACTTGAAGAATTGGAGTTTTGGTTGGGCCTGCACCATCATTAATTTATTGCTTGGGTTGAGAAGTAACGGTATCACCTCACTATGACATTTCTGAGCAATATGTCCTTCTCTTCCACATGTGTAACATTTCTTCCTCCCGTGAAAGTAGTTTCCTAAAATCTTCTTCCCAAATTTTTGTGTGTGTACAATTTCAATATCATTCCTCATATTCCTTGATCAAATATCCTCCACATATTTTTATCCAAATATCTCTTATTTTTATTTGATTTATAGTAAAATTGTGTATTTCTGTACTGCAGTTTGACATTCATATAACTCGTCAGAATCAACTCATAGTTGTCATAGTATTTGTTGGAATATTTCTTCCATACATGATGTATAATTTCACCAAAGATTCTATCATATATACCTTTAGGTTCGATTACAATGCTGGTTCTATAATAAGAAATTATTCTGAGGTTCAACTCATGGATTCTAAGAGATTCATTTTCTTTATCCTTTACCTCTATAAATTCATTCTCCATTTCATTCAAATTGAACCGGGGAATGTTTTCTTAAAATGATCCCCTGAACTCTTCACACTCCATAGAATCAATCTACCATATTAGAGTTGTTTTTTAACGAGTGTCAACAACTGATCATATTCCCCTTTAAATAGTACAAATTTAGAGTTATGTTCTCTTGTTTTGAACAATGGAGTATATAAAAGATATTTTTTATAGAGCCTATACATTGTTTAGAAATAAATTTTTTAATCGGTCCATTGAAAGATGGTGGTTATTTACATGTAAAAGAATGAATGGAAATTTATTCCCTTTCAGGGGAATCTGGTCTCTCATCATGATTTAAATTATTTTCCATAACACTAGTTATTTTATTCATTATTCTCATAATGTTTTTCATTTCGGGTTTCATCCAAAGTTTATTAGTGCCTGGTCTATTGCGCTCATGATTTATGTGGTTCATCCTATTTCCCACCATTTTCTAGAAGAAGAAATAATTAGTATGAAAATTTTTCATTTAATAATCTTATAATTTTAATGGAATTCCATGTCTTAATAAATCATTCTTAAAAATTTTATTCTTTTCAAACAATTATATTCTCTATAATTCTTTAATGATGCTTCATAAAAAGTATATGATTAACCAAACATATCCCTACAATGTGTCAAACCAGGAGTGCATCATGGCCCATTTTCATTCAATATTTCCACTTTGAGTAAATCTAAATCAGTGTATTCAATTTTCACCCCTATATACATTTATACGATAGCCACATCCACTTGTTATTATATAGATATGTATTTCATTGTTCGAAAACCACTCAACTAATATTTCAATAAAATACTAATATGTTCTAATATATTTTATCTTATTCATAAGGTTATTCCTTTAGTTTTCATATACTAATTTCATCAAATAACTAAACCATCCTTGGATTCCAACTATGGAATCCCTCTTTTTATTACATAAACATTTCATTAGATTATACAAATCAAAGGATCATTTATTGTTTAGTTTCATGGAAATATCTACATAATACATTAAAACATAAAACATTATTCTAAACTTCTTGAATAGCTACTTCATTAGTTCATTATAAGCACCTATACTTCATCTCATAACCATGGGTTATACATCAATGTAATGGTTTTGCATAAGGACCATTATAATAAAATAAGGTAAATAATTTACTTGTGATCTTGAGGAATGTATATAAGAACATGATTAATTTATAATTTTTTTTAAATATTCATATAATATTAATGAAAATGTGAATAGTAAATTGGAAATGTAGCTAAAACATTTAATTTAGACATTCAAAATAATATCACAAAGGTTTATCATCGAGGTGTCCTTAAAATTACCATGGTTATTCCCCACAAAATCATAAAACATGTCATATCAAGAGATTAAATTATTTACCAAATGCATTCGAGTTACATCAGGTCACACCCTTAATATGTATTATTTAATGTTATACACAAATATCATACTAAAAAAATTTATAAACAACCCATTGAGAATAAAATAAATGGGTCTCATATCAAAATCATGGTGTTTCATTATGTCATTTTTAACCCATGGATATATGAAGGGTTTCTTTATATATATAGATTACAGAATAAAATAAATAATTCTTACATATTTTTTAATACCCCTTGTAAATAAAGACATTGGGGTATTTACATAATAAAAATAAATGAATTTCTTGAAAAAAGGAGAAAAATTTGACATGAAAATGCGACATCAGAACCGGTAATAAAAATGATATTAGAAAACATTGAATAGAGGTGGAAAGGATATATAATTAATAAAATAATCTTAATATAGTGAAGGGGTAGAATAAAAGTGACATAATAACATATTATTGACATTTCAATGTCAAACCACATAAAAAGGGAACCCAAAAATAAAAGAGAAGTTGAGATTTACCTTACCTTGATAAGTGTTCCTGAACCTCGATGATTGGGACCTTGGGGGATTGAGGACATCTTGTTAAGATTCTATTGGAGATAATAAATCATCTATTAATAGGGTATTAATTTTAGATGAATGATAATTAATAAATTTTTGTGTATTTATAGAGAAATTGACCAGTTTTTATTGATTTTTTTGGACACTTTGGTAGTGGTATTTGAAAATCCATGAAATTTAACATGGTATTTTAATATTTTATTGAGAAATTGGGAGACTTAATATGTTATTCTAAAAGAATATATTCTAAAATAATTTTATATTACATATTATACCATTATGATGTCATTAAAAACACTATAAAATATAAAATGTATTTAAATTATTCATGAAAAATTATTGTCTTTTAGAAAATACTCATAAATTCAGTCAATCATAATTTTGATGTTTTTATTTCAAAAAATATTTTTATTTTATTAGAATAATTTTACATGTTTTAGAAATATATCTTTTAAATAAAAATATTTTTATTTATTAAAAATAATATTAGATAGAAAATTCATAGTAAAATGCATAGAAAACATTCCGACACATAAAAAAAATTATTTTATCATTATAATTTAAATAAAAGTATTTTAACCATTATATTTCATTAAAATAATCTTTATTAATAAAATGATACTATATAATAATAATTATATAGTTTCTAAAAAGAATAATTCTTGTTTAAAAAATCATTTCATCAAATTCACAATATTTTTAAAAAACACTGAACTCAAAATTGAAATGATAGAACAACCACTTTGTTTAAAAAAGTGGACTATAAAATATGTCATTAAGGGTTTAATAATGTAACCTATTATAACACATTCATGTGGCTTAAGGTTTTGGTGTGAGATAGTGACAGATTAATGGGGTGTCATTGCTTACATCAGTCTGGTGCTAATCTCCACTAAATTGAACTTATCTCGTAGGTGATTTTTTTCAAGATTAACATGTAAAATATTGGCTTGGGATTGGTCAAGAGTGAATACCAATGATGACACCTCTTTCACAGACCCTGAAAAATAGGCTTCATATGACATGAATCTATTGGATGAGGCCATCAAATCTTTTTTCTATATTAATGAACCATTATCATTTCAATTTATAATTTAAATTTAAATTTTAAAATAATTATTATAAGTAATAAATCCAATGTGCATATTGACCAATAGTCATAATTGACCAATGGTCATATAATTTTCAATCCCCAATGGTCAAAATTTAAGTATACTCATTTTATTATTAAATAGATATCTTTTTATTTAGTATAAAAAAATATAACACACATTTTCAAGAAACAATTATCATTCAAAAATATCAGGTCATTGCATCCTTATTTTAAAAGTAACAATTTGAAATATTATAATAAATAATATTTTTGAGAAGTAAACTCAAGACTATCTGGAGATACCTTACATGCCATTATGGAGTCTATGAATAGATGAGGATTTCAACAAAGAACATATCAATGGATGATTAATGATATAAGAGAATGATCTTGTTCATGAGGTACATCAACATTTCTAGATAATTTTCATATAGAATTACATCCCCATGAAATCATATTTCCCATACCTTCCCTTAAATCATTTGTTTCATAAATCGTTATACCTAATTGGAAGTGGTTAATATCTAGAATTTTGGTCAATCATGGAAAACTAATGTGCAACTTGAAACTGATGGGACACATCGTCAATATAATAAAATGGATGATTGTTATTTATATTTACCTAGTTACACTTTTTTTAATCCAAACTATGCAGATGTGTACCATAACACATTTTATAAAAAAATAGGGCACCCCTAAGAGATTATTTAGTTTGATAAAAACCATTCCTCTATATGTCATACAGTTTCATTTGGAGTTTGTTAGATACAATTATAATCATACAATAAAGATGAATTGATATTGGATTCACCAATGGAATGAGTTATATTTTTAACATAGCCACTCTTTTATGATGTATAACTAGAAAATTTTTCAGAAAAACACTGTAATAATGATTAATAACTTGTGGAAAATATTAGGGGGGAAACTCTGATCATTAAAAATGTTCGAATACTATAAATCGAATTGTATCTTCTATAATTTGATATAAATATAGGACCACTCTACCCGCTCATAACTCCATTTCCCCAATAACAATAAAAATTTCCACCATAAATGAGTTAAATGATACACATCTCTAATATTTTTCATTGTTTTCATGACAACTCATAATTCATCCCATCGTGATTAATATATTAAATATAATCATATCTAAGATCATGATATTTCACAAATTACCATAGACAGTGACAACTACAGAACATTTTGGATTCCATTGGAGTAGTCCACTTTAGTCCCTAAGGGTGTTTTAGTGGAAATCATATATATGGATATATTTACTTGAAATTCAAGGACAACTTCCACTAGAGATTAGATAGTGGAATTAGAATAACTTGTATCAAAAAAGTAATTAATTGAATCATGTTGACCAAAACCATACCTTAAACTATGGATAATACATCACTACCATCAATAGGAGGTTGATCCACTATAAAACAATAGCATGCCTCTACTTTATACCCATTCCCATGAATTATAATACTCTGGTTTTTTGGTATCCTATACTAAGGACCTCCACCATATCATGAACTTATCTGCAAAAAAAGCATCCAATAATTCCTCAAACAAAAAAAGATGAATATGACCAGCCTTTCCACATTATAGGAACTCTTCATGAGGCTTCATAATTACTTTTCAAAAATTCCATCATTCCTAAAAATTATTGAGCTCGGTAGATTCACCACCCACTTAGGACAATTAGGCTGTACTTCATTGAATGTTTTTGTTTCCATACTACTCATGCCCAAATTTTCACATCCAACTATAAGAATAGTCTTCCATACTATTCGGAAAATACTCAGTAATTAATCCTCTATGAACTAGATTTAATCCAACTACCCTATTCACTTTTAGGACCATACAAAATATTATGTCCTCGTACAGATCCTCTAGGTATGATTTTGAATCATACCTCCTAAATTGTCATTTGACATCAGGATATAGGGATATCTTAAATATTAATCCCTTTTCAACCTATCTTCTAGCCAGAAGAGGGATGAAGCATCAGCATATCCTAAAATAAGAAGAATACATAGATAATAAATCAGTTCCCAATTATAGATCTATAACGAAATATACCTAATACAACTTCATTGTGTTGAAAATATATTTCTCAGTGAATATCTCCATGATGTTATCCACTATAAGAACCACTCGTATTATACACTTAGTTTCTATATCAGAGATACAAAGAAGAACATGATGGTCATAATTATCACTCAGCCATCCATTTGAGTCGACACCATATTAGTAATTTTCTCAATGATTTCAAACCATTCATCTTCATCGTATGGGCCTCTAGTACCCTGAAAGGCTGGTGGATTCTGGTGTTAGAACTATCTAGCATGTTTTTTCATCATATACTAAGAGATAACAACATGAATGGGAATAATAATAATAATTTCCTATTTTAACTGCATATATATCCTATATAACATGATTTGGTATTGGAATATATTAGGGTGCATCTCTAACATTGCTGGCAGTGGTATTGGTACATCATCCCTACTATGAACAACATGGGATGGCTCTATCGATAGTCCCATTAAACTAATCTATAATAGTATTTCTATAATGAAAATATAAACCATTAAGAGCCCAGAAAATATTAAATAATGATTATTCCTATTTATTATAAGGGATCATACAATTGTACTCCAAGTATGATCCCATAACCCTTAGTATATCCCACTTTTCACTAACCATACCGATGAACAATATTTCTCTACCACATATTAATAAAAATAATCTATATATGGTCTATAAAAAATGGAATTGTTGTTTTAATTAATTAAAAATCATATATATCGCAATAATAGTGAACTGTAATATATCCCTCAACAGAGAGAAGATAGGGTTATCTCAAATAGATTGAATAATTCCAAATATTTATTTGATGATATATTTTGTATCACAGAAAAAGTATATACATAAGAAATGGGAATATTTTTTCCTTGTCTTTATGAAATAAGAGACCTAAATATTATAAAAATTATCTAATTAACATTTTAAGGATCTTCATGAGACTATAATACCAAAACTATTATAGAATTCCCAATAGTATAAACTCAACAGGCTATTGCACAAGTATTGACTGGACATGCAAGTAACTCCCTTCCTGAGTCCCACACAATTTAACACCCTTACAGATTTCCTATATTATAGTATAGAATAAAATATAATGATAAACCACCATTGGATACCATATTGTAACACCACATCCTGAATCACCAAATATTAGATGGACTGTCACATGGTCTCATGTGAAACTCCTCATACGCAAAAGGTTTCCAGCTAGCAAGGATGGATGGAACACATATAGTGGAGAGAATATACACTAAACATTATAAAGAGAAGAATAAATAATATTAAAATAAGAAACCTACTAAATTAAAATTTCAACATCAAGTTCTATGGAATGTTTTTTATGTCACCCAAAGTGGAAGGCTAAACCAGAGTACGACTAAGACATGTAAATAAATATAATAATATGAAATCAATATGAATTCCATATCATTATAGCCTCTAATAAACATTACATATCTCCTAACTCCATATGATTAGTGTCTTTACATTCCTAGTATATATTGTCATGATGATGGAATTTTCATTGAGAATCCCAAGAAAGGTGTGATTATAGTTGAAGTAGGACATCACCACTACAACTTTAATATAATTTCATATGAATATATCAAAGGGCATTTCATGATAAATTAGATTAATAGTGAAATTTAACATATATCCAAATGTACACTTAGTAATATTTCACTAGCTGATCCACCACAATGCCCCACCGCACCAACATCGACACGATACTGGTAAGAATGTCAGTGTCTGTCTCAACCCATTATAATAGGTTCCACAATTCCTAGTGATGGATTGAACCATATACAAAACATTCTATATTCCACATTTATGGAAACGTCATAGAAACAACCCTAATTGTGGATGTTATAAAGAAGACCACACACCCAACTCGAATTATTGTTGTTCTCCTCGGATAATGGTAATTCCCACATAACATTTATTAAAGTAATTAGATAATTACATCACCCTTGCATTCAATTATTCCACTTCATAATAAAATAGATTGTAACACCCCTAGATTTTGTGAGATATAGTATTTTTAATTTCTTTGATGTCTTCTAATATACACTACACCAAGATTAGCTTGTACTATATGCAACACCGTGTTAGTTTGTAGTATACGCAACACTATTCTTTGCTCGTGTTATACACAACTTCAAGTTCGTTTTGTGGAAATTATTCTACACAACATTATGTATTGACTTTGTTTAATGTATATATGAAAAAAAATTGATTATGTTATATGCAACACTAAACAGAGCTTTCACTACATAAAGCCCTGACATGGCTTGCGTTACACGCAATCAATACCTTCTTCGATAGCATTTGTAGTACGCAATACCGAGTTTCACTAAAAGAGATATTATTATAATATTATCATGAGCTAGACATTATGAATAGTAATATCCACTTTTTGAAATATTATAAATTTTATCATTCAAAATGGACTTCATTTTTAGATTCAAAATATGGAAATAGCCTAGGGTAAATTTTTGGTATTTTTCTAAAAACTTTCAATTTTTGATGAATTGTGAAAACACTGGGTTACTATTTAAAAACCGACTTTTTATTTAAATAATTATTTATTTTAGTTAAATTTATTTTAGGTCAAAATTGATACATCATATGTATATAATTTCAATGTAATTAATTAGAGTCATTTTATAATAATTTTATATATAAAAAAATTTTATTGAACTTTTCACCGTCTTTTACCCACCTCCTAAAAGATTTTGAAAATTTACATAAAACATAATTTTACCACTTCTGTGAGTGGAATTTCGAAAATCTGAGAGACATGGTTAATACCAAGGAGTAAATTGTGGTTCAATAAGAAACAATAATTTTTGGTGAATCGTAACTTTTTACTTTTATTTACCACGGTTAAAAGTAAATAGTGTAATTAAGGGTGAAAATGATATAATTATTACCATAATAGATGTAATAATTCTATTGGATAAGTATTAGTTGAACAAAAACAACATTATTAATATAATATTATCATTTAGGTCCACTTGGATTAGATTAAGACATTTATTATTATTTTATTTAAAAAAGTGTTAAAATAGTTAAAATCAAAGTTTAATAAATAAATCATTTTTAATATAGGGTTATACATAATATAAATTCAACTATAAATAATCATTATAAATATAAAACTATTTCTCACCTAATGGAATTTTATTTATAATTTTTAGACATTAAATAAATTATTTTATATATGACACAATGATGATGTAGTAATTACCTAATTTATGAAATGTTAACATAATTGATGTTATAAATACCCAAAAAAATGTAATTTTAGACTTTTTATGAATTACAATAATTTTATCAGTTAATATGACATGTTTAATGTATTTAATTAACTTTTTCTAACTAATCATGCTCTTATGATTTTCAAAAAAATCAATTACCAAATAGTTTCAAAATTGACATAAAATAGTTTTTAAAACAAATATTATATTATTAATTGTTATTTTGTTCCTTAAAATAACATTTTTGGCCATATGACTTAGATAACGATATATATATTAATAATGAACCACTTGGGGTTCTTTCGGCTTGTTATTGTAATTTTATTAACCATATAGTGTAAGAAAACAAGAAGACATGGTAAAAGTTATGTTATTTAACTTAGAGTTAAATCTAAAAGATAAGTTAAAAATAGTAACCTAAATATTTATAAATCCTATTGGTTGAGAGGATTTATACACTAACCCACCTTATATTTTAAATAAATCATATTGGAGCTATTAAAAACCGAATATGACTTTCTTATAAAATAATATTATATGTTTTTCCAAAGGTTCCCCTCTCCTCCCTAATAAAAAGGGAACCCATTTCCTTTTCTCTACACACCCTTTTGAGCGTTGAATCTAGAAAAAACCATGAAAATTCCTCTTCTCAACATCTATAGTTACATCATAGAGGTTCTGGTCGTCTCAAAAGACCAACTCTAGTGCCCGAAGAAGATGTTTAAAGGTTGTGTGTCGAGGAAGAGGTAATCTCTTCTACCGACTCTTTCAGGTTTCTTTCTTCTTCTACTTCCTATTATTTAGTTGTGTCACTATAAAGTAATAACATCAGTCTTAATTATATACTGATATGTTATTATAAATATTAAACAACCCTATTTCACCTTCTATCCATCAAACAGAAAATGAAATCACCACGCGTGCGTACGTACAGAATACCGTCTCCACACCATAGTGTAATCTGTTTTCGACCACCACCTTACTTGGATGGGTATGATGGTGTAAATAAATAACTATATATAATTATATTAAAGTGATATTGACTCATAATTATTATACATACAGTTCAATACAATTCCACTATCGTGGGAATGATATCATTGCTCGTGCGTACGGACGGACTACTGTCTCCACGACGCGATGTGATTCATTCTCCATATTAACCATTAATGAATGACTATAAAGTATATATAACAAATAATAATTAAATATATGACCTAATAATGATACTTTATTTATGTATATATATATGTATGTCATCTGCTTAATTCCGTTCAATTCAATAAGGTCATGAAAACAGCGTTCATGCGTACGTACGGCCTACCGTCTCCATGAACGGTGTATTTCATTCCATTTATTGATCTATCATATATATATGAATATTATGAATATATATTATATATATAAATCATGGTTTACGTTCTGGAATTAATTAAATCATTATATATGTAATTATATCAAGAACAACATGTCGAAACATGTACGATAAATGAAACGATTTTACCCAAAACACCGCTTTAACATGTAATTTACAAAATAACGTGTAATATAAAGTCATATATGATATCATAACAATGAATATGATTCTTTAATAAGTCAATGACATTATTTTAATCATTATACATGATGTTTGGATATGTACATAGCATATCTGACCTAAGGTAAGGGATAACTATTCCAATCTCGTTCTTATCCGAGATTGTTATTCGTAATTATTTACTAGGGTTATTGTTATCATCCATGCCCATGCTTTCAAAAAATGTTATCATGGATTTTAAGTCCTTTTTACACATTTTTTATATTTACCACATCTTTTGAAAGGAATCTTACTTTTCATTACAACACGGGTAACTTTTTGACTTTTCCTACAAAAGTACGTAGAGAATGTTATTTTTAACTTATACGGCGTGAATGAATTTTTACAGTTTCATAAGACCTCATTTTCATGATGCTTACCCTACAAGATTTTATGACTATTTTCAAAAAAACACTTTTCTTTTTAAATTTCGTGGCATTTGGTGAGAGGAAAATGATTTTGAAGATAAAAGGGTATTTTCCTCAAGATTTCATTTCAAGTGTTTTGTCAACACCATTATTCCATCTAAGATGACATTATTTAATATGTGTATGCTTCAAGTATAGTGTCTCTATTATTTACATGTTTTCACTTTTCTTATGAAGAAATAAAATCCATTTGTTTTATATGGATTATGTGATGATGGGATGATGTTTATGAAACCCATTTTATTCTTTGGGTTATGATGAATGTTTTATGTTTATTTTGTGGCACATGTAAGAATGATTTCATTATGAGATGGGTGGGACCTATATCTCCCTCCAATGCATTGGGTAAAGATATATATATCATGAGATAGACATGGCTGGAATGGTAAGTTAATCTGGTTTAGTGATACAGGACTAGAACGAGGAGTGAACTCAGTTCAGAAAGGGACTTTGTCCAATTAGATGGTCTTGGAAGCAATGCCTTGGATACTATGGAAATAATATCATGTGCTTAATTTTTTTCCACAATTACATGTTTTATTTCTAAGAAAATTTATCATGATTGATGTTCCTTTATGATATATTCCTTACGTACTTCCAAGATTTTGGTCATTACTTATGATTTTTTTGTTTAGATTTTATGTTCAAGTTTTTGCAATCAAATGTTTATGGATTGTTTTATGTTCTCTATGTTTACCCTTACTGAGAATTTGAGCTCACCATTTTAATGTTTTCTTTTCCCCAGGATATAAATAATGTTTTTAGGTAAGAAAACCAAAAGTGGATGATCCTTATGGGAGATGTTGAAGATCTTTCAACATGATTAGATGATTTCGTTCCGAGCTTCCAATGTCACTAAACTAATACAGTCTTTGGGCGTCTGTTTTTGTCATGTATTAATTATTCTGTAAAAGTAATGTAATGTCCATGTACGTCATGCTTTGGGTCTCTACGGTTGGTAGAAGATAGAAGGTTTAGTTAACCATTGTAAACTTGGATGAAAAAACTTTAGTGAAATCCCTAGAGATATTTATAAGGTATGTCTAGGGATGTCCCTAAGGATAAGTATACATATAGGTTATAGTCCAAGAATTATGGTAACGATCTTAGAATTTATCCTAAGACGTTATATATTGATGGTACTCCCCCTTTTTTATGATTTTTTCCTCTCACACTATTCTTTTTGGGTTTTAGAAAATGGCTGGAAACAGGAAGATTCACGATAATGGAGGATATAATGGAAAATGGAATGATATTCTTCATGAGAAACCAAATGAAACGGGATTTGGAAGACCAAATGTCGTTATTATGTGTAATCAGAAATATCATAATAGGATCAATAATATCAACTTTGGTAAGATTCCCAACTCAGCTAATAAGAGAAAGTTGGAGTTTCATGATGATCATAGAGGAAAGAAAGATCAATTTCTCTCATGTAAATCATATGGGAAGAGGCATCAAGGAGAATGTTTCAAAGGAGCTGGAAGATGCTTTGGGTTTGGATAATAAGGACAAAAATCTAGTAAGTGCAAAGGAAAAGGTTTAGTTAACACCATGGAGAAGGATAATTGTATTTCAATGACATCAATAATGATTAGATGTTTTAAATGTGGAATGTATGGGCATTAAGCAAACCAATACCCTAAGGGAAAATCTCATGAAGAGAATCAGAATGGTCATATTGGTAGTATTTCTGTGGATGATGATGTGGAGACTAAAAATGATATATGAGATGAAAGAAGTGGTAAAGCGTGATCAATGTTTTAAGAAGGCAGTGGAATGATTTATATTTATGTTGTATAGGTAATGGTACTATAGAATAAAGGCACATCTAAGGATTGTTACAGTATTTTTATTCCTAAAGTATTTGAAAGTATATGTTGAATGATACCAATAACCATGAAAGGTTAATTCATATATTTTTGGAAAGTAGATGATATGTGAATAATGAAGGGATAAGGAGATAATGAGATGTTTTATAGTATTGAAGAGCTCATGGATGATATAAGGACAATGTGATATCATGGATTGAGTATTTAGAAATTTTAGGATTTTGGTATGTGGAAAGAGTTAACATTTGACAGCATTCATGTTTTCACTATGGTTCAATGGGTATTCATTTTTCAAGAGAATAAATGATTAAGGTATTCACATGTTTGGAATATGAACTACAAGATATATCTTATATGGTGGATAAATGATGGTATTCACATGCTTCGTTGATGACATTTCTAGTAATCGTTTTCTGTACACTATATGATTGGAAATAAGTATTTTTTATAAAAATAATGGTTGGAATGGATTAAGTTGGACATCAGATAGAATTGTTTAAGGCTAGACAAATTTTCGATAATATTTCTGGAATGTTATAATAGTGTAGTTTTAGAAAAAGGATAACCCATAGGATGAGCGACAACTCGTCGCATTAGACAAGGTTGTGGGAATCGAACCCACAACCGAAGTGCAACATCCCTTTATCAACTACCATTGGCCTACAGGAGGTCCCTGGTTAGAAGAATCTAGTAATATTATATTAATCAGGATGATAGATGAAGTATAAGTCCATTTTGGAACTATATCCAATAAATCTTACCATAGATGGGCTTGTGTATATAACTTTTTCAATCCCTATGTTTGAGACATATGGAATAACCTATCCTTCTATCACATGATCTGCTAACACTTCACAGAAGACAAATTCAACTTCATTTCTTTAAGAGATGAAGTGGTAATTGTTCAAGGCATGAGAAACAGAATGATTGTACCAAAATCAAGGATGTATTTCTTTTAATTAAAAAATTCTTCAAATTTAGTGAAATGATATTGAAAAAAAAAATGTCCTACTTCTCTCATATCTGATGAATCAGATGGTACCTTAGATCATCACATTTTTATGGCTTTGTGACTATTGGATTTTTTATATCCCTATTCTCTAACACACTCCATCAGAACGTGACAATTAGACTTCTCTTCCATATCCATATTTTCACCTATGATCTCTTATGTGGGAACCCACGTAATGAGTTAGTTTGATTATTCATTTTGTTTTTAATGTTAATTTTTAAAAATTATGTTATATTATTCATTTTAACGATGTGGGTTTCTATGAAGGAAACTCTCAAGTAATAAACAATTTATAACCCCCGACGAATTTTGAGGGTGAAATTCATTTTAAGGTGGTAGAATGTAACACCCCGAGATTTTGTGAGATATATTATTTTTAATTTTTTCATGTCTTATAATATACAAAACACCAATAATAGCTTGTACTATAACCAACACTGTTTTAGCTTTAAGTATACGCAACACTATTCTTGGATCATATTATACACAATTTCAAGTTCGTTTTGTGGAAATTATTCTACACAACATTAAGTAATGATTTTTTTTAATGTATAAATGAAAAAACATGTTTTGATTATGTTATACGCAACACTAAATAGAGCTTTCACTACACGCAGCCCTGACATGGCTTGCATTACATGCAATCAAAACCTTCTTCGATAGTGTTTGTAGTATGTAATACTGAGTTTCACTAAATGAGATATTATTATAATATTATTATGAATTAGCCATTTTGAATAGTAATACCCACTTTTTGAAATTTTATAAATTTTATCTTTAAAAATGGACTTCATTTTTAGATTCAAAATATTGAAATTAGCCCAAGGTGAATTTTTGGTATTTTTTTGAAAACTTTCAATTTTTGATGATTAGTGAAAACACAGGGTTACTATTTAAAAACAGACATTTTATTCAAATAATTATTTATTTTATTTAAATTTATTTTAGGTCAAAATTGATACATAATACCAATATAATTTCAATTTAATTCATTGGAGTCATTTTATAATAATTTTAGATATATTACAATTTTATTGAACTTTTCACCATCTTTTACCCACCTCCTAGGAGAATTTAAAATTTTACATAAAACATAATTTTACCACTTTTATGAGTAGAATATCAAAAATCCAAGAGATACGGTAAATATCAAGTAGTAAAATGTGGTTCAATAAGATAAAAATATTTTTTGTTGAATAGTAACTTTTTACTTTTAGTTACCACGCTTAAAAGTAAATAGGGAAATTAAGTGTAAAAATTATATTATTATTACCCTAACACAGGTAATAATTATATTGGATAAGTATAATTATACCAAAAACAACCTTAGTAATATAATATTATTATTTAGGTTCACTTGGATTAGATTAGGACATTTATTATTATTTTATTTAAAAAATAGTTAAAATAGTTAAAATCAATGTTTAATAACTAATTTTTTTTTAATTTTGTGTTATACATAAGATAAATTAGATTATAAATATTAATTAGAAATATAAAAATATTTCCTACCGAATGGTATTTTATTTATAATTTTTATACATTAAATAATTTAATTAATTATGACACAATGATGATGTAGTAATTACATTATTAATGAAATATTAACATAATTAATGTTATAAATACCCAAATAAATGTAATTTTAGACTTTTTATAAATTCCAATAATTTTATAGGTTAATATGACATGTTATAAGAGATTTAATTAACTTTTTTAGAACTAATCATGCTGTTATGAGTTTCACAAAAATCATGTACCAAATAGTGTCAAAATTGACATAACATAGTTTCTAAAACAAATATTATATTATTAATTGTTATTTCATTCCAAAAGATATAGGTTTCGGCCAAATGAATTATATAATGATATATATATTAATAATGAACCACATTAGGTTCTTGTTCCTTGTTAGAGTATGTTTATTATCCATATAGTGTAAGATAACAAGAAGCCATGGTAAAAGTTAAATTATTTAACTTAGAGTTTAATCTAAATGATAAGGTTAATATAGTAACCTAAACGTGGCTAAAACCTATTGGTTGATATTATTTAGACCCTTCCCCAACTTATATTAGAAATAAATCAGTTTGTAGCTATTAAAAACCTAATATCACTTTATTATAAAATAATAGTTTACGTTTTTCCGAAGGCGCTCCTCTCCTCCCTTATAAAAAGTGCACCCCTTTCCTCTTCTCTTCACACCCTTTTGAGCCTTGAATCTCGTCCAAACCCTAAAAATTCCTCTTCTCAACCTCTATAGTTACATAATAGAGGTTTTTTTATTCTCAAAAGACCAACTCTAGTGCCCTAATAATATGTTTAAAGGAGGTGCGTCGTGGAAGATGTAATCTCTTCTACCGACTTTTTAAAGTTTCTCTCTTATACTACTTCTGCCTCATTAGTTGTTTCATTATAAAGTAATAACATCAGTATTAATTATATACTGATATCTTATTATAAATATAAAACAACCCTATTTCACCTTCTATCCATCCTACAGAAAATGAAATCACCGCTCATGCGTACGTACGGAATACCGTCTCCACGTCGTGGTGTAATCTATTTTTGACCACCACCTAACCTAGATGGGTATAATGGTGTAAATAAATAACTATGTATTATTATATTAAAGTTATATTGACTATGAAATATTATACATACACTTCAATATAATTCCACGATCATAGGAATGATATCATCACTTGTGCGTACGTAGGGACTACCGTCTCCACGACGCGATGAGATTCATTCTCCATGTTAACCATTCATGAATGATTATAAAGTACATATAATGAATAATAATTAAATATATTACATAATAATGATACTATATTTATGTATGTATATATGTATGTCATCTACTTAATTCCATTCAATTCAATAAGGAAATGAAAACAATGTTCATGCGTACGTACGACCTACCGTCCCCATGAACGGTGTATTTGATTCCATTTATTGATCTATCATATATATATGAATATGCTTAATATATTATATATATAAATAAATCATGTTTTACATTATAGAATTAATTAAATCAGGATATAAGTAATAATATCAAGAACAACATGTCGAAACATGTATGATAAATGAAACGATTTACCCAAAACGCTGCTTTAACATGGAATTTACAAAAGAACGGGTAATATTTAGTAATATATGATATCATAACAATGAATATCATTCATTAATAATTCAATGACATTATTTAAATCATTATACAGGAGGTTCGGGAATGTATGAAGCATATCAGACGTAAGGTAAGGGATAACTATTCCAATCTTGTTCTTATCTGAGATTGTTATTTGTAAGTATTTACTAGGGTTATTGTTATCATCCATGCCCATGTTTTCTAAAAATGTTTTCATGTATTTTTAAGGTAATTATTAAAAAAATTTATATTTACCACATGTTATGAAAGGAATCTTACTTCTCATTACCACACAAGGAACTTTTTGTCTTTTCTGACAAAAGTACGTGGAGAATGTTATTTTTAACTTATACGGCGTGACTGAATTTTTACGGTTTCATAACGCCTCATTTTCATGATGCTTACTCTACAAGATTTTATGAATATTTTCATAAAACACTTTTCTTTTAAAATTTCATGGCATTTGGTGAGAGGAAAATGATTTTGAATATGAAAGGGTATTTTCCTCATGAATTCGATTCAAGTGTTTTATCAAAACCAGTTTTCCATCTAAGATGACATTATTAAATATGTGAATGCTTCATGTACAATGTCTCTATTATTTACATGTTTTAACTTTTATTATGAAGAAATAATATCCATTTGTTTTATATGGATTATGTGATGATGGGATGATGTTTATGAAACCCATTTTATTCTTTGGGTTATGATGAATGTTTTATGTCTATTTTTTGGCAAAGTAAGAATGGTTTAATTATGAGATGGGTGGGACCTATATCTCCCTCCAATGCATTGGGAAAAGACTTATATCTCATGAGATAGACATGGCTAGAATGGAATGTTAATCCAGTTCAGTGATACAGGACTGGATCGATGAGTGAACACGATTCAGAAAGGGTCTTTTTCCACTAAGATGGTCTTGGAAACAATGCCATGGCTACTATAGAAATAATATCATGTGCTTAATGTTTTTCCACAATTACAAGTTATATTTCCAAGATACATTATCATGATTGATGGTCCTTTATGATATATGCCTTTCATAGTTCCAGGATTTATGTCTTTACTCAGGATGTTGATGGGTAGATTTTATGTTCAAATTTTTTCATTCAAATGTTTATGGATTTTTTTATGTTCACTATGATTACCCTTACTGAGAATTTGAGCTCACCCTTTTTATTATTTCTTTTACCTAGGATATAAATAATGTTTTTAGGTAAGAAAACCAAAAGGGGAAGATCTTTATGGGAGATGTTGAAGATCTTTCACCATGATTAGAAGATTTCGTTCCATGTTTCCATAGACACTATACTAATACGGTCTTTGGGCGTCTGTTTTTTTCATGTATTAAGTATTCTGAAAAAGTAATGTAATATCCATGTTCGTCAGTCTTTGGGTATCTACATAGTTGGATTCCAATTTCCCATTTATATACTTTCAAACCATAATTTTTTTTTCATTTTTTAATGACAATTTTAGGGTAAGTGTGAAACTAACTTATTCCCCAATCCATAAAATAAAACATCACTGCCCGAACTACATTCAAAAACCACATCCATGGTTTTGAAAATTCAAATTAAAATTCAAAAAGCCATCAAACGAACCACGTGCCACTGTGCCGCCCGCGAAACCAATCCCTCAAATAGCTCACAACCATCATTACATCACTGGCTCATCGCATCAATTCCAACAACTGTTATCATCATGCTAGAGCTCGAACCACGCGTCCCTATCCCATCACTGTTTCCGGCCTGCAACTCATCCACCACATGTCGCTGCCTCCGGAAAAAGGACCCGTCGGAGGAACCAAGAGCTCTGATCACCATAACCTCTACTATTGATAACCATTTTCTGCAAACCAGCATCGAAACCTCACCAAATAGCATAACCATTCACCATTTCACCTCAACACATACCAAGGTCTTCTTCCTCCCCACCTCAACACCGCAGGTCAATGCTCCTACGTCGACCGCCTGCACCCGATGTCGACTGGACCTTCGACGAAAACACCAACTTGAAGTCATCAACAACAGCCACAACACCACAAAACACCATCAATGTGAAAACACATATCCCACCAGAAGAGACCAACTCCGACTAGATCCTCCGGCCATCGAACAGGTGACCAACCCTCCGCCGAAAATGAAAACTATGAGGAACACCATCGTCAACGTCATTGTCCGAAAACCGCCATATCCGATAATCAGATCTCCACTCAAGGAACCACCACACCCAATACGAGGATCAACCCTGTGGAATAGATGGAGATGAATCCACCATAAGAGAAACCAACTGGATAGTCGTTGCCCACTCGAACTCACATCCCAAAACAACTTGGAAACCACCACATAGATCCAACTAGGTGGATAGTGGTGGAATCTTGGAGTAAGAACAAACTATGGAGTGAACAATGGTCTCGACTGGGGTCTCGTCGCCATGGTCACCCACCGCCGTCTACCGCAGCCACATCCAGAAACAAACATCACAATAAACGAAATCACAGAGTGACATCACAAGAAAAATAGACAAACCAGAGCCGATTCTAGTAGCATCGAGGAATCCATTGTCTCCCGTACCGTAACCCAAAACATCTATGTTGATGCCGCTCCAGCTCTGACCTAGAGAGTCATAGCAGAACACAGGGTTAGAGAAGGAATGAGCGGCCCAAGACTTCGACAGCACAACCGTAGTCAGAACCACAAAAAAACCAAGAAATGTTTCCATGAGAAGAACACCACCTTGAAAGAGTAATTGTAAGGCTGGAACATGGAGAATAAACGAGAAATCGAAACTGGAGAGAGAACAAGGAGGGAACAGAGAGGCGGAGGGGGTGGGGAAGATAGGGAGGCAGAGGCACTCGAGAAGGAGTAAAAAATCATCCACCTCCAAATCGCCGCCGAGGAAACTATAAAGAGAGCGGGATGGGAGGCCGATGCCGCTCAGAGGCTGAAATTACCCCATTTATATACATCTAAAACATCACTAGAATTTTATTTGAATCATTCTATTATTTAAATGATCATTAGTCCATATCCATCATTAAATCCTCATGCTCGACCTTTAAGGGACATCTAATCAATACATAGAAACTATATCATCTTAATACCTTATGAAAATCTCCCAAGGAAAATAAATATAATAGGTAATTAATTTCATAATGAAGAACAATAAGGAATATCAAGAATATTTTTGAAGAGGATATAAAAAAATTACATGATCACATATCAAGCATGGTTCCCAAGGTTCATCCACTCACTAACATAGAAACACATATTACCATTGGTTAATTAGTGTAAAAACATGACCTTATAAAAACATATTAAAAAGAATATATGGTATGAAACATCCAATATTATGAATTTAGACATCAACATAATGTAATTCTATGAAGTAAGTATCCTAAAACACCAAATGATCAATATCTGAATCCATAGGATAATTTAAAAAAATTTATTCTAGATATGAACATGAAGGTTAAATTCATGATACATATTTATGTAGTATTACTAAGATAATCTCCACCAACACATCATATAATTCCAATAACACTCAATAAATTAAATTGTCCAAAAAAGACTATAGAAAACCCTAATAATAATAAAGAAATTTTTTTAAATTAAAAACAACCACAAGTCATGATCATATAAGAATTATTGAACGAAAAATGGAATGAAAAATAGAATACCCTCCAAAGTTCACTATCAAGTCATATTGATATGCATAAAATACACAAGAGTATGAAGAAAATTTGTAGATTTAGGTATGTAATTGAAATAGAAATCTAAATAATATTGAAATATGGTCTAAAATAAAGTTATATAACCACTCATTCCCCTATAAAATTTCTCCCAAAAATTCTGATCTTTGATAGGGGAGAGGAATCTGACAGTTTAATGGATGGAAAATGAGTGTGGAAGGTATTAAAACTACAGTTATTAATAATAAGCATGTTTCGATAAACAAACATAGATCATTGATTGAGATACAAGGAAAAAATATTCTATTTTTTATTTTAAATTTTTTCTGATAATATGAATGGTGTCCCCCATGGGTTCTATACTCTCATGTTTTTCTTGAAAAATCCAATAAAATTGGTAACTGTATAGTTTGAAACATGAAGTTAGCCTATTTTAACATTATGAAACCCTTAAAAATGGGTGAGGTGGGGTCACCCATGTTGAATATGATAGAACCCTCCACTGTGCGCAATCAATTGGACATGGATTAACAAAGTTGTTTTACCCCATTCTTATTTGACATTGAGGTAATAAAGTTCCAAAAAATAATTCACTAGTGAGTGGTACTTTCCATTTTGATACCAAAACCGTCAATAACCCAGTTTTATGCATTTATAAACATTATTCATTAATTGATACCAAGTATGATGATCTGAAACTCCATAAAAGAAACATATATCACACCATTTATTTTTATAAACATAATTATAGAAAACAAGGGTGTTACACTCTAAGACCTCATTGACATTGCATTGAGTAAAACTCATAGACATGCACTAGACTTTAGAAATACATTATGCCCCCAATGGATATAATTATTTATTATAAAATGACAACCTCATAGAAGAAAACCCTATTTAATATAATCTCAATGCCTTAATATATCTCATAATGTATTATTCACAATTCGCGTTATAACTATTTTAAGGCTACATTATTTTAAAACCTTACTAAACAGACATACATTCATGAACCATGTCCATGGACATAGTAATGGATCAATTTCCTTGTTCACCTAAAACTATGATATCTCTTCAATTTAATTAACAAGAATATATTCTAATAATTGAATTCATATAGTTAAGATAATAATGTTTGATATCATTCCTCAGACACAAAAACAAAATAAAATTAAATGGTTATGTTTGTGTGTGTGTGTTATAAGTATTACATATTAGGTCAAAAACATCCATTTAATTTTAAGGTATTAATATGAGTCAAAATAGTTACAAAATAAATTAAAAAATATCTTTTTTATAAAGGTAATTTTATAAAATATACTTAATTTAGTATTCATTTTAAGAGTATATATTTTATATTTCTCATTTTTCAAAAAAAAATTAATTATATTATGGTTAAATGATGATTTCAAAAAATTTAAATTATATTTATAAATTTAATATTTAGAATTATGTTATTGAATCTAAAAATTAAAAAACTAGTATTATTAAAATTTATTTCCCTTAAAAATAGTTCTTCTCTTTGATTAATACTTATTGGTATTTGTAAAATTCCTGAATTTTTTACTTTTAAATTGAAAAAAACATCAACTATGGATTCAAAATGAAAATTTAATCCTAAGATATTTTTAGCCCTTTTTTATAAAGATCAATTTTATATTGAATAGTGAAATGTACATTTTAAAAAATACCATGCTTTTTATGGAATTATTTGCCAATAAGTATGCTTGGGAAATAAATGAGAAAAAATTCATAAAATTAATATCAATTTATATATAAAATTTTAATTTTCAAAATATTTAATTTTCTATATAAAACTATAATTAACCTATTAGGACATGAGTTTTATTTTTCTATAAAGTGTTTTTATAATTTATACAATCAGTATCCTGAACTTATCTTCTATATATTTATAAAATTTGGCAAAATAAAATGGATTTAAATTTTTTTAATAAGTATGTAAAAATTATTTGATTAGGGTCATTTTATTTTTTTCAAATAGATTAAACTACCATTGTTAAAAAAAATTAACCAAAATAAAACAAAAAAATAGTAAAAGTGAAATATATAATGATAATAAGTAGAAAAAATGTTTGAAAAATGTTTAGGAATGGGTGTTTTATCCCTTGATCGTTCATTACATTTGTTATCTCCATTATTTACTAGTTTTGTGGATAACTAACTTTGGGGAGACATCCCATTACAAAAATATTTATTTTTATCAACAAAAATTTCATCACTTTTAAATTATAAAAGTGGAACTCTTATCCTCACATCCCCTCACACCACAACCCACTTAGTTCGGCATAAACTCTACCCAAACCAATCCTACACATTTCAAAACACTTTCAAGGGCTTCTAGTCCTCTGAAAATATCATCCATCAAAACAAATAATCCCTTTTAAAATTAATAAATTCCAAGAAGTGAGGTATAAATTTCCATCTATTAATTTCTCATTTCAACTTATTCATGTCCACATCTACTTCTTTTGATTAAATTAAAATATCTTAAAATTATATCACCACTATCATTAGTATAATGATTTCTCGTTTTAAATATGGATCACATTGAATCACTCATGGACACTTTATTTATATGATGTCGAAAATTAATAAAACCCACATTATTCAAATTATATTTATAATTAATAACACCATAAATATTTATATTTAAATAATTACACTATTCATTATTATTTATTTATTATTTATATATAATTCAAGATAATATTTTCATTGAATTGTTTTTTTAAAAAGTTATTGTTTACTGTTCTAAATTGTATAATTTTTAAATGTTACTTTGAATTATTATATCAAAGAATTATAATATTTATTTCATATTAATAATTCATCCAGATACAAAAATTTCAATAATTAAATGTCCACTAGATTGGTAATAGTACCCACATTTGGAACCACAAGTTTGTAATGATCCTCGTATTTAGAGCCTCATGTTGGTAATCATCCTAACATTTGGGACCATGTGTTGGTGATTAACCAAATGATTAGTATCCTCATATTCATGGGGAACCAATAATTAAATAATTCCACTTTGGTGTCGAAGAAAATGTTCATGAAATATACATTTTTAATTAACCACACAATTGTAAGAACACATTCATAAATCACTCACTGAAGCACATGTTGGAAACAACATCCATTACTTTTTTATTTTATATATAAAATAAAGCCTCAAAGTTGATTGATTTCAATTCATTTGAATATCTAATAAGAATATGTTTATTTAATTAAACTACATGGATTTATAAAAAGGCCATTTATTTTCTTGAAACATTAATCAATTTTTTAAAAAAAATATGTAATTCATATATATTTTTTATTATGTTGGCTACTAATTAATGAGGATATCTCAAACTAAAAACATAAAATTAATGTGATCTTTGAGTTTTTGGAAGGATAATTAACAAATAAATATATAATTAAACTCAAAACGGAAGAATCATATGCTTTAAGGATTTAAATTATACTCTATCTAGTTATATCATCTATCTATGAATTCTCAAAAAAACTAAAATTAATATAATTTTCAAGAAAAAATGGTAATCTATATTCAAAAATAAAATTTTTATATATTTATTAGTAAGCCCAAATTTATTTTATAAATTAGGAAACATTATAGTTTCACAAATTATGGAAATATTTTGGGAAAAAACATTTTAAAATCATAATATAAATTTGTTTTTTATTTTTTATCATATTTTCATGATAAATTTTTTATGACTATTATCTGACCTAATATAATGTCAATCAATATCTATAGAAAATTTTTTGGAATCTATATACATATATAAAATTCTAATATCATGATGATTTATGAAGACCAGTTAATAAATTATCATAGAATCATTCAATTTGATATTTATTTAAATCATAATTAAAAATATTAGAATTTTTCAATGTCTATGTGATGAATATATAGGGTATAATTTTTAGTTATATCTAGAAGAATAAATCAAATTTTTATATTTTTTAAAATTATTATTATATGTTTAATTATTTTTTTAAAATATTTGTTTTAGTTTTTTTTAATGGTAATTCTATAATTATGGGGATAATTATATTATCCCTTTGAGACAATTATTTTGATAATTGTAATTTTGAATTATTGAAAATGGAAATAAATTTTATAACAACTAAAAAATTATATTACATTTATCTAATGAAGACAATGTTGATTTTTCTGGTAATATGATATATTTATGAAACTATGTTCATGAAAAATAATCATATTATAATCATTTTTTTCATATCACATTTCGATTAGATGAATTCTGCATTACATTTAATATCTATTGATTTTTTTAAAATATTAACCCATATATTAGTTGTTGAGGACATTTTGATCTATATAATTTTAAATTTTAAATCACATCACATTATACTTGTATAGAACGTGTCGATTCAACAATTTGGTTAATTTATTTTTGATTTTAATGCTCACAAACACCCATATTTTTGTTTCTAGTACGTTTTTTTAGTTTTATAAAGATGATATTAAATAGAATATTTATTTATAGAAGCATACAAAATATGTTAATAGGTGGGGAAATATTATTTTAAATGTTATAGACATGTTTTAATGTATGTTGGAAACACTATTCATACCCGTTGTAAATGTAATTAATGAATCATGTACCCTAAAAAGTTGGAAAATTATAGATCAAAAAATGTATTTGCTTGACACCCTATGTTTGGTGAATATATGGATGGTTTTTCAAACCTAATTTTGTGATAAACCATATTTTTTCAACCCTACTTTTAGAGTTTCTTGTTACATGAAAGAACTCGATGCTTTAATAGGAAACAATGCAGTTTTAAATTAATGATATTAGTAAATTTTTCATTCATTGTCTCTCAGGAAGTAAATATCTCTTTATGTTTGTCTCTACAAGTGATTTAATGTAATTTAATCCACATATTAAATTGATACTATTTCAAAATTATGTTATGAATCTTTTTGTATGATTTTAACTATTTGACTTTAAAAGATTTTGATTCACTGTGCGGTAATTTAGGAGCATGTTTAACTTTGTGTTTTCAAACTATAGTATAACTATTGAAGGTATTTTTATTCTAAAAAAATATTTATACATGCATTGGAAATAAATAATTGTGTTCATGAAAAAAATGACTTAAAATTTTCAACTACACTTTAGAAACATACCTGTTTTTAACTATCTCATCGACTCACCATTGTTTTTCTCTCCACTTATATATCTTATTTTTAAATATTATTCTATAATTTGGACAAGGATTTTTTCTATAGTTACCCATTGGAGAAATACATGTGTAGTCATCTATCTAGAGTTACCATTATCATTGATTAAATAAACCCTTTGAAAAAATAAAATGTTATTTTCTTTATTTATTTACACTACTTACTTATCTTAAGGAATGTTGGAAAAGGATCACTAAAAATCAATAGGGTTGTTTTAAATCTGTTAATATTTAAAAAGAATCAAAAATCACTCCCATACATAGTCTTCATCATGATCAATACATCCTAACAATTAGGATCAAAGGTAGGGATCTACTGATATACTTTTATTTTTTTTTAAATCATTGAAAATTAATATGTTTCTATCTAATACCAACATGTAATATCATAGAATATTCAATTTTTTAATATTAAACATTTTTCATTTTGATTATAAAAAGTAGTAACCATGTTTGTACTCTTGTGCAATATCACATGTACCTTTTATCTCTAACAAGCCCATGTCAATGATTCGGGAGAGGAAAAATCCTTAAATAACTAATCTTAGAGAATTTTTGTAGATGATCTATGCTTCATGTATTAATACTAATAATAATTGATACTGAAAATATTGGACGATTATTTATTTTAAAAATATTGTAATACAATTTTATGAAAAGGGTGATAATTATTTCAAAATTCCTAAGGAATATCTGGAGAAATGGTATGATGATCTATAAAAATAATCTCATCATCATTTAAAATAAATGAATATTATTATCTACTGTTTAGGGAGTTGTGAGATAATTTTTTATGATGCATAAAGGTTAGATAATGTTTGAAGCTAAAAATAATATCAAATATAACATATTTCCTATCAGAAATACTATGGACTAATTACCGTATTCATGTCATTCATATTAAAATAAATATTTATCCAATATTGTTCAATAGATTGAAAAACATTTAAAAAAAAGAAAAATGCGATTGAAGAAAATATATAATATAAATGTAATGGGGAAGACCATACATTGTGAAAATATAATTTTCTTAAATATAAAAGTAAATATAATTACAAAATGAATGGTGAGAAAATTATAATGACTACATGGACTGATTTTTTGGGATCAAATGATGAATATTCCATAACATCTAAAGTTTAACATAAAAACAATTGTATTTATTATGACTCATACTGATGAGGTGCAATATTATTACTCTCAAAACAATAATTCATGAAAACATACATATAATGAACTGAATACGAATTTCATTATGATTCATGCTAAATATTAATCTATAATGTAAGATCATAGAGATCTTATAAAATCATTTGATTATTTTTTATTGGATAATGAATGTTTTTCAATACAAATTAAATACATAAAATATAATTATTCCAAAATTTGATATGATCTACATGAAAATAAAATAAAATAATTATTTGTTCAAGTTGATACATTAAAACACAATTCAATCATACTTATAAAAGGAGAAAATAATTTAAATCAATTATTTGGTTATAATAAAATTCAGAAATAAAAATATAGAAAAGGTTGAATTGGTGAAAGAACCAAATTATATATGATTTATTTTATAAGAAACCAGATATTCTTTTTAGGTATGTATCTGGTTTTTTGGTTATTTTGGGTAAAATGATTAAAGGAGTATTTTCTATGTACATACCATGTAATTCTGTGTATATGTTATGTATCTATATTTCTCGTGTACGACAGCGTTTTGACAATGTAACCACTATGCACATGGTCTTGTGGTCACCTGGTAAACTGCTTATGTCTGGGTCCAGTTGAGGCTACCACATGGCGTGTATTTTTAAATAAATTTAAGTGTAGTTTTTTTAATTGATATATCAGTTCGGGGTCTCGTCTCATGTTCAAAAACACCTTCTTCTTCTTGTGTTTTGTACTGGAGAACTTTAGAAATATAGAATAAGTTTGACATCCTAATTCAGTATATGAACTATGATTGAGACATAATTAGGTGCGTTGGAATCCCACCAGTGATATCTCAAAACCTCTTGATCGCTTCTTCCGGATGCATCCTCTATTGTGAGTCATTCAAGGATAGGTGTTTTCACTTTTTTATAGATCAACGCTGTTTTAGGATGAATCAAGGGATGGTGTTCAGTTATATCTATCATATGAAATTGAGGTAGATTGTTTTTGCATTTTGTTTTTTCAGTGGATTATATAGGCTAAAAGTTCATCATGCCCAAATTATGGGTATTTTTTGAGTTACAATTTTTCATCGGTATTACTTTATATGGTTTTTTTATTGATAAAGCGTTGTTTATTATAAGTAATATTATATGCCTTATCCCAGGGATATTCATGGGTGTGTTTCCCTTATTAAGATATTTATGGTCATTTGGTCAAGGTTTTCTATTAGGACTACCTTGTTTTCATTGCTTTGTTTGATTGGGATAGAGATTTATTAATTTTATGAAATTATTGATATATGCATTTTGAATGTTTTTCAAGGTATTATTTTTAGATTACATGAGATTCTTTGATATAATATGCACAATGTTTTCTAACCGACAGTGAGAGCCCATGAATTGGAAGACTAAGGGGACATCCAGATTACTTATATTTATTATGTTATTATAATGGACCATGAGAGCCTTGGACCAGGAAGACTGAGGGGACTTCTAGATTATTTATACAGGACCATGTGAGCCTCAGAGTATAACATTGACTAAAGGGGTTAGACTGTGAGATATTTCATAGAGGATCAGTATTAATTGAATTGATTTTAGGATGGAACAAATGGATTCGACAATGGGATAATTCTTACAGGTTCGTTTGTTAATAATTTAATGACTCTGATGTGTTTTCCATGAAAAGGAGCTATATTAAATTTGGTTTACATGATTGTTTATATTGTCTTATGAGATGTCTGATTTGTAACATTACATATGGGATACATAGGATAGGCTAGATCCCTGGGTTACAAGATTAAATAGATGAATAATTAATGTTCAATGAATGTAATATAAAATATAATTATTATTTACTTTTGAGTACTTCCTGGTTTATTGATTAATTCTTTCATATTAACTACTATATATATTAACTAATAGTTATTAATAGATCTTTTTGTTATTGTCTATTGGGATTATTTGCGCACCCTTTTATTATCATACTTTTGGACCCAAATTGATTATATGATTGATAGTATAGATATGGCTAATTTCCCGTCATCATTAGGTACTTGATGGTTGTTGGATCTATGAAGAATGGGACCATGTTGAGTCTTCAGATGTTTTTGGAGTTTACCTAATATTTCTTTGTATTATATTTTATTATATTTCAATATTTGCGACTTGTTTTGGATACTTTCCTCAATGAATAAAATGATTCATTTATATACATATATATATGATCCATCTATTTTATTACTATCAGTATTCCACTGGTTACTTCTATTGTATGGAATTATTATTTCATCTATTATTATTATTTATTAATTCTGTTGTGCATACTCTTCCAATGAGGGAATAGTTTTCCCACTATCAGACCTCATCCTGTTCTTCTAGTCAGTAACCTCTAGTGTTAAAATATAAGTTCTTGAGGTTATGAGACCAATAGGATATGGGGAAATATTGGGTGGCACCTGGATCAGGGGAATTACAAAGTGGAATCACAGGAGGATATTTTTTAGATTGTATTTCTGTTTGGAGATAGTAGAAAGAGATATGAAGGAAGTGGAGTTTGGTAATTAGGTGTGCCCTGGATTATCTACCATGTGTATATGGAAGAGAAATAATATCACGAATCAATTTATAATTTTTGGGTTTTGGATGGGAAGTTTGGTGGATCATGTATGAACTTTAATTGAATTTGTTTAAGATATTATATTAATTAGGATTCCAATATTTGATTCACGGAGAGTATGGGCCATCAAGGATTAGAATATGGCCTCCCTTTGGAGAAAAATATGATTTTGGGGGTTTCCGAGAAGTTTCAGAGGCTTACTCTCTAGAAATCATAGAAAAAACTCCATTTACTATACGTACACATCATGCTGTTGTTGACCGTGGGATGGACTGTGTGAGAAGAGACATGGGGTTTGTAGTCATTTAGTAAAACTTGTCGTGTACTAGGGGTACACATTTTTCTTTAATTGACCATGTGTCTGGCCGTGTGACTAACGACATAGGTTGATGAAACTTTTTTTGTACATGTTTTGTCTAGAGTATGCATGTTTTGTAGTGTTACAACGGTAGAACTCTGTACTTAATGGTGTGTATAAGTACCATGGAAGAATGAAATATTCATGTACACACGGTTTCTTAGGAGGAACACAACGTGTGTATGTGGGGTTACATGACCAAGTTGGTTGATGTACATTCCAATATTTAGTCTTAAGGGAACACGTCGTGTTGTATTTCTACATACTATTTAAACCACTTTTGAAAAAATGAATGTTTTCCTTCACTTATTTCATTCATTCACATTTATGATGAAATCATTGATAATATTGAACTTAGGTGTGCACATGTCCTTGCATAGTCATTACACCAAGACATCCACGTGTTGTATTCTAGGTATAGGGTGACGATCAGACCACATAAATGGTAGATTTAGGACTACTGGTAGAACCTCTCGTCATTCTAATCTTGGAACTATTTATTATACCGAACATAGGTGGTGATGCATTTTTTTGTAAAGGATTTTTGAGGATGATCCAGAAATTTTAGGGAGCACCACATCCTTCCCCGACTATAGTATAGTTAAAACGAGTGTTCCAACAGTAACATCTTGTGACTTTTTATGGTATAGAGGACCACAGGCTGTACAGTTGTGGTTAGAGGCCATGCTTTATATCTTCGTTCATTTGGATAATCCTCCTTAGAGGAGGTTGAATCTCACAACATTCATGCTATGTGATTCCTCCAACATATGGTGGGATGTTGATTCACAGGCAGGCATCATCATGATATAACATGGAAAGATTTTTAGATGAACTTCTATGATTACTTCTACCCCAAGATATTAATGGATGACCAATCATGAGAGTTCATTAATTTGGAATAGGGTGCCATTTTAGTTATGGATTACTCTTCTCAGTTTATAGAGCTTCATCACATCGCACCAGTTATAGGGGTGAAGAGTTTTCATTGGTTCGAAGAATTGGGGATGTTCTCAGATACAACATCTGATCATAAGTGAATGTTTTCAATATTACATCAATGAATGCTATAGTAATCTAGGAATTGATTACTACGCACAATATGATGGATTTTTGAGATGCGAGCGAGGGCAGTTCAGCTTTCTGAGCTGGTACTCCTTTATATGATAATAGGATGCTCCATAGGGATCATTTTCACGGTGATTCCATTATTAGGGAACTATCATCAGGTTTCTAGGTGAGGTGCTACCAGGGCGGGTTGAGTGAGAACATGAGACTGCAGTGTCTAAGAGACCATGTTGAGTTCTAATCTTGTCGCAAGATGGGTTATCTTTAGTGTTTTTGCAGTATATCCTCTCCATTAGCTAGTGAGAGGTTTCTATTATGACTCAACGTACAATAGTGGGACCACTAGTTCCTGATCAGTCAAGAATCCGGAGTTTACTAGGCCATTCAGGCTAAGAAGGTGGGGGTGGATGTGGTATCCAAATGACCTGTTTTCAACGATAGCATGGTGGATTAGATCAGGGTAATGAGGCAGGGTCACAGTACCGTTGTACAAGTCATATTTTTTCAATGAAGCAGACCCAGTAAGAGTAGGATTTTAGACTCCCTATGGATAGCGCTACAATTCTATTTGCCTTGTCTTTACCTTATATTCTTCTTGATGTGGGTGCTTCCTATATTTATATAACTTCTTCCATTGTGGAGATCCATGGGCTATGTTTTATTAATTCTAACGATGTTACGGTTCTAGAAACTACCCTAAGAATTAGGACAACTATTGTACATTAGTGCAAGGAGTTCCCTCTTGCTGTTGGTGGGTGTCCCTTATTATTGGAAAAATATGTATTAGAGATTACATGATTCAATTTCATTCTCTAAATGGACCATTTGGTATCCTTTGAAACCATTGTTGAATACTATCATTGCATGGTGAGTTTCACGTCACCATAGGGAGGATCATTTATACACAAGGGATAATAGGATGTCCAGGCGAGCAGAGCAAGACATGAGCCTCAGGGGTTGGGAGGAATCACAACCCAGTAATTTTCCTTGGGTTCCACCTATACTTTTTGTGAAGAAGATGGATGGTACCCACACATATGTTTCTAGATTACCGAAAGCTAAACCAGATGAAGGTCAAGAAACGATATCCCTTATCGATGAATCAAGATCTCTTTAATCATCATCAAGGAGACTAGGTGTTCCTAAATATTTAATTGATATATGGTTATCATCAGTTTTTCATTATACCCTCAAACCTACCTCTTTTGGGCATTCAGATCATGTATTGCATATATGAGTATTTGGTTTTGTCATTCAGTCTCATGAACATTCATAAATTTTTAATGGCACTAACGAACCGAGTGTTCCAAACATTCCTGATTTATTTTTTGGTAGTCTTTGTGGAAGATATCTTGGTGTACTCTCAAACACCATATGGTAATTTCATCTATCATGAGATCGTAATGAGTACACTGACAGAAGAATTAATAGACCAGGAGTAGGTGAGACTAGTAGTTTCCTCGGAGTATCCAAAGAATTTATTTGAGGTATAGAGTTTGCTGGGGTTTCCTAGTTACAATAGACTCTTTATTCAAGAATTTTATTGCATATCAGTGTCATTGATAGGACTGACTAAAAATGCTAGGAAGTACTAGTGGAAACAATCCCACAATATATCCATTTTTGACTTTAATGGGAGATTGAATTCAGTCCCAATACTGATTTTGCTAGAGTGGTGAAAGAATTACACATTCTACTACGACGCATCGGGCATCTGAAAGGGATAACAATTTATGTGGGGGGGGATTTTTTGAGTTTGGGTCTCAGTAGTTGATACCACATGAAAGGGATTACCCAACACATGATCTAATTTTTTGTAAAACTATGCATGAATTGCGTTGTTGGAGACATTATATTTTGGGAGATCATTTTTTGGTATTCACTGACCACAAATCCTCATGTATATCTTTAATCAATTTGATCTAAATTTGAGATAGCGATGGTGGATTGAGTACCTTAATAATTTTGACATTAATCTTTCTTACACACATGGGAATAGAAATGTCGTATCTAATGCATTGAGAAGGAGGACTCAGATATAGGCTGTTCAGAAGGCCAGTAGTGAGTGGATGATTATGAATATTTTCAATAAGATGAATTTGGAGGATCAATAAAAATAGGGGTCATAGTTTGTTTATTCAATAGATGATACATCTATTATACTATATTGAGTTTTAATGAGGCAAATATCATATTCCAAAGTCCTAGTCCTATGAGAGGGTGTGTCCGGAGAGGACCCAAATCCTGGGTGGACCGTAAGTGAGGATGTGGTTTGGAATTATGATTGGCACATATGGGTGTCAGTAGAAATACACAAGGAGCCATTGTGAGATTTTCATGCCTTAGAATGGGTAGTTCATACTGGGGTCACCTAGATTTATAGTGATCTATGTCGTCAGTATTGGTGTTCAGGCATAAAAAGGGATGTTACTTGTTTTGTTATGAGATGTTCCACCTATCAGTAGGTGAAGGTAGATAATCAGTGACTGATAGGAATTTTACAGTAGTTTCCCATTCCAAAGTGGAAGTGGAATGATGTTGCGATGGATTTCATGATAGGTTTACCATGTTCACCTTGACTAAATAGTGTTTTATGGTGTTTTTTTGATAGCCTCATGAAGGTTTCATATTTCCTATGGATCAAAGAAACCTTAATTGTTGATGAGAATGTAAAATGGTACATATGGTATATATTAAATTCATATGAGGTTCTGCACTCTATCATTTTAGATAGGGTTTTCTGGTTTACTTCTTGTGTCTGGTAGGGAGTACAGATGTTTTGGGTTACACATGTACTTATATGTACATCTTACCATTCCTAGACAGACAGCCAGTCTGAGCACAATATTCAAATTTTGGAGGAAATTATTCGGGCATACATTCGAGATTTTGGGGGCTCTTAAATGATAAACAAACCACTAGTTGATTTTTCCAACAATAATAGTATTCTAGACAAGATTCAGATGACACCATTTGAGGCTTTGTATAGTAGGCGATGTTGATCACCCCTATATTGGATAGAGGTTGGAGAGGCAGTTATGTTGGGACCTCATCATGTCCAGGAGACCACTGAGCATGTGTAGTTAATTTGAAATAGGGTGGCTATTTCACCGTCTCAACATAAATATTATGATGATCAATAGAGATGACCTGTGGAGTTAAATGTTGGAGATCATGTTTTCCTTCATGTCATGCTACGGTTGTGACACGGGAGGATTAAGAGACAGGGTAAGCTATCACTGAGATATGTCGGGCCATTTGAGGTTTTGGAAAGTGTCGGGCCGGTGGCCTATCAGCTCCAGTTACCTCATTGGTTCCAGGATAAGCAAAATATCTTTCATGATTATCATGTACAATGTTAATTTTCATACCCATCTCTTGTTTTTTAACCTATTCATATTGAGTTAGAGGTGGATACATCTTTCAAAGAGCATAGAATTCAGATTGTGGATCAAAACATAGAGGTTCTCCATGGCCTGTTAGATACCTTATCTAAGGGACACATAAGTATATGTTTCTTTAGTTTGATTGTATATGGTTGTTTAGTCATGGTTGCCTATTATTAATACATTTATTTTTAGTCCATGTTTGATTAGGATTGAATTTCATTGATTATATTAAATACATGTGATATGCATTGTGAATTTTTATACATGATGTATTTTCAGATTACATGAGCTGCTTTGTTATAATTTGCACACACTTTTTCTAATATAAAGTGAGATCCTTGGAAATGAAGACTACAGGGACTTTCAGATTACATAGACATATTATGTTATTCAAATAGACCATGAGATCCTTGGATCAGGAAGACTGAGGGGACTTCCAGATTATTTAGAGTGGTCCTTGAGAGCGATAATTTAGAACTTTGACCAAAGGTGCTAGATCATGGGAGATTTCCTTGATGATAATTATTTATTTTATTGATTCTATATGGGAACAATGGAGTTAGACTATGATATAATTATCAGATAGTCGTTTTCGAATTAATTGAAGGATTGTGATGACTCTTCCAATCCAAAGAACATTCATGGATTTGGTTTTACTTGATTGTTTATATGGTCTTATGAGACAACAGTTTTGTTAAACTACTTGGGGGATACAGATCTTATTCTAGATACCAGTGTTACTGGATAAAAAATATGAATAAGAAATGTTAAATGAATATAACTGAAAATTGTATAATTTTTTACATTTGATTACTTCCTAGTTTTCTTATTTATTCATTCATATTATAAGATATATATTCACTAACAGTTAGGCACAGATATTTTGGTGGTTTCCTAATGATATTTTTCACACACCCTATTTGTGTCATCCTTTTATACATAAACTAACCATATTATTTAAGGAATAGATATGGGAAAGCTTCCTTCTTCATCAGGTACTTGATTGTTGTTTGAGTCTGAGATCATTAGACAAATATGAGGCTTGTAATTCTGTTGGAGTTTACTTTCTATTTCCTTTTATTTTATTGTATTGTATTTCCATCATTGTGAACTATTTTTTCTAAATTACTAGAAATATGACATGAATCATTTATATATTTATATATATGCTCCTTATGTTTTATTACTAGCAGTCTTCCACTTTTTACTTCTGGTGTATACAATTATTTTTTCCGCTATTTTTTAATAAATAATTACACTTTGTATACTTTTCCAATAAGGGAACAGTTTCCCTATTATCATACCTTGTCCCACTCTACTAGTCAACAATTTCTACTATTTTGGAGAAATTCACTTGAGATCATGTGACCAACCGGGTATGGGGCATGATCGGGTGGCACCTGGATCTGGGACATTACATATTTGTTTCTTGTTCAAATAGAAAAATAAAATTGACTATTTAATGTTGATATTGTTGAATTATAAGAAACTATAAAAATGACTACTTTTTAGACAACCTAAATCTTTTGGTTTTACCCAAAATTATATGGGTTCCAAAACACACTTTCATTTGATGTTTTTGAGGAATACACCATTGAACTAGATCATTAAATCATTATGTTTTCATATGAGCAGTATATGGAAATATCTATCTAATCAAAGGATTGATCAACTCAAAAGTTGTTTATTTTTAAAAAATCCTTAGAACTAGAACCTAAATCACAAAATTGTTTCAATACTCTTATGTATATATATATATATGGGTGTGTGTTTGTGTGCTTATTTTAATGAACTATTTTATGAAGGGGGAGAGATATCCTTTATTATTTACCTATAATTAATTCCTCATTGAATTAAATTATTAAAACATAGTATATATATAAAAATAATATAATTGATAAATATTCGAATTTATATAATAATTTTTTTAATAAAACAATTATTAGATGATATATTAATTGTTTAATTATAAATAAGATTATTAAAAACTGTATAACTCATTTAATCTTTTAAACTTATTATTCTTTTCAAATTTCATTCTCATATAAATGTTATTTAGTTATTTATCATTTTTAATAAGAATATATTCCATACATAAAATTCCCTTTTAAAATATTATCTTTGAGGTGATTATCCAATATTTTCGGCTCAGAAATGTGAAGCATCGTCTGAAAATTCTAAGAACAAAACATATAGTCTAAATAAATAAACCTAGAATGTGTTTATCAAATACTATTTATTTATTTACCCATTATTCATCATAATATCTTGTTCATGTAATTTTGATATTAGTCTAAGAAAGATAAAGTGATCAATGACTTCATGTTCAAAGATGAATAATTCCCAAAAGTAATCTAAAGGTGATCATACTTGTTATCTTTTAAAAGAACATTCAATTTCATATGTTAAGGATTAATTTGGAAAATCATCTAAAAATATTAAATATGATCATGATTATGATGAAATTGATGTTTTGTCACCTCAAATGGTTTATGGTGGAGTGTATCATGAAGATATTCTATTTAACTTTAGAACATTGCATGAATATGAAGTTAAACTACACATTGATCGAAATACATCTAAAAAGTCATATGAAGAGATTTAAAAAGTATATATTTCAAAAATAGTATTTGATACACAACAAATGGAGTATCATAATTTGAAATGATTTTTGATTTCAAAAGAATACATTGGTGAATTTTAATTACACATTTTATGTCACGTGTAATTACTCATATGATATGTTATTAATATGGTGGATCGTTATGAAGTAAAATATTTTCTGGTCAAACAGGTTTCATATTCATCACTTTATCAATGATCTTTGGATTTTCAACAAAGAATAAAATATCTTCCAATAGTTATATAATACTTATGTGACAATTATTAATGTTTTCAGTTTTTGAACTATTAAACTAATCCTAATTAACTCCCTGGAATTTCTATGTATATGTTGTTTATTTAAATTCAGTATTTTAAATATCATTATGTTTAAATATTTTTTTAGTAACAAAAATTAGAATAAATTATTTTTCAATTGAATTTTTATGTTTTATACTCTAAGAAAATTATGCAAATGGTTATTATACATTTAAAAATTCTAGTAATGATTAACTATTTAACAAATTCATTACATGTGATTAATGATTCAATTAATAAATTTAAAAAATCCCAAATATGTATGATAAAAAAATCATTTGAAAATCGATTATTTCTTGAAACTATTTTAATTCATTGGATATAATTTCCAAATGTAATATGTCTTATGTGGAGTTCTTAATAGGTGTTTAAATACATTATTGTAGAAAACTATCTATTTTTTCAAATATATTCAATATAAAAAATAATTATTTGTGGAATAATATTTTATATTAGTTCATGTGGACTTTATATTGGTGCATTTCATTTTCAAATTATTCATGTCACCAAAATAGGGAAACATTTGTATGAGAAATTTGTTATAAAAAATCATGGGAGAAATTTATATGATAAAATTCTATGTGAAATATATCTGAGAAATTTACATGAAAAAATTATACGAGACATTTATATAAGAAATTGATATGATAAATTTATATGAAAATTTATGAAATGGGATAAATTTTCTTATAATTTTTTTCTTATATTGTTCGAACATTATTCCTTTAAAAATTGTTATAATTTTGATATTTATTATTTGGTTTTTGTGATCATCAAAATTGGTGACACTATTGAGTATGTGTTGATTCAAAAATTTAGTTATTATGTTTTTCATTATTATGCTAAAAAATACCCATAAATATGTTTCTAATAATCATTATTTTTACTAAATTTCAAGATGAAGACATATAGAAGAATTTTTTTATTCTGGAAGTGTACACAAGTTGTTAATCCATGTGAAGTAAATTTTCATATTTTTTATGTGTTTGTATGTATTCTATAAATGTCACGACCCGTCCTCGGGGCCCGTGCCGTGACTACCCCAAGCCCGCCTTCCATAGGCCAGGGGCTGGCGACTAGCACCAAGGCGTAAAATCCCAGTAAACAGGGAAGGCATTGCCTTTAAGTAACAACCACACAGAGTCAGCAAGCGGAAAGTAAAGTGCAGAAAAGTAAAGGGGGCCGGAAATACAAGCCCAACTGTAAAGTACAACTGAAAAGTAAAGTACAGCAACTGAAGAAAAGACGGCGGCCTCGTGTCGTCCACTGGAAATCCCACCTGAAGGGTGGGTACAGATAGCCTCCAGGCTCCTCGGGTCCCACGTCCGCTCCGTGCACGTCCCGCCCAGTGGTCCACCTCCAGGTACCGTCCTGCTCCACGCCCCAACCGTGATCAGCGCTGTCCGTCGTCTGCAACCAACACAACAAGGGGCGGGCATAGCCCGTGCAGGGGTGAGTACAACAACTCAGTAAGGACCCCGAGACCCCCGAAGGTCTCCCGAAATCCACAAAGGATATAGCACAAAAGAAAGATGCAATCACGAAGTAACATCTGACTCGACTTAGGTATATGCCCATACACATACCTAAGTCCCCAATTCTAGCTCTGCTCACGAGCTCAAGAACAACTCAATCCACAAAGGAAGCAAGACTCAAATCCACAAGGAGAGTAACAGTAAATCCACATAGGATAGTTCAACACAATCCACAAAGGAGAGTAACATAAGATTCAGCTCAACCAGGATTTTCATTATCGAAACCGTAAATGTTGAAGAGCCCCATCTCTGAAGTGTACAGTGGTCCTGTCACGACTCCGAGGTACTGCTCACTAACCTAAGACTGCTGAAGTACTCCTCCTGTCGAGTACCGCGGGTCTGCTGCCAACTACCGGGCGCTCCGTCCGCTGAGGGTCTGCTGCCAAATACCGGGCGCTCACCCAGATAGCCTACTGAGGTACTCCTCCTGTCGAGTACCGCGGGTCTGCTGCCAACTACCGGGCGCTCCGTCCGCCGTGGGTCTGCTGCCAACTACTGGGCGCTCCGTCCACTGGGCTAGTCGACTCACTCCAAGTCGAGTCGGTCAAGCAGTCGTCAGGTCTCAGTCATCTACACGGTCTCCGTACTCCGCATGCACGTCTCCACCGTCGCGGGTCTGTCGCTACAACCAAGCGCACACACTCCGTAGAGTATCGCGGGTCTGCCGCTACAACCAAGCGCTCCACCGCCAAGGGTCTGTTGCTGCATCCAAGCGCACCACCACTGTCAAGTACCACGGGTCCGCCGCTACACCCAAGCGCTCCACCGCTCAAGGTAAAAAAGAAGATTCAGCTCACACAGGTTCGGTAACACTGTTCCACGTAGGATCGCTGAGTGCAGTAGTCGACGCAGTCCACGGAGGATCTCTGCACAGTCGTCGCCGCAGTCCACGAAGGATCTCTGCTCTGCCGTCGTCGCAGTCCACGGAGGATCTCTGCTCTGCCGTCGTCGCAGTCCACGGAGGATCTCTGCTCTGTCGTCGTCGCAGTCCACGGAGGATCTCTGCTCTGTCGTCGAAGCCACAGCCAGCACTAGGGTTCCCGCACATAGCGAGCTCGTTAGGAGGGTCCGCTCCACGAGCCGAGAGGCTGATACATCAACTGACACGTAGTCCGAAGTTGATGTATCCGAAAGTTCCGTATCGACAACAGGATCTCAACGCAACAGACGGCGCGTCAATCGGACGCCCGGTCTGAGAGTTATTGGCATTTTCGTCCCAGGGGCCCGGTTGGTTTTTAGGGCAAAACCAACCCGACCGTACTCCGCCTGTATCCGATCCTCGGGCGGAGTATGCCAAAAGTTCCGTCTCACTTAGAGGAATTCAACGAAACAGACGGCGCGTCAATCGGACGCCCGGTCTGTTAGTTATTGGCCTTTCCGTCTCACACCCACCCTGGGAAACTTCCCAGGAGGTCACCCATCCTGATCACTGCTCTAGGCCAAGCACGCTTAACTACGGAGTTTTAACTACGTAGGCTCCCGAAAAGGAAGGTGCACCTTGAGTATAGTATACCGAAACGACCGTCTCGATCCAAGGATCGCGTAGTCGCTGACGGTTCGTCAATCGGAGGTCCCAGGCCCAAGATATGGGCGAAAGACCGAAGAGGGCCCGAAACGGGGGTTCTGGGTCCGGGGCGACCCGGCCCGAACCCCCCCTGGGGTCGGCCGAACCGGGTCGGCCCGAACCGGGTCGGCCCGACCCGGCCCGACCCGGCTAGGCCGGGTCCGGTCTGGCCTGGGCGCGGCCCGGCCGACCGGACCGGCCGGCTCGGTCTTCGGCCGAGCGGCCGAAGAGCCGCCGCGGGTCAAACCCGCGGCTTTGGGAGAAACGCGGCCCGCGCGGGCCGCGTGCTGGTGGCCGGACCGCGGACGCGGTCCGGCGGTTCGCCGCCGCCGCGGCTCGGCCGCGGCGGACTCCTCCGGCGGCGCGCCGGGCGCCGCCGCCTCCGGTCGCCGGCGCCGCCGCGCCGGCGACCCGCGCCGCCGTCTCCTTCCGCGGGCCGCCGGAGATGCTCCGGTGGCCCGATTTCTTTCCCGTCTGCGCCGTTGCTCCTCCCGGGGGACGATCTTCACTGCGGAATCAACAAAATGCCCTTGCCGCACGGTTCGTCGTCGTCCGCCAAATCCGCACAACAAAAGAGATCGGCGGAGGGTTGCCGGGTCTTGTTCGTTAGACCCGCACCCTCCGCGTTTAGTCAAAAACCACGGAGGAATAATCAACAACAATTTTAAATAAATCAAAATTGTCGGAGATCATGTTCTTCACTTTAAAAGAATAAACACGGGGAAAAAGATAAAATAATCCAACATCCCTTACTTGTCGTTGTCGTCGGACGAGAGGTCGTCGCGGAATTGCTCGTCGTGGAAAAAGGGGGGATCGTCGCGTCGTCGCGGTATCCGGCGTCGCGTCGCCAATCTCCGGATCAAGATCAAACGGATTTAATTAGTTTAAATCCGTTGATATCGAAATTAAAACGGGAGAATTCAAATGATTCGTTTCTCACCTTAGTTGCCAAACGAGGATCGGCCGCAGAAGAAGAGGCGTCGCCGAAGAACGTCGCGGGTAGGGCTCGTCGACGTCGCAGATCTCGGTGTGCGTCGTCGAATTCCGGTCGCCGGCGTTCTTCGCGTTCTTCGCGTTCTTCGCGTTCTTCGCGTTCTTCGCGGAGAGGGTGGAGGAACGAAGATTCTCTCAAATCCTTTCCAAGGATTTTTAGGTTGGTCTTATTTTATAAACATGCCAACACGAAACCGGTTAAGAAACGATCCATCAATTCGAAAGAAACGACCCATTTAATTCACGAAGAAACAGTCCATTTAATTTACGAAATAAACCGCCCAATTAAATGGTCTGTTAAGAATTAAAGAAAACGCGTCGGTTGACCTTTCAGTTACTTTGACGGGTTTTCGCGGGTGCGTTACTTAGCGAAAGAAACGACGGGGCTCGTGCGGGTCCCACCGCACAAATATCCTACCAAGGGGTAGGATATTTCTGGATAGCATCCTATCTAGTTCAACTCAGTTCAAGCCGCCCTTAAGTGGCTTCAAGTGGCTTCCAAGCAGCTTAAGTGAAATAAAATAAAGTTGTCGCACAAACTTTATTTTATTTCTGACTTAAAGCCGCAAAATTTAAAAACCACGTCTGAGAAAACGCAACTCCGGAAGAGGCGTTTCTAAGCAAATACCGGCGCTGCGATTTCATCGGTGCCCTCAGAATTTGATTCCGGGCACCGGTTCAAAAGATAGAAAAACCCGCTCGTCCGTTCACTGAACGTACCCGAGCCAAACTTCGGAAATTGATTCCGGGCACACCGGGCCTCGGAATCAGGTGCCGTCTGAAGCTGCGCTCTTGTAAAATTCCAAAGAAAATTAAGAAAAAAATTTCCTTGAAATTTGCGGGTCTTTACATTACTCCCACCTCAGGGCTTTACGTCCCCGTAAAGAAACATCAAAAACTAGGGGAACAAATGGGGGTACTGAGCACGCATCTGAGCCTCCCGCTCCCAAGTGCTCTCCTGGAGGTTCCCGTGCTGCCATCTGATGCGCACAAGAGGAATCGACCGCCCACGTAGGACCCGCTCCTGTCGATCCTCGATCTCCACTGGGACCTCCGCAAAAGTCGCCCCATCGTCCACGTCCAGCTCCCCAAAGTCGATGATGTGCGTCGGGTCGTGCACGTATCTCCTCAGCTGAGACACGTGGAAGACGTCGTGCACCCGGTGCAACTGAGGTGGTAGAGCCAGGCGATAAGCCACCTCTCCTATCCTGCTGAGGACCTGGAAAGGCCCGATGGAGCGTGGAGACAACTTGTCGCCTCGGCCAATTCTCCGTAAACCACGTCGAGGTGAGACACGCAAAAAGACGTGGTCACCATCCTTGAACTCTAGTGGCCTCCGCCTCCTGTCAGCATATGACTTCTGCCGGCTCTGAGCTGTCCTCATCCTCTCCTGGATGATCTGGACCTTCTCTGTCGTGGCTCGGACCATCTCTGGTCCCACAAGAGCTGCAAGATTTCTTCTTTGCCGAAAAGAGAAATCCGGTCTCATCCTCTGGATGAACCACATTCTTTGCCTAAAACAGTCAATCCTAACATGGATGATACTAATCCATACCAAGGATGACGTCGTAAGGCCTCGACGCTACTACTAAGAGATTCAACCATTACTCTCGCCTCCAAGGGTTGAGTCACACTGTCGGCATCAGTGTGTGGTAACTGGGTCTCCTCCAGTAGACGTCTCACAAGTGAGGGTCAAGTCAACAGCCAAAACTGGAATCTCCTAGTAACATCACGAAAGAGGACAGGAACGAAAAATATCACAAAGGTATGCATCTTTTATTATTGCAGCTCATATTACAAGACGCTACACAAAAGCAACAAGGAACCAGAAGTACAAAGGATGTATCCACTAGTTCTGCTCCTGTCTATCAGCTCCCAGGGCTCCATGATCGAAGGCCTCGGCTGCCTGAAGCTGAGCTCTCCCCTGCGGTCGGGGTGGACCTCCTGGTGGTGGTGGTGGTAGAGCCTCAAAGCGTCGTCCACCACCTGCTGCTCTGCCAGCTCCTCTACCTCGTCCGTCTCCTCCCTGCAGACCGCCACGGTCGAACCTCTGCCTCTGCCTAGGTGGTTCCTCAACCGTCTGCTGCTCCCCCGCATGGCGGGTCGGGCAGTCACGAGCCATGTGACCAATTCCGCCACAGGAGTAACACTGCCCACTCTCGGCACGCCTAGCTCTGACTCCACCCCGGCTTCCCCGCACAACTGAGCCTGAGTCGTGCAGTCGGCCACTGGTAGGTCTGGTCTGCCTGGAACCCTGAGTCATCTGTCGGCTATCTGCTACCGAAGACTCCGCTACGTGCCGCCCTGCGGTGGGTCTCTGTGCTGGTGTAGACTCAGCAAGGAAGCTCTCGATCAGAAGGGCCCGCTCTAGCACTCCCGCCTGGGTCGGAATGCTGAGGGAGATCAGCGACGCCCGAATCTCCTGTCGCAAGCCCTGCTCGAAGGTCCGGGCCCGGAAGAAGGGGTCCCGTACCATGTCTGTCGAGTACCGAGAAAGGTCGGTGAACCTCGCCACGTACTGAGCGACCGTCATGCTGCCCTGCCGCAGCTGTAGAAGCTCCTGGATACGCACCGCACGAAGGGTGGCCGGGACGAACTCCGAGCAGAAGAGGCTCTCAAAGTCCGTCCAAAGAAGAGATGCCTCATCGTGCACCTGGAGCATCAAGCTCCACCATCGTCCTGCCGCCGCCTGCAGGAGGCTCGCCGCGAGAATCACCATGAGATCCGCTGGTGTCCTCACTAGCCTAAAGATCCGTACCACCGCCTCTAGCCAGTCCTCGGTGGCCTGGGGGTCCGCCTCACCGCGAAACCTGGGCGGTCGCTGGCTCTGAAACTCATGCAGTGCCCTGAGGCGACGTGCATCGTCAGCGTCTGGTACTGGTAGCATCGGCGGCTCGGCGGGTAAAGCTACCGCCGGTGCCACTGCTGGCAAAGGGCCCTGCACCGAGGCCTCGTCGCTCGGTGGGCTGCCGTCGCGCCCTACACTCGGAACCCTAGCTGGCTGTCGTCGCGGGGCCATCATGAAAAGGAGAACAAGAGCACCACAGTCAGAACAGTATACCTGGTGAGCTGGCACAAGTAATCACAAGAAAAACTTGAGACTTTCATGAAGCAGATCAGTATACCCGGTGAGCTGACACAAGTAATCACGAAGAAAACTTGAAACACACATGCAATCAATGTTTTCGTGCATTAAGTCAGAAATCAGAAGTCAGGGTCCTGGTGTATGGATACGTCGGCCGCCGCACCAACACTGGACTCCCTGGACTGATAACCACACTCAATACGCTAAACACTATTGCTTCACACAGAAGAAAGATCAGAGTCTGCGGTAGAACCGACCACCTCTGATACCAATTTGTCACGACCCGTCCTCGGGGCCCGTGCCGTGACTACCCCAAGCCCGCCTTCCATAGGCCAGGGGCTGGCGACTAGCACCAAGGCGTAAAATCCCAGTAAACAGGGAAGGCATTGCCTTTAAGTAACAACCACACAGAGTCAGCAAGCGGAAAGTAAAGTGCAGAAAAGTAAAGGGGGCCGGAAATACAAGCCCAACTGTAAAGTACAACTGAAAAGTAAAGTACAGCAACTGAAGAAAAGACGGCGGCCTCGTGTCGTCCACTGGCAATCCCACCTGAAGGGTGGGTACAGATAGCCTCCAGGCTCCTCGGGTCCCACGTCCGCTCCGTGCACGTCCCGCCCAGTGGTCCACCTCCAGGTACCGTCCTGCTCCACGCCCCAACCGTGATCAGCGCTGTCCGTCGTCTGCAACCAACACAACAAGGTGCGGGCATAGCCCGTGCAGGGGTGAGTACAACTACTCAGTAAGGACCCCGAGACCCCCGAAGGTCTCCCGAAATCCACAAAGGATATAGCACAAAAGAAAGATGCAATCACGAAGTAACATCTGACTCGACTTAGGTATCTGCCCATACACATACCTAAGTCCCCAATTCTAGCTCTGCTCACGAGCTCAAGAAAAACTCAATCCACAAAGGAAGCAAGACTCAAATCCACAAGGAGAGTAACAGTAAATCCACATAGGATAGTTCAACACAATCCACAAAGGAGAGTAACATAAGATTCAGCTCAACCAGGATTTTCATTATCGAAACCGTAAATGTTGAAGAGCCCCATCTCTGAAGTGTACAGTGGTCCTGTCACGACTCCGAGGTACTGCTCACTAACCTAAGACTGCTGAAGTACTCCTCCTGTCGAGTACCGCGGGTCTGCTGCCAACTACCGGGCGCTCCGTCCGCTGAGGGTCTGCTGCCAAATACCGGGCGCTCACCCAGATAGCCTACTGAGGTACTCCTCCTGTCGAGTACCGCGGGTCTGCTGCCAACTACCGGGCGCTCCGTCCGCCGTGGGTCTGCTGCCAACTACTGGGCGCTCCGTCCACTGGGCTAGTCGACTCACTCCAAGTCGAGTCGGTCAAGCAGTCGTCAGGTCTCAGTCATCTACACGGTCTCCGTACTCCGCATGCACGTCTCCACCGTCGCGGGTCTGTCGCTACAACCAAGCGCACACACTCCGTAGAGTATCGCGGGTCTGCCGCTACAACCAAGCGCTCCACCGCCAAGGGTCTGTTGCTGCATCCAAGCGCACCACCACTGTCAAGTACCACGGGTCCGCCGCTACACCCAAGCGCTCCACCGCTCAAGGTAAAAAAGAAGATTCAGCTCACACAGGTTCGGTAACATTGTTCCACGTAGGATCGCTGAGTGCAGTAGTCGACGCAGTCCACGGAGGATCTCTGCACAGTCGTCGCCGCAGTCCACGAAGGATCTCTGCTCTGCCGTCGTCGCAGTCCACGGAGGATCTCTGCTCTGCCGTCGTCGCAGTCCACGGAGGATCTCTGCTCTGTCGTCGTCGCAGTCCACGGAGGATCTCTGCTCTGTCGTCGAAGTCACAGCCAGCACTAGGGTTCCCGCACATAGCGAGCTCGTTAGGAGGGTCCGCTCCACGAGCCGAGAGGCTGATACATCAACTGACACGTAGTCCGAAGTTGATGTATCCGAAAGTTCCGTATCGACAACAGGATCTCAACGCAACAGACGGCGCGTCAATCGGACGCCCGGTCTGAGAGTTATTGGCATTTTCGTCCCAGGGGCCCGGTTGGTTTTTAGGGCAAAACCAACCCGACCGTACTCTGCCTGTATCCGATCCTCGGGCGGAGTATGCCAAAAGTTCCGTCTCACTTAGAGGAATTCAACGAAACAGACGGCGCGTCAATCGGACGCCCGGTCTGTTAGTTATTGGCCTTTCCGTCTCACACCCACCCTGGGAAACTTCCCAGGAGGTCACCCATCCTGATCACTGCTCTAGGCCAAGCACGCTTAACTACGGAGTTTTAACTACGTAGGCTCCCGAAAAGGAAGGTGCACCTTGAGTATAGTATACCGAAACGACCGTCTCGATCCAAGGATCGCGTAGTCGCTGACGGTTCGTCAATCGGAGGTCCCAGGCCCAAGATATGGGCGAAAGACCGAAGAGGGCCCGAAACGGGGGTTCTGGGTCCGGGGCGACCCGGCCCGAACCCCCCCTGGGGTCGGCCGAACCGGGTCGGCCCGACCCGGCCCGACCCGGCTAGGCCGGGTCCGGTCCGGCCTGGGCGCGGCCCGGCCGACCGGACCGGCCGGCTCGGTCTTCGGCCGAGCGGCCGAAGAGCCGCCGCGGGTCAAACCCGCGGCTTTGGGAGAAACGCGGCCCGCGCGGGCCGCGTGCTGGTGGCCGGACCGCGGACGCGGTCCGGCGGTTCGCCGCCGCCGCGGCTCGGCCGCGGCTGATTCCTCCGGCGGCGCGCCGGGCGCCGCCGGCGACCCGCGCCGCCGTCTCCTTCCGCGGGCCGCCGGAGATGCTCCGGTGGCCCGATTTCTTTCCCGTCTGCGCCGTTGCTCCTACCGGGGGACGATCTTCACTGCGGAATCAACAAAATGCCCTTGCCGCACGGTTCGTCGTCGTCCGCCAAATCCGCACAACAAAAGAGATCGGCGGAGGGTTGCCGGGTCTTGTTCGTTAGACCCGCACCCTCCGCGTTTAGTCAAAATCCACGGAGGAATAATCAACAACAATTTTAAATAAATCAAAATTGTCGGAGATCATGTTCTTCACTTTAAAAGAATAAACACGGGGAAAAAGATAAAATAATCCAACATCCCTTACTTGTCGTTGTCGTCGGACGAGAGGTCGTCGCGGAATTGCTCGTCGCGGAAGAAGGGGGGATCGTCGCGTCGTCGCGGTATCCGGCGTCGCGTCGCCAATCTCCGGATCAAGATCAAACGGATTTAATTAGTTTAAATCCGTTGATATCGAAATTAAAACGGGAGAATTCAAATGATTCGTTTCTCACCTTAGTTGCCGAACGAGGATCGGCCGCAGAAGAAGAGGCGTCGCCGAAGAACGTCGCGGGTAGGGCTCGTCGACGTCGCAGATCTCGGTGTGCGTCGTCGAATTCCGGTCGCCGGCGTTCTTCGCGTTCTTCGCGTTCTTTGCGTTCTTCGCGGAGAGGGTGGAGGAACGAAGATTCTCTCAAATCCTTTCCAAGGATTTTTAGGTTGGTCTTATTTTATAAACATGCCAACACGAAACCGGTTAAGAAACGATCCATCAATTCGAAAGAAACGACCCATTTAATTCACGAAGAAACAGTCCATTTAATTTACGAAATAAACCGCCCAATTAAATGGTCTGTTAAGAATTAAAGAAAACGTGTCGGTTGACCTTTCAGTTACTTTGACGGGTTTTCGCGGGTGCGTTACTTAGCGAAAGAAACGGCGGGGCTCGTGCGGGTCCCACCGCACAAATATCCTACCAAGGGGTAGGATATTTCTGGATAGCATCCTATCTAGTTCAACTCAGTTCAAGCCGCCCTTAAGTGGCTTCATGTGGCTTCCAAGCAGCTTAAGTGAAATAAAATAAAGTTGTCGCACAAACTTTATTTTATTTCTGACTTAAAGCCGCAAAATTTAAAAACCACGTCTGAGCAAACGCAACTCCGGAAGAGGCATTTCTAAGCAAATACCGGCGCTGCGATTTCATCGGTGCCCTCAGAATTTGATTCCGGGCACCGGTTCAAAAGATAGAAAAACCCGCTCGTCCGTTCACTGAACGTACCCGAGCCAAACTTCGGAAATTGATTCCGGGCACACCGGGACTCGGAATCAGGTGCCGTCTGAAGCTGCGCTCTTGTAAAATTCCAAAGAAAATTAAGAAAAAAATTTCCTTGAAATTTGCGGGTCTTTACAATAAACACTATTAAAACCCCATATTTTTATATGTAACATATATATCATTTACCCTGAGGTATTGGAAAAGTATCTATCAACAACTCTATATTTCATAGAAACACTACATTAATTGAACCGATGTATGGTTATTAAACTCTACTTTTTTAATCAAATATATATTGTAAAACATACTTGTGGAGTTTGTCGCTACATGGGAAAAACCAAAATTTTAATGTTTAATAATGGTATTATATATTCAATATATTATATTCTTTTCTAAAATTGACACACCAAAAGTAAATATCTTTTTAATATTTTTTTCATGACATATTTAATGGCCTGTACACAACAGATTATATCTCTCCTATTTCTAAAGGATGTTATGAACCTCTATGACTGATTTGAAAGATTTCAATTCAAATATTTGAGATTTATTATGCATTATTTCAGGAGTTGTTTTGACCTAGATTTGTTAGATTGATATTATAAATACTAATGATATTAATTTGTATATATATATATATTGAACTGAATATAATGAATTGTGTGAATGAAAAATAATGTGTTTTTACATTTAGAGCTACACTTTGGAGGAATACATGATTTTATCTAGCTAAAAAATTCACTATTTATTCTATAACCATGTCTATATATTATTTAAAAATCTTATTCTTTGAGTTTGATAATGTTTTTTTTAGAGTAACACCTTAGATACATACATTTCTATTCATCTATCAGGAGTATTCCACATCGTTATTTAAAATAATTCTATGAAAACATTGAATATTAGTTACTTGTTGTTGTTTATCATTTAAGATAAAACACATCAGTCATTATTTACATCAACTATTAGGGGAACATTTTATACTCAAGGAAATAAATCTATATTGATTTATTGACCTATCTTCTTCTCAATCACTCTCATAGTGGTGAAATTGTTTTTACATCTTAGTATAAGCATGGATTTATAGTTCTTTGTTAAAATATCCTGAATTCTTTAAAAAATCATTATTATTAAGGTATAAACTACCTTTACATAGGTGAATAAGTCCTCTTGAAATGTAATTTCTAGGTAAAATCACCTAACTCAATAAGAGAGCATTGGTGGAGTGGACTAGGGGATCTTTGATCCCTATACCACTATATATCTTCATGTTATTTTCATTATTTATTTATGTTTCTAGCATATATTAAAAAAATAAGGAAAATAATCATTGAATATCAAGATGTTTTCATAATCTATTTAAGGTTCTATAGAATCACCAATCACCCCTACCCCTCTTTTTTATTCATCATAATCAATCTTACATCACTATACTGGTGTTTCAAATTCTTATATCGATTCATGAAGGAGTGTTAACATTATGAATAATGTGATCAATGTTCCCAACAAAAACTCTGAAGGCCTGATAAAATCATTATAACAACTATCATCTATATTCAATTTTTTTTATGAAGGTCCCCATATAAAAAGGGCATATTTAGTGAAATTTAATGTGGTCATTGAGGGGTTTTCTGTTGAGTGGAGTAGAGGATTTGTGTACACTATAACACTATAAATAAATATGTCCAACTTATTCTTTTACATCATCATACTGAACTATATGATATTAATCTATAAAGATATGTTATTTTTTTCTCAATCGGGATGATTTAATTTATTTCACATTTATTTATAGACACCATTCACCTCACTCCCCTCTTGTGACTTGTTTTCATTATTCTAAACAAATTACACATATCAAAGCAAATGAACTTATGATGACTATGTAATATTACTTTTAGAATTTAAAATTATATGTTAAACATCCAAATGAATACTAAATTATATGGATTTACTTATTGAAGGTATAAATGTTTTTGTCTCCGTACATGAATGATGAAAATTATGGTTGATCTAATGATAGTATGATTTTCAATTTGAAAAATTCTTGAATGAACAAGTTTTTAAAATTATTATAATGATATAATAATCCAAATACAGGACATGATAAGTGGAGTAATGACCAATTATATTATTATGTAATTAATTTTATGGTTTTGAAATCTATTATTTTGTTTTTAATAATAGTTAAATTTTATTGAGTGTTATAGGGTACTGTTATAATATCCCCTGTATAGCTCTCCCAAATATGGGACTAAAAGATAATATTTAAATTTATTGATTTATACTGATAATAATTACTCAATTATAATCATTAAAAATATAAAATATCAAAAGGAATTATTGGATATCCATCCTTCATAATGACCTTTTAGGTATATAGTTATAGATAAGTAAAAACAACTCTTAAAAAATAGATATGATACATAAATAATGGGTTTATAAAAAATCTATGTCTTCTCCCAATGTTTCATTGAAATATAGAAACATTAATAGGTATAACATTGATAAATCCTATATTCATAACCTAGGGAGAATGAAATATAATAGGGTGAGTTCAAATTATTTTTATGGGTAAATTTAATCAATAAAAATTCAATTTCATCCATGACTATAAGATAAACATAAGGGTATGATAACATAAGAAGATTTCATGACATATCTTTAGATAACTCTTACCATCAACACCTATATTATAAATCATGTCATCTGGAATAATGATTTATCAAAGGATATATTCTTCATAATCAATAATCATGAGCCTACTTATATCAATCTTTGTGAAACATTCCACTAAACTCAAAAACCTTATATAGAAAATAAGATGATATATTGGAACATTATATTCAAAAACCACGAAAGAAATAAAAGACTCATAGTTATATCAAAAGGATAAAACACTCTATACGACTCCATCCTTTTTACTTTTGAAAAATAGGAACTTTGTGACATCCCATACCTGGTTCACTAAACAGTTATCAAACCTAATTGGCCACAGGACTTCATGAATGCCTCCTCATGTGATAGAGGCTGTTGACTAGTAGTTAGGGTCCATAGTGGAATATTTGGGGGATTATACCCTCATAATCAAAGTTTAGCACATCATTAAAATCATATTATTCATTATGGGATGTATATGAAATAATTGTGAAAAAAATCAATAATCATAACTCATATATTAACAAGGTAGTAACATACGTCAATTTCATATAAAAAAAGGACGGTCATATAATTATTTAAAAAAGGTAAAACACATTTACACATGGTATCAAGTACACATACATAAAAGAATACTAAAAGAATCAAAAACGAAAAAGAATATATCCATATGGCATCGCAATCCATATATTTGTCCAATTCATCCCAACTCCCATTATATAATCTATCACATATCAAAAATAAATTAATTTCTATTATCCTTACTTATATCCTTGAATACTGTATGGGCACCATTATAGTGGACCAAGAATGATGTGAGATAAACTCAGTAATCCATGAACAACTATGTTTGATTCCATCTAATCTATGCATATATAATAAATAATGTATATATAATAATAAATTTGTATGTACATTGAAGGAAGAAAACCCACATAGATATGAGTTCACATATAACACCCGTCCTCTTTCTATCTACTTTGGTTTGTGCTATAATGTCTCTAAGTAATAAATCAATAATTATTCATTTTATAAATAAGTATCTTGACCTATCTTATAGTCTATTAATTCCCCCCAAACTCATATCCAAGAAATTCAGTTAATAATTTCATTAGTAAAATGTAAGGATCTAAACAAATCTAAGCTTGTGCTTTGGATTCACAGACACATCGTATATTCGCCAAATTATTTAATATTTCAATGTCAGAATAAGACCATATGTGACATTCCTAATTTGTATCCAAGGTATTTATAGAGACCCAAATCTTTATGTACATGGATATTACGTTACGTTAGCAGAATACTTAATACATAATAATAACAGACACACAAGGATCATAATAGTTTAGTGTCTTTGGAAACATGGAACGTAATCTTCTAATCGTGGTGAAAGATGTTAAACATCTCCCATAAAGATCTTCCCCTTTTATTTATTACCTAAAACCTTTCTTTATATCCTGGGGAAAGGAAAACATAAAAAGGGTGAGCTCAAACGCTCAGTAAGGGTAAGCATGGATAAAATAAAACATACCATATACATTTGAACTTAAAAACATTAACATAATGTTTAAACATCAAAATCTTGGGCAATGACATAAAACATGGAAGTTTGTAAGGAATAGATCATAAAGAAACATTAATAATGATAAAATAGAATGGAAATAAAACATTTAATTGTGGAAACCATTAAGCACATGATATGATTTCCATAGTAGCCAAGGTATTTCTGCCAAGACTATCTTAGTGGACAAAGTCCCTTTCGGAATCGTGTTCACTCCTCGTTCCAGTCCTATATTACTGAACCGGTTTAACCTACCGTTCCAGCCATGTCTATCTCATGAGATATAAAATCTTTACCCAATGCATTAGAGGGAGATATAGGTCCCACCCATCTCATAAAGTTACCATTCTTATGTGTGCCACAAAATCATAAACCATACATCATAGCATAACCCATGTAATAAAATAGGATTCTTAAACATCATGCCATCATAACATAATCCTTAAACAATTGATATCATTTCATCATAAGAAAAATGAAACCATTTAAATCATAGAGACATTTTACTTGAATCATACACATATGAAATAATGTCATCTTAGATGGAAAATAGTTTTGACAAAACACATGTAATGAATTCTTGTGGAAAATATCCTTTCTTCTTTAAAATCATTTTATTTTCACAAAATTCCATGCAATTTTAAAAGATAAGGGTTTTTCGGAAAATAATCATGCAATATTGTAGAGGAAGCTTCTTGAAAATGAGGCATTATGAGACCGTAAAAATACGTTCACACCGTATAAGTTATAAATAACATTCTCCTCGTACTTTTGTCTAAAAAGTCAAAAAGTACCTCGTACGAAAAACGTCAAAAGATTCCTTTCATATATTTTAATAAAAACTCACCGAAGGGTAAAATAGGATTTAAACAATTGTAGGTGGATGGAAATAATATTACATATTGAGGAAACATGGATGTGGATGATAAAATACACCCTAGAAAATACCAAAGTATAAACAATCTCGGATAAAAATGAGATTGTGATATTTTCCCTAACCTTAGGTCTGATTTGCTTTGTAAGTGTCTGAACCTCCTATATAATGATTTAAATACTGTCATTGTCTTATTACAGAATCATACTCATTGTTATGATATCATATATGGTTCACATATGGCTTTATATTACCCGTTCTTTTGTAAATTTCTTGTTAAAGAGCGTTTTAGGTAAAATCGTTTCATTTGTCGTCCGTGTTTTGACTTGTAATTATTCATATGATTACTTATATAATTATTACTCTATTCCAGAATATAAAACATTATTTATATATAATATATATTCAGAATATATATATTTATATATAATAGATCAGTAAATGGAAAGAAATACACCGTTCATGGAGACGGTAGACCGTACGTACGCATGAACACTGTTTTCTTTTCCTTATTGATTTGAATGGAATTAAGTAAATGACATAAATATATATACACATAAATCTAGTATCATTATTATGTCATATATTTCATGATTACTTATTATATATACTTTATAATCATTCATGAATGGTTAACGTGGAGAATGAATCTCATCACGTCGTGGAGACGGTAGTCCGTACGTACGCACGAGCGATGATATCGTTCTCATGATCATAGAATTGTATTGGAGTTTATGTATACTATTTCAGAATCAATATCACTTTAAAATAATCTTATATAGTTATTATTTACACCATTATACCCATCCAAGTAAGGTGGTGGTGGAAAATAGATTACACCACGGCGTGGAGACGGTATTTCGTACCTACGCACGCGCAGTGATTTCGTTTCCTGTAGGATGGATAGATGGTGAAATAAGGTTGTTTCATACTTATAATAACATATCAGTATATTATTTATAATGGTGTTATTTCTTCATAATGAAACAACCTATGAAGAAGAAGTGGAAGAAGAAATAAATTTGAACGAATTGGTATCAGACATTACCTCTTCTTTGAAACGCCTCTTTGAGATCTCCTTTTAGGGCACTAAAATTGGCCTTTGAGGAATACCAGAACCTCTAGGATGTTTCTAGGGAAGTGTAGAGGAGAATTTGGCATGGGTTGGCCGAGAATGAAGGCTGAATGTGGTGTGAGGAAGAGAGGGAGGAGGTGCCCTTTTATAAGGGAGGAGAGGGGCACCTTTGGAATAACAAAGAATATTATTTTATTATAAAGCCAAATTCGGTTTTAAATAGCTCCAAATTGATTTATTTCGAATATAAGGTGGGGATGGGTCTAAAGCCTCTCATACAATAGAATTTAGACAAGTTTAGGTTCCTATTTTAACCTTATCATTTATATTTAACTTTAAGTTAGATAATTTTACTTTTACCATGTCTTTTTGTGTTCTTACACTATAAGGTTAATAAAGTTACTATAACAAGCCAAACGAACCCCAAGTTGTTTATTATTAATATATATAACCTTATCTAAGTCATTTGGCCGAACCATAGAGTTTTAGAAATAAAATAACAATTAATAATATAATATTTTTTTAAAAAATTATTTTATGTCAATTTTGACACTATTTAGTAATTGATTTTGTGAAAATAATAAAAGACTTATTATTTAAAAAACGTTAATTATATCAATACTATCATGTCCTATTAACCTATAAAATTAGTGGAGTTCATAAAAGGTCTCAAATTACATTTATTTTGGTATTTATAACATCAATTATGTCAATATTTCATTAATAAGATAATTACTGCATCATCTTTGTCTCGTAAATAAATTAAATTATTTAATGTCTAAAAATTACAAATAAAATACCATTATGTAGGAAAGCATTTTATATTTATAATGAATATTTATAGTTGAATTTATATTATGTATAACCCTATATTAAAAATGTTATACTTATTAAACTTTGATTTTAACTATTTTAACCCTTCTTTAAATAAATTAATAATAAATGTCCTAGTCTAATCCAGGTGGGCCTAAATGTTCATATTTTATTCCTAAGGTTGTTATTGGTCGAATTACACTTATCAAATAAAATTATGAAATGTGTTAGGGTAATAATAATATAATTTTTACCCTTAATTACCTTATTTATTTTTAACCGTGGTAATAAAAAGTAAAAAGTTACTATTCACAAAAAATTATTTTCATCTCATTGAACCACATTTTACTTACTGATATCAACCTTGTCTCTCATAATTTTGAAATTACACTCACAGAAGCAGTAAAATTATGTTTTATGAAAAATTAATTTTGTTAACTACCACTTAGTGGTTTCACTATTCATCAAAAAATGAAAGTTTCCAGAAAAAATACCAAAAATTAGGCCTATGATATATTTGATATTATGAACTGAAAAATGATGTCTATTTTACCAAATTCAAAACATATCAGTTGCATTACTTAATTTAAAAATTAATTCACGTCGTCATAACAAATAGCGTGTTCTTAAGAGATAATAACTATCAACAGATTGACATTTGTTTGTAACTGGTTTAAATGTGAAATTACATACAATGACCAACATTGTATTAAATTGTAAAAATATATTCTAAATATACTTTAGAACCACTAAAATTAATAATTTATCACTATTAATTATTTTGATTAAAACTGTTGCTTTTAATTAAAATTTAGCAATTTTCACTATTTATCAGAAAATGAAAGTTATCCGAAAAGTACCAAAATTTCACCATAAGTTAATTTCGATATTCCGAATGAAAAAATGAAGTCCATTTTGAAAAATAAAATTTACAAAATTTCAAAAAGTGGTTATTACTATTCATAACGGCTAGTTTTCGTAATATTTTAATAGCATATCGTTGTTTAGTGAAACTCGGTATTGCGTACTACACACGCTATCGAGGAAGATCGCGATTGCGTGTAATGAAAGGAAAGTCAAGGATGCATGTTTTGCAAGCTCTTTTTAGTGTAGCATTCAACTCAATACATTAATGAAATAAAAAAGAATATTTTTCATAAAATATCGTGGTGTTACATTCTACCCTCCTTAAAATGAATTTCGCCCTCGAAATTCGTCGGGGTTATAAATGGTTTACTACTCAGAAGTTTCTTTAATACAAACCCACATCGTAAAAAGGAATACAAAAACCAATCTTTAAAAACAAAAGTATGAAACGTAACGGTTACCCGAATAAACTAATCACTAGGTTTCCACATAGGTGAAAATATGGATATGGAAGAGAAATCTAACCATCATGTTTTGATGGAGAGTGGTAGAGAACATGGCAATGAAAAAGCCAGCAATCACAAAGCCATAAATTTGTGAAGATCTAAGGTACCATCTGATTCATCAGATATAAGAACACTAGGACAACATTTTAGGTTTTCAAGATCATTTCCCCTAAAGTTGATGAAATTGGAATTAGAAGAAATACTTTTGTGATTTTGGTGTAGTCTCACTGTTAGTCATTCTTTGGACAATTTCCACTTCATCTCTTAATGAAATAAATTTGAATTTTTCATTCGTGATGTGTTAGCAGATCATGTGATAGAATAAGGGGTCATTCCATCTATCTCAAACAAAAGGTTAGAAAAGTTATCAAAAAATACGTAAGTCCATCTATAGTGAGATTAATCATATATGGTTCCTAAAATGGACTTATACTTCTTATATTATACTTCTTAATATAATAAAACTAGTTTCTACTAAACAGGGACTTCCTGTAGGCCAGTGGTAGGCGATAAAGGACAGTCGCACTTCGGTTGTGGGTTCGATTCCCACAGCCTTGTCCGTCGCAATGGGCTGTCGGTTGTCCTGCAGGTTGTCCTTTTTCTAAAACTACATTACTATAACATCCCATAAATAATATCAAAAAAAAGTTCTATCCTTAAAAAATACTAAATTATGTCCAACAAAATCCATTCCAATCTTTAGGCTTATCTAAAATACTTCGGTCCAAGCTCATAGTATAAAGAAAAGTATTACTTGAAATATCATCAACCAAGCATGTGAATACCATCATTTATGCCCCATATATCTTGTTTGTCACATTCCAATCATGTGAATACCTTAATCATGTATTCTCTTGAAAAATGAATACCCATTAAACCTTAGTGAAAACATAAATACTGTAAAAGTTAACTCTTTCCACATACCAAAATCCAAAAATTCTATATACTCAAACCATGATATAACCTTCTCCTTATATTAGTCATGAGCTCATGAATACTATAAAAAATTTAATTTTCTCCTTATCCCTTCATTATGCACATATCATCTACATTCCAAAAATATCTGAATAACCTTTCATGGATACTGGTACCATTAATCATACACTTTCAAAACTCAAGGAAAGAGAATAGTGTAACAATCCTTAGATGTCTCTTTATTCCATAGTACCATGAGATTACTTATACAACATTACACATGATAAACATGTAATCATTCCACTACATTCTTAAACCATTGACCAAGATTCAACAATTATTTCATCTCACATATCATTTGTAGTCTCTTCATCATCATCAACATAAATACTACCCATACGACCATACTGATTCTCTTCATGATACTTTCCCTTAGGTCATTGGTTTTCATAATTCTCGTACATTCCACATTTAAAACATTTAACCATTGTTGATGTCGTAGCAATACCATTATCCTCATCCCTAGTGTTAACTGAACCTTTTCCTTTGCACTTACTAGCTTTGTGTCCTTCTTTTCCACACTCAAAGCATCTTCCAGTTCCTTTGAAACATTCCCCTTGATGCCTCTTCCCACATTATTTTCAAAGGGGAAATTTAACTTTCTTTCCTCTATGATCATCATGAAACTCCATCTTTATATTATTAGCCGAGTCAGGAAACTTACCAAATTTTGCTTTATTTATCATATTATGAGATTGATGATTTGGAATAATAATTGAGATTGGAATTCCAAATACTATTTCACTTGGTTGCTCATGAAGAATATCATTCCATTATCCATCATATCCTCCATTATCGTGAATCATCTTGATTCCATCCATTTTCTAAAACCCAAAAAGAATAGTGTGAGAGGAAAAAATCATAAAAAAGGGGGAGTAACTTCAATATATAACATCTTTGTTTTAATATAATATCATTACCATAGTTCTAGGACTATATCCTATACATATACTTATCCTTAGGGACATCCCTAGACATACCTTAGAAATATCTCTAGGGATCTCACTAACATTTTCGCATCCTAGTTTCCAAAGGTTGACTAAACATTTCCTTTGATACCAACTGTAGAGACCCAAAGCTTGACTTACATGGATATTACATTACTTTAGAGGAATACTTAATACATAACAATAAGATACACACAAGGATTGTAATAGTTTAGTGTCTTTGGAAACATGGAACGTAATCTTCTAATCGTGGTGAAAGATCTTCAACATCTCCCATAAAGATCTTCCCTTTTTTTCTTACCTAAAACCTTTCTTTATATCCTGGGGAAAAGAAAACATAAAAAGGGTGAGCTCAAATGCTCATTAAGGGTAAGAATGGAAAAAATAAAAAATACCATATACATTTTAACTTAAAAACATGAACATAATGTTTAAACATCAAAAGCTTGGGCAATGCCATAAAACATGGAAGTACATAAGGCATAGATCATATAGAAACATTAATAATGGTAAAATAGCATGGAAATAAAACATGTAATTGTGGAAACCATTAAGCACATGATATGATTTCCATAGTAGCCAAGGCATTACTGCCGAGACCATCTTAGTGGACAAAGTCCCTTTCTGAATCGAGTTCACTCCTCGTTCAAGTCCTGTATTACTAAACTGGTTTAACCTGCCATTCCAGCCATGTCTATCTCATGAGATATAAAATCTTTACCCAATGCATTGAAGTGAGATATAGGTCCCACCCATATCATAATGATACCATTCTTATGTATGCCACAAAATCATAAACCATACATCATATCGTAACCCATGTAATAAAATGGGATTCTTAAACATTATGTCATCATAACATAATACATAAACAATTGATATCATTTCATCATAAGAAAATTGAAACCATTTAAATCATATAGACATTTTTTTTGAAACATACACATATGAAATAATTTCATCTTAGATGGAAATTTTTTTGACAAAACACTTGAAATGAATTCTTGAAGAAAATATCCTTTTTTCTTTAAAATCAGTTTCTTTTCACAAAATTCCATGCAATTTTAAAAGATAAGGGTTTTGTTGAAAATAATCATGAAATCTTGTATAGGATGCTTCTTGAAAATGAAGCGTTATGAAACCGTAAGAATCTGTTCATGCCGTATAAGTTAAAAATATTATTCTCCTCGTACCTTTGTCAGAAAAGTCAAAAAGTACCTCGTATGAAAAACATCAAAAGATTCCTTTCATATATTTTACTAAAAACTAACTGAAGGGTAAAATAGTATTTAAACAATTGTAGGTGGATGAAAATAATATTACATATTGAGGAAACATGGATGTGGATGATAAAATAAAACCTAGTAAATACCAAAGTATAAACAATCTCAGATAAAAATGAGATTGTGATATTTTCCCTTACCTTAGGTCTGATTTGCTTCATAAGTGTATGAACCTCCTGTATAATGATTTAAATAATGTCATTGACTTATTCCAGAATCATAATCATTGTTATTATATAATATATGGTTCACTTATGGCTTTATATTACCCATTCTTTTGTAAATTCCATGTTAAAGATCGTTTTTGGTAAAATCGTTTCATTTGTTGCCCGTGTTTTGACTTGTTATTATTCATATGATTACTTATATCATGATTACTTAATTCCATAATATAAAACATGATTTATATATAATATATATTAAGAATATATATATATATAATATACTAGTAAATGGAAATAAATACACCGTTGATGAAGATGGTAGACCGTACATACGCATGAACGTTGTTTTCTTTTCCTTATTGAGTTGAATGGAATTAGGTAGATGACATAAATAAATATACACATAAATCCAGTATCATTATTATGTCATATAATTCATGATTACTTATTATATATACTTTATAATCATTCATGAATGGTTAACGTGGAGAATGAATCTCATCGTGTCGTGGAGACGGTAGTCCGTACGTACGCACGAGCGAGGATATCATTCTCATGATCGTGGAATTATATTGGAGTGTATGTATACTATTTCAGAATCAATATCAATTTAAAATAATCATATATAGTTATTATGCACACCATTATACCCATCCAAGTATGGTGGTGGTGGAAAATAGATTACACCACAACGTGGAGACGGTATTCCGTACGTACGCACGCGCAGTGATTTCGTTTTCGGTAGGATGGATAGATGGTGAAATAATGTTGTTTCATACATATAATAACATATCAGTATATTATTGATACTGATTCTATTACTTCATAATGAAACAACCTAGGAAGAAGAAGTGGAAGAAGAAATAAAGTTGAATGAATTGGTAACGGACATTACCTCTTCTTTGAAGCGCCTCTTTGAGATCTCCTTTTAGGGCACTAAAATTGGACTTTGAGGAAGACAAGAACATCTAGGATGTTTCTAGGGAAGTGGAGAATATAATTTTCCAGGGTATGGCCGAGCTTGAAGGCTCAATGCTGTGTGAGTAAGAGAGGGAGGAGGGGCCCTTTTATAAGGGAGGAGAGGGGCACCTTTGGAATAACTAAAAATATTATTTTATTATAAAGAAAAATTCAGTTTTAAATAGCTCCAAATTGATTTATTTCAAAGATAAGGTGGGGATGGGTCTAAATCATCTCATTAAATAGAATTTAGACAAGTTTAGTTTCTTATTTTAACCGTATCATTTATATTTAACTTTAAGTTAGATAATTTTACTTTTACCATGTCTTTTTGTGTTCTTACACTATAAGGTTAATAAACTTACTCTAACAAGCCAAACAAACCCCAATTTGTTTATTATTAATATATATAACTTTATCTAAGTCATTTTTCCGATCCTCAGATTTTTAGGAATAAAATAAAAATTAATAATATAATATTTGTTTTAAAAACTATTTTGTGACAATTTTGACACTATTTAGTAATTGATTTTTGTGAAAATCATAACAGACTGATTAGTTCGAAAAACGTAAATTATATCAATACTAACATGTCATATTATCCTATAAAATTAGTGGAGTTCCTAAAAAGTCTCAAATTACATTTAATTTGGTATTTATAACATCAATTATGTCAATATTTCATTAATAAGATAATTATTGTATCATCTTTGTGTCATAAATAAATTAAATTATTTAAATTCTAAAAATTACAAATAAAATACCATTATGTATGAAATCTTTTTAGATTTCAAATTAATATTTATAGTCGAATTTATCTTATGTATAACCCTATATTAAAAATGATGTACTTAATAAACTTTCATTTTAACTATTTTAACCCTTCATTAAATAAATTAATAATAAATGTCCTAATCTAATCCATGTGGGCCTAAATGGTCATATTTTATTCCGAAGGTTGTTTTTGGTTGAATTACACTTATCTAATAGAATTAGGACGTGTTTTAGGGTAATAATAACATCATTTTTACCCTTAATTAACCTATTTACTTTTAACCGTGGTAAAAAAAAGTAATAAGTTACTATTCACCAAAAATTATTTTCATCTCATTGAATGACATTTTACTTACTGACATCAACCGTGTCCCTTGGATTTTTGAAATTCCACTCACAGAAGCGGTAAAATTAAGTTTTATGAAAAATTCATTTTTTTAACTACCACTTAGTGGATTCACTATTCATCAAAAAATGAAAGTTTCCAGAAAAATACCAAAAATTTGGCCTAAGATATATTTGATATTATGAACTGAAAAATGATGTCTATTATACCAAATTCAAAACATATCAGTTTCATTACTTAATTTAAAAATTAATTCACGTCGTCAAAATAAATAGCGTGTTCTTAAGAGATAATAACTATCAAAAGATTGACATTTGTTTGTGTCTGGTTTAAATGTGAAATTATATCCACTGACCAAAATTGTATGAAATTGTAAAAATATATTCTAAATATACTTTAAAACCACTCAAATTATTAATTTATCACTATTAATTATTTCGATTAAAAAGGTTGTTTTTAATTAAAATTATGTAATTTTCCCTATTCCTCAGAAAATGAAATTTATCCGAAAAGTACCAAACTTTCACCCTAATCTAATTTCGATATTCCAAATCCAAAAATGAAGTCCATTTTGAAAAATAAAATTTAAAATAGTTCAAAAAGTGGTTATTACTATTCATAACGACTAGTTTTAATAATATTTTAATAGCATATCGTTGTTTAGTGAAACTCAGTATTGCGTACTACACAGGCTATCAATGATGATCATGATTGCATGTAATGAAAGGCAAGTTAAGGATGCGTGTTGTGCAAGATATTTTTGGTGTATCATAAAACACAAGACATTAATGAAATTAAAAAGAATATTTTTCATAAAATCTCGGGGTGTTACAATATTTCTCCAATTATATCATGAATCCAACACCATACAAGCGCATCCCCATCATTCCCCGTAGGAACGTTATTATCCCACTAGGTGTGGTAAATTATCATCGCTCACTAAGTCCATCATTGGATGTCTAGTAACTAATTAAAAGTTTTTCCCATGGTTCATATAATAATCAACCCTTTGATTTCATCCTTGTGATTTAAATGTGCAATCAATGTGCTACTCGTGGAATAACAATGGTCCTCCCTTTGTGTCCCTTGTTAGCAGACCATAAAGGATTTCAAGTATCACTCATTCTTGTATGAGATATATGAGAAATGATTTTAGCATTGTGTTTGAAAAAGAACCCATGTTTCACCCAAGTTAGATAATAATCATTCTTTATAATTATTTAAATATTCAATCTTGAGGACCCCATCTATGGTGGTCCAAAATTGGAACCCAACAATTACTCTTATCATGCCATAAATAATGGTCTTGGGTCTATAGTATAACTATACCATACAATTAAAGGTTTTTAATCCATATGGTCATCATAATTTTAATTATATAACTCACCTTATAAGGTGGTTTAAATGAATGTTTAGTCTTTGATGTCTTAGAATCACATGAATCCCTCAATTTTTTTAATCGTCCATTTAAATTATGATTGTCATATTAATAATAATTGAGTAGGATGAATTGTGAAAGGCCTAGAAGAATGGTATTCCATTACCAATATCTATTCAATTTAATTTATAATTCAAACAATTAATTTAACAACTCTATTTCAAGGGGTAAAACACCACACCTCAACATGTGAATATGTTTCATTGGTTCCCCACAAATTTATAATCTCATAAGAAAACATGCACCAGGGGTGGTTCGAATTCATGGTCATTAACCAATAATTACACCTCAATAAGTCTCATGGGTTATCTTGGGTAATCCCATTCAATAAATTTAAATACCCTTTCAATTTATATTGCTCACATTAAATAATTGGTTTGTTGAACAACGACATGATATATAAACACTATGATGATAATATAAACGCATGAGACCACCTACCTCAGCATGGTATAAGAACACCCTTACAATATGATCCGTTAATTTGGTATGTATTAGAAGAAAATCGGATAAGGGATGAACACCCAAACAATTGGGCATATGTTCCTTAACCATAATAGAATCGTCGATGGAAATTAAATTAGCGAAGGGTATAATAGCAATAGAGAATTCACTAGTAAGCATCCAACGAGACAAATGACAAATAATTCAGAGTCTGAATCAAGGATATATGGTAAGTAATAATCATGGATTTTGTGGGAGTTCTCAATGTGGGGGAGAGGTATGGCCGCTAGAGGAATCTATGGAAATTGATTAGGGTATAAAAATTTACTACATGAAGGAAAAAATGATCAATTACCTTATAAAAACTAGTTTGCATGGGTTGGACACAGAGTCTTCCAAAACATGCACTAACAATGGCACCCTATAGGTCTAATAACACACTACAGTGGTCATGGAGCATAGTTAAGAAAATTGTGTTCAACCATATGTTTTTCCTATTATAAAAACCATACAACACATTCACATGCTTGTGGCTAGGGTTATAGTGTTTCATCAAAAATTACATCCCCAAATAGTGTATTAGAATATCCCACACTATTTAATAAAATTCTACATCCTAGGTTATTCAGTTTCTACATACTGTGTGGTCCATCTTCTTCCTTCAAAAACTGTGGCCTTGGGATTTATAAAACAAATTGAAACCCTCATTTCCTCTGTGACCTCACTAGGAATTCACATAAGTTTATTGTAAATTAATTATAGCAGATATAAAAAGGATGTGTGGCTGATGAATTTTTTTGGATCTTACAATCCAGTCCCTTAAATAAAGTGACCTAATAATTTACCTTCCAAGGGTGTTTAAGTCTCATATGAGAATGAATTTTTCCATTGTGTATATATTTTATCCTCCCAATCCCATTTTTGATCCTATATAGAGATATGATTCTATAGTACTCATACTAGAAGAACTAACCAGACACCACAACATCATCTGGTGGATGTATATGCGATGGATCAAAATTATTTCAGTGATGCTGAGATACATTGAATACTTCATGCATGGCGTGGTAACTCTGAGGTAACTATGACTAATAGGGTACTATGCGAACTCTATAAAAAAAGGTATAGACATAATGAGGTTATAGATCCCCTTATATATGATCCCATATATACCCTAATCTTGGAGAAACACATAAGAAAACAAGACTAACCACTTTGAACTCCTGTGTTCGATGGTAATGATAGGAATATAATATCTATCAATTATGAATTATATAAATCTACTTATAAATAAGTTAAACACACTCTATAGTATTCTAAATTAAAAAGGGACCAAGTATCACTACCTCCATTTAATCGAAGAAGAACAGGGTTGAAAGGAACAACCTATTGTATAAGTCCTCATAAGGATACATCTTTATAGTTATTTTTAATATGTTGTTATAAGAAAACTGAGTGAGAAATAAGTGTTTCTCAAAAGAACATCCAAAATCATTGACACATTCTTAGAGAAATTTCTCCAAAATAGGTATCATACACTCATACAAAAAAATCGACTATGGGTTATAGGTTGTACACATATTTAGTTCTGAACCATGTTCCCTCTATAACCCATTCCATAATTGGGACATGAATAGAGAATCTCTATTTGATATGATAGAACATGGAACCCCATGGAGGAGTATGATATCATTAATTTATATCCTCCTGATATCACCCCTAAAATATTCACCCAAATTGGTAGAAAGTGGGTGAAATTTTTCAACCTATATATTTTCACCCATAAGGTGTAATTCCCTTGATTTGACCCAGAAAATCATTTCCTAAAAACCATATTGATGACATCCCATTTCCAAATACGAATAGGTTATTTTTGTAAAATCACAACTGGTCCCTGGTGTTCCACCAGAACCTGTTGATAGGTAGCACACCATTTAATAAAACTAGTCATCTCATAATTCATCATCAACAACCAATATTGGTAAGAAAAATCATGATACAACTTGGTAAGACTAATATCCAAAACCTATATAGAGGAATTGGAATCTCACATGAACTCCTCCTCGACATATTTTGGAACATAGAAATGTACTTAAATTCATTAGTTCTCATCCTTATAAATTATCCAATCATGTAGTGGGGTATAACCATCAACATTTTTCATAGGATCAAGAACTCAAAATCTAATATCTACCACACCTTAACTTTCACTAGAAGAGAATAGGTCACTGATAAATATGTGATTAATGACTATCTGTTATGGTCTTATACATACTGTGCAACATGGAAAATAGGGCCTCAATATACCACATATTACTAGTCTCCTAAACAAACTATTTTTTCATCCTATTACCCAAAGAAGAAACAACAACATTTCTCTTTCATGGTATTTAAGAAAGATGTAAATCAGTTAAAATTTTTATTCAACCAACAATAAATTCTTGATATTCAATTCCTTTAGTTTAAAATTGTACTTTTAGATTTCATATTATGTGTACAATGGAATTTTTTTCCATTTAATTACTGCCCCCAAATGTACATGGCATGTACAACAATGTCTATCCCAAGTTCATGTATCTAATAATTCTGATCAGGTGTCCTCAACTGACTAGACCTGTATGGAATGAATCTATTTTGTTATATCATAACTTCTCTAAGGAAAATACTTGATGCAACAAAATACATTGTACATCTTATTCCCAGCTTTAGAAAAATCATGATCTGTGTGAAGTCAGTCTCTCTTCTAGGAGATGACAGTGTGTCTTGCAAGCACGAGACCATATAACCTTCAAACCCATATTATTGAATCCCTTAATTGGTACTTTTAATGATAATATGTTATGTTTCAAACCCATATGAATCTTATATATCCCCATGAAAATCTATATATATGATTTTATCATAGGATTCTCCCAAGAGACTACATCTCTCACCTCCTATAGGTTAAATAATACGAAATTCTATCACATAATATAACCCAAGATGTGAATTGTATCCATAAAAAGTGACACTTTTTGAGCATAGCATATATCCAGTGCACTAACATTGTATTCAATGTAATCTCAATATGTATGGTATGGTCTTGTCAAGGTTATAAATTCACCAAGATATTATAATAGAGTAGAACAAAAAATGAATCCAGATATGGATGGAAAACCTAGTTCATCAGTTCCATGATAATTTCTAGTTCATTTGTTAGACCAAATGGAATAACTAAATCCTCATATAAGCTATATGTACTGAGGAATATAGCACAGGGTATATATGATGGTCAAACATGCACTAGATAATAACCTCGTCCCTTATCAACCTTTGAGAACACTAGATCTCATCAGATATGGTTGAATATATTATCAATTCAATGAAATTGATACTAGTTCTTAACTGTATAGAAGTTTAATTGATGGTAATGCATGCCGATAATGAGGTTACCATCCACATAATTAGAGAAAAAGACCGGGGAACCCCAAAAATAACAATATTTTCATATAAACCTCTATGTTTCAACTCACCTAGCCAGATGTTCAGATCCTCCAAATCATTATTAGACACCATATAAGGAGTCATGGACAGCATTACAGATCCAGGAACTAGATTACCTCTCTATCAAGAAGAACTCCTAAAAATTATTTTAAAAAAACATCACTGATATGATCAACCATTATAGATAAATCAGATTAATGATCTTCCTGATCATCCATATATAGGCTAGAAATATTCTTATTATCCCACTCAACAAATGAAACATTGGCCTATCTCACCTTTCCTAGACCACCCCCCCCCAAGTGAACCAAAATCCCACCCATTGGTGATGTCAATGTCACCCTTTAGTTATAGTAAAAAAATAATTATAGGAAACCATCTATTAAATCATGATAATGATATGTATACATATAATCTTGAGGAAAAAGTGGTTCAATTTGAAGCGACAATCACCTGCCTCTAGTAGTCACTCCCAAAACTTGTATACACTCCCTGATTGTAGCCCTGACACTCTATCATGTTTCATCATGACACTCAAAAAATGAACATCAAGCCCAAGTGTCTCCCAGACAGATGCAGAAAGGAAACAATGTGAAGCACCTATATTGAAAATAGAGAATAATATTGTATAAATTTCCATAATAGTACATGTAACAACAAGATATATTTTTTTCAAATTAATTTAATCTTTTTAATATTCTTTATTTCATGAAACACTAAAGATATCTTGTGTTACATGAAACCACCAAGTTATTCCTTATATTCACACAAAGCCTATCCAATCATTCACAACACGAAACACTTAGATTGTCTGGAAATACACGAAACACTATGATTTTTATTTTGTTACACACAATATAGAGTTCATTTGATATCATCCATTACATGAAAGTCCTGATTTTTCGAAACTATAACATACTATTAATAAAATTATTAAAATAGTATTATTGTTTTTACCTAGCCATTGGAATAGAATTTATTAATAATAGTAACTAAATTATGAAAATATGATTTTAACACGTATAAAAAAGAATTTTGTTGATCAATTATTCTGAAATAAATGTAAGATCTATTTTAAAACAAGTAAATTTATTTTATAAGTGAAGTGTTTTTCTATGTAAAACCAAAAGATTATATAAATAAATTAAACAAACAAATTTTGATGTAATTTTTTAATAAAATTTTAATATTATATATTCAAAAAAAATATTTGACTGACATATAATATATTTAATAACTATAACATAAATTTAAAAACAAAATTATAAATACAGAAATGATTTTTCTAAATGCTTATTTTACCACGTTTTAATAGAGAACCAATTTTGAATAAATTTTTTGAAAGCATAATAATTTCTATTTAAAAAACAATTATCTTAATTTATAAAATTGAAATATCAAATTTTAATTTTGGGTTATTTTATGTTATTTTTATTAGAACATTCATATTATTATGAACAGTGATGTATATTGAAGTATACATAAGGAAAGGGTTTTCCCACCTCAATTTTATTTCTATGAGATATATGCGATATTCAATATGTATTCATATTATGTGGTGTATATACTACCATAAGAAATATTATATCATTATTTACGTTTACTAAATTATAATAAAATATTTAATTTACGTTATTTTTTATGTGGACCATGATAGTAATGTTACTCATATAGTAATGGTATTTATTGTCACTTTTATTTATATAGGACATATACCTTAATCACCAATAATTTATTTTCTATATTGTATATACTGACCATGAATGTGTTAATTAATTATTATACTTAAATTTATAGTTATTTACATATCAATTTTGTGATCACTATTTTATGCGGTTTATGGTTCATGATCTTCCAAATTGGTAAAGTAATTTAGACTCAAATTGGATTCTTTGAGACAGATGTTATGTTTTAATCCTATTTTATTTTATAAGTTGTACATACATCCCACATAGATTTCATATCATGATTAAATTTATTTTCATTGTATTTTAAACTTAATTTAATTTTTTTAATACATGGGGATTATGATATAATGAATTTAAAGGGGAAACAATTTATTGCAACAATATCATTATTTATTGGGATTATTTGTGATTATGACTCCATTGGTGAAATCTTATGATCTATATATTAATAAATATAATGAAATTTATTATCCTCTAATAATTATTGATTTATTTATTTAATTGTACCATTTTTTCACTGTTTTTTACATTATATGGTTAAGAAATTGTTTTCAAGAAAATCATACTTTATTTTTCTTTTCATTTTGATATTTGTGTTCTTCCAAAACCATACTTTCAATAAATGGTTTCAAAATTATTTTCACCTTAATTATTAAATGATATATTTACCCATGTTTTAAATTTTTAATAATAATTATTTTTAAATGTAATGTCTTTTTCATTTTCTCATAATGGAACTTTTATTATATTTTTATAGTGAAAAGGCAATGTTCGACATATACAGATTTACCCAACATTCTGATCTTCATTTCACAGAATCATCCTCTACAAGTTTATAAGGTTTATTTTTTAAGGATTTTTTTTCAAATATTATGTTTGTAAATTTATATGAGGTTTTAAATGGAAAATATTTTTAGGATAATAGGTTTTTAAAAAGGTTTTTTTTATGAAAATTGTTTTAAATGATTTTTAAATATCCTTTATATGTTTTCATGGAAAATGGTTTTCAAAATTTTTTCAAGCATCAAATAAAAGATTTCAAGGAAAAAGGTTTTAAATTGTTTTCAATATTCATTTGTATATTTTCAAGAAAACTTTTTTTAAAAATAATTTCATTCTCTTATATTTTTTGTCTGTGATTTGTTTTAAATTTCTTGAAGGTTATTTTCAAAGAAAATAGTTTTGAATAAGTTTTCTATTTCAAAAACGAATATTTTTAATAATAAATTGTTATTTATTCATGAAATGTTGTATGTTATTTTATAGCATACATTATATGTTCCAAATTTTATTTAAATCAATTTATTTTAAATATTTTCCAGTTTTTATAAAGTGAATTTCAATGAAATGTGATTTTCATTAATAAGTGCTCCAAGTTGTATTTTATAATAATTCTATATATAATATGTAATTATATCATATAGTTTAAGATTTATATGAATATTATCCAAGAAACCCATTAATATACTTTATTTAAGGTTTTATGCTTTGATGGAAGGATGTTTATTACACCTGTTTCTCTTCCATGAGTTATATGCTATTGAAATACGATTCTTTTCATGGGTTATTATTTGTATAAATTTTAATAAAACCTATCTATTTCCATAGGTTATTATATGATGTCATGTTTTTAAAACCCATTTTACCAGTTGGGTTATTAAATGATGTTTATAAAACACATCTCATTTTATGGGTCATGATATGATGACTGTTTTATTATGTCGTGGAATATGCATGTATGATTTCATTATATGACTAATGGGACCTATATATCTCTAAAATTGATTCGTAAATGAAAAATTTTAAATTAGCTCAATGAGTATATGATTTTTAGCCCAAGCCTAAAAATAATAGCTTTCATGGTTTGTAGCACAAGCTCAGAAAAAAGAGCACACAATTGTTGTAGACAAAACCCAAATATAAGATGGTATAAGGGTTATAACCTAAGGCCAGGAACAAGAGGTTTCCTGGGTTTTATCCCAAGACTAAATACAAGAGGGTACATGATTTGTATCACATTCTTGAAAATAAAAGGGTACATAGGATATATTCTAATTTTTAAATCAAAGGGGTACACTAGTTGCATACTAATCCACAAAACAATACGGTACATGTGTTGTGGTGAATGCCCGAAAACAAGAGTGTAAATGGGTTTTCTAACAAACTAGCAGATAAGAGGATACATGTTTTTTATCCAAATCCTAAATTAGGTATATGGGTGTTTATCACAATTCTAACATTTTCTGAAGGTCTTAGTAGGAATCCTTGACATAATCTTCTCAATTATCATGTGTATGCCACAAATTCTAAGTCTAATTCCTTTGTTAATATATCATGTATTATACTCTTGATTCTATTATAAAAATTTCTTTTGAATTTAAGATCATTATTCGATTACTCTTATATATGATCTTTTATATATAGTGTGTGATCTTGAAATTTATTCTAATGTTCACATACCCTTATGAACATGATATGCTTACACATCTCCTTTATTTCCCCTCACTAATCATTTAAAGTCACCATTTTTTATGTTTACTTTCCCTAGGTTATGAAGAAATGTTTTATGAAGAAGTAATAAATGGGAATATCTTTGAGGGAAACATTGATGATGTTTCACTAAGTTGGAATATTTTGTTCCATGTTTTCATTGACCCTAGACTATTATGGTCCCTACACATGTACATTTTTAATGTGATGACTATTCCTCTAAATTGATATAATAACCATGTATGTTAACCCTGGATCTCAATAGATTGTATCAAAGGAAATGATTTGTCATAAATTAGAATCAATGATAATAAAACTTTAGAAAGATCCCTTGGGATATTTATATGGATATTTCATAAGATTTCACAAATGATATTTGTGAGGTTTCCTTTATTTAAAATAATGTTTCATAATTTGGAAATCCTATTCTTATTTTTTAATTATTAATTGGGTTCATGTTATGATAAGTGTTTCTTGAAATATTCTTTCTATTCTTAGTCAATAGCTAGTTCTACAGGGAACTGGGTGAACATTCAACATTTCATATTCTCAAAGTATGGTCATTATTCAAATTATTGTCCCATGTGAAAATCACATGAATTTAATTAGGAATGTAACATTAGTACTGGTTATACTGAAAAAGGTAAAAAGACTATGAATGAAATGTGAATGTTAAAGAATGTTCTAACAGTATTATTTACATTAAATTTAATAGTCAGGTTTAAATTTTGGTTGATAGACACAAGAGATTATTCACATTTTATATTATTAGAGAGGTGTATTAAGGAATAAGATGATTAATCCTAGGTAATTATTTAAAAATTAATTTTTATGATTGATGTGTATATGTATTTTAATTCATTAATTATGTTATATAAATAATATAGTATATAAGTATTGTTTATAGAAGTATTTCTCTAAGTATTTCATGAATATTTTAAGTGATATATACGATCTAGAAAAATGATTTAATGGAATGGATATATTCATGGAAACCAACTATTAAGGAATATATAACCCGTAACATGATCTTAATGATGAGATAATGATGTTTTTATAAAGATAAGATTTATATGAATACAAAAATTGGAAGGTAAAAAATTTACTTGGAACAAATTAAGGATTTGTTTACTTGTTGCTTATGATGTCATTGTTGAAGATTAAAGTGTTATTAGAATTACGTAATATAACCAATAAACATTAGACTAAGGAAAAAATGCATGTTTTAAATAAGGATTTATTGTAATTAATGTTATTATAATGTTTTAAGAGAATACATGATGAATGTATTCACATGTTTTGGGTGTGAAAATTATGAGATATTTTATCATGTATAGGTGATCAATGAAAAATTATTTTTAAAAAATTTAATGATTCCCTTTATAATGTTTTTGATTTTCAACTTTTATATTGGTTACAATGTTAACTATTTATGTCAGTGTTTATGTTAAAATTAGGATGAGGTTTTAGAGATTAAATTCTTATATCTCTATATGTGGATTTAAGAATATTGGACAATCAGTGTTAACCATTCTGTTGTGATGTTAAATAAAGACAGATGGAATAAATTATTATTCTATTTATCGATATCCTGATCTGTTAGTGCTCTAGAAATGAAAAAATAAAATACATTTCTTTCAATAAATCATGAAGTGGAAATTGATCAAGATGTAGCCCAAGGGTGAGATTGCGCTTATGAAATTGAATTAAATCATGTAAGTACATTTTCTCCTGAAAAAACTTCAACATTAGATGAATGTTATTGAAATAAAATTTCATTCCATTATCATCTTTTTTATTGATATCAATAACCTTTTTCAATCGTTTTTGGGGTAAGGATTTATTTTTTTAATTATCTCTTTAAAATATTCTGTATTACTCTCTGTAAGAATATTATTATTAGATTTATCTTTTATGTCCATGTTTTAACATTCCACCTATTTTATATGAAGTGGAAATGTTTTTATGACTTACTTTGGGTAATAGTTATGTTTTCAACATTACCAATTAAAAGAAGTTTTAGTATTCATTTATTTGATGTGGGTATCAATGAAAGTAATATGAAAGTGTTAATATTTTGATAACATATATGAATGTTTATGGAAACAAAATAATTTTAAGGGGTGTCTAATATAACACCCAGAAAATTTGCGATATATTTTTGCAAATTAATCTAATCTTTTTAATATTTTTCATTTCATGTAACATTGGATATAGTTTGTGTTTTATGAAAGCACTAAGATATTAATTATTTAAATTCTAAACCCTGTAAATTATTTACCAAACACACCATTTATATAGTCTTATAGTTGAATAAACAATATTTTTGTCTTGAATTATATATAAATTTGATTTCCTTCAATATCTAGTGTTACACTCACTACATAGTTTTACCTATAATGCCTCAGGATTTTTTTGGAGATGTCTCGATGAAATTTATAGGTAATATTTTTCTTTTTTTGAGTATAGTTCCTTTGGGTTTTAACTTGAGGTGTTTTTGGGTTAACAATTTATAAAAATGTATGAAAGAACGATGTGCAAGATTGGTGCATATTTTTCCATAACTGTGTGCCCTGGACCAACAAACTATGCAACATTAGACAACGAGATTTTGAAAAGTTACTTCATGGTTTGTAAAACAGTTCTCCTCATTAGGAAAATTGTGCAGCCTTAAAAGTGTTTCTTGACTTAGGTGCACGGTTAGAAGAAACTATGCACCCCAAGCAGCAAACCATGTGTACAAAATTTAAATTACATTAATTTTATTAAAAAATATTCAAACCTGCTTTTAATATCCAGAAATTCCCTAGCTCAACCAATATCTATTTTCACTCAATTTTAGACACTCGTAAGGGGATTACAAGCCATTAAAACCTCCATTATTAATGATTTGATGCCCAGATGAAATATCTGCAACCCTATTGGTAAATGAATCCTATCCCATTTGTTTTCCTCTCCTCTTCAATTATTATCCCATTCTATAATGGTATTTTTCAAACTATTTTTATAATATTCCGATATTTTTTGTGGAAATAGATCATATATTGGGAATCTATATAAATATTTTAAGGATCTTCATTTTTAGGATCTTTGATTTAGGTTTTCAATCCAAATCTCAATCTACATAGGTACTCAACCGATATTTTGGATTTTTGATAGGTGATCACTCATAAATGAACTAATGTATGTGGAATATAATTCAAATCCAAAATTCATGATTTTTATTTTGTGTATCTAATTATAAAATCATTTTTGTTTGATTATAAATTTAATTTTGCATTAATAAATTAATTATTTTGTCGAATAATTAATTAAGGGATTTGTGACATAGGGGATATTGAACTGATATAATTAATCATGGAATTAATTATGCGATATTGACATTAATTAATTTAGATTATGAATAGTTTTACTAATTATGGAATATAGTGATTTTTGAGTATATCTAATTAATTTTGTAATTAATTTATGTGATATGGTTAATATGAAAGTGAAAAGTTGATTGTGTAGTTAATTATGGGATATTGGGATTTTTCATTGATTAATAAATTATTGAATTAATTATTGAAAAATGGTTTGTTTAGGTAATTAAACAAATTATTTAATTAATTATTAAGTTGATTAATGTAACTGATGTGTTAAATTAAGAGTCAATTAATTAATGGGATATATATGAATAATTAATTGCTTAATTAATTAGTGGCATTGGTATGACTAACAAATTTTTGAATTACTGGGGGAGATCTAGTGGTTAATTAAATGTTTAAAAAATTATAAAATTGTTAAAATGGAGAATAGTAATATGTTCATTCACTTATAAAAATAATCATAATAACATATTTATTCCATTGTTAAACGGTTAATTGTAACATGGTCACTCACTTATGATAATAATAATGGTATTATAGTCATTTGATTGTGGAATTGTGAATGGTAACAGGTTAATTCACATATAAATATATGAAAACTATCGTGTTCATTCAATTGTGAATTGGTGAATCTTAACATGGTACTTCAGTTATGAAAATATGAATGGTAATAGTTTTATTCAATATTAAAACACTAATTCGTAACATGGTCATTCACTTAGGAAAATAAAAATGGTAACATGGTCATTCAGTTATGAAATGGTGAATGGAAATATGGTAATTATCTTATGAGATTATAAATGGTAAAATGGAAATTCAGGAGTAAATTGGGAAGATGAATTTTAACATTGACATTCAGAAATGTGACATCACTTGGGGATTGTTTAGACTCTAGAATAGGATGAAGTAGTTATTGATGTTCAGTTTCCTTTGTGAACACAAGTTAATAAGGTTAAATAAAGTGTAAATTAATGAATGTAAATTTTTTAAATTATTTCATTTAAAATTCACTTTATACAATAGAATACACTATTATTTACTTGATAATATTTTTGACACCATTGGGGGTGGCCTATTGGGTTCTACTCACACCCTACTCCAACTGCCTTATCTATACCCAAATAGATTACATGATTGTGGGATAAGTTAAGGGAAAAATCCCTACAATAGATAAATAATTTGTGAAGGATCATGGATAAGGGAATTATACATCTTTCATTATCTTCTTCATATTTTTTAGTTTAGTTACATTTGAGTTGAATTTTGAAATATGGAACATGCTTTAGCCTAGAAAAATTATTTTTTAGTTTCTTCCATTTATTAACTGGTTTGGTTATCATGAGATATTGGTATTGATTTGATTATAACAAATAATTTATTTATTTTTATTATTTTAATATTTGAATTAATTTAATAATAATTTCTTATTGTGTCTCCATGTATGGTATTAGACCCTTTCTACTAGTGGGAAGCCTCTTCCATACATAGATGAGAAATTGAAGTTGTGTGACTGACAGGATCAGGGAACCTATGTGGAACCCGGAATGATATGTTACAAAGTTTTATCAGGGGACTTTTATTTTATTTTAGTTTGTATTAATTTTTGGTATATGTAGATAGGTGACATGGAATACTTGGTTCTTATATTAGAACTCTTGTATGGGAGTAGCGAACCCTTGTATGGGGGAGAACCCAAGTACTCATGGTGGGATTGTTTTTATTGATTATGTTGTTAGAGTTGATGTTATTTCACCTTAGGTGACACACTTATGGTGTTATGGAAAAATTGTTTTTATATTTTTTGAGAATATACACATGGCTTGATATAGAATGAGGGTTGAGTTATCATGAATCATTTTAGGCACTCCAGATTATCATGTGACATGCCTCAGTTTTGGAAGGTACTAGAAAATAGGTTTTGGGTATGTTCTTGAACGTGAAATTTTTTTCATTTATTTTGAAAATGAATCAAAAATTTCCTTAAAATGAAATAAATTTTAAAATTATTCATGATGATAATAAATTTGGTTCTAGTGAGAAACATGATATGTGAATTATTTTACCCATTTTTAACCATGACTTAGGTGTAATATAGTTAAGGGTAGTGATGATGACATTGCTTAAACCATGTAGTGGGGCTTGGAAAAAGTCTTGTGGTGTATTATTGAGTTCTTCCTCTTATATAAATGTGATAAAAAAATTATGTACACTAAGACTTTTATTTTTAATTTTAGATTGTATGCCTCTAAAAAGACACTTGTTTCGAGGATGACTGAAGGATTTGTCTTGGGATAATCTTCATTTAGTGGGAAATGATGTAAAGACCCGTAAATTTCAAGGAATGTTTTTTTCTTAACACTCTTTGGAATTTTACAAGAACGCAGTTTCTGACGGCACGTGATTCCGAGGCACAGTGTGCCCAGAATCATTTTCTGAAGTTTGGCTCGGGTACGTTCAGTGAACGAACGAGCAGGTTTTTCTAACTTTTGAACTGGTGCTTGGAATCAAATTCTGAGGGCACCGATAGAATCACAGCACCGGTACATGCATAGAAATGCCTCTTCCGGAGTTGCTTTTGCTCGGGTGTGGTTTTTAATTTTTGGGCTTTAAGTTAAGAAATAAAATAATGTGGTACGACAAGATTTATTTTATTTCATTTGAAGCCGCTTAAAGCCACTTAAAGCTACTTAAGCTGAGTTGAAGCAGATAGGGTGAACCCAAAATATCCTACCCTCTTGGTAGGATATTTGTGAGGTGGGGCCCGCACGAGCCCCACCATTTCTTTTCCGCTAAGTAACACACCTGCGAAAACCCCTATTAAATGAAAGTCAACTGGGGTGTTTCTTAAACTATTAAACACTCCTTTTAATTGGGTACTTATTTCGTTGAATTAATTCTATGAATTAATTTGTTCGTTTCTTAACCTGTTTTTCAACCGTTCGCATATTAATAAAATAATACCAACACACCTTTCTTCTTGGGTGCGTTTTGTTGAGTGGATTTGGAGATTCTGTGCCTTCATCCTCCATCGTGGAGAACGTGAAGAACGCGAAGAACATGAAGAACACGAAGAACACGAAGAACACGAAGAACGCCGGCCTCCGACGAAGGGTGATGAAGAACGCCGGACCCCCGGAGATCGACACGACGCCGACGCTTCTTCCGCGACGTACTTTCCTCACGACAAATATTTGATCAACTCTTGAGATCGTTGACGCTGTTCCCTTCTGCGACGATGCGACGCCCTTCCGCGACGCGACGATCACCTCCTACCGCGACGGTCAATTCCGCAAAGAACTCTCGTCTGACGACAGCTACGTGGTAGGGGTTGTTTTGAAAATTGATTTTTACCTAAGTTTTTTTTTCCTCCAAGGAAAGAACACGGACCAACCAATTAACAAGTTGGTCCGTGGATTATTTTTGCGAAATGAGGTTTATCAATTGCTGGGATTTTGGTGGTGTTGTTTCAAACCGCTAACGCGGTGGGTGCGGACCAACTAACAAGTCCGAACCCACCGCCCTTTTTTCTTGGTGTGCGGAACGGCAGACGACGACAAAATGGGTCACAGAGATGATTTTTTGACTCTGCAGTGAAGAACGAGACTCAGGAGGAGCTATGGCGCAGACAGAAATGGAATCGGACCACCGGAGCAACTCCGGTGGCCCGCGGACTCCATCGGCGGCGCCGGCAGCGGGAGGTGGCGGCGCCCCGGCGCGCCGCCGGATGGAGCCGTCGCGGCTAAAGCCGCGGCGATGGCGGCCGACCATACCTGCAACCACACGGGTCCGGCGAGAAACGGGATGCAGCTCCGCCGTGTCCGCTGACCAAGCGCGGCCCCATGCGGGGCTGCGGCTCCTTTTCCCACAGGGACAGCACGCCCCGTGGCTTCCCTTGCATGGCCGCTCGGCCGTGCTGACCCGAGCCGACCCGCCGGTCGGGTCACGCCAAGGTCGGGTCGGGCGGCCTTGGCCGGTCCGGGTCGGGATGACCCGGTTCGGGCCAACCCAGGGGGGGTCGGTCTGGGACGGTCCAGGCCCAGACCCCCCGTTTCCATACCTTTTTGGTCTTTTTCTCATAACATGAGCTGCGGGCCTTCGAACGCGCGTCGTCAGCGGCGATGCGATCATTGGATCGAGATGGTCGTTTTGATATATCGCACTCAAGTTTTCGGAATACTTTGTGTTCGGCCAGGTTATTTCGTACACGAAACCAACCAGGCCCTCGGAGCGGAAACGCTCATATCTTGAGAATCAGACATCCGATTGACGTGCCGTTGAATTTTTTGAATTCTTCTATGTGAGATGGATGTTTTGGCTTGCTCCGCCCGAGGTTTTGATGTATATGGAGTATGATCGGGTTGGTTTTGCCTTAAAAACCAACCGGGCCCCTTGGACGAAAAAGCCAATAACTCTCAGAACGGGCGACCGATTGACGTGTCGTCTGCGATATTGAGTTTATTTTGGAGATACGGAACTTTTGGATACATCAACTCTGGACTATGTGTCAGTTGATGTATCACCCTCTCGGCTCATGGAGCGGACCCTTCCGAACGAGCTTGCTGTGTGCGGGAACCCTAGAGCTGGCTGCGACTGCTACTGTGATGATGACGACTGTACAGAGATCCTTAGTGGATTCGACGGCGATGACTACAACACTCAGTGATCCTTTGTGGGTCAGTGCTACCGATCCTGTGTGGGTCTGATCCTGTGTGGGTCAGTGCTCAGCGGTACTGTGTGGGCCAGCGCCTACAAATCCTGTGTGGGTCCGATCCTATGTGGGTCTTTGCATGGGTTAGTTATCTATCGATCCTGTGTGGGTCATCGCGGGGGTTAGTACCTTTTGATCCTTTGTAGGTCCGACGACTTAGATGGATCAGTGATCATCTTTATCCTCTTTCGAAGAAGTATACCTGTGTGAGTTGAATCATGTTTTTCTTTCCTTTGTGGATTGTGTTGTGCTATCTTGCGTGGATTTACGTTTTTCTTTCCTGTGTGGACTGGGTTGTACTTGAGCTCGGATGTTGGAGCCGAGCGAGAATTGATGAATTAGGTATATGTATGGGCATATTCCTAAGCAGTGTCGGATGATACTTTGTGATTGTATCTATCCTCTGTGGTTATCATTTGTGGATTCTGGGATACCTTCGGGGGTCTCGGGGTCCCTACTGAGTACCTTATACTCACCCCTGCACGGGATATGCCTGCACTACGTTGTCCTGGTTGCAGACGACAGATAGCGCTGATCGTGGTGGAGGCTTAAGGAGCAGGACGGTACCTGGAGGTGGACCATTGGGCGAGACGTACTCGGAGTGGTCAGCTAGACCCGAGGAGCATTGGAGGGTTTCTATACCCACCCTTCAGGTGGGACTTCCAGTGGACGGCTCGACGTTGCGGCTTTACTTTTCAGTTGTTGTTTTCCCCTTTTGATTTGTACTTTACTTTCAGTTTGGGCTTGTATTCTGGCCCACTTATTTTCCGCACTTATTGTTATACCGGGTTTTACTTAGTGTTTACTTCTGCCTGCTTACTCTATGTTGTTTGTTTGTTTACTTTACAAAGGCAATGTCTTCCCTTTACCGGGATTTACGCCTTGGTGCTAGTCGCCAGCCCCTTGTCTATAGAAGGTGGGCTTGGGGTACTCACAGTATGGGCCCTGAGGACGGGTCCTGAAAAATTGGTATTAGAGGAGTTCGGTTCACCCCAGACTCTGATCTTTCTTCTATGTGAATCAATAGTGTTAAGCCTATTGATTGTGGTTATCAGTCCAAGGAGCCCAATGTTGGTGCGGTGGCCGACGTATCCGTACACCAGGACCCTAACTTCTAATTTCCGACTTAATGCACGAAAACATTGATTGCATGTGTGTTTCACGTTTTCTCTGTGATTACTTTATGTCCGCTCACCAGGTATACTCTTCTGACCATGGCACACTTGTTTCCTTTTCAGGATGTCCCCACGACGGCAACTAGCTAGGGTTCTGAGAGTTGTACGTGACGAAAGCCCACCGAGCGACGTGGCCTAGGTACAGGGCCCTTTGACAGCTGAGGCACCGACAGTACCTCTACCCACCGAGCCACCGATGCTTCCAACCCCAGCCGCTGACGATGTACGTCGCCTTAGTGCACTGCATGAGTTACAGTGCCAGTGACCGCCCAAGTTCCGCGGGGAGACGGACCCCCAGGCAGCTGAGGTCTGGCTGGAGGCAGTGGTGCGAGTTTTCAGGCTAGTGAGAACACCAGCAGACCTCGTGGTGATCCTCACGGAGAGCCTACTACATGCAGCAGCGGGCCGATGGTGGAGCTTGATTCTCCAGGTGCATGATGAGACATCTCTTCTCTGGATAGACTTTTATAGCCTCTTTCACTCGGATTTCATCCCAGCCACCCTCCGTGCGGTGTGCATCCATGAGCTTCTTCAGCTGCGGCAGGGCAGCTTGACGGTCGCCCAGTACTCGGCGAGATTTACCGATCTCTCGCGCTACTCGACAGACATGGTACGAGACTCGTTCTTCCAGGCCCGGACCTTTGAGCAGGGATTGAAACATGAGATCGGGGCATCCCTGAGATCCCTCATCATTCTGACTCAGGCAGTAGTACTGGAGCGAGCCCTTTTGATCGAGAGCTTTCTTGCTGAGCCTTCTTCAGCAGCGAGCCTACTGCAGGGCGACACGTAGAAGAGTCTTGTGCAGCAGGCAGTCGATGTATGACTCATGGGTCCAGGAAGACCAGACCCTCTAGTAGATGACCCCAGGACACTGGCTTAGCTGTGCTGGGCACACAACGCGGGGCTAGTCTTTCGAGAGGCAGGCACTGTTACGCATGCGGCGGGAGGGCCACATGGCTCATGACTGCCCGACCCGCCATGCCGAGGAGCAGCAGACTGTGGAGGGGCCAACCAGGCAGAGGCCGAGGGTCGACCATGGTGCTCACTAGGGAGTAGGTGGACGAGGAGGAGGAGCTGGCCGATCACCAGGTGGTGGGCGACGCTTTGAGGCCCTACCACCACCACCACCAGGAGGCCCACCTCGACCTCAGGGAGCTGGCAGGCAGAGACAGGCACAGCTCCAGGCAGCGGAGTCCTATGACCACGGTGCACCAGAGATTATTTTAGGTATGATCTGTGTCTATTCCACCCTTGCTGTAGTTCTAATAGACACAGGATCGAGTCACTCTTTCATAGGCATTGCCCTTGTTCGGAGCTCGAAGATTCCGACAGAGCCATTGGCGCGATCCTTACGGCTAGAGACTCCTACGGGAGCAGACTCGACGATTACGCACTGGTGCCGACAGTGTGAGCTTACTCTAGGAGGCTAGAGCTTCGGCTGGGATCTTCATGTAGCGGCGTCGAGGCCTTACGACGTCATCTTGGGCATGGATTGGTTATCTACAGTCCATGCACAGATTGACTGCTTTAGGCGCAAGGTGCGATGTGTACGCACCAACGGGAACAGGTTCACCTTCACCGGCGAGAAGGGATCCTTCGCAGAACAGGATGGACTTCCGTAGAGGAGAGGATAGCCCATCACTCATTAGTTGGCTAGACTCATCCTAGGAGCAGTTGACGTGAGAAGTCCTAGTTTTCCTGCAGTGGTGGATCAGTATGCAGACGTCTTTCCCGACGACGTTCCAGGGCTACCTCCTCACAGAGAGGTAGACTTTTATATTGGCATGTACACCAGGACAGCCCCGATATCAAATCCATCATATCGGATGGCCCCAACTGAGCTTCGAGAGCTACGGGTATAGCTGGAGGACTTGCAGGGCAAGCGATTCATCCGACCTAGTGTTTCACCCTGGGCTTCCCCAATATTGTTCGCCAAGAAGGCAGACAGGAGCTTGCGACTGTGTGTCGACTATCATCACCTAAACCTGGTGATAGTGAGGAACAAGTATCCACAACCAAGGATTGATGACCTCTTCGATCAGCTCAAGGAGCACGGTGGTTCTCAAAGATAGACCTCAGGTCAGGCTATCATCAGCTCAGAGTTTGGGACGAGGAAGTGCAGAAGACGACCTTCAGGTGTCGGTATGGCCACTATGAGTTCTTGGTTATGCCCTTCGGCATGACCAACGCTCCGGTAGTGTTCATGGGCCTCATGAATAGGATCATTCAGCCATACCTTGATTGATTTGTCGTTGTCTTCATCGACAACATTTTGATTTACTCGACGACTGAGGAGAAGCACGCCTACCACTTACGGGTTGTACTAGACATGTTCCGAGAGCTCCAGCTTTATGGAAATCTCTCGAAGTGTCAGTTATGGATACGTGAGGTCCACTTCTTGGGACACGTCATCTCTGAGGTGGGAGTTGTGGTGGATCCCGCAAAGATCGAGGCAGTGCTAGCTTGAGAGCCACCCAGTAGCGTGACAGAGGTGTGGAGTTTCTTGGGACTAGCTGGATACTATCGGAGATTTGTTCTAGACTTCTCCAGAGTTGTAGAACCACTCTCAACTTTGATGAAGAATGGGATACCCTTTGTGTGGTCAGACAGATGTCAGCAGAGCTTCCAGGAGCTGAGACAGAGGTTGACCAACACACATATCTTGAGGTTGCCTGAGGAGGGAGTAGGGTACGAAGTCTACTGCGATGCATCAGGGACCAGACTCGGATGTGTCCTGATGCAGGAGCGGGCAGTGATTGCCTATGGATCACGTTAGTTGAGGTCTCATTAGCAGAACTACGCCACCAATGACCTGGAGTTAGCAGCAGTGGTCTTTGCCCTGAAGACATGGTGACGCTATCTGATGGGCGATCACTTTACAGTCTTTTATGACCACCAAAGTCTCCAGTACATCTTCTCACAGAAGGACATGATCCTGAGACAGCGGCGATGGCTCGAGTTCCTCCAAAACTATGAATTTGAGATAGTCTATACTCTTAGGAAGGGGAACATGGTAGCTGATGCTCTCAGCAGGAGGACGAGCATTCAGCTACTCGAGGAGGTGACAGAGCAGCTATCCGCTTTTTAGATATCCTTCGTGGATAGAGATGGAGTATCCTTCTTTCAGTCACTCACAGTCTCTCCTCCACTACTACAGTGGGTCAGAGAGGCACTGCACGGGGACGCTGACTGTGAGACGCGGCGTGAACAGATATCCATAGGACAGGAACCCGATGGCTTCTCTTTTAGAGCAGAGCACGACATCCTTTTCCGAGGACGTACCATGGTAACAGTTTCTTTATGGGAGGAAGTGCTGAGAGTGTTTCACACTTCCCCCTTAGCAGTACATCCTGGAGTGGGGAAGATGTACGAGGATCTCAGACGACAGCACTGGTGTCCAGGCATGAAGAAGGCTGTGGCAGAGTTCGTTTCTCGATGCCTCACCTTCCAGTAGGTGAAGGCAGAGCATCAGGTACCAGCAGGCATGGTACAACCCTTGGAGGTCCCAGAGTGGAAGTGGGAAGAGATATCTATGGACTTCGGGACTGGAAATCCACGCACTTCCAGAGGTCATGACTCCATTTGGGTGATTGTCGACCGACTCACCAAGTCGTCTCACTTCTTACCCATCAGAGAGCAGGGCTCAGTGGAGAGCTTGGGATGTCTCTACATTAAGTATATTGTATGGATTCATGGTGTGCCATCATCTATCATCTCCGATCGAGATGCTCACTTTACTTCCCGGCTTTGGAAGGGGTTGCAGGAGGCGTTCGGGACACAGCTACATCTGAGCACCGCCCTTCACCCTCAGACAGATGGTCAAACAGAGAGGACCATTCAGACTCTCGAGGACATGCTCCGCCCATGTGTCCTCGACTTTGGTCACAGCTGGGAGGACCACCTACCCTTGGTGGAGTTCGCGTACAACAACAGCTACCACTCCACCATAGGGATGGCACCATACGAGGCGTTGTATGGAAGACCTTGAATATCTCCTTTGTGCTGGACAGACCCTGGGGAGTCTGCACTTGTGGGACCAGAGATGGTCCGGGCCACGACAGAGAAGGTCCAGGTCATCCAGGAGAGGATGAGGATGGCCCAGAGCTGGCAGAAGTCTTACGATGACAGGAGGCGGAGGCCACTAGTGTTCGAGGATGGCGACCACGTCTTCATGCGTGTCTCACCTCGACGTGGTTTAAGGAGATTTGGTCGAGGTGGAAAGTTTTCTCCACGCTTCATCGGACCATTCCAGGTCCTCAGCAGGATTGGCGAGGTGGCTTATCACCTGGCTCTACCACCTCAGTTGCACCGGGTGCACGACGTCTTCCATGTATCTCAACTGAGGAGAAATGTGCACGACCCAATGCACATCATTAACCATGGGGAGCTAGACGTTGATGATGGGGAGACTTTTGCGGAGGTCCTAGTGGAGATCAAGGATCGATAAGAGTGGGTCCTACATGGATGGTCGATTCCTCTAGTGCGCATCAAATGGTAGCACGGGAACCTCCGGGGGAGCACTTGGGAGCGAGAGGCTCAGATGCGTGGTCAGTACCCACATTTTTTTCCCTAGCTTATGATGTATCTTTACGCTGACGTAAAGCCCTAAGGTGGGAGTGATGTAAATAACCATAAATTTCAAGGAAACTTTTTTTCTTAAAATTCTTTGGAATTTTACAAGAATGCAGTTTCTGACGGCACATGATTCTGAGACACGGTGTGCCCGGAATCATTTTCCGCAGATTGGCTCAGGTACGTTTAGTGAACAAACGAGCGGGTTTTTATAAATTTTGAACCGGTGCTCGGAATCGAATTCTGAGGGCACCGATGGAATAGCAGCGTCTGTACTTGCTTAGAAATGCCTCTTCCGGAGATGCATTTTCTCAGGTGTGGTTTTTAATTTTTGGGCTTTAAGATAAGAAATAAAATAATGTGGTACGACAAACTTTATTTTATTTCACTTAAAGCCGCTTAAAGCTGCTTAAAGCCACATAAATCTACTTAAGCTGAGTTGAAGCAGATTGGGTGGAACCCAAAATATCTTACCCTCGTGGTAGGGTATTTGTGAGGTGGGGCCCGCACGAGTCCCACCGTTTCTTTTCCGCTAAGTAACGCACCTGCGAAAACCCCTATTAAATGAAAGCCTACTGGGGCGTTTCTTAAACTATTAAACGCTCCTTTTAATTGGGTGGTTATTTTGTTGAATTAATTCTATGAATTAATTTGTTCGTTTCTTAACCTGTTTTTCAACCGTTGGCATATTAATAAAATAAGACCAACACACCGTTCTTCTGGGGTGTGTTTTGTTGAGAGGATTTGGAGATTCTGTGCCTTCAACCTCCTTCACGAAGAACGAGAAGAACGCGAAGAACGTGAAGAACGTAAAGAACGAGAAGAACGCGAAGAACGCCGGCCTCCGAGGACGGGCGACGAAGAACGCCTGACCCCTGGAGATCGATGCGATGCTGATGCTTCATCCGTGACGTACTTTCCCTATGACAAATCTTCGATCAACTCTTGATATCGTCGACGAGACACCGTTCCGCGACGACGCAATGCCCTTCCGCGACGCGACGATCACCTCCTACCGTGACAGTCAATTCCGCGAAGAACTCTCGTCCGACGACAGCTATGAGGTAGGGGTCGTTTTGAAAATTGATTTTTACCTATGTTTGTTTTCCTCCATGGAAAAAACTCATACCAACCAATTAACAAGTTGGTCCGTGGACTATTATTGAAGAACGAGGTTTATCAATTACTGGGATTTTTATGGTGTTGTTTCAAACCGCTAACGCGGTGGGTGTGGACCAACGAACAAGTCCGAACCCACCACCCTTTGTTCATGGTGTGTGGAACGGCAGACGATGACAAAACGGGTCGCAGGGATGATTTTTTGATTCCACAGTGAAGAACGGGACCCGGGAAGAGCTACGGCTCAGACGGAAATGGAATCGGACCACCGGAGCAACTCTGGTGGCCCGTGGACTCCAGCGGCGGCGCCCCAGTGCACCGGCGGATGGAGCCGCCGCGGCAGCGGCCGCCGACCATACCCGCGACCGCACGGGTCCGGCGAGACATGGGACGTGGATCTACCGCGTCCGCTGAACAAGTGTGGCCCCACGTGGGGCCGCGGCTCCTCTTCCCGCGGGGATAACACACCCCGCGACTTCCCTTGCTCGGCCACTCGGCTGAGCCGAGCCGAGCCGACCTGCCGGCCGGGTCGCGCCGAGGCCGGGTCGGGCCGGGTCACGCCCAGGCAGGGCCAGTCCAGGTCGCACCCCACTGGGTCGGACCCGGACCCGGGTCGGGTCGACCCGGTTTGGGCCGACCCCGGGGGGGGGGGGGGGGGTCGGGCTGGGCCCAGATCCCCCGTTTCCGGACCTTTTCGGTCTTTTTCTCATAACATGAGCTACGGGCCTCCGAATGTCACGCTGTCAGTGGCTATGCGATCCTTGGATCGAGATAGTCGTTTCGGTATATCGCATTCAAGGTTTCGGAATACATTGGGTTTGGCCAGGTTGGTTCGTTCACGAAACCAATCGGGCCATCGGAGCGGAAATGCTCATATCTTGAGCTTTGGACGTCCGATTGACATGCCGTCGACTTTGTTGAATTCTTCTATGTGAGACGGATCTTTTGGCTTTCTCCACCAGAGGTTTGGATGTAGGTGGAGTATGGTCGGGTTGGTTTTCCCTTAAAAACCAACCGGGCCCCTAGGACGAAAAAGCCAATAACTTTCAGACCAGGCGTCTGATTGACGCGTCCTCTACGACATTGAGTTCCTGTTGGAGATACAGAACTTTTGGAAACATCAAATATAGACTATGTGTTAGTTGATGTATCAGCCTCTCAGCTCGTGGAGAGGAACCTTCTGAACGAGCTTGCTGTGTGTGCGAACTCTAGAGCTGGCTGCGAGTACTACTGTGACGACGACGACTGTACAGAGATCCTCAGTGGAATCGACGGCGATGACTACAGCACTCAGCGATCCTTTGTGGGTCAGTGCTACCGATACTGTGTGGGTCTGATCCTATGTGCGTCAGCGCTCAGCGGTCCTGTGTGGGCCAGCGCCTACAGATCCTGTGTGGGTCTTTACGGGGGTTAGTTACCTATCGATCCTGTGTGGGTCTGATCCTGTGTGGGTCATTACGGGGGTTAGTACCTTTTGATCCTTTGTGGGTCTGACAACATAGATGGATCATGGATCATCTCTATCGTCTTTCGAAGAAGTATACCTGTGTGAACTGAATCCTGTTTTGCTTTCCTTTGTGGATTGTGTTGTGTTATCCTGTGTATTTACGTTTTGCTTTCATGTATGGACTGGGTTGTACTTGAGCTCGGATGTTGGAGCCAAGCGAGAATTGATGACTTAGGTATATGTATGGGCATATTCCTAAGCAGTGTCGGATGTTACTTCATGATTATATCTATTCTTTGTGGTTATCCTTTGTAGATTCTGGGAGACCATCGGGGGTGTCGGGGTCCCTACTGAGTAGCTTATACTCACCCCTGCACGGGATATGCCCGCACTACGTTTTTTGGTTGCAGACGACGGACAGCGCTGATCGTGGTGGAGGATTGCAGAGCAGGATGGTACATGGAGGTGGACCAATGGCCGGGAGGTACTCGGAGCGGTCGGCTGGACCCGAGGAGAAGTAAAGGCTTTCTGTACCCACCCTTCTGGTGGGACTTCTAGTGGACGGCTCGACGTTGCGGCTTTACTTTTCAATTGTTGTTTTCCCCTTTAGAGTTGTACTTTACTTTGAGTTTGGGTTTGTATTCTGGCCCACTTACTTTCCGCACTTACTATTGTACTGGTTTTTACTTAGTGTTTACTCATGCCTGCTTACTCTGTGTTTTTTGTTTGTTTACTTTACAAAGGAAATGCCTTCCCTTTACCGGGATTTACGCCTTGGTGCTAGTCGCCAGCCCTTGGCCTATGGAAGGCGGGTTTGGTGTAGTCACGGCACAGGCCCCGAGGACGGGTCCTGACACATGAGGCACTGATAGTCCCTGTTGAGTTTGTGGGGGAGTAGTTCAATAAAAACATTTCTATTAATGTATATTACCTAATTACATATAGGGGTTGTGAAAAATATGTCTGACCTTACACGGGAGTTTTAGCTATATCACCCTTTAATTTTAACTTGTGGTGGTGGAAATAAGGGAGTTTTGTTCTCAGATGAGTCTCTCTGAAATATATATGACCATTTGGAGACTCTAGCTGAGAATAGGGTAATGTTTGAAAATTATATACTATGAGGATCACCAATGCACTGATAAGACATTCAGTCTTGGCTATATAGGTAGATGGTATGTTATAGAATAATTTCTTAAAGAAGTTACAATTGCACCATAATCCCGAGATATTGAGGCACGAGAGAACAGAAAAGATAATGATGTTGAATTAGGGGAGTATGTTCATGATGAACTATGCTGGACACTACACATATTTGGATAGATTTTCTTCGGCATTGTCATGGGATGATATTGTTTTAGAGAGGTATTTTTATAGCGGTCTTAATTGTGTGATTAAGTACTAAGATAACCTCTTATAATTAAATACGTTGGTCAATGTAGTCGATTAGGCTATGACAACTTAGTGGAACCTAAAAGTGTAATCCAATGTAAGACCCATAATTTCTTCTAAATGATCATGATATATGAGTTTCAAGAGTAGTAATCATTGATGTGAGGATGTTAGTCACGGTAGAATAAGAATAGTTGCTAGGGGAATGGATCAGTAACTCATGATGTTAACCAAATTCTTTTCCACCAGTGCGGTAGGCCAATCCATTATCATAGATATTTTACCCGACCACCTTTAGAGTGTTGATATTAAATAATTATCTAGAATATATAGATTTATTGTAGGAACAAACAATAGAAAGGTGGTGATGGATACGATAGATAGAACCATGGTGTAGGAAGGGGATATTCTACACAATATTAAGCTTTAATTTGAAGTTTTACTAGTTGTTGTAGTAGCAGTGTTGGATGTATAACTTCAGTGCAAGAAAATCCATATTAGTATATTACTGTAGCTCAAGGGACTCAGGAGGTGTTGTAGGGAAGAGGGTATGAATAGTTTCATATGGTGTAGTTACACTTCCGGATATCAAGGTTGAACCATTGATACTGAGATGTACTATTTTGTTAGAATATACAATATTTATTTCTTATTTGATACATGTTCCTCTCATTAATTTTTTTTGGAAAAAATTATAAATGGGTTTTTCCTAGATTTGGTGTTTTTGAACAGGATTTTAATGATATACACACTTTTTTGAGTATGGTTTTGAGACATCTACTTCTGCAAGGGATGTTCTTTTGAGTTTTGAGGGTATCATTTTCTATGGGATCTCTATATTCTTGACATGTTAGGCTTTGACCTAATTATGGGTATAGACTGGGAGGTAGCATAATTATCCCACATTGATTGATACCACCTTAAATTTACTGTTACACCTCTTAAGGTTAAAAACTATATTCACCATGGAGAGTGGCATGTTCAGGTGGGCTTGTAGGTCCACTTACATTGAAACAGGGAGAGATCCAATCCTAATCTTCAATTATATTATTACATGATAGAGTTGTAAATCGAGATATATTTCCACCCATATTGGATAGGTTTTAGGATGTGTTTCTTGAAGACTTTGTAGGGATTCCACAAAAGAGATTTGTATAATTTACTATTGAGATCATGCTGGATGGTTATCTTGTTTATATTCAACCATATAGAATATAACCAAAAACTCTTCATAGATCATGTCTCATCTAGAAGAATGGGTGAATAAGGGAATTATCTTCCTGTGTATATCACCTTAGGTATCATCGATGTTGTCTTCCAAGAAGGCTGATGGGACTCTATGCTTGTGTGTTAACTACCATAAGTTGAACTGGATGATAATAAATACTTTTTATCATATTTTACTTATCACTTACTTATTTTACCAGCTATGATCAGATTGGGTTTTCTCATACATTGACTTGAGAATCAGGTATCATTAGTTGATAGGTAGAAGTGATTATATACTGAGTACTACTTTCAAAGGAAGTTATAGACTCTATGAGTTCATCATAATGTTGTTTGGATTGAGGAACATACCAGTAGCTTTTATGGACATGATGAACACAATATTCTATCCATACATGTATTAGTTTTTGGTAGTGTTTGTGAATGAAATATTGGTGTAATCCAAGAAACATGATGATCGTTATCCAAATATTAAAATAAATCTATGTACACTAAGAGGGAGTTAGTTATACTCCATGATAACTATTTTTCAATTTTCAATTGATCATGTACACTTCTTGGGTCAAATTATCTTGTAGGATGGTGTGTCAGTAGAACCCAAGAATGTGAAGGAAATATCATTTATAGAGTATCCAAATAATGTATTCGATATCTGTAGATTTATATGGTTAACATGATATTATTGAAGATTCATCTAGAAAATTCCACATCTCGCATCACATCATTTGGGAATGACCAATAAGGGGATAAAGATTAAAAGGATGGAATCATGTGAGAATTCCTACTTGAAGATGAATAAGTATTTTACAATGTCCACAAATCTAGACCCTACTTCATCCAGTTGAGTAGTATATGTTGAATGGTAATGATTATGATATTGGCCATAGGTTTGTTTTAATGAAGGGAGATAGTGTTATGGAATGCAGATCTCAACATTTCAGTCCACATGAATGGAATTAGCATACGCAAGACATCGAGTTGGTTACAATGGTATATTCATTGATGTGTTGGATACATTATATCTTGGGGAAAAAGTTTAGAATGTATAAATATCATAAGAGACTAATGTACATCTATTCCCAATAAGGAATGAATCCCAAAACTCATATATGGTTGGATTATTAGTAGTCAATTGAATTTGAGCTATAATATACACTAAGAAGGGAAATAGTGTTTTTATTCTATAAGAACCAAAATTAGACTCAAGCTATACAATAATATAGTGTGGAGTATAGGATGATGAATTTTATATCATAGATGCATGTGGTGGTTTAAGAGATTCTTGAGTAAATGAATTTGGCATAAGTTTCATTGGAGTCTTCACTTTTAAGACGGGTGAGGTATATGAAGTAAGAGGATCTATAATTTTTTTCATTGATATAGCGACATTAAGGTGGGTAAAAATATTAAGACTTGTTGATAGATGATGATAAGATCCTCTAGGTCAAAAATCAGGTTATTATACCAACAAGCATATAGGGGGGGATAATATTTGGATTTCATGCTTCGATGTGGGTGGTACATTGAGATGTATCCAAAATATACCATTACCTACAATGAAGGATTTGGTTTTCATGCATGAAAAGGGAGATTTTAGAGTTTGTGACATGATTCTACACCTATTAGTAGGGGAACGACTAGTATCGATGACATGGCTATTTATTACAGTCGTTTCCAATTTTGGAATTGAAGTTTGATGAAGTGAATATTTATATTGTGGGGGTTATCTTGAGGATTCCACATGACAATGAATATATTTTGGTTTTTGTGTATAGATTAATGAAATTATTGAATTTCTTTCATATATGTGAGACTTTCTTTTTGAACCAGATGGGATATCTATATGTTGGGGATATAGTTTTCCTACATGAGGTGCCACAAACTATTATTATAGACCACAACTCACATTTTACATAGGTATTATTGGATAGATTATAGAATGTGGTGATTATGTAGGTTTAGTTAAGTATTTATTTCCACCCATAGATAAATGGTAAGTCAAAGCATGCTATATAGGTTCTGAGGATATGTTGGGAGTGTGTGTTATAGATTTTGGGGGATCTTGGGAAAGAACATGGAATTATTGGACTTATCCTCTAACAACAATTAGCAGTAATATTTTTTGTTGGAACTATAACATACTCTTAATGGAAGTCCATATAGGTCACAAATATACTGGATGGTGGTAGGTGATTTAGAGTTATTAGTATTGTTTGTCATGCAGGAGTTGTCGGATTAGGTATATATGATTTAGAATCATATGGATATAGATTAGAGTAGACATAATTATAATGTTTACAGATGTCAATGAGCCCTAGAGTATATATATGGTGATCTTATATTCCTTCTAGTGTTTTCTAGTTTCGTTCAACATATGATACAAAGACTTGGAAAACTAGTGCCCTGGTTCATTGGACCAATTGAGGTTATTGAGAGAATATTTCTAGTGGTATATATTGATTGGATCTTAAATTGAGATACAATGTTATTCGTGATGTTCTTCATATTTTGAAACTTTTTTGGTATCATCCCGATCATTATCATGTTATCAATGTGGATGATATTTAGCTTGAGACTGATGCATCACAAAGTGGCATCTGATACATGTGTCGGATTGTTGTGAGGAAGTGTTGTGGGAATGTCCATGCTGATAGTTTATGCATTGTTCAAAAATGACTGGGTTCAAGAGAAAATATTGGAGAGAGAATAAAATATGAGGGCTTAGTACCCCATCATTTTTTACATGGAATCATACAGATTCTTGGCTATACTACTCGAGGGTGAGCTGTTATAATGATGGGAGATTATAAAACCCCATCTTTTTAGAAAGATGTGTTAAGATCATTTATATAATCTCTTTTAATTAGTGATGATTAATGTTTTGGGTTTTAACTATGGCTGTTTTTTGTGACAATTTCAGTAAAATATATTCAATAAGGAAGTGCATGGTTGGTGCACATTTTTCCCTAACCATGCTCCTTGTCCCTACAACCCTTCGACCCCTAGACATAGGGGTTTTTCATGGTTTGATCACAGTTTATCAAATCATGCACCTTATTAATAGAAACCATCACCTATATAAATATCCAACAGTTATGAAGCACTATTAGGGGAAATTGTTCCCTTCAAGTAGAAAACTTTTCTTATGGGATATTAATCCTCCCAATTTTACTAATAAATTAATAATAACCCATCTAGTACCCTTATACACCCTATTTCGATCCATAATCATTTTCAATCAATTATAGAGCCTCCCAAATGGATTACAATCTATTTTGACCTCCATTGGTTATGATTTGAAGCCCAGATTGAAGACTTTCACCCTTACCGGTAAGTGAATACTATCCCATTTGGTTTCTCATTCCTCTTACATTATTTTACCATTATTTAAAGGTTTTTCTCTTCCAATTTCGATTAGATATTGATCAGGTATTTTGTATCTATATATTGTATTTTTGATATAGATCATCATTTAAAGGGTTTTGATTTATTTGATCATGGATTTAGGTTTTAGATACGAATACCATTCTATGTCGTTTCACTGATAAAATTGGGGATTTTCATTAGGAGATCGTTTTTCAATGAATTGATATAGGTTTTCTATGATTCAAATTCAAAGATAATCATTTATATTACATGTACGTAACTGTAGAATCATTTGATATTATAAATTGCGTTTTCCAACATTAAATTAATTATTGGGTAGAATAATTATTTTATGGATTTGTGAGGTTGTGGATATTGAATTGATAAACTTAATTGTTGAATTAGTTATTAGATTTTAATATTATTCAATTGAGATAATTACTTGTTGATTTTATTAAGTAATATTGGTATTGTTTAATAGAGTAAATTAATTGATTAATTAATTATATAAATATAGTGAAAATGAATCTAAAAATTAATTATGAAATTTAATATGGGATTCTCGGATTTTTGATTGATTAATTAATTATTGAAGTTATTAATGAAATAATGTTTTGTTTATGTAATTAAAACAACTTATTAAATAATCATTTATTCTATTTATAGATGTGTTGTGATTAATTAATTGTTTAATTAATTAATGATATTTTTTTGAATAATAAATTGTTGAATTAATTAATGGGAATTGTATGACAAACTAAATGTTGAATTATTAATGGAAATCATGGGGTTAATTAATTGTATAATTAATTATGAAATTGAAAAAATAGAGAATTTTAAGAGGTTTATTCACTTGTAAAAATTATAATGTTAATATTATTATTCAATTTTGATATGGTTAATGGTAATAGGGTGATTCAATTATGAAAATGAGAATGGTAACATGGTCATTTAAGTGTGAAAGGGTTAATGGTAACATCGTCTTTGACATATGAAAATAAGAATGGTAACATGGTCATTTAATTGTGAAACGAGGAATGATAACATGGTTGTTCTCTTGTGAAAACAAAAATGGTAACATGTTCATTAAATTATGAAAATGGTGAATTGTAACATAGTCATTCACTTATGAAAATATAAATGGTAAAAAGGTCATTCAATTAAGAAATGGTTAATGGTGACATGGTCAACCACTTATGATATTATCAATGGTAGCATGTACATTCAAATGTAAATTGTGATTTTGAATGGTAACATGGACATTCATACATGTGATATCCCTTCGGATTGATTAGAATCTGGCATGAGCCAATGTAGTCATTGAGGTTTGGGTGTCCTCAGGAACCCGAGTGATATGTTTTTATATAAATATTAAATGAATAAATGTAAATTGTTTACATTATTTCAAGTATTTTATTATCTATAGAAATTTATACACTATCGTTGACTCAATATTATTTTAGACACCATTTGTACTAGACTAATAAGTTTTACTCACACCCTACTCAAGATGCATGATTTGTACCCTAATATATTACATGATTGAATGATAGGTAATGAGGAAAGGCCTTGTGTGAGATAGTTGATTTGGGATAGATCATGAATGTGGGGATCAGACTTGGTTTGGGACCTTCTTGGGAGTTGTCAGAATCTTTACGTTTGAGTGGTATTTTCAAACATCTAAAATACATTAGCATGATATAATTATCATTCAGTTATTACCTTGTATTTCATGCTTTAGTTATCATGATATATTGGTATTGATTTTATTATATCATTAAATTTGTTTATTTTTAATATTTCTATTGGTGAATTACTCTAACAAAAAAGGGTATAGTCTCCTTATAATCAATATTAGACCCTCATTTCTTATCATTAGCCTTTGGCATACGAGGAGGTGTGGTTGAGTTCATGTGACCATCCCTCTCAAGGAACTGTTGTCTGGCACCCAAGATAAGTTGTTACAATACTAAACAACAATGTACTATTAATAATATTATTAATATATTATTATAATATTCACCAAATAGTCTTAGTAGATGTTATGACTGTTATTAATGAAATTGTGAAAAATAATTTATACATGTCTAAATAAATAAATCATTTTATTATAAATTATATATATATGAAATTAATAACTATTTGAAAATAAAAAAAATCATTTTTCTAATAGAACAATATTTTTATATATACAGACATGATCTATTCTTAAAAAAATAATCAAAACAATTTTAATGATTTTTTTAAAAAAAATTATAAATTATAAATTCAATCATTTTTTTAAGCGCATCCAATATATTTTATAGGTATAAGATAAAAATTCATCGAATTTTATGAATAAAAAGAATTATTTTTCTATAAGGTAATTTTACTGCATTTTAATGGTCAACTGATTTTAAAATTAATTTTTGACCCCTTTTTAATTTTTATTTGAAAAAATAAACATCATTTCTAGAACTAGAATATCAAAATTTATTTTGGGTGATTTTATTTCTCTCTCTAAGAACTTACTTATTTTGATGAATAATGAATTTTGGTGAATTTTAGTTCCAAATTGCATTTTCATCAAATTTATTTTAAATTTAAATTATATTTTTAATTTGTATCAATATACAATTAGATGAAGTAAAAATATTTTGAACCAATTTATTTCATTGTAAAAAATCACATTGAATTTAGATATAAAAAGATAAAAAATTAAACTTTTACTTTAAAAAACCCTGCTTTTTCGTCCCGTATGTGAGATTAATTTGAAAATAATTTCTTCCATTTATGTGATTGTAATATAAAAAATGGATTGAATATTTGGAATTAGAGTAATTTATAATTTCTAAAAAGTTCAACATAGTTTTTGACAAAAAAGATGAGTGCAAGTAATTAAAATTCATTATCATAATGAAGACAAAAAATGTGTTTACATAGTTGTTAGACAATAATATTAAGTGTTGAAATGACATAGAAACTTCTAAAAATAATTTGGGTTGAAATTATTGCGCCATATCCCCTTTTTAATTTAATTGGGATTTTTATTGGAGTCTCATGATTTATTGATACCTCTTAATATTGGTTACCATTTTTAATTTACATGAATGACACTCCCCCTCCACTATAAAATGGCATTCACCCTTCTCATTTTATCACACCTCTAAGAACAATAATATCACAAAAAATATGAACAAATATCTTTAAAAATATCTCCAATAAACCCAGATTCATCACTTTTGAATAAATCCAACCAAAAAATCTCTTCGGTGAAAAACAAAAGGGATTACCCAAAAAAGAGGTAACATTCTTCAACATGCATTTCTGTTTTATTTATTTCCCCACCCATTCAATAATTTATTTTACATTATTATATTTTAAACTTAACCTAAAAATGTTTATATTTTTTTATGTTAATTTTTGACCTAAACCTATACACACTTTCATCTAATGGGTAACGAAGTTATCAATTGTGTGTGTGGTGGACTACCGCCATGTAGAAAAATGTGATTGTTTTTTTCCATTATCACCCCTCATGATAGTGAATAATTATGAAAATAATGTTTTATTTATATATATATTATGTCTATTATTTATTTATTAGTATTTAATTATTATATAAATCATACCTTCATGCTTTCTTTTTTTTTTTTTGTAAATATGATAACTTCATTTGTAGACGTGTGGACTACCGCTTCCTCATTGTAATGTGATTTGTTCAGACATTATATTGAATGAATTAAAGATAGTTTTAGTGATATTATATGATATATATGATATAAATAATAATACTTTAATTAATATATATATATATATATATATTCTCCTTACTTTTTTTCTTTCAAAATGGAAAATAAAATGGAAACAACGTTCATGCATATGCACGACCTACCGTCTCCATCAGAGGTGCATTACATATCATATTTTTATATTTTATAGATTATTATAAATAATTATATAATGAATATATATTATAATTATATAATTTTTACATTATTTAAATATGTAAATCATGATCTATGCAAGAGGATCAAGAATAACAAGTCAACACATATACGAAAAAAGATGGTATCTGAAATATAACATTAACATTGAATTGTTAATAAACTAATAATATAAAGTCATAATAAAATCATATATGCTATCAAATATAAGAATATTTATATTTTTTATATTTAAAATAATATTAAGTTTATTATACATGATTGTTTAACATGTGTGATGAAATTCATAACTTAAGGTAAGGGTTTTCTCATCTTAGTTTTATTTCTGTGAGGTATAGGCAATGTTCACTACTTATTAATATTTTTTACTATATAGACGTCCATATAACATATTATATCATTAATTAAAATTATTTTTTTATTTAAAAAGTTTCAATTTATGTTATTATTTCATTTGGACCATGATTCAAAAGTTACTTATGTAGTCAGGGGATTTCTTGTCTCGATTTTATTTCTATGAGACTTATACCTTATCGAACACACGTTTATTTTGTGTTGCGTATATACTAAGTATGATTTTTTATATTATTATTAAAAATATATTTATGGGTATCTAAATATCCATTTTGTGATCTTTTTTTCATAGGGATTATGGATCAAATGTTTCTAAATTGGAAAATTAATTTTTCCTCAAATTTCATTTTATAAGACACATGTCTAGTAATAAAACAATATCCTTATATAATGTGTATATATATATATAACATGTTTTATCACGAATATATTATATTTATGATATTTTAATATCCATGTAATTTTTTTTATTAATGGGGATTATGATGTAATGTTACCAAATTGGTAACCATGTATAGTAAAAACCTCATTGTTTTTTTGATTGTTTATTTTTATGATTAAATTACTGAATTATTATGATACCCATCCCAAGATCTCTCATTAATTTTATTCTCATATGTTTATTAATTATATCTTCATTTTATGGTACCATTTCCCACTATTTTTGTACTTAATTTAATCAAGAAATTTATTTTCAGAAAATCGTTCTTTATATCTCTTTTGGATTGGTAATATTTGTTCCTCTATTACCTTGTTTTCAAAATACTATTTAAAAATGTTTTAATATTATTTTAAAAGTTATTTTTAACCATGATTTAAAATTTTTATAAAAAGAGGTTTTAAAAGAATATCATTATTATTTATGATCAAGGTACTTTTCTGAACTTTTTACGGTTTAAAAGAAATGTTTGACATGTATGGATTTACCCACCATCATGAACATAATTTATTTGGGCATCATTTTCATGTTTCAAGGTACTTTTTTATAATAAAACTTTTTTTCCTAAAATAATGTAAATTCAATTATATGTGGTTTTCAATAGAAAATATTTTCAAAATATTTTTGTTTAAAATGTGCATTAAAGGGTTTTTAAGATTCATTTATATGATTTCATGAAAATATTGTTTGAAAATGTTTTCAACATTATTTTATGTGTTTTCAAATTAAATGTTTTTTGAAAAAAAAAACCATGATTTATTAATAAATATTCATGGTAAAATATATTAAATTTTTTTCAGGCTTCCAATATTTGTTTTCATGGTAAATTGTTTTCAAAATTTCTTCATTATTACTTTCATAAAAAATTATTTTGAAATGGTTTCATGTTTCAAAAATGTTTTTTCAATGAATTAATGTTATTTTTCTCAAGAAGTTTTTAATGTGATTTTATAAACTACATTACCTATTTTTATGTGTTTTTGTGGAAAATTATATTAATATGTTCAATGTTTTAAAAAGGGAGTTTCCAAGAAAGGTTACTTTTCTTATGAAATGGCTCGAGTGATCATTCAAAGTCCATCTACATAAAGTATTTAATACAATGATATTATCTAATACTTATTGGGGACATGATCCAATAATTTCATTCATATTCTTTCTTTAATGGTTTATTTTTCTATAAAAGGATATCTATGAAACCCATTTCTTTTATATAAATTATATTCTAATGAAACCAACTTCTTTTCATGTGTTATTCTTTTTTGACAAGATTATGAAATGTTTCAAATTTCCACATATAATGATATTATGATTTTTTTTATAATTCCCATTTCATTTCTAGGGTTATGATTTGATGTTTATAAAACCCATAACTTTTAATGGGTCCTCCAATGATGAATGATGTGTTATCTTGTGGCACATGATGGTATTATTTAATTATGTGATTAGTGGGACCCATATCTCCCTCTAATTCATCGGGTAATGAAAAATTATATATGAACTTAAAGGGTACAATGGTATTATCCCCAGATCAAAAATAAGAGGTTACATTGGTGTTTCTGACGCTTTCACCAGGGCATGTGCATCTGTCAATTTGAGGGAGATGAGGATGTGCTGGCTATTTCACCACATTCCCGCTTTCCAAAGGTGGGTAGCATTTGTCGGTAGATCAGGAACATTTTCTCCTTTATCAAAATGCTATGATGGGATGTCGATTACCCCTTCTTTGGATTCCTCCTCAGAACTCATTACCTAGTCCGAGTCTCCCTTAATGATTATGATGTGGTTGGTTAATCTCATTCCAGGTTCCATATCTTTTTGGATGCTGGTTAATTACAGTACTTTCGTTAGGACATTCCATGGGGTATCGACATGCTAGAAACCTTTAGTCGGAGTACAGGAAAGCATCAAGTGTGTTGGGGAATCTTTGGTTGCATGGACATCAGGGGACATGTATTATTCCTCATAAGAGGGAATCTCAAGGGCACAGAACTTGAGCCATACAAAGTCAGTCATGGTGTATCATATTCCAGAGGAATGTCTCTGGGGTTTTCCTCATCATACCATGTTTAACATGGGGTATGACATTATTTTAACCTCTTGTAGAGACGGTTACACAAAAGTGATGTCTTCTAAGGTTATCCCCAGGCATCTCATGTTTAACACGAGGTAGGCCCCGGGTTTTATGTATTGTGAAGACAGAATGAGATTGATTAGAATGTCCCATAAAAGAGGATAAGATTGGTATATCCCAAGGAGGGAGCTCCAGAAGTGTTTACTAGGTGGATGGGTCAGAACACTCAATAAGAGTATACCTAGGATGGTGTGTCCCATAAAGGGAAGATGTCACACCGTGAAGGTTGATATGGACACCACTGAGGGCCGAGCAGAAAGTGTGAACCCTAGATGGGGAAACACAAAGGTATACCATTGGCTAGTATTGGACCTCATGGAGGTTTCCTACATACCCTTTGTATACGATAGGGATAAAACCCCACATTGTTCAAAGTGGTGATGAATTAGGGTGTAACCAAAGGACAAATACCCATACATAAATTATGGATTATGCATGGAAAGAGGCCCATTAGAAAGAGGGATACTCTTGGGTGGATAGTAATGGATGTTGTGGGGCTTATCCATGGTTAGCTTCCTGGGTTCCACAAAGAGAGACACTGGGATGAATGTCATGACCTCACTGGGATATGGTGTCCCATGTGAGAATTAGGATGGATAATGGATAGTTGAATGAAGTTGAAGGGCAATGAGATGGGTCCATCGTGAAGGTGACGGTAGTGTTGTGCATGAGACTCAAAGAGACTTCCTATGTCTCCCCATGGTAGGGAATTAAGGTCTGTGTAGTTCGGTGGGATGATGGGACACCTAAGGAGGAGGCCCATGAGAATGGACACATGGATGAGAACCAGAGGAAATAGTACCTTTGGGTCAGGTAATGACATTTCCTAAACAATTAGGCTCGGGGAAACAACCAGGATGAGACATGGGTGATGGGCTTGAAGTTAAGGGAGTTATCCTACATACCTTTCCTTGGAAATGATCAAAGTCCCCATAGTTCCAAAGGTGCTGGTGAACTGACATGAAGGGAGTTGGGACCAATGGTTTTTGGGATTGAACCTCTGAGAGGCATCCTACGTATCATTCATTAGAAAGGATCAATGTCTACGTAGTTCCGGATGAAGGGAACCGATGTAAAGGTGGTCGGATCCAATGGATGGTGGGATTGAAACTCTGGAAGGATTCCTATGTACCATGCCTTGGCAAGGATCAATGTCCGCATAGTTCAGGAATATGGGAACTGATGTGAAGGAGGTCGAGACCAATGGATGGTGGTCTTGAACCATAGGGAGGATTTATACATACCTTGCCCTGGCGAGGATCAAAGTCTTAGTTGTTCTGGATTGTGTTGTTAAACCGACGTGAAGGGGTTTGGGACCAATGGTTGATGTGCTTGAACCTCAAGGAGGCTTCCTACATACCTTTCCGTGGAAAGAATCAAAGTCAATGTAGTTATAGATTCTGTTTTGGGCTTATACTCCTGGTTTCCCAAGAGGATTTCATGGTCACTGTTTACTCTAATTTCACGTGAGTCATGCTCGGTGTGAGAAACAAGAGGAAACAACAGACCTGCCGATCATGGCGCAAAGGTGGGTCCATAAAGGGTGGTGAATGGGGCTTATTCAAGGTGGCTTCTTGGGTGCCTCTATGGAGTGACAATGGGGAATAAGTCTTACACAAGAAATATGGCTAGGTACCGCTATAAAGTGGAAATTGTGAATGTGGATTACGCAAAGAACCAGCCCAGGTGCCTCTATGGAGAAGAAATGGTGAATGGGGCTTATGCATGGAATCTTACCATAATGTCTTCATCGTGTCTCGCCATGAGGCCATCCCCAACAACTGGTGGTTTAAGGCCTTCACCTATTCTCTAGTGCATAATAAGGATAATTCCAAGTGCATTAGAATAAGTCCAAAAAAAGGTAGATGAAAAATGTGAATCACATACACGACATTCGGAGCGCGGTGATGGTGGAGTGACAATGGAGGATAACTGTTACCATATTCAAAACAGAACATCCATATTGTGTTTTCCTGAAATGGGGACAAATGAATGAGGGTTGACTACTAATGGTGTTTGAAACACATGACCTCACTCAAAGTGTTGTCTAATGTCTTCTGGGGAGTTGGCTCAGGACGGTAGGTGATCCGAGGAGGAATTGGACCAAGCCATTAGGGGGTCCCTTAAGACACGATAGAGGATGAAGATCTGAAAGAAGGACACAATAATAATGGTGTGGAGTGTTGGAATTCTAGAACAGATTCCAATGCTCATGAAATTATGCCACTATAATCATGACATGTGGCATCTTATGATTAACATATAAGGAATCTCTTATTGGGAACAAGAAGCATCTGATAATTGAATCATAGGGTGGATTACTATTTATAGACATGTAGTGGGGATAGTTGGAATCTTATACTTGGCGCATAAGGCATGTCTTATTTGGAATAAGAGGAATCCTATTTTTGAAACAAAGGGTGTACTATAGATTATAGACATGTAGATAGGACTATTGGCCTCTTATGATTGGATCATAAGGCATCTATTCTTTGGAGAAAGAGGCATCCTATGTTTGTAACATATGATGTATTATAGTTTATAGTCATGTAGAGAAGACCATTGGCATCTTATGCTTGGAGAATAAGGCATCTCTTATTTAGATCAAGATCAATCCTATGTTTGTAACATAGGGTATAATACATTTTAAATTCATCTAGGGAGGACTATTAGGTGTTAGGTTCCTAGAAATTATTGGTGTTGGGTCTTACACAAGTGAGGCCCTTTCTAGATAAACTTGACATAGGTGTTGGGTGGGGGTTTTGATGAGTTTCTTGGGGAATGGTTTGACTTAAGGTACTCTGGGAATTGATTATGGTAATCTCAACTCATGAAAGGGAAAAATGAATAGGAATATGTCAACTCAAAGTGTTTCATTGTGTGTAGAGGAATTTCTCAAATCATGGTATTCCGTAGGTGGAAGGTTGGTGTGCATAAGGGTGCATTTGAAATTCCCGATCTCCCAGCCTGAAAAGTTCATTCTGCAACTCTCCATTTTTTATGGGGGTCAATGATGGTAGTAAAGGGATCGGCCCAGAGGGACGAGATCATAGGCCAGCACTGACCCCAAGTGGGGATGTGGGGGTGAAACCCCATGCAGTATAGACCAGCGGGTACAGGCCTGGTCACCATTCCGTGTAAGATTTCCTATGAACAGGAGGGACTACATGCAAGATTAGACTGTACGGAATAGGTGCATGCAAGATTGGGCACCTTGGCACTATTGCACACATGATTGAAGTTTTTTCATGTAATATTAAATTATTAAATGAAATATTTGATTTTTTGCATGTAATATTTGATGTTTTTCTCACAACAATGGAATCTTTCATGCACATGAATTAGGAAAAAAATGTTCCTGCAGGGGTTAGACTATTATGGGCCCATGCGAATGTGGACCCATATGGGACCTGTCACGCAAGATCTCATATTGAGGGTTACATTATTCCATGTGGGTGTGGAAGAGGCATTCTTATGCGCAGCAGAGTGGCATCTGACCTCCAGAGCCCTCCCTCTAGGGGTTGGGGCTGCACTTGTATTTATAGACGAACACGGGATTGTTTGCGCATAAGATTATGAGTGAAAAAGTGATCTTACATGCACCCTATGGTGGGTGAGCATGAAAAGAGGAATTTAATGCCGCATTGGGCAGGTAAGAATCTTATGTGCTGATGCTAATCTTTCTCCCACCTCTCAAAACTTTTGTGTACCTTCCTTAGACGTTTTATTAGTGGCATGGGTGGGAGATGATATCTCATTGGACACGGAAAATGTTTTCATGATATGTTGTGAAAAAAAATTAGTATTACATTCAGGATTCCATTCATGCCCTCAAGATTCCATTATTTCATGAAATACATCCACTCATGCATCCAATATTTCAATTCTAGTGCATAAATCCATACTTTGCCCCAAAATCATCATGGATGAACATTTGTAGTAGCTGACTTCAAATGACCATAAAATCTAATCGGTAACTCCATTTGGGCTTCACGACCAGTCAAATTATAGATTTCAGAATAAGATATGCTCCGAGATCATGTATGGGAGCATTAGGTGAATTAAATAGACACATTTTCTAGTTACAACATTGCTTTACAACCCATGATTGAAAACAAGAAGGTTCACGGGTTATAGAAAACATCTAAATATTAGATTGCACATGGGTTGTAACCCATTCTCAATAATAAGTGGTTACATAGGTTGTAGGATAATGCAGAAAAAATAGGGTACACGGTTTTTAGACCATTCCCCAAAAATAGGGAACAATTTTTGTAGCCCAAGCATGAATTCAAGAGGGTACACAAGTTGTAGGACATGGCTGAAAACAATAGTGTACAATCCTTGTCTCCCATGCATGAAAATAGGATGGTCCACAGGTTATATTCTATGCATGAAACTAATAGCATACAAGGGTTATTATATAAATCCCAAAGTTTTAATATAGTTGATTATCAAAATCCTAACATGTTATGAAGGTCTCTATAGGTAACCTTTAAATAATATTTTCTATGCATTTGTGTATGCTAAAAATTGAATGATTGATTCCTATGTTAGTCTATCATGGATTATTGTATTGATTCCATTATGATTCGTGTATTATTAAATACCAATATTTATTTCATTACTTGTGTATATGGTCATTGATGTGAAGGTTATAATCTTAAAATTTTATTACAGTGTACGCATACACTTATTCACATGTTATGCTTTCATATCTTTTTTATTTACCCTTACTGAGTATTTAAGATCATCATTTCTTATGTTTCCTTTCACCATGTTATAACGAATGGTTTTCGATATTTATAATAAATGAGAATATCATTATCAGAATCATTGAATATCTTTCACCAGGTGATAAGATTTTGAACAATGTTTCTAAATACAAAGAACTAATTCAATCCTGAAGCATTTACTTTTGTAATGTAATGAATATTCTCTAAATTGATGTAATATCCATGTATGATATGCATGGGTAACTATAGAACCTCTAACTATATAGGTTCCATTACTCCTCTCATAATTTATTGCTTACACTAAATATATTTTTCATGATAGATGGCCTGTGATATTTCTAACTACCTTGATTGGCTCCAATTTACTGGCATTGTCTGTTTGGTGTCTGCCTACCATTACCTCGATCATGCCCTCAACTAGATCCTTCGACCTCACTCCATCTTCGGGCCTAATAAGGATCATATTACCCCAATCATAAATATGGATTCGATGTCAACCCTCTCATACTTCCTATTAGAGAATACACTATACAAAATCCATTTAGATTATATATTTTTCTGCATGATTAGTAATCAACTAGGTCCCTCAAACACTGAAGTCTCGTATGACCGAGTCTTCCATTCTGATGTATCTTCACCTGGAAATTTTCATATATAATAAAGCTACTAATATCACCAATAGAAAAATCTATGTGATGCTTCGGATGATTGGATGATGTAGTACTAGATAAAAGTGCCAAACCACCACCACTCACACATACTCGTTCTCCCAGGTTATGCTCCAGAATAATCAACTAATTTACTATCGCAGATATGAGAGTAAAGTTGAAAAAAATCACATATGATCAGATTTCATACTATGTATTATTCTAAAATAAAATATATTTTGATAACACATCCCTAAATGAAAAAGGTGTTCAGCAATAGTTCTCTATAAAAAGGAAATAATAGTCTATAACTCAAAAAATCACTATGCTCTAAGTGTATAAACTATCAGGAATCTTCATCCCTCCATGTACTATGATAGAAAAAATCATATAAGCCTATTTGAAAATACTTCCAACCATATCATGAAGAGTATTATTCTATGTAATAAATTCCCACCATATATTGGTGGAATATTATAGAATGTACATGGAATCATTCACCCTCCTCACAGTAGGTGTCTCGACATGCATGAAAATCGATAGCATGGCCTCCATCCATGACCCTATAGAATTTGGTCCACCATCCACCAAATACAAGGGATGATATCGTAGTTGGAACTCACAGGTCAACTATACTATGGTCAGTGCTAGTCATGGGATCGATGTGCAGTCTATTTAATGTGTATGAACCTTTCTCAAAACTGCTAAATGATTCACATAATACGTATATTTGGTGGTTCCACAAGCAGAAATACGGGATATTCTACTAGTAACCTACTAACCACCACCTCTAGAGTATGTTCATAACCACCCGCTTGATCATAATTCACGTAATTCATGGTTAAATGTCTCACAAATTCCAAACACACGTCTCAATAAAATATTTGAAAACTGCTATAATCACTGACATAATAAAATAATAGGTACAATCATTCTTAATTAGTAGTTACAACCCTCTATATTCTCATAAATCCTTGTCTCAGTGATGTGAACATAATAAATAAATCAAGGAACACTACCTACTACCCACTATTAAGTTCAATTGAGGGTTAAATTCTCTACGATAAATCAATGGCCCCATTATATAGAGTTTCAATTGAAAAATCATGAAGAAAAACTCTTTATATTTCAATTGTAATCCTTATTTAATGGTGAGAATTCAATTTTATAATTCAATATCATTTCATTTCATTTCATTTCTCCAATACTCTCTTTAAAAATATTAACTATATGGATTCCCCATTCCAATTAATGAGGCCCCATGCATCTTATAACATGAAGTGTGTCATTTTTTTAATCCCAACCATTTATTTATAAATCCCCTTAGGGAAATGCTATGATAATCTTTTGGATATTTCTACAGGTGATGAAAAAATGAATCAATAATTTCGCACTATGATATAAACATGGAATGACATAATGCATGACATATAATAACAAAAGATCCAATGATATTGCATGATTCATTACATCCATCCCATACTAGGACAATGGTAATAATATGTAATCATAATGAGAAAAAAACATCATGTGACTCCACAAATGGTGATTTCATATCGACTATAAATGGTATAAATCCAAACATCATACCCCATCAATTTTTTTTGTTTCCTATATATAGGTTAGTTACTCCCATTCCTAGATCATTACATAATTCCAACTAATTCCCAATATCATATCTAATATTCCCAAAACATATTAAAAATATTAAAAATATCTAATGAATCTGTATGACATCCATAACCCATTTCAATTAATATTAATTATCCCCATTATCCACATGACCTCATTTGTGCCTCCCCATATTCCATAGGATGATGACTTGAAGTGAGCGTCCATGGTGGAATAGTTGGGAGGCTATACATGCATGATCATTATTTAGCTTACTGTTATAATAAAAAAATGAAAAAAAGAATATTAAATAACTGACCAATGAAAAAACATACATACATCATATAATAACAATTTAATCACATCCACCAATGTCATATAAAAATTAATGATCATGTAAATCTATAAAAAACGAAAATATAGTAATATATTGTACCATGTAAACATGTGTAAAATTATATTAAAATAACTTAAAAAATCTAAAAACACTATCTTTAGCTATCATTACAAGCCAGAGCTCTGTCTTCTAATCTATTTCTACAATTATACAGTCAATCAAGTATCAATAATTGGGTACTTTTTCCAATCCCTATTAGCATCCATGAAGACTTCCAGGGCTCTACAAAGGAGGATAAAATATGGTTTTAGATAAACGTAGTATGATACTACCAATCATGTTTGATGGAATGCAATATATTAATATATAATAAATAGTGCGCAGATAATAATAACACTAAAATTATAGTGTTGTAAAACCAACATAGGTTAGAGTTACCGTGGAATATCTATCCACTACTACCTACTTAGACTTATGTTGAACTATATATAAGATATATGAATCATTATAAAATTTATAAATATGTCTATGTACTGGGAAAGAGGAATAATCATCTCCCGTAACTCATATACTAAAAATTCATGTAACAATTCCATTACTAAAATCTAAGGCTCTGACGGAATCCATGATTTTCCTTTGGAATGGTAGATGTTTTGTATATTCATCACATTATTTAATATTTCAATAGAAACATGATCCTGTTTTTGGAGTATCCAATTTGTAAACAATGTATCACTCTATTAATTTCAAAAACTAACAACCTTATAAGCATGTCCTATGAATTTCTCACAGGAACCATAGTATCTCTCTAGGTGTGGTATAACTTCACCCTTAACTGAGTCCATCCTCAGAAGTCCACTATAGGTGTTAATGTGTCACCCGTGTAATATATAATAATATTTCATCAATTTCTTTCCTGGGTAGTCCACTAGGGTGTCCAAGTGTCACTCATGTAATAACAAAAGTCTACCCTTTGAGTCCAACTATATCAGTCCATAAAGGTGTCCAAGTATCACTCCGTCTTAAATGAGATAGCTGCAAAATGAGCCAGTCCATTCTATTCCTAAAAGAACCCATGTATCACAAATGGAATATAATATTAATAATTATTAACCATCATGAAATAATTAAATCTAGAAGAGTATGTTATGGGGATCCTAAATTGTAACCTACCTGTCTCTCTCAGTATGTCAAAAATAATTTTCATCGACCAATAGTTTAATCATACCATATATGAAAATGTTTTAACAAAACAAATTTATCACACAAATCTATCCATTAGTTTTAATATGGAATTTCAATAACTAAATAAATCATAGCAATAGGTGAAAATAAAAAATATCACTAGGAAAGGGGATATGGTATTATATTATTTATCATTATTCAATTCAAATTATAAGTCAAACAATACATTTAACATCCTTAATGAAATGGGTAAAAGGCCGCACCTAAATATGTAAATATGATACACAATCCACCCATGGTGTTTTAATCTCATTTGAAAACACACCTAAGATGTGGATTGAATCTGATTTCTTTAACCTATAATTAAACAACATAGTGTTTCTTGGGTTATCTAGTCAAATCCCATTCAATCAGTTTTAAAACCATTTTAATTTAAAGAATTTCATTGAAGAAATGGATAATATAATTAATTACAGATAATTAAACATCAGTAAATTTTGGGAAAATAGTTTTCAAAACTACCTTATCATGGTAGATGAGCACCTATAAAGTCTCGGCCATAGATTTGTCATGTATCAGAAAAAAATGGAAGAACATATGAGAAATATGAAAATAGGTTATAAACTCTTATAAAAAAATAGTGTCATCAAAAGAAGTTAAAATGGAGAAGGGTTTTATAAGAATATAAAAATAAATGGTGTAAATCTAATGAGAGTGATAGTGAAAGAAACCGAGCTTGAAGCAAGGGTATATGTAAAAGATTAGTCAGGATTCTAGGAGAGTGTTCTCTGTGTGGGAGAGGGATGACTGCTTGTGTAATTAAAGGAAAATGGATATCGGTAAATCATTTATATATTTAAGGTAATTTTAAAATTTCAACTCAAAAAAATGGTCACATGGTTTGGACGCACAGTTGTCCAAACCGTTCACCAATCATTCTATTATCTTTGTCCAAGAACCCACCACCACCCTTCGTGGTTAAAGAACACAATTATTCAAACTATAAACAGAGAGCGCATTTTCATTTTTTAACAAAACCTACAACACACACAAAGGTGTTTTTATGAGGTTTCATGCTTTCCTAAAACCATGTGACCCTTAACAGCAGGCCATACCAATCTAAATTGTTTAATCAACCCTTGTTTCATTCTAAAAATTGTATCAAATATATTTTCAACCCAATTGACTCTTTCAAAAACATCATTTCTGGGCACCGTAAAAGCCCCATGCACCCAAGTTTCCACTATTTTCCCACAAAGAATTCAAAATATGTTAAAATTAATGATTTAAATAAGAAATTAAAAAATTATTTACCTCATAAAAAATCATTAATCTAAAAATTATTACCTAGTTAATTCGAGATCTGTATCGATATCACCAATTGTATAAGTTGTATCAAGTTCACCCATTATATGTGTTGTATCTACTTCACTAACAAAGAACATCCATCTCGATCACTCATTTCATAAGTCATATTGGGATCATCCATTCGTATTATATATATAATTATAACCTATCATCATAAATAATTTAATTTAATAGATCATAAATAAAATATTTATAATCTTTTAAATTTCAATATTCCAACCTTGAAAACAATCAGTATTTAATTTAATCTTATCTACACATTAAAATAATCAATATTCATGATCACATCTATAAAAAATTCAACATATTCCATATAGAAAACTAATATAGATCGGTTCACAAATATTATTTCAATTGAATTCGAGGAATCAATAATGGATGATGACATAGATGCAAATAACTTCAAAATATCATTTAAAGTAATTATTTGTGAATGGGGGAAGTTACCCTTTTCACTTTAAAAAAAGCATGCATAAATAAAATTCATAAAAAAATTGGAAATCCTTTTCTTCAAAAATATTCTTGGAATATTAGAATTGGAACATCAAAGAATTTTGTATTCATAACTATGAGAAAATGTGTTTCAGTTTTAAAAATTAAAAATAAATATCCTCTTAAGAATTTTATGAATAGATTCAATGGTGATCCATGTAAGAAATGTTAGGAAATTCCATTTTATGACATTTTAAGTAAAGGAAAAATATAATGTAAAATATGTTTATAAAATCATATATTTTTACCTTATAAAATTCTATAAAACAAATTAGAAAACATGGATATGGAAGAGAGGGATTCCTAATCTAATATAATTTACAAGATCAATATTACACAGAATGTCTTTCTTGATGTTAATTATAGCGACTCAGGCATTTCAGACAAATATATTACATAATAATATATGAATATTCACTGTATAAAATTTTGATCCACACCAAAATCATATAAGTCTAGTGTCTTAGTAAGAATGGATACATAAACAACGTGTCCCTAACATATCTACACCATCTCCTAATTAGTTATTCTGAACTATCATACTTACTGTAAATATCATACAGAAAATATTTATTTATTTTTTTTAGAATGGGAATATAAGAAATAGTGACATCAGATGCTCAATAATGGTAAACATGGTTGCTATCAATTTTCACATAACCATAAAATGAGAAAAAGTTTATACAAAAAAAGGTATTTAATTTCAAAAAACCACACCCAGAATATAATAGATCTTAAACCTGAATCTTGGAATAAATAATAGGGGTTCATATGAAATGATTCATTAAGGAAACATATAATATCATCCATGAGAGAATAAAATTGGAATAAGACTTATGTTTCTGGAATACAAATAAGCCTAAAAATCATTTCCATATTTAAGGTTCACTACCAAGACATTCATAGTGAATTGGGTTCAAACACAATTCCATCAATTCCTTATTCTATTTCACATATCAGGACAATCATATGTGATGGAGTCCCTTACTGAACAGGGTTCACTCTCCATTATAGTTATTATTTTATTATGATATATTTATCATTACCCAATACATTGAATTTATATATAATTATTGGTCCACTCATTCTATAATGATAATCCATTCATTTCTTTCCAAATTATCTTAATTAATTAATCATATATCATAAATCTTGTAAAAACAATTTTTATTAGTATTTAAATATTTCATCAGGAAATACACTAATGGAAAAAATTTATTTCATACAATTATCCTCATCATAATAACAATCCATCAAGATAAGTAATAATAACGGTATATTTTGAAGATATTACTAGTAATTTATATATAATATCAAATAATGTTATGAAAATGTAAAATTACTTTAAAATATTATTATTAACATTTTGTGAGGAATGCACTCTTTTCATTTTTGAATCACATCATTAAAATATGAAAAATTAAAAAATATTACAGAAAAAATATTATTTGAAAAGAATCACTCAAACATGTAATAGAAACATAAAATCATTGTGTGGTCATGATTCAAGGAATTTTTTATGTCATATTTTTTTAAACAATGATTCCATTAAAAATTTATGTATAAAATCAAAAGTAACTCACTCTAAAAAATTCAACAATATTTCCTTTAAAAAATGTTTCAAAAAATAAATCATTGTTAAAATTTTCATTTTAAAATCAGAGGATAATATTAAAATAATTCTCTACATTATTTATATAAAACAAGGAAAGGAATAAAAAGGATTTTAGAACAAAGAGACACAAAAGGACAGATTTCAGTAAAAATATTATATCATTATCTTGAGTTCTTAAAGAGAGTTAAATGAATGTAAACAATTTATTCAAATAAATTAATATATGATAACAATATTCATGGGATTCCTGAGAGATAACTCAAAAAATATCCTCATTGGAAGTGTAGTCATTAGTAATCTCGAAGTACTGTGATATTGTAACATAAATCCAAAACCATGAGTTTGACTACAATAAAATGTTCTTTAACCTATTATATAATAAATATAAATTTATTATAATTATATGAAAAATAATTTACATAATTATAACAACATATATAATCCACTTAAAACATTTTGAAACCAATTTTTTTATAATTTTTAACTAAAATCAGCATTTTATGGGTGCTAACTGTTTTATTTTTCAAGAGAACTATAATTCGATATTTCTTATCCACGTTAATTTATCATTCTTAAATCATATAAATAATTTTAATAATTATATAAATTATAAATATATTTATATATTTAGATTCATACATATAGGAAATGTATAGAAAATTGAATCACACCATTCATTAAGATGATAGTTCATACGTACGAATGAATGCTTTTTTCATTTATTGGTAGATGGAATTGAATATAGGTTACAAATAATTTACATTCCCAAATAAATTTTATATCGTATATATTATATATTCATGAAATATATCATAATTACCATCCTCTATAAACTATAAATAAAAATAAATCACATCTTGTCGTAGAGGTGGCAGTCAACACATACACACAAGCCAAGTTATAACTTTTGAACATATACGAATAAGGTTGATAATTTTTTTCCATAATCATAATAAAATTTTATTATATTGAAGATAAATTAATTATTATATAATGAATTCCAATAAATTTCAATGAGTTATAATAATAAATAAAATTGAAAACACATAATTCAGAGTTATTCCTTTATATTTAGAAACCGTATTTTGATTACAAAATATTCCATGAAAGGATGCTATTTTGGAAATACAATTGGATATATTTTATGGGGAATTAAAATAATAAGGTATTATGGTAGGTATTATCCAAGATATAATGAACAAAAAATTTGAATATTTAATGAGATTATGTGGTTTTATAAGTGAGGGGAGGCAAACTCTTGGAATCACTAAAATTATAAAACATGTATTAATTAACATCCTTGAAAAAATGGATACAATGTGATATTATTTAAATATAAATTGTGGATGATTTTAAATCATATTATAAATAATATTTGAACATGTTTAGGTGATATTTGTTTTCATATATCATTGTTTAATCACCCCATTAACCCTTTTAACAATTATTGTGATATCAATGTTTTTATTTTTTAATGGTTATGAATGTTACAATAAAATAAAAACGTACCCATAAGTTTACCATGGTTGAAATTTTAAATGATATCATATTAATTTTAATGGGGATAATTTTTTAATTTTTTAAAAACCAATTAATAAAATTTTGTTTACTATAAAATATCATTAATATTATTTTTGGATATAATCATTTAGACTGAAAATTAAAACATCATGATACAAAATAAAGTCATATATAAACCATTAAAAATTATTTAATATTATATATTTATATAAAATAATATTTCATCATACTAATTCATTCAAATTAAATTAATTCTTAAATTATTTAAAGCAATTTTTTATTTTTCTATATATTAAATAAATATTTCTACAACGTTGTTTAGGACCTAAAGGTAAATATTAAATCACTAAATATTTGAAATAAATTTACATGATACCAAAAATTCATATTTAAAATAAACATTTAGAACAAATATTTTCCACATTTATCCTTGTGTAAAAATATTTATGATATTTATGTCATGAAATAAACAATTTATATTTATTATTTTCTTTAAAAACTATAAAGGTCATCATAAATATAAATCAAGACAAGTGCTAATATATTTTTATTTATAGATATAAATATTGAAAATAAACAAATATACTAGTATGAATGTATTTGTTAGAGATGTTTTAAATCATTATCTCAATTATTAAACAAAACTTTTATTGTTTTACCCCTATTAATGTGATAAACCATAACTAGGGTTTCTAATTATAAATTCATAAATAAGAAGGACCTATTTACAAAATATTAATCTGTTTTTTCCAAATACATACTCCATTTTTTATTATTCAATTTCTAAAACTTGTATAAAATAATTTTAAAAGGGTGGTGAAAAATATGACGAACATCACTATTAAGAAAAAGACATTTTTAATCATTAAACTGGATTAATTATTTTCCCAAAACTAAAATAAAATTTCATGAATGTTATATAATTTTTTGAATATATAATGTATAAATTTCATTAAAATCATTATCCTATAGTGATTAAATTAATTTAATAAGATAAAACACATTGCACACATAAAATATCATTTCAAAAAAATCTATTTGACTTCCCAATGATTTTCATTATCATATATTATCGATTAATATCCAATGAACTAATTTTATTCATGTGCGAACCATGGTTATTTAAAAATTTAGTTAGTATTACTCATACACACCAATAAAATCACACGGAGAAATTTTTCTCATAAAATAATAATATCTCAACAGTATATCATTGTTTATTTAAAATCAGTGTTGTGTGCATCAAAAGAAATGGAAGACATTAAATTCAGTTCCTAATGAAATATGTTATAAAATATGACTTATCTAAATTATACCCCCTTAAAAGAAATTCCATTATCAAATTTACATCACTCTAACACAATCAAATGAGGGTATCCCTATTTCATCAAATCCTTGGGCTCCCAAGTAGTTTATTTGAATTTAAAATTTTCTCAAATAATTTCAACAAGTTCAGTAGTCCTTTTCAATGTCACATAATCTTTTTTATTTAATATTTATAATGGTTTTTTATTATATGAAATATCATTGTCCATTAATATAACATGTTATTATAGTATATGTGAAGGATAAGGTATGTAATTCCTTATGAAATTTACATATAAAACATCTTTATCATAAGAAAGGTTCAACAAATTCACATAGTGATAGTATACTATCCCTACTTGATAAATAATATGCAAAGGGAAAATATACCTAGGTATTAGGATTTCTTTATTTATGAATATCATAATCTTCATCCATAGAGAGATTCAAAGAAATACAATCTCACAAACATAAAATTACACATCTCGCTAAGGATTTACATCATATAATTTTAATCACCTCTGAGATACTTTTATGTCTTCCTAAGTGGATATACAATTCTCTACCATTACTTTCTATAAACCATTTCCCAATATCATTCTTTCTATAACATCAACCAATCATGATGGAGTTCTACACTTCCTTCCATATAGGGCTTCATATTGATCCATATGAATGGTAAATTAAAATCCATTGTGGTTGGGAACATGACTAGAGTAAGGTGTTAATCCAAAAAATATTACAACCTAACCATTTTACACATATCATTACATGATTTTATAGGCAACAAAACATCATATTCGAATCTGAGGATTGTAATGTCTAGTGTCTTGGAATACTAGGTATATAAAAATGAAAACATGGGACTAAATAAAATATTTCATTATTTAATAATAATATAGAGCTCATAACATCCATTGTTCACAAAATCTTCATAGGATAACCTAGGGACAACATGAACAATTGGATGGGCTAAAAATCATAGTAAAAAAATACAGATAAAATTAAAGCATTAGCACATGGGTTAAAAGATGCGATATAATGACATAAAAAGGAATGGAACATAGGAGATCATGAAATATAAATAAGTGATTATATAAACATGTAATAATTTTAAGGAGTTAAAAAAATAATATATGACTTTATCATGATTTAAGGCTTGTTTCATGTATAGGATCACAGGTTGAGGATAACCACCAAGATCGTTGCACATAGTAGCATGAGTCAATGCTATCTTCCATGATCATTGCACATAACGTCTCATGAGACTCAAATTTATAATTTGTATTGGAGATCTATCTTGGTTCACCCATCATCACATGTTGATGAATATTATTCCCACTTATATAATCATATATAATCAATCATACATAAACATAATTGTTTCCCATAGTAATAATTAGGTATCATAATCATGTCATAACGCATAACATATAGAAGTATCAGTAAAATTTCAATGAATGAAATTATTTAGATCATTATAGGGAAATAATTTTAAATAATAGGCATATATCAAGAAAAGTTTTTACATCTTGGAGTATTAACATGTAAAAGAGTACCAAAAAAGATTTAAAATTGATACATTTTAGTTCTGTTTGAGGAAAATACCATAGGTCATTTAAAAAAAATAAGGGAATAATATTTTACATAAAATATGAAATGAAAAAATAAGGTATTAATAATAAAAATAGTGGTTTTATAAAAACATTTGTGGATTAAAAATACAATATATTATGTACTTGAAAAGGGTAAGAATTTTGCAAGTTCTCTTAAACGGGATTGCTTATCAAGAAGTATTGATGTGGGAACCACAAAAAAACATATATATCCACAAAAGAGGGTGATGAATGGACCTTGATAAATTATTTTGGAGAATTTGAAATTAATTTTTAAGATTTATGTAAACCAAAAAAATTGCATCATTTGGGTAAAACTGTTGATAGAGAATCATAATGAAATAATGTAGGTTTTGGAAGAATCCTTTAAATTATGTATGATGGTGTAATTAACTTGATCATAATTTCATGGATAACCAAATTAAATTCACTAAATAATAATTATTAACCTATTATTCATGTAATTTATTTATTATAAACTTATTAAGTTTATTCAAGAATTTTTGATGGGTTAAGAGGTTCGATTTCAATGCTTGGGAGTGTTGGACTCCTTGGTTTTCATGATTGGTTTACTTATATACATGTAAGGATAAACATGTAATATTAGAATGGTTTTCCATAATTGATGTTGTATTTTATTAGTGATCATCCATAATATTACATGGTTAAAAAGTTAATTTGGTTATTTGAAGTGAAGATGAATCGTTATATAAAACGTTAATGATAAATGTTTTGGTTATTTGGCAGTTTTTTATCATATCGAACATATTTTTCTTTATAAATTAATATAATGTGCACAAAAAATTACAAAAAGATAAATTTGAAATAATTAATATATTTTAATATTTTTCAATCATCAAAATGGTTTTATGGCCATAATTTAAGATAGTAATATAAATTGAAAACTCGTCAACCTTGAATGGGATAAGATAACACATCTCGGAGGGTGTTTTCATGTCTATCATAAAAGGATGGGAAATTAGAGATGATGATGAATTATTCCATTATAATATAAAAAATATAGTGAATTTATGTTACTCTATATATCATAATATTTGGATGAAATGTGGTGAGAAATGAAAAAGAAAGAAATAAACTTGTAATAAAATACAAGAAAAGAAAAGAGGAATTTACCACCTGAATATATCTTCCTTGAAAACCTCTTTAGGGGAGAGGGTTTGGTATTTTTAAGAGACCAAGGGATACTCTACATGGGACTGGGTCTTAGAGATATATTGTAGTATAATTTTTACTAGGAAAAATACTTGATAGGTGTGTGGAGAAGAGGTAAAGTGGGAGATATTTATAGTTGAGGAGAGGAGGGGTTTCCCATTATTTTAATCATTAGTTTAATACTTTTTTTCACCACTATTAATCATATAGATTTTGGGGACTAAAAAATTGTAATTTGGGAATCTGAGTTAGACCTAATGGCACTTTACATCATCCCTGACTCAATCAAGATGCAGAAATTTATTTATTTTTCATTTATTGTAAATTATTGTATTCTACTATTCACAAAAAATCATGTATTTTATAAAATTCCCAACAATTCACCCCTACTATTTTTTAACTTGTAGAATTCAAAACTGAACTCCATTTTATGAGAATAATTTGTTAAATATTAAAATTTTAACTTTTTTTATTAAAATCAAAATTTAATTGAAAAATACAAATTTAGAAATTGAAAAAAAAATTATAACACTTTAAAAACATTACTAAGGTCTCAGAAAATTATTTTATAATCATATTAAAACATATTATTATCTTATGAATACGTTTTATGAAAATAATCATTCATATAAATAAATAAATTAATGATAAAATTGTAATTAAATATTTATGAGTTACCAAAAATATCAACACTATCATATTATCACTTATAAGATGGATGAATTTTATTTATATGATCATTGATAGTGTTACTATTAAAATTTCTAATTTATTATTCATAAGGGCCATATTAATATTTATAAAAGTAGAAATACTATTCATAAGGGTATGTTACTATTCCCCAAAAATTATGTTTGTCCTATCGGTCTCCAAACATCTTATTGATCACAATCGTGAATGTTAGATATTTGAAATTCAAATCTGAGAAGTGGAAATATTATATTTAAAGGTCATATAGTATTTAGTAGTTCATTTAACATTGACATGTCATTATTTTTCATAATTTGAGTTTATGGGATTATATTATATGACATTATTATAAGAACGGAATTCAATTGATTAAACATTTGGTCATTAAATTCTTCCCCCCATATGAATTTACTCCTTTGAAATTTCACCCTTGAAATTTTGTTTTACCTCTTATGGTGAATAGAGGTGTGGTTACATTTCCTTCATCGCTTCCTCCATTTCCTATTTTTTTTCTTCATACTTATGGTCCTTCCATAGAACATTGACTGGGTGAGTTGTCTAGTTATGTTAAACTTTATCTCTATATAACATGATCTTCACTAGATTCTCCTCATAAGGAAGACCATTCTCTTGATGTACCTCCTCTAAAGATAGTACATGTTAAAGATCTTGTATGTACTTCTTTATGAAGGATATGTCAAATAAAATTTATACTTTATACATGGTAGGTGGAAGTGCGATTCAATAGACAAAATCTCCAAAACAATCAAGAATATCAAAGGGATAGATGTACCTGGGACTTATCTTTCCATTCATCCAGAAAATCAGGACCTTCTTCCATAGTGATATGTGGAGGAATACCTTGTCTCTAAATTTTAACTCAATGTCCCATTGTTGATGGTCTGGATAACTCTTGTTTCAAATTTGGGATCAATTTATGTGATTCGGAATAGTTTTTACCTTCTACACCATTTCATCAAACAATTCATGTCATATAAGCTTACACTCACCAAAATCATCCTGACACACTGATGTTCTTCACCTTTTTCTATTATGGGCGTCATATGGTGCCCTTTGGATGTTGGATTGAAAACTATTATTAAAGGATATTTCAACCAGTGGAAGATGGTTTTTTGGTCCTCATTTGATTTCCCTAGAACATGATCTCATAACATCTTTTATGTCTAAATACTTCATTAGTATTGGAGATCAGTTTGAGGATGTTCGGTTGTACTGAAGTACATTTTAGTGCATAGAGCATGATGGAGGAATTTCCAGAACGTCGCGTTGAATATTAGATCTCGATTGGATACAATATATTGTGGTACCTCATGAAGACTTACCATATATTTGATATATATATATATATATATCCATGCAAGTTGATCCAATGAGTGTTGCTCTCGAATTTTGATAATGTAAGTTGTCTTTCTAAGATGATCCATAATGACCCATATTGCATTTTTTCCTCTAGATGTCCTTGTAAGTCCAATTAAAACGTCCATGGTAATTTTCACCCACATCCATGTTGGAATAGATAGTTGTTGAATCATGCCTATAGATTTTTTTATTTTAACATTCATTTGTGTACATACCCAACACTTTGATGTTTATTTTGAAATCTCATTCTTCATATCACCCCCCAACATTCTCTCATATATCTCGATATATCATTATGCTCTCTTGGTGAATATAGAAGGTTGAGATATATTCATCATTAAAAATATAAATCTCTATCATTGGATTATATGGTACACATAATTGTGACCTAAACATTACAAATCCATCTGTTTCAGTCTTGAACTCATATGATTTCCAATTTCTGAGAGCTTCTACACTTTTCTGAATTTCCAAATCATTTCTTTGAGCATCATTTATTTTCTCCATGTGAGATGGTTGAAAAATAATTTGCGAAAGGATTCATGATGTTCCCTCATTAATTATTACCATGTCTATTCTCTGTAAATATAAAAATATTGTATCTTTTTCAATTCTATTTATTTATAAGGATACAGGATCATTTCAACATATTGCAACCACCACCTTATTTTCCATAATAGGATGGTAGTGGATTGAGAAGTCATAATCCTTGATTATATATAACCATATTAATTGTAATATATTAATATATTTTTATGTGTATATATATTTCAGACTCTTGTGATCAGTATATATCTCACACTTCTCCCCATGGAAATAATGCAACTATATTTTCAATGCAAAGATCACAGCTGCCTACTCCAGATCATATATGGGATAATGTTGCTCATGTAATTTCAGATTTCTTGTGGCATAAGCTATCATTTATCATTTTTCATCAGTAAATAGCCTAATCCATTCTTTTAAGTATCATTGTACACCATAATGATTTCTCGATTTATTGGTACAGTGAGTACTGGTGTAGTGATAATCCTCTTTTTTAGCACCTGAAATCCTTCCTCATATTCATTAGTCCAGAAGAACATCAGTCCCTTATGTGTCATCTTTGTCATTTGGTTTGAAAATTGTGATAATTTATTCACAAATTGTCGATAATACCTAGATAGGCCTAGAACGTTGTGGATATTTATTATAGATGTTGTCTTAGGCCACATTCCAATGGGATTTGTCTTGGAAGGATCCACATATATTCTATTTATTGTGGTAATGTGCCACAAGAATATTGAATGAGAGTGAAGTTCTATAACTTCTTTGAAATGTTGTTTTTAGAACATCTTCCTTCTTCACCATTAATTGGTGGTATCCTGACAGAAGTCCCACCTTAGTGAAATAATTGTCTGCATGTAGTTGATTAGAAAAGTCATATATCTAAGGCATGAGATACTTTTTTTATCATGATCTTATTGATCTCACGAAAACAAAAGTAGAGTATCATTGATCCATTCATCTTCTTATCAAAGAGGATAGGTTTCCCCCATGATGAAGAATTCAGGAATATAAAACCCTTCTCCAAATTCTCCTGTAATTGCTTTTTCATCACATCCAACTCTACAGTGGCCATTATATAAGGTTCCATTGATATAAGTCTTGATCCAAGAAAAAGATCAACTGACAACTCAACCTCTCTATTAGGATGAATACCATATAATTATTCAAGGAATACATCAGTATAATGCCTTATGAATGGATTATCTTTGAGAAGTATCACCTCCTTTGTCTCAATCATTTGATAAATATATGATTTCTAAAAAGGAAACCTTATCCACACTTGAGATGATGATTCTTAAGAAGATTAATCTTCTTGCATAAACCTATATTGGACTGGAGGATACTCTGGTATGTGAAGAGTGATCTACCTTCCCAATAGTTATCATTGGATTTGTATAAATATAGCCAATACATGCCCAAAAATAGCATCAAACTCCACAAAGGGAAGTTTGAAAATACTTTTGGGGAGGTTCAGTCCACAAACATTTACAGGGGAGGTGTTATAAATCATTGAACCAATTATTTCCCTATTCTCTTTTCTCAAAGATAACTCAACCTAAAAATTTTTAGGAGGAGTTTGAATTGATTTACTCACCTTTAAAGACATGATAAAATGAAAATAACCATAATAAAATAGTATTTTTTTCTCTTATTGAATGATTAACTAGCATACTTGTCACTACATCATTGTTTGGATCAACCATAGTAGTAGTGATAGCATAATTCCTTCCTTTTTTCTTTGGAGGTTGATTTTGATTTCCCCTGACAACACTTGTCTTATGTAAATTTGTCTCATAGTTCCCATATTCCTTGTTGTTGAAACACTACACTACAGGCTGAGCATTGATTTGAACCTTACTTTCCTCTTCCACATAAGTGGGATTACTTATATTCCATTCGTAGTTTTTATCCAGAGTTCTCATTCTTCCAAATTTGAAGCAATTTATGGTTACCTTTAGACAGTTCCAATGAAGATTCTTTCTATAATACTGATATGTGGGATGTTCGATCTTCTTTCCATCATGGGATTTAATTTTTGAACCACCCATATTAGACACCATTTTACAGTTTTTTAACTAGGCCAAAGAGACCACATAGATTCACTGATATCCATTTGAACATTGATGTCACAATGGAAATATAGTCAAGACTTTCAATGTCACAAATTGCTATCACTTTTTGTAGACTAGGATTTAGTTTGATAAAGAAGAAATCAATCTTGCATTCAGTGTTCTGAAAAAAGTAAGAGGAATATATTGTAATCCCTGTAATATATTATTCATATTCCCCCCATGGACTCATATTCCTTCTTCTTATGTCTGAGGAACTCTCTTTGCATCTTGAGAAGTAGGGTTTGGGGAAAATATTTATTTAAAAAATTTTCTTGAATTCCTCCTAATACATGGAATCAATTTCCTCTTGTGTCATAGTAACACCATAAGGTTATACAAAAAAATTTAATATTGAATGCATGAAACACTAAGACCCTATGAAAAAAGACTTGTTATATGAGATAGTTATTACCTATCCAGTAAACATATTTCTTCAACTTCAATGGTTTGAATTTCAAAAAAAAAACAAACATATATGGTTGTGATCAAGAACAATATTTAGAGTCTAGTAGGATCAACGTACATTTATGGGGAATAATTACTTATCCTTATGAATAGTAATGTACTAATATGAATATTAATGTACCAATATGAATATAAACCTCGCCTGTGTAGGTGTAAATAAAATTTAGTCAGCATATAAATGAGACTGAATATTTTTAAAATTAATAATTAAGTGTTGATATTTTTTTGAGTAAGAAATATTTGGTTACCAATTTAAATTAATAAATTAATCTAAAATAAAACTAATCTTAATAAAATTTATTCCTCAATACATATTTTTTTTTCCTATTATTTTAGTATGATTTTATGTGACCTCATTTAATTTTTGAAAATATTATTAAATCAGTTTATTATTTAAAATATTTATTTTTTATGTACAAAATAATTTTATTTAAGAACAAAATTTTAATAATTTAAAATTTTATTTTTGATAAAATGGAGTTAATTTTTTTATTCTACACATTGAATAATGGCCAGAGTGCATTTTTAGATTTTTTGTGGAATACATGAATTTATGTGGATAGTGAAATTCAATAATTTACAAAATATGCTAAATAAATGAATTTTTGAATAATGATAGAGTCATGGATGATGTAAATGGAAATTTTGTTGAACCCACATGCACTCATTAATGTTTATTGTCACAATAATCCTCAACTATTTCTTTTCATGATTAAAATAATAAAATAAATATTAAGATATTCAAAAAACACTCCTCTTTTCCACTATTAAATCCACCCCTCACTCCCTCTTCTCTTTACTCTTCAATGACTTTAAGATTATAAAAGTTATTCCCAAATACTATTACCTAGTATATCCCCAATTCTAGGAGCTCTTGCTCTTACCAAAATACCCAAACCCATTCCCTTAAGGAGGTTCTCAAGGATGTGTACTCAATATGTAAAATCCTCTTCCGTTTTCATTTCAATTTATTTTTAGTTCCTTGTTTTATTATTATATCCTGAAATCATGTATAAAATTAATCATGTTAACTATAGTATAATCTATATACTGTAATTATATCATGTTAAGAAAATATCTATCATCAATAACCTTACTCTCTCTCTCTCATTTATTTTAAAAACAAAATCATCATCTGGGAGGTGTGGATTTACAACCTTCATTGATTATGAAGTTTTGTTCATAAATTTATTCTTCACAGTTGGTTATGAAACCATTTTTGTAGTTTATATATATTCATAAATATTTATTATATATTATTTAATAATTATGTAACCATTATATATATGTTATATTAAATATTAGAACAAAACATGATCTTTGTGATTGAGAAACTACTATAAATATCTAAACGATTATCACTAAATGTGTTATCTAATGATTCATACTCATACTATATAACCAAATGATTTATATAACCATTACACTAATTTATTTTCTTTAATATAATATAAATTCAATACTGTATAATTATATCAATTCCAAAAACACTTCCATTATCATATACTATTATACCGATCATGAAATCCAAGGAAACGAATGCTCTGATGTGATAAATTTATATCTTATAACTAATCAAATGTCCAAAATGAAATTAATAAAATTATAAGTAATTAGAAAAATGGAAATTTGGATCTTAATTTAATAATTATTGGATTTAATTTTATTATCCAAGATGTTATGGTCAAGTGTAGAACACATTCAGACACAATGTAAGGGTTTTCAACCTGAACCTCCATTTTCATTCATGTTACTTAATGTCTATCTTAATTCAAATAAAATTAATAATTATTCTCATATACTCCCCATAAATTATGTTTTAATTTTCTATATATGTGTACCAATAATAATCCATCTTTATTTTATGTGGATTTGAATAACTTATAATGATCATTCTAAATTTTTTCCAATAAACAAGCACGATTCAAAGGAACATCTCAAATTTATATTTATATTGATGGGTAATATATAATAATTTTTAATCCATATTTATTGTTTTAAAACCACGCATTTTATAATGTAAAAATAACCTTAGTTAATTTCTGGTTTTAAGAAAAAAAATCCAAATAAACTCTTATTCTCAAAGTAAAACTGTATTTCTATAAAAAAAATTCCTCGATTAATTTATAATAGTATTTTGGTCTATTTCAACACCTATATAGAATTTTATGTCTTATTGAGGTTAAAATCTTATATTTATCATCTAACATATTTTATTAAATGGTTTAGGAGAACTTTGACTATGGATGTTCTATCTTGATACCATTCACCATACTACTCAGAATGGTTTTTTTTGTGTACATATTTGAGAAAGTTATTTCATATGTTCATGTGGTTTATTCATAACCCGTTTCTATGAAAAATTAATTGGACAAAGAAATTGATTTGTGGATCCCACAATATCCCCTAGAATAATATATATATATATATAATGAGACAAAAATAATTGTATTTTGGCTGAGGCCTTACCCTAGTATTTTCTGAAATCATGGAACGGACCTTGATAATATGTTTCAGATGTCCAACATCATTAATTCACTCATTATGGTAATATTAATTTCTAAACCATGTTATTATTTGACTATTATAATACCAATGGTTATGATGCATTCTATCATGTTCATTTATATGGCCTTATTTAATCAGCTTTGATTCCATTCATGTTTCGATGAAGTATAATTTTTAAAGGAATCAGTTTTCAGTTATTCACTATTCTTAGTGTTTATTCTTTAGATAAATTTTGATGTATTACATACCCTTATTGAGGATATGAGATCACCCCTTTCATTTGTTTTATTTTTTCCCCAGGTTGTGAAAATTAATATTATGAACAACTATCAAAGATAATCATGGAGTTTTGTGTGATTCAAAAAATTTGATATGTTGTATTTCCTTTAAAGTTGTAATGTTGAACTTATGTATGTATCTTGTTTTCCAATGATGCTAAAATATTCTTCCCTTTTAGGATAAAATAACTTTAATTATATTCAAATGTAATATAATTAGGCACTAGCTCTAGGAAATCATGGTCAGGTCCTTAATGTTTTTATCATAAGAATTTTAGTTGAAAACATAGAGACTAGATTATGAAAATATAGATTCGTGAAAAACCCCTAAGGTAGACTTTGAGGATATGTATACAGTAACCACCATTATTTTGTTCAGGTATGGATTATGTGGATATTTCTAGGAAATACATCCCTTAATGGACACTACAAGTGGACGTGGTTTTGGCACAAATGTACATAGGAAAAACAACTCTGAAAATGTGTTCCGGGCTTGACTCAGGGTAACCTAGTACCAAACAATGAACCTTACTGCACACCTATTTTGAAACTCTAAGTGGTTATTCTTAGGATAATTCAAATTTTATTTATAAATCATTATTAATTATATAATCATAAATTGGTCATCAATGTAACCATGTTTATGATTATGAAATTAGACATGCATAAACTTTCAGTTTATGTTATGTGTTTTTCTATTTTGAAATTATACATTGTGAATCATAACCTAATTTAGTGTATGCCAATATTTAAAAATGTATCCTACTGGAATGAATGATGACCAAAATAACACACATATACCATGTAGTAATTTCAATCTTACGCATGATAATGATGTTGGTATTTCATATGCGATTGGTGCTGAGAAAATTATAACTATACTGGAATAAGTGACTCAAGTTATGAACACAAACCTCACCCATATAATGCATCCTAAACTACAATGTGGAGATTTAATGTTAGAACACTTTATGTGACAATGAACTACAACATTCAATTAGACAACAAACCTAATTGTTTTTAAAAAGTGGATAAGTTCCCTAGAAAAGATATTTCATACTTTGGGTTGTAATAAAAGGGATAAGGTTATTATATATGTTTAACTTTTATTAGAAGATGTATATCAATGGTGGATATTGATTCAATAAACAATGGAGGAAGAAGAAATATAAGAAAATTAGTGGGGGACTTTAAGGAAATATTCTTAGAAAAATATTTTCCTCGAGAAAAGTGAAATTATATGGGGAGGAAATTCATGAGTTTGAAACAAAACAAGGCTAAAAATGATGAAATGTTTTAATCCAATTTTACACTGCTAGCAAGGCATTCACAGACTACATACATAATACATAGAGTAAGATTGATCAATTATTTGATTATATAAAACCATTCCTCTAAAGGGAATTGGTTTCCCAAATGTTATCATCATACGAAGATATAGTCTCATTCATAATCAAGATATAGATTTATTTCTCTAAGTCATATGACTTTAAAGAAAATAAAGAGAATAATAGGGTGGAATAGGAAATAATGGATAAAGGGAAGAATAAAAATGTGATTATTACAACACGTGATACATGTAGAAAGAAACACCTAGGAGCTTGCATAAAAAGAATAGGATTCTATTAGAAATGTTGAGAAAGATGCCACCAAAATCAAGATTTCTAGGGGAAGAAATAACCAAACAATGTTCAATGATAAAATTGTAAATAGATGGGACATTATGCCAATTATTGTCCTAAAAATCAAGGAAACATCCCCATATAATGTCATGGGAGAATATACAGGCTTATGTGATCATAACTGGTGAAGTTGAATATCCTAATGATGTGGTAGGAGGTACTTTAATAATTTCACAAACATGCCCAATAATTTATTTGATTCTGGATCATCACATTCTTTTTTATCTTCTATATTTTTTTAAAAATTACATATTTCCAATTCACCTTAACAAGGGAGTTGACTATAAAAACCCATATGGGATGTATCATTGTAATACAGATGTCTCAAGAAGTCCCCTTTATTGAATATGAATGTTCTTTACCAACTAATTTTATCATTATACCTATGGTCAACTTTGAAATAATCCTTGTCATGGTCTGGATTTCAAAATATTGCATGAAAATCTATTACATGCAGAAGGAAATTATGATTTGTGAGGAAGGAATAGAATCCATTATCATTAGAGTAGAAACATAGCCATTTGATTCTTATCTAGACTCAACCAAAATAGATCTACTGAATTCAACTCATGGGGAGGAAGAGAATGAAATAAATTTTGGTGTGAGAGGAAATATTCAAATTAAGGATATAACTTTTGTGAAAGAATAATTTGATATATTTCTGGTGGATTTACCTGGGAATCCTCTAGATCATGAAGTTGAGTTCCTTATTGATTTAATTCTGGTTCAAGACATATATCAAAGGCCCCTTATAAAATGAGCACTTTGGAATTACTTGAAATTATGAAACAACTTGTGTAATTTAGTAATAAAGGATTTATCGACCCCATTGTTTGTCTTTGGGTATCCCATGTTATCTTTTCAAAAATATACATGGATTCATGAGGCTATGCATTGACAATAGTGAAATCAATGCTATTATAATAAAAAAAAGAGTCACATGCCTCATATTGATGATTTATTTGATCAACTTCATAGATCCCAATATTTTTTAGAAAATTGACCTTTGATTTTGATATCATTAGTTTCATGTGTGGAAAGAAGATATACCAAATATAGCATTTCAAACCTGGTATGGTCACTATGAGTATATAGTAACACCTTTTTGGCAGACTAATGCACCCCTATTTTCATAGGACTAGTCAATAGAGTTTTCATTGAATATCATGATGACTTTTTGTGGTATTTATTAATGATATCTTTGTATAATCCAAAATATATAAAGATCATGAGAGTCAAAATTACATTATTCAATTGACTCATAGAAAAAAATGAGTTTTATGGGAAGTTTATCAAGTTCAAATTCGGGCATCAAATAATTTATTTTCATTGCTATATTGTCTATATGAATGAAGTCATTGTTGATCTAGGAAAATAAAAGGCAGTTCAAGAATGACCTACTTCGATGAACATAACCTATGTAATTAGTTTTATTGTTTTAGAAGGTTATTATCGGTGTTTAGTTCAACACATCAAAAAAATTTCTAACCTAGTATCCAACATTACTCGTAAAGGGGTTACGTTCATATGGATAATAAAATGTGAATAATGTTTTAAAGAATTGAATAATAATTTAGTAAATGCTCCAATCGTGACTCTACCATAGAGAAATAGTGGATTTCTGATTAACAGTGACACATTAAAGAAATTACTTGGTTTTTTCCTTATGAAGAATGATAGATTCATTTACTATGCATTAATGTAGTTAAAAACTGATGAATAGAACTACACAAAGAATCAACTTCTGTTAGCTACTGTAATATTTTCTTTGAAGATATGGAGACATTATCACTATTCTAAAAAATATTAGATATATAATAATCACACAAGCTTGAAATATATCATCTCATAGAAAGAACTTCACATGAGGCTACGGTGATGGATCAAGCTACTAAAGGATTAAGTTTGTTTCATACACTACACCATAGGAAAGGTAAATAAGGTAGTTGTTGCATTGAGAAAGAAGGATCATGGATTATTAAACAAACTAGGATTGAATGGGATCTTGTATTCATAGATATTGATAAGATATATATGAGATTTTTCAAAGATAGTGAAAGTTCATTACTTTTTCAATTGATTTCACAACCATATTTATTAGAATGAATTAAAACTTCTCAGTTTGATGGAGAGAATCTTCAAAAAAAATTAACGGTGTGAATGATGGGAAGTGGGATGTATTAATGTGTGAAGATGGAATTTTAAAAATTTGGAAGAGGCTATGTGGTCCCTCTATACCCAAGAATAAAAATAGATTTAATGGATAATTCCCATAACTAAAATTTATCTATACACCCTAGAATCACGAAAATTAATGGAGATTTTAAGGAAAATTTATTTTGGAAAAACATGAGGTGGAAAATTTATGATTACATATCAAGATGTTTAGTCTATCAACTTGTAAAGGCTAGACATCAATATCCTAGAGGATTCATGAAACCTCTACCGAATCCTATATGGAAATGGTATGTTATAACCATTTTTTCATTTTATTATCCAAATATCCAAAAATAATGATGCAATATGGGTAATTGTAGATCTAATTATGAAATATGCACAATTTCTCGCTATAAGGGATGATTTTCTACTAGAGCTCCCTGCACGAATATATATCAATGTAGTTTTGAGATTTCATGGAGTACCTATATTAATTTTTTATGATCATGATCCATGATTATCATTGAAATTATATAAAAGTCTTCAAAAACCTTTGGATACTATGCTTTGATTGAGTATTTCTTATCACCCTCAAACAAAAGGGAAATCAGAATAGACTATCAAAAATTTAAGAATAATATTGATATCATCTTCACTTGATTTTCATGTAATATGGGATCCATATTTACCATTTGTATAGTTTTCTAAAAAAATATTTTCCACTCATGTATTCAAATTCCATCATATGAATCATTGTATTTAAAGAGATTGTGTACACCAACATGCTGGGATGAATTTGGTGAAAGGAAGATTATGGGCCCATAGCCTGTAGAGTAAACAACAACAAAGGTAAAGATTATTCAAACCCATATCAAAGCATCAAAAAGTAGAAAAATATTCTATGATGATAATACAAGGAAGGAGTTGTAATTTTTAGTGGAGGACCATGTTTTCATAAATGTATCTCCATGGAAGGGTGTTATAAAATTTGGGTAGAAAGGTAAACGGATCCCCTTCTACATTGGTCATTTTATAATTATAGAGATAATTGGAGTTGTAGATACTATTTAGGAGTGTCTCATAGCCTTTCTATGGTAAATAAATGTGTTCCATGTCTCATTTGTTTGAAAATACATACAAGGACAGACACATGTTCTTAGTTTTGATAGTATGGAATTGAAAGCTGACTTCTCCTACTGTGAAGAGCCTATCTAGATTCCAGAAAATAATGAATATGTGTTGAGGAATCAAATGAATCTAATTGTAATGGTGATTTGTAAAATGCATAAAATTTCAGAGGTAACGTGGGAGCCTGTGGAACTTATGATGAATACCTACCAAAAACATTTTATGATGTAACAATCTGATAATTTTGAGGACAAACTATTTATAATGGGGGAAGGATGTAACACCCCAATGTTTTACAAATAAATTTAATATATAATGTATAAACCAATGTTCCCCTAAGAAACAAGCACTTTTTTTATAGGAGATAGTTATAATCTAGCCGCTAAGAATAATTTTTTTGGTTCTGGGATTTGAATTTTGAAAAACTGACATACACAGTTGCGATTAATAAGATATTTAGAGTCTGATCTGATCAACATACATTTTTTGTGAATAGTAACATATCCTTATGAATAGTAACTTATCCCTACTAAAAGTAATGTACATTTTTGAATACAAACCTCACACATGTGTGTATAAATAAAATTTAGGCACTATATAAATGAGTGCGAATAGTTTAAATATCAATAATTAAGTATTGATGTTTTTTTGATTAATAAATTTTTAATAAATTTTTTAATGTAATTTATTTATTTAAAAGAAAATACATTTTCATAAAATTTATTCCTCAATAAATATTTTGTTTTACTATAATTTTAGGACAATATTATAGTACCTCATATATCTTTTGAAACTATTATAAAATTAGTTTAAATTTAAAATATGTATTTTTCATGCAAATAATAATTTTATTTATAAATTAAATTTATCTTATTTATAAAACTATTTTGATAAAATTGATTTGATTTTTTATTTCTCTCATTCAAAAAATGGTTTGGGTGAATTTATGGGATTTTCCTCGAATACTTTAATTTTTTTGAATAGTGAAATTCAATAATTTACAAAATGTGCCAAATAAATGAATTTTTTCATCATGATTGAGTCACAAATCATCTAAATGTCTAGTGATTCGAAATAAAATGAAACTATTACTATTTTTGGTAACAAAAATAAAAGACTATTTTTTGTCTTGAGAAAAATAACAAAATAATGAATAAGATGTTCAAAAAACACACCTCTCCTCTACTATAAGAACCACCCCTCAATTTCTATTCTCTTCACTCCTCTATGTATTAAAGCCTCTAAAAGATATTCCCAAATACACTTACCTAGTCACTTCCCACTATTAAGAGCTCATGTTTTTTCCAAAAGGCTGAAACCCAATCCTTTAAGAAGGTTATCAAGGAGGTCTACTAAAGAGGTAAAATCTTCTTCCTTTTTTTCCTTTCAATTTCTTTTTAGAACATCATTTTATTATTATATCATCACCTCCTAGATAAGAATGATCATGGTAACTCAAGTATCTTCTATATACTATAATTATATTATTTTAATTATTGATCCATCATCAATATCATCACTCTCTCTTTCTCTCCCTCTCTCTCTTATTTTAAAACAAAATAACCGTCTAGGAGGTGCTGATTTACAACATTCATGGACAAAAAATGTTTTTTTCATTATCTTAATCAAGTATAGTCATGAAACCATTTATTTTGGATGAAATATATTCTAAAATATTAATTATATCATATTTATTTGTTATTTAAACATCATTTATACAAGATATTAAATAAAAGAACAAAACTAGTTTTTTGTGATCTATAAACCGCCGTAAAAATCTATACAATTATCACTAAATGTTTTATCTAAATATTTATACTCATATTATATAAATAATGATATGAATAACCATTAACAGAACTTTATGTTAATTAATATCATATAAATTCAATTTTGGGGAATTATAACCATTCCACATGAAATTCTATTATCATTTTCAATCATACAAATCATGAAAATTGAGGAAATGGATGCTCCGGAGAAATAATTTTTTATCATATAGAACATTTAAATGAAATAAACTAACTTAAAAAATTATTCAAAATAAAAAAAAATGTGAATAAGGTTATGAATTAAATAAATTAATCTCATGTTCTAAACACATTTAGACATATAGAAAGCATTTTCTACCCGAACCTCTATTTTCTTTCAGGATACTATTTGTCTCTCTTAATCCAAATTAAATTATCAATTATTCTCATGTATTTCACATAAATTTAGTTTTAATTTCTGATATATTTTTACTAATCGTAATCCTTTTTTATTTTAGGGTGAGTTATTTGTTTTATAAAGATCATTCTCAATTATTCCTAGTAAACAAGCTTGATTCTTGGGATCTTATCAAATTCACATATATTTTCAAGGGAACAATATAATCTATTTTAAGCCAAAGTTATTTTTATAAAACCACTGATTTCATTATCGAATAACATCCTTAGATCATTTATGGTTTTGTGAATAGACGTTTTTCAAAAGAACTCATTTTTTCAAAGTAAAAGTGCATTTCCCTTAAAAATTAGTCTATGATTTTATTAGAGTATTTTTGTCTATTTCAACAACTATATTAAAATTTTATATTATTTTGGTTAATATATTATTTTTATCATATAACATGTTGTATTAAATGGTTTATGATTAGTTTTATTGTGTATGTTATATCTTGATACCATTCACCATATTATTTAGAATTCTTATTGTTTATGTGTACATATTTTGGAATGTTATTTCCTTTGTTAATGTTTTTTATGTTTTGGAAAATTCATATAAGAAATGAATTAGACATATAATGTGATGGGTGGGGCCATATATATCCCCTCAAGGCATCGATAGGTCTCATGAGGAAAAAAAGAATTTGGTTTTGGCCAATGCATAACCCTAGTATATTCTTACGTTTTGGTTGAGGCCATGACAATATGTTTCATATGTCACACATTATGCATTCCATCATTATGGTATTAAAAATTGATAAACCATGTGATTATTTGATGAGTAGGATATCTATGGTTATGTTTCATTATGTCATGATCATTTATATGAACTTATTTAATCATCTTTGATTATTGAAATATTATTCTCATGTATAATTTTTAAAGGCACGGGTTTTCAGTTATTCCCCAGGACTAGTGTTTATGTTTTTGATAACTTTTATTATATTAACAACCCTTATTAAGATTCTAAGATAAAATTTTATAATGTTTCATTTTTCATATTTGGTGAAGATGAATATTATGAATGACTTTCAAGGATAATCTAAGAGTTTATGTGTTATTCAAAAGAAGTTGATATGTTGTGTTTCCTTCTATATTTTAATATTGAACATATATATGTGTCTTGTTTTCTAATAATATTGAACTATTCATTACTTCAAGAAATGATTTCCTTGTTTATATTCCAATGTAATAAAATAAGGCACCAACTCTAAGAAACTGGGGTGAGGGCCTTACAAAATTCATATTCTTGATCAATTCCCACCATTGATCAGTATCCACATCAACACAATAGATCTCTAGTATGACATTATCTTCTTCTGTGCACATGAAGACATGGAATATCAATTTGATGGAGTTGATACACTATTCCATGAGGATTGGATCTGATAATCTATTAAACCTGAGGAAATTTTCTAGATGAAGGATTAAACAACAACTTTTCATTCCTTATATGAGGAGGGTGTTCCACATTATTCAAGTTATTATTCATATCATAAGCCAGCTAGTCAAGTCCTCTCATAATATTTTGATCAATCATTCCCATCATATCTAGTTTATCATAAATAAATTTTCACAATGCTAATGACATTGATTGTTGGTGGATGTTGTTGTATATTTCTTTATTAACTAGGAAAAAGAATGTAAAATTGTTGGGGGGGGGGTTAAATACATATCTTATAAGCATGAAAAAGTAAAATTTAATCATATGAAGATAAACAATGAAAGGAAAACTATCTCCTGATGTAGCGCCCCCACCCCAAAAGCCCAGAGTCGGTGTATTATTACATATCCTTGGCATAATCATAAAAGATCAAGTCTCAAAAGACCAATTAGTTTAGTATCGTTGGAAGTACAAGATACATTCATAAGGTTTACATTAAATAGTATAATGGAAAACTACAACAACATTGTTTCCATAGACAACACTGAGATCCCATAGACTATCCCTACAGGTCAGTCATAATATACTTATTCACATCTTCAGAAAATTAAAACATAGAAAGGGGTGATCTCAGATTCTCATTAAGGATATCAATATATCCAAAACATTAATAAATAAGCATAAACATTTAAGGCAATGTATGGGACTAAAACAAAAGCCTTTTAAACTTCAACATCAGCATAATATAGCAAAGGTAAAATCAAATAATTCCATTTACTTATTCACATGGATATTCTACTAGTCGATTAATCACATGAAATATCAATAGACACATTTATAGTGATGGAATGCATAATGCCAAACTGCATAACAACATAGTCAAGGCATTGTGACAGGACTACTAATAAAATTTTTTCAAGACCTTGTTCCAAGACACTAGTTTGTCTCATGAGACCTACTGATGCATCGAGAAGCTATAAAGGGCTCCAACCGTCACTTACTATGTCCAATGCATTCCTCATATGAAAGGGTTAAAACATAACATAAACATTCGTATTAAAACCGACATACGAAATATCAATATTTTATCCATAAACCATGAATGGTATGAAATAACACATCCATACTCAAGCATATCACAAAATGTTCAATACAATATAGAAGTTTTGTATCATAAACAATCAACCTCAAACAAACTAAAAAACCATCCAAGGATGTTGACATAGATGAAATCATACCCTTTATAGAGAAAAATCTCTTCCTATTTTGAGAGCATTTAAAAGTCAAGTAATAATAAATGATAACATTTATGTTTGAAAATATTCTTATAATCATGTATGGGAATCTTTTATGATGTTATAATGGAGGAAAATAGTCTCACCCTCCGTATAAGTTATAAAAAGTCATTCTTGCCTTAATTTTGTTAAAAATGTTATAAAGGACGTTTTTTGAAAAATAACATAAATATTACTTTATAAACATCTAATAAAAGTAAAAAAAAGTTATAAATTACTTTAACCGATAGTCTAGTAAATAGTAATAATTTTTAAAATACGTTTTTAAGAAACATGTATGTGGATGATTATGTGGTCCTAGTAGATAATTACATATAAAAAACCTCAAATAATGAAGAGATTGTAGAATTAACCCTTACCCTGTACTTTTCCTTGGATGAAGGTAGGTTATCCTACTATATAATGGTGAAATAATTGTTATTAAATTATACAAAAATCATATATATAAATATCATATCATATATTATCTTTCAATATTGCTTTGTTAATAATATTTTAGTATTATCGTCGTTTCAATATTAATTGATTCGTTTCCCTTTATATGATTTGTTACGTTATTAATGATTTTTATGGATAGGATGTATCTTATTCATGTTTTTAATGATATTATGTCTTTAAATATTATTTTTAATCATCCATTGTAAATTAGTCTTCAATGGATATGATGGGAAATGAATTTCATCACGTTCATGGAGACAGTAATCCGTACGTACGCACGAGCGACAATATCATTATTTGGATATTAAAATAATATATAATTGGATGGTATATCTTATATAAAGAATCATTTTCATGCTATTTATATTATTTACATCAATTACACATCATTATTATACCCATCCAAAAAATAATGTATTGAATAACAATTACACCACGACGTAGAGACGGTAAGCCGTATGTACGCACGTATGGTGACATGTCATTCAAAGGATAGATAGAATAATGAAAATGGTTATACCATATTTATAATAATATCATACTATATAGAAGATATTAGAGTTATTATTTCAGAATCGAAACAATAGAGAAAGTCGAAGCGGAAGAAGAAAAGGAACTTGGAAGAGGGGACAAAATATTTTCCTCTTCTTCAGTTTTTTCATTTTGATTGGATCAAGAGGGCTCCTTAAGTTGGATTTTTGACTAATATAAGGCCTCTAGGATGAAGTTAAGACAATTGAGAGGGTAATTGGGAAGATTTTGGCTGATCCAAATGGCTTTGAAGGTCTGAATTTTGATAAAGGGGAAGTTCCCTTTTATAAGAGGGGTGAGGGGTACCTTAGGGAAAGATAGAAATATAATTTTATAATAAAATAATTTTAGGATTCCAATGGCTCAAAAGTGATTATTTGAATCATAAGGTGGGGAAGGGTTGAAAACCACTCAACCAATAGGTTTTATACAGGTTTGGGTCCCTATATTAACATTATCTTTTAGATTTAACTCTTAGTTAAATAGTTTGACATTTACCATGTCATTTTGTATTTTTATATTATATGGTAAATAAACTTACTATTTACTTACAAATTGAACACATTTTATTAATTAATTATACAAATATCATTATATAAGTCTTTTTGTTGAACCCTATATTTTTTGGAATAGAATATCAATTAATAATATAATATTTTTGTTAAAACTCTTTTATGTCAATTTTGACACTATATGGTATTTAGTTTTTTCTAAATTCATAACAGCATCATTACTTCACAAACAATTCATCTAACGAACCATAACATGTCATAATAACCTAGAAAATTAGTGTAATTCATAAAAAATTTAAAATACATTTATTTGGATATTTGTAATATCAATTTTTTTATATTTCATTAATTATGTAATTACTCCATTTCCATTGTGTCATAAATAAATAAAATTATTTAATGTATGAAATTTATAAATAAAATACCATTATTTATTAAATATTTTTATCTTTATAATGAATATTTATAGTCTAATTTATATTATTTTTAATCCTATATTAAAATGGTTTAGTTATTAACCATTGAATTAAACACATTTTACTCTTCTTTGAATTAAATAATAATAAATGTCCTAATGTAAACCAAGTGGACCAAAGAAGTTCATATTATATTCTTAAGGTTTTTTTGGTTCAAATTACACTTACACAATATAATTATAACATGTTTTTGGGTAATAATAATATCATTTTTACCCTTATTTAACTTATTTACATCTAACCGTGTTAAAAAAAGTAAAAAGTTACTGTTCACAAAAATTATTTTCATCGTATTGAACAACATTTTTCTTACAAATATCAACCATGTCTCTCGGATTTTCAAAATTCCACTCACAAAAGAGGTAAAATTATGTTTTCTGTGAATTTTCAAATTCACCGAGGAGGTGGGTAAAAGACGGGGAAAAGTTCAATAAAATTTTTATATATCTAAAATTATTATAAACTAACTCTGATAAATTACATTGAACATATATAGGTATTACGTATCTATATTGACCTAAAATAAATTTAAATAAAATAAATAAATATTTTAATAAATAGTTGGTTTTAACCAATAACTCGGTGTTTTCACTATTCATCAAAAATTGAATGGTTTCAGAAAAATACCAAAATTTCACCCTAAGCTAATTTTGATATTCTGAATTCAAGAATTAAGCCTATTTTTTCAAATTCAAAACATAGAAGTTTTGTTTATTAATTTAAAATTATTTCTTGTTTCCAAAACCAAAAATTGTGTTTTTAATAAATAATATCTTACAAAATATTGATACTTGATTATGTTCAATTTCAAAGTGAAATTATTTCCAACGAAGAAAATTGAATTAAATGGTAAAAATTTAATCAGTTTATACTTCCAAACTATTAAAATTAATACTTGAACACTATATATTTTTTTTATTTAAAAAGTTGTTTTCAGTAAAAATATAGTATTTTTCACTGTTCACCCAAATATGAATGTTATCAGAAAAACACCAAAAATTTATTAAAATTAAATTCTTGTGTCCCAATTATAAAGAAAATTTTTATTTTGTCTAATTGAATATATACATGTTTCAAATATTGTATTTAAAAAGTTCTAGCCATTAAAAGGTGGTAAAAATCGATTTTTTTTTGAAAATAATTCTTTTATATGAAGAAAATAAATTTATTCTTACATTATGTCTATAAAATTAATAATATTGATTAAAAATTATAAGGATTATATAATGATCAAAATTTATTTTATACATTCTATAACCGCTTTTGAATGACTAGTTTGATAAGTCGTGGTGTGCTTGAACTCAGTGTTGCATGTAGTCCAAGTTATTGCATTGCTTTGAAGAAATAATGTACTATGAAATACTAGGGTGTTATATTCTTCCATCCTTCAATAAATTGCATCATTGAAATTTGAAATTGTTCTTTGAAAATAAAATTTTAAAAAAAGAAAATGCCTTTGTTGGAAAACCCACATCAGAAATTGGGATAATAAAATTAAGTCTTAATAAGAGGAAAAGGGGAATGAAATAGTCATCACCAAATTATGATATCGATTGGGAAACATGGTGGAAATTATAGACACATAATTGTTGGAAAATGAAAATATTTATAGCGAGTTATTGTGGTCATCAGTCACAAACTATTGTAGAATTGAGGACCTCAAAGCCATAAATCATTAATGATTTAAAATATCATTGGTTCAAAAAACATAAGGTATTAGGATAACACATTTTTAGTTTTAAGATCACTTACATATTGTTTAAGAATTAACTTCTTCATAAAATAAGAGAAGAAAAAAATATATACTTCACAAGTAGAATTCCATTCTTTAACTAATTTCTACCACAAACTCATCCTTCACTCTAAAAGATAATAGAACATAAAAAATATTCCCTTTATCCTATTCATATATGGTTCCAAAAAAGAATTTATAATTCATATATGAGACCTTTTAAAAAACTACATTATTCAATCCAGGACATCACATGGTCCAGTGGTAGGTGATACACCCTTGTCACGATTTGGTTGTGGGATCAACTATCGTGGCCTTGACAGACACGCCGGGTTGTCGCCCGACCTCCAGGTTGTCCTTTCATGGAAATCCAAAAATAATTTCAAACTATAATTATCCAAAATACTACTGTCCAAACTCACAGTCCAAAATTTATAAGGATGGTAAACAGAATGTAGATCCTTTTTTCCACGTAATAATATATGAACAACTTCATCATGTATTCTTTTAAAAAAATGGAATATCCTAAATTAGCATTAAACCATATTGATTATATTCATGCTCCCTTATTACTTATAGAATACTCGATATACTCCTTCTATTTGAAGATGTTGTAAACTCCAAAAATGATGGATTATACAAATCATTAATCAATATCATGGTATTCATGAATATTCAGTATAATTTCTCCAAATTAATCATGTATTATTCCAAAATCACTACCTTAGTATCAGAACCATATTATGGTTTATCGTTCTCTCAATCATATATTTTCCAAAAATTTAACATGCTATTGAGTCACTTTTATTGGTTCCAAACAATCTCAAGTCCTTAGTTAAATAGTACTGTCATACAATCCTTATATACTCTATAAATCTTATAACATTAACATCATTAATATTATACCCTAATGACACAATACTTTAATAACAACGTAAGAAATATAATCATTCCTCTTCATCTTAGGTATTATCATATCATTATTATTGTCCAATAGCAGCATTTGGGGTATACTCTGATGATTTGGATATTGAGTTTCATAGTGTCCCAACTCCATGAAGATGAAGCATTATACATTCGAAACTTTTTTCTTACCCTTGCAATCACATACTTGGTTTCCTTTTTCTCCACACTTATAACAAACTCTCATACCCTTCAAGAATTTACCAAGGTGATTCTTTCCACAGTTATCACATATGGGAAAATCCTTCTTTTTTCCTCTTCCCTTTATCCGTCTTTCTCTCTTCCATCCTTTTCATATCTTGATTCCCTTCAAATCCATTAGACCTAGAAAATTCATTACATATATTATTAACACATGATACTATTTATTCAAATGTTGAGAATACATGGTAGAATCTTTCCCATCTAAATGCAGGCTCAATATTGTGAAAGATATGAGACTTATTACTCATTAGAACATACGTATTACTGGAGTCCACATTCCTTCTATTGGGCAACATTTATATATAATGTCATATACTAGGTCAGTTTACGAATTGAAATGAATAATTCCATACTCGTAAAATACCTAACATAAATTGAAAAGTATAGGGATATAATCCATAATCATAAAAATGTTTTCTTTGAGGATACATATACTCATAAACCCTTCAAAGTTGTTTGTAATGAAAATGATAATTATCCTAAGCATATCCCCTGAGAGTTCCATAACCAAGAGTATAGCAAGGCCCATTGTCATGCCCCAGGTTCCGTTCGAGTCTAGCTCAATGTTGTATTTTCGGGTTTTACCCTAGGTACATCTATGCTAGATCTGCCTCTACCAGATCGTATCCAGATAGGGATTTATTTCATCGAAAACTCACAAATTCTATACAGTACCAAAATTCTATGATGTCCTTCTATACTAATCATCAAAATATATCTTAGGGCTATGTACTCTAATCAGATTTTACTTAAATCTAGTTTTCAAGGTTTTTACAAAACTTCTTCTGATACCAACTATAATGCCCCAACCCCAGAAGCCCAGAGTCGGTGCATTATTATATATCATTGGAATGATCACAAAAGATCATGTATCAAAAAACCGATTAGTTTAGTAGCCTTAGATATACAAGATACATTCATAAGGTTTACATTACAACATAAAATGGAAAACTTCAACAACATTTTTTCCATAGACAACACTAAATAGACTATCCTTGTAGGTTAGTCATAATATACTTCCTCGTATCTTGGAAAAAATAAAACATAGAAAGTGGTGAGTTTAAATGCTTAGTAAAGATAACAATACAACGGAAACATTCATAAATAAGTATAAACATTTAAGGAAATGTATATGACTAAAATAGATGACTTTTAAACTCCAACATCAGCATAATATGGAAAATTTAAAATCAAATAATGTCATTTACATATTCTCATGGATATCCTACTAGTTGAATAATCACCTGCAATTTCAATAGCTACTTTCATAATGATGGAATGCATAATGCCAGACTGCATAACCACATAGTCAAGGCCTTGTTCCAAGAATACAAATAAGATTTTATTCAGGCCTTCTTCTAAGACACTAGCTTGTCTCATGAGACCTACCGATGCATAGAGGCGTTATAGAGGGCTCAAATTCATCACTTACTAAGTCCAATGCATTCCTCACATGAAAAGTTTTAGACATAACATAATCATTTTTATTAAAACTGGCATAAAAAATGTCAATACTTTATCCATAAACCATGAATGGTATAAAATAACACATCAACATTCAAACATATCACAAAACATTCAAGCAATATGGATGTTTTTTATTATATTAAATCAACTTCATACAAACTTAAAATCTATAAAAGGATGTTGACATAGATGAAATAAAAACCTTTTTAGAGAAATATCTCATTCTATTATGAAATCATTTAAAAGTCATTTAATTATAAAAGAAAAATTTATATTTGAAAATATTCTTATAAGCTTGTAAGGGAAGCTTCGATGATGTTATAATGGTGGTAAATAGCCACACCTGCCATATAAGTTAAACAAGACATTCTTACCATAATTTTGTGAAAAAGGTTATAAAGGACCTTGTTTGGAAAATGACAGAAATATTCCTTTATAATAATTATATAAAATTATAACAAAGGTATAAATTACTTTAACCCATAGTCTAGTAAATATTAAAAATGTTTTGAAATACATTTTTAAGAATCGTGGATGTGGATGATAAAAAGGTCCCAGTAAATAATTACGTATAAATAACCTTGGATAATAAAGACATTGTAGAATTAACCCTTACGTTGTAGTTTTCCCTGGACGAGGGTAGGATATCCTCATGTGTAATGGTGAAATAATTTTTATTAAATTATTCCAGAATCATATACATAAATATGATATCATATATGATCTTTTAATATTTCTTTGTTAATAATATTTTAGTATTATCATCTTTTCGAGTGATAACAGATTCATTTTTCTTTATATGATTCATTACTTAAGTAATGTTTGTTTTGGATACGATGTATCTTATTCATATTCAAAAAGATATTATGTCTTTAAATATTATTTTTAATCATCGAATGAATATTAGTCTTGAATAGATACGATGGAAAATGATTTTCATCATGTTCGTGGAGATGGTAATCCGTACGTACGCACGAGTGACAATATCATTATTTTGAGGTTAAAATAATATATAATTGGATGGTATATCATATATAGATATTAATTATTATTTTATATTTATTATATACATCAATTTCACATCATTATTACACCCATCCAAATAATAATGTATTGAATAATAATTACAGCAAGACGTGGAGACAGTAAGCTGTATGTACGCACGTATGGTGACATGTCATTCAAAGGATAGATAGAATAATAAATATGGTTGTACCATATTTATAATAACATCACAGTAAATAGAATATACTAGATTTAATAATTTTAATATGGAAACAACAAAGAAAGAGGAAGCGAAAGAAGAAAGGAACTTGGAAGAGGTGATGAAATATTTACCTCTTCTTCGGGTTCTTTATTTTAATTTGATAAAATGGGCTCCGTAGGATGGATTTTTAACTAAAGGAAGGCCTATAAGATAAAGGGAGGATGGTTGAGAGGGTAATTGGGTAGAGTTTGGCTGAGCCAAATTGCATTGAAGGTGTGAATTTGAGGGAAGGGGAGTTCCCTTTTATAAGAGGGGTGAGGGGTACCTTAGGAAAAGCTAGAAATATAATTTTATAATAAAATCATTTTCAGTTTCTAATGGCTCAAAAATTTATTATTTAATGTCTAAGGTGGGTATGAGTCAAAAACCACTCAACCAATAGTTTTTATGCAGGTTTGAGAAACTATAATAACTTTATCTTATTGATTTAACTCTTAGTTAAATAGTTTGACATTTATCACATCTCTATATATTTTTATATTATATGGTTAATAAACTTACTATATACTTACAGGAGAACCCCAATGGGTTCATTAATGATAAACCTATAATTATAAGAGTCCTCTGTCTGAACATCATATTTTTATTAATAGAATATTAATTAATAATATAAATATTTTTTTAAAACTCTTTTATGTAAATTTTGACACTATTTGGTATTCGGTTTTTTCTAAATTTATAACAGTATTTCTCATTCATAAAAAATTCATCTAACCAACCCTAAAATTTCATATTAACCATGAAAATTTGTGTAATAAATAAAAAGATTCAAATTACATTTATTTGGATATTTATAATATCAATTATTTTAATATTTCATTAATTAGGTAATTAATGCATCTTCATTGTATCATTAGTAAATTAAATTATATAATGTCTAAAAAATATAAATAAAATAATGTATGTCGGAAATATTTTTATTTTTATAATTAATATTTATAGTCGAATTTATCTTATTTATAACCCAATATTAAAAATGATTTTGTTATTAAACATTGAATTTAACAATTTTAACTCTTCTTTGAATAAAATAATAATAAATGCCCTAATCAAATCCAAGTGGACCAAAGAGGTTCATATATTATTTCTAGTGTTTTGGTAAAATTAAACATATTCAATAAAATTATGACATGTTTTATGGTAATAATAATATCAATTTTACCATTAATTACCATATTTACTTTTAACCGTGGTAAATAAAATTAAAAAATTACTATTCACAAAAAATTATTTTCATGTTATTGATCCACATTTTTCTTACTTATATCAACCATTTCTATCATATTTTTGAAATTCCACTCACAGAAGTGGTAAAATTATGTTTTATATTAATTTTCAAATTCTTCTAGGAGGTCGGTAAAAGACGGTGAAAAGTTTAATAAAATTTTTATATATCTAAAATTATTATAAACTAACTATAATGAATTACATTAAAATTATATAGGTATTATGTATATATTTTTACCTAAAATAAATTTAAATAAAAAAATAATTATTTAAATAAAAACTCGATGCTAACCAATGACTAAGTGTTTTTCACTATTCATCAAAAATTGAAAGTTTTCAGAAAAATTATGAAATTTCACTCTATGCTAATTTTGATATTCTAAATTAAAAAATTAAGTCTATTTTATCAAATTAAAAACATAGAAGTTTAATTTATTAATTTAATATTAATTTCTGTTGTAAAAACCATAAAGCGTGTTTTTAAGAAATAATATCAAACAAAATATTGATACTTGTTTATGTTCAATTTCAAAGTAAAATTATTTCCAATGAATAAAATTGGTTTAAATGGTAAAAATATAATCAATTTATACTTCCAAATAATTAAAATTTATAATTCAACACTATAAATTATATTGATTAAAATAGTTGTTTTCAGTTAAAATATAGCATTTTTTTCTATTCACCCAAATATGAAAGTTATTAGAAAAACACCAAAAATTTATTGAAACTAAATTATTATGTCCTGATTATAAAGATGAAGTTTATTTTTTCTAATTTAATATATAATAGTTTCAAATATTGTATTTAAAAAGGGTTCTCCATTAAAAGGCGGTAAAATTGCATTTTTTGAAATATAAATCTTTTATTTGAAAAAACTGAATTTCTTCTTAAATTATGTCTAAGATACTCATAATATGGATTCTAGAAATATAAAAATTATATAAAGTTAAAAATTCAGTTAATAATATTCATAACCTCTTTTGAAAGGCTAATTTGGTAAATCATGGTGTGCTTGAACTCAGTGTTGCGTGTAGTGAAATTTATTGCATTACTTTGAATAAATAATGTACTATGAAATCTTGGGGTGTTACACCTAACTTATGATTCCCTAGGTTTAAATATTGTTTATCCAGGTTTATTTCCTAATATATATTCCTATGTCATTTATTTCTTGAATACTGGTTTGTACTATGCTTATGAATTTACAAAAACATATCACCTGGGAGCTTCAAATCAAGAGTGATGTAAAGCCCATTGTCATGCACTAGTTCCCATTTGAGTCTATCTCCAAGTGTTGTTTTTAGGTCTTACCTATAGACACATTTGTGCTATATCCACATCCACTGGTTCGTATCAATATAGGATGTATTTTTCTGATAAAAAACCGTATACTTATAAAAACTTATGGATATTCTCTTATAGTTAGTCTCATCTCTAAGGTTCTTACGAATTTCTGCAATTCCTAATATCGAAAAACAAATAGACCATTATATAATATTATATATATAAACCCTATCCCTTAACCCATATCATTACATGATTTTAAGCATAATAAAATTCCATATTTCAAGCCAAGGATCATAAAGTCTAGTGTCATGAATGATAATGTACATAAAACAGAAAAAAAAGGGTTCAATAAAACATTTATTTATTTAATATTCATAAATAGATCCTAACTTCAGTTATTCTTATACATCTTAAAATGATATCCTAGGGATAATGTGAAAAAATGGGTGATCTAAAAATACTGGTAAGGGAATGAACATAATAATAATGTGTTAGAAAGTGGGTTAGAAGTCAAGATATAATGATATAAAAAGGCATGGAACATTTATAATCTTTACAAACAAACATGGAAGCATATAATCATGTATTCATAGTAATTTGGAAGCAATATAATATGTGCCATTAGCACTATTCAAGGCTCATTTCAGGTATATGAGCATAAGTCAAGGTTAACCACTAAGACCATTGCATATGGTAGCATGAGTTAAGGCTAACCACAAAGACTGTTGCACATAATGTCTCATGAGACTCCAATTTACCCAATGGATCTAAGAGATCTATAGGATCATCCATCATAATATATTCAAGAATATTCCTTCCACATATATTATCATATAAAATCAATCATACAAAAACATAAGGGTTACACATAGTAATAATTGGGTATCATAATCATGTAATTATACATATGAAATAGAAGTATCATAAAATTTTCAATGAATGGAAGGAATTAGATCATACATGGAAAATGATTGGGGAGAATATGAATATATTCAGAAAAGTGATGTCAATTTTATGTAATAAAACGTAAAATAATACATATGAAACATTATAATTGAAACATTTTAGTGTGGTTTACGGATAACATTAAAGATCATTTAAAAAACAAAACGGAATTATCATGTATATAAAACCATATGTGAACCAATGAAGTCTTCATAATAAATATAGTGGTTTTATAAAAACAATGGTGGTTTACAAATTGATTTTATAGTGTACATGAAAATGGGTAATAATTTGGGAAGTTCCCTTAAGTGGGTTTGCATATCCCAAACTATTAAGGAGGGATCCACTTAAAACATGTATATCCCAAATATAGAATGATTAATGGAAAATTATACATGATTGTAGATAATTTAAACATAATTTATAATATGTACATAAAAAATAACAGATAACATTATTTGGGTAAAAAGAAAAATAGGGAATCTCAAAGGAATAATGGAGGTTCGGGTAGAACCCCTTACCTTATGTCTGAGGGTGTAAGTAATTTGATCTTAATGCCCTTGATAACAAAATTTAATTCATTAATTAATAATTACAGAAACTATTATTCATGTAATTGATTTAGTATTACCATATTATGTTCATTTTGTTTATGGGTTAAGAGGTTCAATTCCATTGTTTGGAAGGGTTTTTTCCTTTGTTTTCATGATTTGTTTACTTATATACATGTAAGAATAAACATGTAAGATTAGAATGGATGTTCAAATTTTTAGTTGTGTGTTATTAATTATAATACCTATGATTAAATGGTTATAAAATTCATTTGGTTATTCGGAGTGAAGATGGATTATTATATAAAACATTAATGTAAATTGATAGGGTTAATTGGTGTTTTATGATAATATGAAGAAATTTTTACTTATATAGTAGTATCATGTTTACAAATGATTCCATCACCTTAAATTGGACATTGTAAATATATTATAGTCTATTTCAACCATCAAAATGGCTTCATTGCTAGAATTGAAGACAGTAATAGAAATTCAAAAGTAGTCGTCATTGAATGTGATAAATTAACACTTCTCATATTGTGGTTTCATTCTAGTACAAAATGGGGAAATGAGATATGATCATGAATTATTACATTATAATAAAAAACCATTTGAATGTAAAGTACATTATTTTTCATAAAATTTTTATAAATTTAGGTGAGGAATGTACAATAATGAATGGAACTTGAAAGAAAATAAAATAAATGAAAAGGGAAATTTGCATTTTGAAAAAATTTACATGAGAATGTTTTAAAGGAGGGGATTTTGTCTTATGAAGAGAAAAAGCTCTATTTGACGTGGGATAGGGCCTTAAGAAATTTTTTGAGAAGAATTAGGACTAGGAATAAGGATTGATCAGTGTGAGGAGAGGAGGTAAAGAGAGGTGGTTTTTATAGTGGAGGAGAGGAGGGGTTTCCCATTATTTTAATAATTAGTTTAAATTTATTTCTAATGAACCTGAATAGTATTGATTCATTTGAAAAAATATATATAGGGCTTGTGAGTTCCAAACATTGGCCATTTACATCGTCTATGACACAAGCATGATGTAGAAAATCATTTATATACCATTTTTTGTAAAATATCGTATTTTACTCTTGACCAAAAACTTATGTATTTTAGAAAAAACCCCAATATTTACCCCTACCATTTTGTGAAATTTAGAATTCAAAAAGGAATGCTGTTTTATGAAAATAATTTTTTAACTATGAGAAATTTTATTTTAATTAAAATCATAATGTACTTGTAAATTAAAAATTTTAAATTTTAAATAAATTTTAAAACACATTGAAGAATTAACTAACGTATGGTAAAAGTTTTTTATAATCATAATATATGAAAATATAATATTATGAATAAATATTAGGAAAATAAATTTTCATTTAAATTAATAAATTAATCATTAATTTATAATTAAATATATATAAATTACCAAAAATACCAACACTATCATATTTCCACTTATAAGATGGATAAGTATTATTTATAGTTTCATTGGTAAAGTTACTATTCACTTTTCCATTTTAATATTCATAAGGGTCATATTACTATTCATTAGGGTAACATTATTATTCATAAGTGTATGATACTATTCATCAAAAATTATGTTCGTCTAATCGGACTCCAAACATCTTATTGATCTAAACTGTCTATATCATATTTTTCGAATTCAAATCATAGAGGTGGAAAAATAATGTATAAGGGTCACATGTTTTTTTATTAGTTCATTGAAGCAAGATGTGTCCTTGTGTTTCCTAATATGATGTTATGTGATTATATTATATGACATAATTATAACAATGGAATTACAATAGTAAAACATACAGTCATTACAAATTTTTTTTGAATAAATATAAATAATGCTCATCATAACCTCATGGGTTTAATTTTACTCTAAAAATTATGATCAATCTAATGATGAAATGTAGTATTGAAACACAACTCTTTATCAAGATCCCACTGAAGAGTTCTTTAAGACATCAAGGTAAACTATGGATCCCCATAAAATAAAATAGAATTTGGAACTCCATGAAACATTCCCACTAATTTGATTCATATTCTTACCATATGATAAAAAAATTAAATAATGTCTTATACAAAATATGAGTACATAGATTGAAAGGATATCAACTACAATCCAAATAGCATTATTTCCTTTCGATGCATTTGGATTCTGATGAAAAAAAATCCATGTTAATTTTTTACCATTTTCATTTTGGTATGATTAATGGTTTAAGTGTCCCCTATAACACCCTGAGGAATTATTATTTAATTTAAATTAATTATATCTATTCGAAAAATTTCAATGCATGAAACACCAGGTTTAAATGAAACTTGATACACTATTAAAATATTATTTAAACATGATAATTAATTTATAGTCTTTATGGTGTTTTTTATGAATAAGACTAACTAAATAGTGAAAAATATATGTTTTACACATTAACAAACTAATTTAAATGGATAACTATTAATTATAAATATAAATGTAATCATTTAGAATTAAAATAAAATATTTTTTGAAACCTTTTTTTAAAGGGTGGTTTAGTCACATTTTACAAACATAATTTAAAATTAATTTTATCCATATTTACATAAATTATTAAAAAACTATATTTTATAAATATATATTTAAAAATAATAATTGGGTTAATTATTTAGAAATTTATGCAATGATAATTTTTTTTGAATTTTTAAGAATACTAATTTTTATTGAAAACTCACATATCATTTACATTATTTAAAAAAGTTAAAATAATTTTAAAATTGTCTTTAAAGAAAATTTTGATCAATTATATTAATATTGAACTAATTTAGGCCATTGGGATAAATTTAATGTTCAATTTCACTATAAAATGTTTAATATTTATGAGAAATGTTTTTTTTGGAAAACCATTGTTTTGTAAGGTTAGTGGGTTTCATTTTAAATTTCATTATTCCAATTCTGTGAATTAAATTTGAAAAAAATATATTTCATACTTATAATAAAATTAATATATACTTTCCAAACAATTAATTTAATTTTTTCCTATTATAAATTGAAAATTAATTTATAAAATTTATGTATTGTTGTTAATGTTAAAATGATTTTAAAAGGAGATAAACTAATAAGACAAGGTTTAAAATGTTGTGAAACATTACATCCCCATTTCCTAGTCATATATCAACCTTATCTCCTCAAAAGATCTATAATGACCTATTGTGGGGACTCATGTGATATTAAAAACATTGATATGACTTAGTCTCTTCAAAAACTCCCTGAGTGTGCTCTCCCACACTAATAAAATTCCACCCCATATTATATTCTTTATCACTACCAAATCCATTTGGATCTTCTAATACCAACCAAACCAAATTACTTATTACTCTCCCCAAATCCTAGAACACGTTTTCTGATAAGAAAACTTTCATATGTTGTCTCTGTGTGAAAACCTAAAGACGTTGTCTAAATAAGAGGTAATGAATTTGAACTATACATTATATATTATTTATTCTTTAACATAATTCATGTATTATTAAACCATTCCAGTGTAATTAAAATGTATCTATCATATAATGATATGTTATTGTGAATATTGAATAACCTAGATCAATATTCTCTTTTAACAAATGGGAAATAAAATTGTTGATCATTGAGTGACGGACTACCAGCTCGTAAACTGATGTAACTCATTTTCCATCAACAACCCTCATGGTAGGATATAATGATGTAATTATTGGGTATAAATAATATTTATTATATAATTATAATTCAATTATTATACTATCACATATAACATCTTATAGTAAATTCAATTAAAAATATTATAATGACCCTTATGGGTACAGCGGACTACCACCTCGCAAAGCGTTGTGATTTTTTTTCACATAAGCATTAAATGGGAGGTAATAAAGATGTGTTTAATTAAAATATGTGATATATATTTAAGGAACTAGGAACACCTTGAGAGGTTAGGGGTGAATCATGGTGTTATATTTTCCTTTTAAACATATGGATCTTGTTCTGATACTTGTAAGAACCTGTTAAACCATTCTGCTGAGATGGGGTAGAAAACAAACAATTGAATGCAAAGAGAAGGCACATCAATTTTTTTGGTTCTCAACTAAGGTATATGTCCATGGATTATATACCGACATGTTTTTTGTGATAAAAAATTCCTATAATATTTACTATCAAGGAGTAAATTTTTTTATCATAGTCACATAGTGTGAGGAACACTAACTATAAAAGGTTTTAGGGATAGAACACTATGTCCCTCAGATACCTTTTGTTGACTCCCACTTGCTCACTACATTGGGAAGAATTTAAAATCAGTTTATTGACCTGTTGTTTACTTCAATGGGTCTGAATTAAATCATTCATCTTTAAATGTATATATATTCTCTGTTGAATTCTTCTTTTCCCCTATACATGGAATCTACTTTTATGGGTACTGTTCGTTCGCAAAATTTTCCTATGTGAACTGGCCTTCTTCCTCCTCATACTACAGTACTCCTCATACAACCCCCACATACCACCTCCATGTACCCACTTCGCATACCAACTCTACATACAATCTCTGTAAATTGTGACTAAATACAACCTTCAGAAACCGCTTTGGCTTAATTCCTTTACTTCTATCACATACCACTTCTTCAGCATAGAGAAACATCTCCTCTTTGAACTTCCTTTCACGTACCACAATCCTTTGCATAATTCCTTGCTCCAGATAAAGCCTTACATTCTCCACATACTATAATAGCACCAAAGACTCTGTTCTTCCTCAGTGTACAAACACTACTTCTAAGAATTGTCTTTCCTTTGTAGACTATTAAAAAACCTTCTGAAAAATTGCTTCTACGTGAACATCATTCGAACCAAGACGAATTCTTGGTGTGATGAATTAATATAATGAAATTTTTTGTACATGACTTAATAATTTTATTATCACCCCATTTATAGGTAATGAGATCCACATAATCTTCTAGTTTGTTATTTACCAAGACTATGATATGAAACCTCATTCATCACAAACTGTGCATCTCCATTGAACCATTTCCCTAAACTACCCATGCATTACCATTTCCTTTGTGGTAGATGATCTCTTCCATGAACAGATCTTTACCTAATTTTCACCAACAACAAGACATATCCTGAACTATCTCTTTGGTGAACCTTTCTAACTCATTTTTTCAAACAACATTCAATCACATGAATTGATTGCCTTTTTTGAACCATAGTCCTTCTTGCGAACCTCCTTCACTCTGCAAACAATTCTTCTTACATTGTTTACATATCTTCTTCCATTGTCGAAACATTTCCATGTACCTCCTTTTCAATCTGTGATCCATGCTTTATGGTTCTCATTTTATCCACTCCAACATAGAAAAACATCCTTTTCCAAGATAAATACTTGATTTTGAGACCCAAAATATTAGAAAACACTACGAAACTGTGCCAACATAAACACACACTTCGGCATGTACTATAATAATACATGTCTGGAAAAATAATTTATCAACCCGATATGGATTGAAAAAAAACCAAAACCGTGCACCAGTTCCTGCAAAAACCAATTGGGGCCAACAAAATCCCCATTTAGCTTTGTTGTAAATCATTAGATAAATTAATATAGGGCACCAGCCACAATCAACACCTGATATACAATAAAAAACTCAACCAACACACTATGTCTATAAACAATTCATAATTTATAAAATGAGAGGCGAAGCATGAATTGAATTTTATTGATAATAAACACTAAATAGTTTAATCACATTTATTATTGTCTCCATACTTTTTCCCCTTTATAACACATTATTCTCCTCTATCGTAAAATATTTGAGTTCCTATTCTACCCATCATCCTTCAACAAAAAAAAATTCACATTTAATCCTCCTAATTTGAACAATAAAACATTGAACTTATCTATTATCCCCGATTAGTAATAAACCAAAAAATGAAATTTTGGCCTGTAGAGCTCAAAACACACTCCGCCTTGATCTTATCCACCCATAATAAACCTACATCACTTACAAAAACCAATTAAAATAATGAATATAACTTGGGAGAGGATATGTTCATGACCTCTTCATGAAGAGGAATGTGGTTGAACACCAAGATTCATCTGATGCTTCTCAAACACATGCTGTCAATGGTTTAGTTATCAAGTCATCCACTTGATCATCAGTTTCAACATGATCCATTTTAATCATTCCTTATTCTATTTTTTCCTTGATAAACTGATATCTTATTTAAATGTTTTTCATACTAGAATTATGAACATGACTCTTCTTAATATCAATTACACTGTTGTTATCATATTGAAGAACCATTGGTTGTCTCACCTCATGACCAATATCAGTTAGTTGTTGTCTAATTCATAGTAGTTGAGTGAATTCCTTCATATCAGAGATATACAAATACTTAGTGTAACACCCTAATCCCAGTTACCTAGATATGGTGCATTATTTTAATACATTGGCTTGATTAAAAGGAATCACGTCTCGAAAGACCAATCAGTTTAGTAGTCTCGGAAAATAGATCACATACATGAACATTACATTTCAATTTATAACCTAAAACACAAAATAAAAATCTTTTTAGAACTCCATTGTTCCTTTAGCTTCACCCTATATATAAATTATAATATACTTCATGGAATCCTGGTAAAATAAAACATATGATAGGGGTGAGATCAGATGCACAGTAAGGATAAACAATATTGCAGAAGCTATCATAAATAATCATGAACTTTAATGGTAATGTAAAAAATTGAAACACAAGCCCTTTAAACAAAAAATACTACATAATACGGAAAATATAAATCAAATTATGTCATTTACTTAATCACATGGATATTCTACTAGTCGAACAATCACGTGTAATATCAATAGCTAATTTATTAATGATGTAATGCATATTTCCTGACCTTATAACCACATATTCAAGGACTCATTCCAAGACTACAAATAATATTTTTGTCAAGGCCTTGTGATAGGACACTAATTTTTCTCTTGAGACCTACCGATGCATCGAGGTGTTATAACAGGCTCCACCCGTCACATACTATGTCCTATGCATTTCTCATATGAAGAAGTTGAAACATACCATAGACATTCATATTAAAACTAGAAAATGAAATGTGAATAATATAAACATAAACCATGAATGTTATAAAACAACACATCCATAGTAAAAAATATCAAAACTCATTAAATACAATATAGAGCATTGTATTAAAATAAATAAACCTCAATCATGAATAATATCTAGTAAAGGATGTTGATATAGATGAAAATGATCAGTAAATCTCTTTTAGATGAAAATACCTTTTTCATGTAATCATTTAAATGTCACAAAATTTATAAAGGAAGAAATTTAAAAGACATTTTTTAATCAATGTTTCCCATACCACTTTTAATATTTTGAATGGAATTTACATATTAGTACATTCATGACCATATAAATAAATCATTAAAACTATTTTGAAAACATGGATATTAATGATAATGATTTAGAAGAATATTTGAACCATTTAGAATGATGTTTTATATAAAAATTCCTTTAAAAATAATCCTCTTAAATATAAGTATATATATTAGATAGATATATGAAACGGAAAACATCGTTTCTGGAGACGGTAGGCCGAATGTATGCATAAATGTCGTTTCTGTCTTCATATTGTATTAAATGAAAGTAATTGAAAGATATATATATATATTCCATAAGAGTTATAATTTCATATATTACATACTTATTAATAATATATATTAATAAAAAAAATTGAATGGTCAACGTGGAAATGAATCTCATCGCGTCGTGGAGGCAGTAAGACATATGTATGCACAAGCGATGATATCATTATGTTGGTGGTGATATAGTATGTAATTGGATGGTATATTACATATAAAGAATAACTAATATGTTACATTTATTATTTACATCAATAATAATCATTATTATACCAATCAAAATAATGAAGTGTTGAATAACAAATTACAACATGACGTGGAGATGGAAATCCATACGTACACACGTATAGTGACTTTTTAATTCATAAGATGGATAGAATAATGAATATGGTTGTAACATATTTATAATAACATCATACTATATAGAAGGTATTGGGATGATTTTTTAGGTATGGAAACAACAAATAAATAAGAAGTGGAAAAAGAAAATAAATTTGAAAGGCGTGATGAAATTATTATCTCTTCTTCGGGTGCTTCCTTTTGACTTGATCAATAGGGCTCCATGGGTTGTATTTATGATCAATTTATGGAAACTAGGTTGCTTTTAGAGAATTTGATAAGATATTTGAGCCAGTTTTGGATGAGACCAATGTATTTGGGGGTGTTATTTTTAGAGAAGTGGAAGTACCCTTTTATAAGAGAGAAGATGGTCACTTTTGGAAAAGCTTGAAATATTATTTTATTATACAATAATATTTGGTTTATAATGGATCCAAAAAGATTTATTTAGATTCTAAGGTAGGGATGGGTCGAAAACCTCTCAACCAGAAGGTTTTATATAGGCTTAGGTCACCATATTAACATTTTCTTTTAGACTTAACACTTAGTTAAAGAGTTTATCTTTTACAATTGTTCTTGTATTTTTATATTATAAAGTTGATAAACATACTATAAAATACCAAGTGAACCCCAAGTGGTTAATTAATGACATATATATCAATATATAAGTCATTTGGCTAAACATTGTATTTTTAGGAATATTATATCATCTAAAAATATAGTATTTGTTTTAAAACTAATTTATGTCAATTTTGACACTATTTAGTATTTAGTTTTTTTGAAAGTCGAAAAAATATGATTAATTTTAAAAACATTAAAGTAAATAAATTATATCATGTCATATTATCCTATAAAATATTCCTAATACATAAAAAGTCTGAATTTACATTTATTTGGATATTTATAATATCAATTATTTTAATCATTCATTAATAAAGTAATTACTGCATCATCATTGTGCCATAAAGAAATTTAAATATTTATTGTATAAAAATTATAAATAAAATACCATTATGTAGTAAATTTCTTTATATTTTTAATGAGTATTTATTGTTGAATATATCTTATGTATAACCCTATATTAAAAATGTTTTAGTTATTAATATTTCAATATAACACTTATAACACGTGTTTAAATAAAAGAATAATAAATGTCCTAATCAAATCGAAGTGGATAAAATAGGATAAACATTAATTAATAATGTATATTTTGGTCAAAAAACACTTATCCAATAGAATTCGGACAAGTGTTAAGGTAATTATAATATCATGTTTACCTTTAATTACCCTATTTACTTTTAATAGTTGTAAATAAAATTCAAAAGTTACTATTAACCATAAATAATTTTCATCCTATTGAAAAAAATTACTTACTGATATCAATCATGTGTCTTGGATTTTTTAAATTCAATTAACAGAAGGGGTAAAGTAGCATTTTATGCAAATTTACAAATGTGCCTATAAGGTGGGTAAAAGCCGTTAAAACGTTCAATAATATTTTGTACAAGTAATTTTATTATAGAATGACTCCAATGAATTAAATTTTAATTATATAGGTATTATGTATCTATATTGAGTTAATATATATTTAAATAAAATTAATATTTATTTAAATAAAAAGTTGGTTTTAAACAATAATGCAGTGTTTGTCACTATTCATCAAAAATTGAATGTTTTTAGAAAAATTCCAAAAATTCACACTATGATAATTTTGATATTCCAAAGTAAAAAATTATTTCCATTTTAACAAATTCGAAACATATAAGTGTCATTATAAAATTTAGAATTTATTCATGTTAAAACCAGATAGCAGGTTTTTGAAAAATAAAACTATCAAATGATTGATATGTGTTTATGTTCAATTTAAATATAAAATTACTTCAAATGACATACATTGTATTAAATGATAAAATTATATTCCAATTCAACTTAAATATCATTCAAATGTTTACTTTAACACTTTAAATTATTTCTTTTAAAAAATGTGTTTTTAATTAAGATTTAGTTTTTTCACTGTTCATCAAAATATGAAATTTATCAGAATAGTACAAAAAAATAATCCAAAATAAATTTTTATGTCCCACTTCTAAAGAATAAATTCATTTCACTAAATTTAATATATAAAAGTGTCAAATATTGGATTCAAAAAGGGTTCTCCATTAAAAGGTGGATAAACTGCATTTTTTGAATAATACTTCTTTTTTCTCCAAAATTGAATTTATCCTTATATTATGTCTAATAAACACAAAAGATGAAAATTACATATGATATATATAAAATTAAAAATGTTTTTAATACTATTCATAAATTATTTTTAAATGGTCATTTTGATATGTTGTTATGCGCTTGAACTCGGTGTTGTGTGTAGCACAAGATATTGAATTACTTTAGAGAGATTACATATTATTAAATAATGGGGTGTTACATACTCCCCTCCTTCAATGAATTGTGTCCTATCAATTTTAAATTTTTCTTAAAAAATAAATGTTTGAATATAGAAAATACTTTGGTGGAAAACCCACATCATAAATAGGGTTACTTAAATTTAGACATAATAAGAGGGAAAAGGAAATGAAAAGGTCCCCACCCAATTATGATTTCGAATAAGAGAACATTGGTGAAAATTTGAGACACATAATTTTATGGAAAACTTAAATATTTATAAAGAGTTATTGAGGTCATCAATCACCAACATGTGAACAATAAATAGAAAATTGAGGACTCAAAGCCATAAATCTAGGATGACTTAAAATATCATTGGTTAAATAGAACATAAGGAATTAGGATAACACGTTTTTGGTTTTATGATCCATTCCCAAAAGTTTATGAATTAATTTCTTCATAGAATAAGTGAAAAAAATTACATGAAAAGTAGAGTTCCATCCTTCAAAAAACATCTTCCACAAAAATATCTTTTACTCCAAATGATAATAGAATTAAAAAATATTCTATTTATCTTAATTTTATAGGGTTCCAAAAATAAGGAATTTATAATTAATATTCTAGAACATAAAAAAATAAAATTACATAATAAAAACTGGATCATCACATTGGCCAGTGGTAGGTGATACACCAATGTCGTCGTTCCGTTTTGGGTTCAAAGCTTATGTCCTTTCCAGACATGGCGGGTTGTTACCTGACCTCCAGGTGTTACTTTTTATAATAATCCATAAATAATATTAAGAAGAGTTCTAAACCTAAACAATAGTATCCAATGTCCAACTTCATTCATTCCAACCATTAATCTTATCCCAAATACATCTATATAACCGCTCGGTCCAAATTTTATAAGGTGAACATAATGAATATCCCTTTTTCTATGTAATAACATGTGACTACCCTTATCATGTATTCTCTTAAGACATGGTCACACCAAGAATTACCATAAAACCTTAATGAGTAGATTATTTATCCCTTATTTCTCATTAAATACTGGATATACTCCTTATATAGAAAAATGTTTTAAACTCCAACACTAATTGAATAAACATACAATTAAATCAATCATATCTTATTCTGAAATCATTATCTCAGTTCTAGAAATATATTAATATTTATAATTACCCCAACCATGTATTTTCCAAAAAATTTAACTTGAAAGTGTGTCATGTTACTTGGTACAAAAAAATATCAAATCCTTAATGAAAACGTATTTCAGTACAATCCTAATAAACTTCATAAATCATATAACTGGTTCTCAAATGACACTATTCATTAATAACAACTTAATAACCCTAATCATTCTTCTTCATCTACAGTAGTATCATAACATTATTATTATCCAATAGTATCATTTTGGTTATACCATAATGATTGGGTCATTGATTCATGTAGTGTCCCAATTCTTTAGAGATGGAACATTATACATTTGAATCCATTTTATTTCCCATTCAATCACAAACTTGGTGTCCTTTTTCTCCACACTTGTAACAGACTCTCATTCATTTCAAGCACTTCTAAGGGTGATTCGTTCCATTTTTATTACATATGGGAAAATCCTTCGTTCCCTTCTTCAATTTATCCATATTTCTCTCTACCATCATCTAATTATATAGATTCCCTTCAAATCCATGAGACTCATAGAATTATTTACTTATCTTATTAACACATGATACTATTTCATCATATGATGGGAATACGTGGGAGACTTTTTCACTTCTAAATGTTGGCTTAAAACCATGGATGATATGATCCTTTTTACTCTTTGGATCATTTTTATTTCTCGAGTTCTCATTACATCTAATGGGATCCATTTCTAAATGATTAAATACACTATGTTAGATCATACCATATTGTATAATCCAAATACTTGAAAAATTCTCAACATTAATTGAATATTTTACCACATCAAGTCTCATAATCGTAAAAATGGTATCTTTGTTGACATATTTACTCATAATTATTCGTAATGGATTGTAATGAAAATTTGAATTATCCTAATCATATTCCCCCATGAGTGTCGTAACCAAGAGTGCAGCAAGGCCCGTTATCATGTACCAGGATACCCCGGGTTAATCCCGAAACTCCTTGTCAGAGTTTTCACTACTAAGTACATCTATTCCAGAGAAAACCCTTCCTTCTTGTATCCATACAGGAATTTATTTCATGGAAAATTTAAAAAAATTCTACATTAAAAAAATTTCTAGGAAGTTATTCTATATTAATCCTCAAAGTCAATCTTGGAGTAATGTTCTTTAATCATTGTTTTTCTAAATCTAGTTTCCAAGGTTTGTAATAAACTTACTCTAATACAAAATGTAACGCCTTGACCCCAATTACCTAGATTTGGTGAATTATTTTAATATATTTGCATGATTACAAAGAATCAAGTCCCGAAGGACCGATTAGTTTAGCAGTCTAGGAAAATGGATTAAATATGTGAACTTTACATTACAATTTCATACATTGAATAGAAAATAAATAATCCTTTGAGAACACTATTATTCCCTTATCTTAAAACTATATATAAATCATAATATACTTCATGGAATCCTAGGAAAATAAAACATAATAAAGGGGTAAGCTCATATGCTCAATAAGGATAAACAATATAGCAGTAGCTATAATAAATAATCATAATCATTTATGGAAAGGTATAAAATTAAAACAAACCCCCTTTAAACATAAACTACATCATAATACGGAAAAGGTAAATCAAAATATTCCATTTACTTATTCCAATGGATATTCTACAAGTCGAATAATCACACGTAATATCAATAGCTAATTTCATAATGATGGAATGTATATTGTCGGACATCAAACCACAAAGTCAATGCCTTGTGCCAATACTACAAATAATTTTTTTTTTCGACGACTTGTGCCAAGACACTAATTTGTCTCATTAGACATATCGATGAATCGAGGAGCTATAGAGAGATCTACCCATCACAAACTATTTCTAATTCCTTCCTTATATGAAAAGGATGAAACATAACATAAACATTCGTATTGAAACTATTATATGAAATGTAAATACTTTAACCATAACTAGGAATGGTATAAAATGACACATCCATTGTCAAACATAACATAACTCATTTCAATACCAAATTGAATATTGTATTAAAATAAATAAACCTCAATCAGGAATCTTATCCAGAAATAGATGTTGACATAGTTAAAAATGATCAGTAAAACTCTTTCAGATAAATATCCATTTTCAATGTAATAATTTAAAATTCACACAATTTAAAAAGGAATACATTTAAAATACATTATTAATCAATTATTCCCATGTGAATTTGAATATTTTGAATGGAATTTACTTTTTAAAACATTCATGTCCATATAAATAAATCATTATAACAATTTTGAAAACATGGACATTAATGTGAATGATTTAGAAGAATAAATATATAAACCTTTTTAAAATGATTTTTTGATAATGATTCAATTAAAAATAATCATTTTTAAACTCTTTTATGAAACATGGACATGGATAATAAATATGTCCTAGTAAAAACATACACATAATCAATCTCGGGTAATTATGAGATTGAGGAATTAACCCTAACTTGAACTTTAATGTTTTTCGAGGGTACATTTATCCTCATGTATAATGACCATAGTATGTTATTAAATTATAACATAACCATGTTCATATTTATTATATAATACATGATTCATTTATGTATTTATACTACCCATTTACTAATAATTTCTATGGTAAAATAAAATTTCGGGTAAAAATATCTTTCATTATCATACGTGTTTTAATTTGTTATTCTTGATCGTATAAATTATATCATGATTTAATTAATTCTATAATATAAATCATTATTTAAGTTTCATATATATTAATAATATAAGTATGTATAATAGATAGATATATAAAATGGAGAACATCGTTTGTGGAGACGGTAGGTCATATGTATGCATAAACGTCGTTTTTGTTTTCATGTCGTATTGAACAGAAAAAAGTAAATGAGATATATGTAAATACATACATAAAAAAATACACATATATCTAGTAGCATTATTATTTCATATATTAAAAACTTATTGATAATATATATATTTATAATCATCGTTGAATGGTGAATGTGCAAATGAATCATATCGCGTCGAGGAGATGGTAAGTCGTACGTATGCATGAGTATTGACATCCTTATATTGATGGTGAAATAATATGTAATTGTATGGTATATTAAATTTAAATACTAATTAACTTGTTATATTTATTATTTACATCAATTATACTCATTATTATACCCATCCAAATAATGAAGTGTTGAATAACAAATAACACCACGGCGTGGAGATGGTATGCCGTATGTACACACGTATTTTGAATTTGTCATTCATATGACGGATAGAGTAATGAATATGGTTGTATCATATTTATAATAACATAAAAGTATGTATAAGGAACTGAATTTATTATTTCTTTATGTAAATAACAAAGAAATAGGATGTGGAAGAAGAAAAGAACATTGAAAGAGGTGATACAATTATTACCTCTTCTTCGGGTGCTTCCTTATGATTTGATCAAAATGGATCCATAGGATGGATTTATGATAAAAGTAAGGACTTTAGGTTTATTGGAGTGTAGTTGGTTATATATTGGAGTAGGGGATGGATGAACCAAATGGATTTGGGGGTGGCATTTTCTAAAGAAGGGGTAGTACCCTTTTAAAAGAGTGGTGAGGGTCACTTTAGGAAAATCATGAAATATTATTTTATTATACAATCATATTTGTTTTAAAATGGCTCCAAATGAATATATTTCTACGATAAGGTGTTTCTTGGTCTAAAAAAATCTCAACTAATTGGTTTTATACAGGTTTAGGTCACCATATTAACCCTATATTTTAGATTTAACTCGTAGTTAAGTAGTTAATCTTTTACAATTACTTCTTGTATTTTTATATTAAATTGTTAATAATCTTACAATAACATGCCAAGAGATCCCCAAGTGGTTAATTAATGAAATATATATATCATTATATAAGTAATGGGGAAGAACCATATATTTTTATAAATATTATGTCATGTAATAATATAGTATTTTTTTTAAAAAGTCATTTATGTCAATTTTCACACTATTTAATATTTGTTTTTTTAATGAAAAAAAACATTATTAGTTTGAAAAAATAAATTAAATCAATAATAACATGTCATATTAACCAATATAATTGGTGTAATGCACCAAAAGTCTCAATTTACATTTATTTTGATATTTCTAATATCAATTATTTTAATCATTCATTAATAAGGTAATTGCTGCATCATCATTGTGTCAAAAATAAATATAATTATTTAATGTCAAAATTTTATAAATAAAATAACATTATGTAGGAAATCCTTTTTTTATTTCTAATTAATATTAATAGTCTAATTTATCTTATGTATAACCCTACCTTAAAAATTTTTCAGTTGTGAAAATTAGAATTTAACACTTTTAACACTTCTTTAAATGAAAAAACAATAAATTTCCTAATCTAATACAAGTGGATAAAAGAGGATGATATTTTATTTTAAAGGATTATTTTATTTAAAAAACAATTATCCAATAGAATTAAAACATTAGTTAGGCTATTTATAATATCATTTTAACCTTTAATTACACTATTTACATTTAATTGTGGTAAATAAAATTCAAAAGTCACAATTAACCAAAAATTATTTTCATCCTATTGAACTAAATTTTACATACTAGTGTGAACCATGTCTCTAGGGTTTTTAAAATTCAATTCACAAAAGCGGTAAAATTATGTTTTATGAAATTTTGAAAATGTGCCTAGAAGGTGGGTAAAAGAGGTTAAAAAGTTTAATAAAATTTTATACAACTAATTTTATTGTAAAATGACTCGAATTAATCACATTGAAATTATATAGGAATTATGTATCTATTTTTTCATTAAATAAATTTAAATAAAATAAATAATTATTTAAACAAAAAGTCTGCTTCAAACAATATGGTAGTGTTTTCACTCTTCATCAAAAATTGAATATTTTCATACAAATACAAAAAAGTTTCCCTGGGCTAATTTTGATATTCCCAATTAAAAAAAGATGTCTATTTTACAAAATTAATAAAATAGAAGTTTCATTAATTATTTTAAAATTAATTAACGTTGTCATTTCCAGAAAACATGTTTTTTAGAATTAAAAACTATCAAAAGATTGATATGTGTTTGTGTCCAATTTTAATGTGAAATTACATCCAATGAAAAAAATTGGATTAAATGATAAAAATATAATATAATTATATTTCAAAACCATTCATATTTATAATTTAAAACTATAAATTATTTCTATTAAAAATGTTTTTTATTTAAAATTAGGTTTTTTTCACTATTCATCAAAAAATGAATGTTATCGTAAAAGTACCACAAATTTATCCAAAATAAATTGTTATGTCCCAATTATAAATAAAAATTTAATTAAATTAAATTTATAATATAAAAGTTTCAAAATTTTTACTTAAAAAGTTTTCTCCATTAAAAGGCGGAAAAAATGCATTTTTTTTAAAATAGTACATCTCTTATCTATAAAATTGAATTTTCCCTTATATTATGTCTAATAAACCCAAAATATGAATGTTAAAATTATATAGAATATATATAAAATTAAAAAATGTGGAAAATAGTATTTATAACTATTTTTTAAACAGCTAGATTGATAGGTTGTGATGTGCATGAACTCGGTGTTGCATGTTGTGCAAGTTATTGAATTACTTTAAAGAGATAACGTATTATGAAATCTTTGTGTGTTACATTCAGCAGTATTAAAAGAAGTGTTTTCCTATTTCATACATAACCAGCCCAGACATTTCTCACCAATAACGAATTCTCCACCACTTGTGGATCTTATAACCACTACCTCTCCATCCTAGTTAGCATCAGAAAATAATGATTGTTAATTTTCTATTCCTACAGCATTGAATAATCCATAATTTTGAATACCTTGAATGTACCTCATGTTTTTATTAACTTATTCAAAATGTTCTTCCATCAGATTTCTTTGAAATTGAGATGATAAGTATACTTCAAAGACAATATCTGATCGTGTTGAAATTAAGTACAATAGGCATTCAAATATTCTATTTTACATAGTGGGATCTATATAAGTACCATCCTCATGATATCCAAGTTTAGTTCCAACCACAATTATGGTTGATTTTTTTTTTTGGATTCATGCATATTGAATTTCTTCAGCAAATATCTTGCATACTTTTCTTGAAAACTGAATGTGTAGTATTTTCTCTTAATCACTTAGAACCCCAAGAATTATGTGTGTTCACTAATCATAGAAATTTGAAATTATGATTTCATGTGAATCTAAAATTCATCCTTGGATCCCTGCAAACTACCTCTAAATATAATATCATCTATGCACACCAAAACCATGAACTAATCTTTCTAATAATTATTTACATAAATATTTTGATCCACTCCTCCTCTTTTAAATTGGAGCATATTCAGATTGGAATTAAGCTGAGAGTATCATGCATGTAGTTCCTACTTTAGAGCATATCTTGCATGGAATAATCTGAAAACCTGTATTTCATAATTACAAAGAATAACACCCACTGGTTGTTCAATATAAACTTATTCAATAACACAATTTAACAAATTTCCCTTCACATCCATTTTAGAAGATTTGTATCCTCCCTGATTTTTCATGGGTGGAAATAGTCTGATTGAATATAATTTATCCCCTGGAGAAAAAGTTTCATCAACATCAAAACCTACAATTTGTGAATATCATTTACACACCAATCATTCCTTATTTATGATCACATTTATATTCTCATCAAATTCATTTCTGAAAATCCACTTCATACCAATCACATTTTTCTTTTTGGGTCTCTCAACTAGATCCCATAAACGATTCTTTTTATATGATCCAACTCTTCATTCATGGATTAAACCCATGATTCATCCATTATAACTTCTTTAAATATGGATAGTTCCATAACTTATAGTAATATAGATTTTTTATTAATCCTCATTCTATATTTCAATGGGAATTGATCAATTTATACTCTTCGATTTATCCAATGAGGTTCAGATAAATTTTCTGCATGATGTGATTATTAAGTGTTTTTATGCCTTACTATACTATTGTATTTGGATATATTCTGTGTACACATTCTTCTTCATCTTTTGTCACATTTGTAAACAAATTCCATGACAAATTTGTGTTTTTCTCATCAATTATCTTCACATAAATTCTTTCCATAATTTTTACATGTATTTTATGGGGGAATTTGTAGGATTTTATATTCATTGAATATCTGAGGAATATTCCTTCCTCTAAATCATCACCATAATTTACTTGATTTACTTATTTTTTATGATAATTCATTTACTTTTGAATACACAAAAATACATCAGAGAGGGCTTCCTTTCATGCCATAACTCATTGGGCTCTTGATTTTCCCCATATAAATCTCTATTTAATTTTGAATATAAATTGCAGCTTGAGTATCCTTTTTCTAGTAATGCTGAGAGATATGAATCTCAGTCAACATTGTTCTAGATATCCAATTCACCTATCGATTTTGATGCTAAAAACTCTATTTTTCTATGGAGTTCTCACAGCAGCCGCCTCATGTTCTACTCCATGTATATCTTGGTAATTTTTAAAGTCAATGGTTTTATATTATCTTCCATTTTCATACAAAAAACATTTATTTTCCATCCAATATAATTCTTGGCGATTTGGTAATAAATATTCATCCAATCAAGAACATGTTGTTTCCTATGTATGGCGATCACACAAGCCATTATATTATAATCAAAGATAAAAAGGATGAATCACCTCTCCATATATGTTCCAAAAAAATTTATTATATCCAATACATATTTATTTATGAGATCCTCTACAGAAGCTTCGCAGAGGACTCATATGGAGGGGTTTCACAGGCAGTGGTACTCCCTGTGTGGTATGGTTTTTCCCTCATTGATTACCTTTTTGATTTTGTGTTTCTGCACAAGACCACTTCAGAAATGGTTTTGAATCTCCTTCCGTCTAGTATTTTGGCGAGATGATGTTTGAATGTGTTGATGTCTTGGTTGTTTGCAATTTTGGATGGCACTGTGATGCCATTTCTTCTCAACTGTTTTTTGTGAATTTCGGTGCCTACTGTGAGGCGATGAATATGGTGGTGGTGATGACATGGATGGTTTTTGTGTGATCTCCGTGTAGGGTTTATGGTATCGTGTGATGTTTGTGTTTTTTTGGACGGATGGACATTTGATCTAAAGCTCCGGGTTATGGTTGAGTTTATCGGCGGCATTGCTGCGTGTGTTGGTTCTATTGTTGGTCTTACCGACACGGTGGTTAGTCTCACCGGCCGTCTCGCCGGAGTGTTGCTACGGCAATGATGACTGATGGACGGGTGCACGGCTCAAGGCGGGTGTACGTCACAGCTGTAATATGACAGGTTGATTGATTTTTAATTTTTTAATGATTTTGGAAGGAGATGATGTTTTGAATTTTGTCTGCGGTTCCGCCCGCCTAATGATTTTTAATGGTTACCGGACACCCATAAACCGGTATTTAGAAAATGAAAAAAATGATTCCAGGAAGTCATCTCACATTCATACTTCATATTTGGTACATCCATAACAATATTTGTCTTATATATCATTTCCTTATCTTTTTTATTTATGTGAAACTACTAATAGTGCCACAAGTAATTATATTCTTCAACAATCGTTTAAAAAATGTTCTCTTTACTATGAACCTGATATATGTTTTCATTTATTCAGCATCCCTTCATGAGAGAATTCTTTATTCCTCCTTTTATAGTGAACCAATTTTGATAGAATGTCACTATAATTCATGAATCATAGTGTTGACTCACACATACATGATTATGATAAAACCCCTCTACAAAAACAACATTAGTCTTCATCAGCTTTCCATTGGCCAATTCAGTACTTCCACTTCCTTAAATCTTCAATGCTCCGTCATTATCGAATATCACATTAAAATAGCATTATAGCCAAATTTAGAACAAAGAAAAAAATATATTTAGAAATTGATTCTTATATATGAATTATGATATGAATTATTTATCCTTTGTTGAATTTATGGGTCTTCTACATTAAAATAACTCCTTTCCTCATCAAAGTAAGACATGGTATCACCTAGATAGCAATATAATTGAAATTTCATAAGTGAAGATTTATTTTCACTTCTATTCGTCATTTTGTAAACATACGTAGGATGATATTTTGACTTTCATCATCTCAGTATACTCAAGAAAAGTTTTTAGTCCTCCATTTATCCTTATTTGAGAATTTATTTGTTTGGAATTTAGGTGCCTTTGTGATATGACTGACTTTCATATTTCCTTTATTTTATCCTGTTTTACTTCTAGCATTTGATGTTTCATCATAACAACCAATTCCTATGTTTCCCATGCATGGGGTTTTTTGATAATTAAAATCCTTTTCAACTACATTAGAACCACACATAACTCCCTCTAGTAGCTCATAATCTGAGAATTTTATATTTTTCATTTTATTCTTTCTTTCTTATATACATGGTTTTCTTTCAAGTTTACTTCTAGGATTAATAATATCTTCTTTATATCCATCACTAGTTTTTGAATTCTCCTTCATTCCAGATGTATGATAATTAATGAAATTTTCCTTTTCTTCAATTATAATCTTTAGTCCATCTATATATTTTGAACTTTCAACAGTTTTTGATTATTACTTTACTACTTCCTCAAGTAGATCGATTTCATCTTTCGGTATATCAACGTATTCTCATAACTCCTGCACAATTTATTTTAACATTTTTCATCTATTCCATTGATTCTCAATAGTAACAAATGCATCCTTATGTTTCAACTTGAGACCAGCATCAGTGGAAACTGATTATTTTTATCATCATGTCTTGATTGTATGAATTTTTCAATGGTAGCCAACATTAACACATCGGTTCCAAATTTAAACTCCGGATCTTTTTCTTCACCAAATTCACTATCATCATAATCTTCTTCATAGAGAAAAACCTTTCACCTTAGTTTCTCACCAGACATGAAATCTCACTTTTTGAAATCCTTTTTTCAGGTTGTTGCATGTCTCCAACTTCACATTCTTTATCATTGAACATGCTTGTGCACCGAGAGGTATTTTTCCCAACTCTTCAATGAAAAAAACAATATATAGTTAAATTTATTTCAAATTTCCCATTTCGATTCTTGAATTTCATGTAATTGAGAGTGAGAATTCATTTTTCTTCATTATCTTCATCAATAATATCTTAAAATTTCCTTTTATTTCATTTGTTTGAAAGCAATTTCCTTTCTTACTCAATTAATTTCATATTTTCTTTGACTCTCATCTCATATGACACCAGGATTCTTAGTAGATCATCTAGAGAATGTTTGGTTTGATTCATTTCCACAAGTGATAAATCCTTTACATTATAATGTTATTAATGTATTCTCAATATTTACTTCACAATATCAATGTACTTAATTTCATGTCCATGTCCTCGTAGTTCTCCAAAAAATTCAATAATTTGATTGAAAAGGCTATCTTAATTTTTTTCAGGATGCATCATTAGATCATCATACAATTTGTGTAAAACTTTTAGTTTTTCCTCCATAACTTTATTTCACCATCATAAATTTTCTCCCCCTTTTCCCACATAAACATTAATAATGTACAACTCATCACCTTTAGATATATCTCATCATAAGGAGCTGTAGTGAGGGAATTTTTTTCTTGGGAATATTGATCAACCATTTTACTATCTCAATCATTCATAGACAGTTCAATTGGATCAGTGACCAGTATTCCGATTGTAGAGTAAAAATATGATTTCCATTCAAAGAGATATTAGATAATATATCATTTATTTTTTCAGTTCATGATTTTTCTTCCATAAAAGAGGGAGACTCCCCTAACATTCACTATATTCTCTATGGTAGTAATGAAAGAAAAAATTAACACAAGAAACCTCCCTCTGATACAACTTGATTGACCCCAAAACCCCCAGAGAGGGGATGGGTGAATCATGATCTCAAATGTTTCTTTTAAACTAATGGATCATGTTCCCTTATTGGTAGAAACCTATTAAACCTGTCTAATGAGGAAGTGAAGAAAAAAAAAATCACATTCAAAAGAGAATACACAACCATTATACATTTCTCAACACCAAATTATATGTCCCAGGATCATATTTCCATATTTTTTTCATTCATACTAATGTCCAATAATATTCAATAGTCATGGAGTTCAAAATTTTAGCATAGTAACTATGTTCTAGGCACACTGGATTTACCAGGTTTTTGGGGCAACACAGTGTGTCCCTTGGTTAACTTTTGTTCAATCCCACTTTCTCGATATGTTGGGAAGAATCTGAACACAATTTATTGGCATGAAGGTCACTTCAACGGATTGGAAGTAAATTATTCATATTTTATTATAGATATATTCTCTATTGAAGTCATGTTTTACCTTGACAATGTAGTCTACATTTCAACAAACTATTCATTTGAAAACTTTTCCTCCATGAACTGGAATCCTTCCTCCACATACTGTAATGCTATATACACCACATTTCTGAACCACCTCTTCATACTTCCTCTACAAACCGTGACCATGTCGCTCTTTCTCAAAAAAATTTCACATAATTCCTTTAGTTATACTCTTGTGTTTTACTTCTTCACCACAAACCATCTTATCCTCCATGAACCATCTTTCACGTGCCAAATTTTCTTGTATACTGCCTTGCCCAATGTATCACCTCACTTTCTCCGAGTACAATAAGAGAACCAAAAACCATGTTCTTATTATATGTACATACTCTTCTACGTGGTCCTGTCATTCCTTTATGGACAACATAAAACCCTTTAGAAAAATTTCTTTTCTGCAAAACTCTTTCGGACATAGCTGAATTCCTAGAGTGAGGAATTAATATAATGAAATTCACACTGCTCTCGTTGACAATGGGATTGACGCTCCATATATAAGAAAATAGATCATCATAATATTCTAATCCAAGATTTACCAAATCTTTGATATGGGACAACCTTCATCACATATTGTTCAACTCCCACAATCCATTTCCTTATGCGGTCTACAACCCACCTTTTCCATTACAGAAGTCGAACTCTTCCGTGAACTGATCTCCACGTTGTTTTTTTCAACAAAAATCCTTCAAATGAAACACCTCTTTCGTGAACATCACTGCCTTATTTTATAGAACAACATGCCATCCCATGAACATATTTTCTCTCATGAACCACATGCCTTCCCACAAACCTCCTTCACATCATAAACTATTCCTCTTATGTGGTCCACGTGAAGTTTTCCTTCCGAAAAAAATTCTTACATAACTAATTTGTAATCCGTTAACTATTCTTTAGAGTCCATGTACTTCCCACTCCATCAAAGAAAACCTTCATTTTCTAAAAATGAAACTCTTGATTTGAAGCAAACAAATATGGAAAATACAGCGAAAAGGTACCACATTAAATCCCTACATTAGCCTATACGATAAGAATCCTTGACTTGAAAACTCTTTTATCAACCTAACAAGGGTTGATAGCAAACCCAAACCATACGCCAGTTCCAGAAAAGAACACAATTAGGTTCAACATATATGATATTAAATAAATTCTAATAAATTTATATATTATGTTCTCCCTTATCCTTTCACCCATTAGTGTATATATATAATTTCTTCTGTGTACATATGACATATTATCTCCACGGTGTGATGCAACTCATTTTCCATTTTAATCATTAAATAATAGTTCTAAAAATTTCAGAATTGAGTAAATATTATGTTTGGAACATTATTATAATTCATGGGACTTTGGATTTATATCATATGTATAAGAATCAGAACTATCATGACATAACAAACATAATAAAACCAGGTAGTTAAAACAAAAAATAATTAACATAATGAAAAATTATTGACAAATGGCTGGTAAATTGTTATATAAATAACATATATGATATGATAAATATTATTAGTATTCACTAATATATTAATTACATTTTTTGTACCATTATGAATGGGGTTAATTAACATAAATCTAATGTAAAACATGAGGTAAGGGATTTCATCTCAATTCCCATTTCATTGAAATATCTTAAGTTAATATGAAACAATTTTGTTTTTTGTGGTGTATTTACTAAGAAATAATATATTTAACATAAATACCTTTTTATTCATGATGATTATTGTTTTTTTATTATAAATTACTCAGCGTATTATAATATAAAAGTTCAAAAAGGTTAAAAATTACTCTCTCACATTCTTTAGAAATTTTTAACATTATCTTAAAAAATAGCATTCATTAGATTATTATCTATTGGATATTAAATTGATATTGAATATATGTAATCTAGTATGATGGATATGAATATTTCCTAAACATTATACCATTTTTATGTATGGTGTTTTCTCTGAATGTTTTTTTTATTGATCGATAAAATATTAATAAATCTAATCCATTAGGTAATATAGATATTTTATAATAAGTCATATTGTTCATCAATTAAATTGACTATTTGGTATATGAGGATTTATTTAGAAATTTTGTTATGGATAGGGTCCATTTATATATTTCCCCTTGATACATTGACCGGTCTCATGATACAAATTAGTTTGGAAAATCTAATGGATTCTTACCTATAGGTTTAAAAATGAATTGTGAATGGTCCTGACTGTAGGGTATCATAATGCCTGATATCTTCTAATATAATAATTAAAAATATATATAATTTATAAATTATTTATTATTATTATCCATTAAAATTTCACATGGATATTACCTCTTGTTGCATTTCATTCATAATTAATTGACGAAACTGAATGTGTGTTCAGTAAGTAACCTTTAAATATTCATTATACCATATATTAGGATTAAGAAATTGATTAAATCAATTATTTTTTTAGTTTTTAAATATGATATATTGAATATTTTTTATTTACAAAAGATTTTTATCACTTAATATCATTCAAATTGAGAATTTATTCTGCACCTTATTTGGATTCTATTCCCATGATTTGATGAGGAAATCCTTGGATGAGTTTCAAGGATGTAGATCATTTGAATTTGTTTTTTATGTTGTATCTCAATTCCCAATGTATAATGGGTATCATATATGTATCTATTTCACCATTTAATATTGAATATTTTTTATTTACACAAGATATTTTCCACTTAATATAACCCATACTTAGAATTTAATCTCACCATTCATTGGTTTTCTTTACCATGATATTAAGAATAAATATTTAAAAAAATTTAATAATGACGATCAATTTCCTTTGTTTTCATATTTTGTATTTCAATTCCCAATGTATAATGGGTATCATATATGTATATTTTTCTTGAAGTCTATTAATATATTTGTTCTACTGATACTTGATCACTAGTATCTTGGGACAATATGATATTATAGGCACCGTCTCCAGGTCACTGGAGTCAGGTTCATTAAAATTGGTATCAATGAAAATTTAGTACAAACATTTGTAACTATATTAAGGAAAACAATGATTACTGAACATAAACCTATAAAATAATTTTATAAATAGTACATAAAAACATTTTAATGTTTTTTTTGGATGATATTTTTTACCTTATAAATGCATACGTTCTATGACATAATAAGTGGGCATGGTTCTAGAAAAGTGTTACCTAGGAAAAATTACTCAGAAAAAGGCATGTTGGACCATACTAGAGTGTTACCTGTTACATAAAAATGAGTCTTACTGTGCATATGTATTGGAAATAGATGAGTATTGTCATTGGGTAATTCTATTTTTCATTAGAAAACGATATGAAGTTTTTAAAATTAATGATTTCTCTTTAGAAACCATGTGGATTATTTAGAGGTTAAAATGATTAATTTTTTATTTATATTTATTATTACAGAAAAATTAAAATTATGAATTTTCATTTAAATTTAATAATTTTATGTGCTATTGAAGTATATAATATTGATTAGAAATAGTTTTTTAGAGAAATAATGGTATAAATACACATGATAATTAATGATTTTTCCATTCTCCCCAACCCAATACTACTAGTATTCGAATTAGGAAGAATATAGATACATTAGGTTAACATATAGAGAGTATGAAAAATACCTTTCTGAAATAGAGAAACCTTTTTTTGTACAACATCATTCTCCGATAATTATTTTCATTATGCTATAGAATCCCCCAACATTTTTTGGGACTACTAATACAATGGTAGCTGAGATATGGATTAAGTCTCTTGATATGTTATTTTGGGCCATGGGATAAGATGAAGAGGAAAAAGTTATAATTTTAATGTATTGTATAAAATGTGATGATGATCAATTATGATCCTTGATCTAGAATATTAAAGAGTATTAGAAAATAGAATAGATGTAAACGAAATCCTTTTAGGAGAGATTCATCAACAAATATTTCCTTCATTTTAAAAAATAATTAAGAAATCTTTCTCAAGAAGAAAGAAAAATGGAAAATAATGTGTTCCAGAGTATGAGTAAATTTTTATAAGTATGTCCTTGAATTATATAGATTTTATATTCTATAATGAACACAATATTTATGATTCCATTAAAGGAATTAATCCAAGTCTCTAAAGTGATCTAGTCTCTCAAAATATTTCCCTATATGATGAAATAGTTTTATTTTATATAAAAAAATATAAGTAATTATGTAGGTCCTATATATTCAAATTGAATCAATAACGAAATGGTTTTGTTGAGAACCATTAAAAGAGAATGTTTCAATGAAGAATAATATAATGAAGCCATTTACATATTGTGAAAATAGTGGAAAAATTCATCTAGATAAATGCTAGAAGGGAATATGAGTTTACTTTATGAGAAGAGATATGGTACATCTGGATAAATATTAAAAAAAGAAGAAAAAAAACCATTTTATTCAATGATTCAACTGTATGGATATGGGTAAATTTGAAAATGAATTCCAAAAGATTCATTGGAATCTACAATGGAAGACACTATGGGGAGAAGTCCAAGATTATATAATCATTATAGCTGAGGAGAAAGTTCCCAATAAAGTGGTTAAAGGTACTTTAACTATAGATTCTAATATAGGAAATGAATTATATGATTTTAGATCATATGATACTTTTATATCTTCAATATTTAATAAGAAAGCAATATACTTACCAAGCAACTGTATAAGAGAGTTTATAAAAAAAACTCTTAGTGAGAGCATCACTCTGACATAGAGGTGTCAAGAAGTCCCCATTATGAAACATGTAAATTATTTATTTTTTGAATTCATTATAATATCTATGGTTAAATTCATCATAATCCTTGGTTTTGATTGGACATTAAAATATGATGAAAAATTTTATTTCAAGGATAATTAATTACAATTTGTAATGATTATTTATAATTCCTTATATTTATAGAAAATAATTCAGCATATGATTCATCTCTAGATCTACCACCGGTATCTCGTTTGAATGCGATTCTTGGGGAAGAATAGAAAAAAAAAATATATGTATTGGGAAGTTAAAAATAAAGTTTATTATGTACTTATTATAAAAAATACATATATATATATATAACCTAATGATTTCCATTGATATCAGTAAGGCAATTACATTGATTCATTCTAAAATTTATAACAATATTGATACTCCAAATATAATTTCCATTGTTGATTTTATGATGCCGAACAAACAACTATATGAGTTGTGTGGTAAAATATCTAATTTCCCTAGTGTTTCATGATGGGGTTGTATATTTTTTTAGGACCATGATAATAAAGAAGAGTATAATTTTCAGGTATTATCTTTTATTGTGAATGATCTTTCAGAAAAATTAAATCAACTAACTTTGTAAAAGTGGTAGACATGGAAGTTATAATACATTCCTTGGAAAATATAACAATGCTATTATTGTCTGTATTCAAAAATTTCATAAGTAATTTGTGGAAGTTATGATTCAATCCTTATGATGGAAATGCGGATAATATTTTCTTCCTATCAGGTGTTGGTTTGATTGAAAAGAAATGTTCTTCTAGAAAATTGTGAATCATTATGATTGGTTTTGATAAACAAGAGTTTTAAGGTGGCAAAGTTTTCTAATGTTTTTCAAAAAATTGGGGTCCCAAATTTGGAATATGCAAACCATTGAATTGGATGTATATTATTTAAGGACTTGTAAAAATATATAAAAAGAATTATTTCATGAATATGTGCTTTACGAATGGTGTTTCGTGATGGAGTGAATATTCTGATGGTGATCTTTGTGATTATGAAAACTAGGATTATCACTCTGCACAAAGGATTTGAAGGTATCTCAAGGATTATTGAAAGAATCATCAATGACACATAAATATATATCATCATGAATGGTGATGGTAATCTCGATGATTATGGGAATTGGATCATCATTAGGTCATGATGGTATGATGGTGCTCCGCATGATAATGAAAAATATCAAAGGAGAATCATGAATGGAGGAGCATTGTAGAGATATTTTTGAGTGATCTAAAAAATATGTTGGAGATTGTGGAGCATTGATAATTGGAATGCTTATAAATAAAAGGATACCCTGACATCATTTCAATGGAAATAATCATGGAAACTTGTAAATCGGTCTAATTTCATGAAATTAGAAGAGCTCTAAGAAGCAGTATTTCTATGAGATCATGAGCATCACAAAAATATTTCTAATGTATTGACAAATACCAATGATTTTTAGTAATGGATAATTCATTATTATGGGATATTTTCTATTAACATAGTGAGATTCATTAAGGTAGTTAGTTCCACAAAGGCATTTTGATTCATGAAGGTTGTGAGTTTGTGAAGGGAGCATCACGAGGGAGATTCACGAAACCTGGTTTTGAATACCAATTTTCGGTGACCATAGCTTCCAAATATCATCAAATCATGTATAATATAACATGTAAATAAGAATTTTTTATTAGGATAATAATTGTTACAAATCCCAAGAAGTTACAACCATGTTTCGGGAAGGGAAAATAATAATTTCCTTGAAAGATGAAATTGGTGAAAGTGGATAAAGAAGAATCATAACATTGTATTGAATCATTTAAAGATAGAAAAATATAGTTCACTAATGTATTGTTTTTATTTTGTTGCACAAGTCTAATGGAACATCCTACTCAATGTATTATACATCAATAGATTGTTTGATAGTTGACTGTCAGATATTGGATTATTTCCAGACCATACTATGGACGTAGCCACTCATGTTGAGTTGGGAACCTTGTATATTTTTTTGTTTCATTGGGTGTGATAATTAATTGTGTTGAAAAGTTAAATAAATCCTTTATATGTTTATAATTTTGTTTCATACACAAGTAAACTTAAAAGAAAAAGATATCATTTATTCATCCCCTCCCCTCTCATTTATACAAGAATGCTAACTAGGTAACTTCAATTGATATTAGAGAAATAGGTTCCCTTTATTTATTCTTTGATGAAGTTATGAAGAGACGTTATGATTGAAAATTGCAATTTTTTGAATAGTACGGGGATTTTTAATATTTTATAGAATGGATTATCATATCCTGAAAGTGATAATGATACCTTATCTTATGCCTCATGGGTTTGATGTTCATTAAGATAAAATAGATATATTTCCTCGTATTGATTACCAGGTTCCTCATAAACCTTTTAATAAGAAAACTCATGAGAATTATGGAAGTGGTAAAAATTGTTTACTTTCATCACTCTATGAAACATAGGAAGATTGAAATATAGTTACAAAAGGTCAATATACGAAAGAAAACATGTTCTAATTTGGTGAAATTCAAGACACATTTTACATGGGAATTGTAGAAGAGAATCAATTGAGGTGTAAAAGGATTGGATAAATGTGTGAGATAAACATGAGAAATATATAAACATGAGAGAGTGTAGGAAATATTCTTGATATTTATAGAATAAGAGATTGGTGTCTCACTATTTATCAAAAAGGGAAGATAGATAATTTTTTGCATTTGAATGTTATCATTTTTTCAAAACATTCCATGAAAGTTATTCATTTTGATATTTTTGGTCCAATAAAAAATAATAAAAATTTATAGATATGTACTTCATAACATTCATTGATGACTTTACATTCATTACTTATATTATGTACATGAGACATAGTCCAAATTCCTTGAAAATGATTAAGTGTTTTAGGAGGAAAGAAGAGAAAGAATGTGAGTATTCAGTGAGGAAGTTGAGAATTGATAATGGTGGTGAGTGCAAGATTGAAGAATTTTGAAATTTATCTTTAGAATCATTGAATTCAACATGATTTTTGTCCTCTCTATAAAACTCAACAAAATGGAGGTGTTGAAAGAAAGAATATAATTTTCGTAGAAATAGAGAGAAATATGTCATATTAACATGGTATTTCTCATTAATATTGGAGGTTGGTCATGAGTATTGTTGTGTATATTAATAATTGATGTTTCTATATGCCAAGTTTAGATATAAATCTATATAAATTCTTTTATGGAAAATCTCTATGATTGAAACACTTAATAGTTTTGGGATTCAATGCATCATATAAAATAATGGTGGAAACCATAGAAAGATTGGGTGAAGAGGTGGAGATATAAGTTTTCATGAATATGATCCAAAAGTAATATGATATAGATGTTTCAATAAAGAAATAGGAATAGTTTTTTATTCTTCTGATGTGAAATTTGTTGAAAATGTTGACAAAAAAATCAGACTAATGCTGATATTGAAGTTGAGTAGGATGAGGAAATTTTTTATAACAGTTATGATAATGCTTCCAATGGTGGAAATCCTACTCAAGAAGTGGAATCTAACTCATCTCTTTCAACTGATGAGGATGAAACTAAAATAGCTCATCCTAGGATGAGGAATAAATAAGTGGATAAAAACATTTTTGGTTATCAACATTAGAAGGTTAAAATAATATTAATTTTGAATGTTGTTACAAAAACATCATTATATTCAAAAGATGAGCCGAATGATGTGAATGATGTTTTTGAGAATCTAGATGGGTTCAGGAAATGAATAAAAAACATGATCAGATAGAAAATAATGATACTAGGGAAATCATATTCAAGTATATAACATAAATTTATTGGTACAAAATTGGTTTTCGGGAACAAGCTGAATTAATAAGTTGAAGTGTTAAGGAACAATGAATGTTTATTGTGAAAATGTTACTCACAAGTTGAAGGTGTTGATTTTATGAGACATTTTCCCTGGTGGAAAGGTTAGAAACAATCAGAATATTTATTGTTATTACTACATGATAAATTTATAAAAAATAAAATCAATGTGATGTCCTCATTTGTAAATGGGGATCTTTATGATGAAGTTTACATTGAAAAAAAATGTTTCCTTATTGTTGGGAAATATGACATTCATGAATGTAGGTTTTAAAAATCCTTGTATGAGATAAAATGGGTTATTAGGGTACAGTACTCCATAATGAATACTTTCTTAAAGAAAATATTTTTTCTGAAAAATTTACTTAAAAAAAATCATTTTGTCAAATAATTTTAGGAGTTTTCTCTCATAACAATGGTTTATGTTGATGAAATTATCTTTTCTATAAATGATGAAAGGTCAAAATAAAGATTTTCTAAAGAGATGAAAATGTTTTCTCAGTTTTTCATCATGGGAGAAATGAAACAGTTTCTTGGGATTCAAATTTTAAAAAATAAGAATCAAATTTTCCTCTCTCATGAAAAGTATGCCTTGAAACTTATTAAGATGTTTGGCATGGAAATTAAGAAACCATTTTCCACTCCAATTTAAGTGGGAACCAAACTATATAAATTTGGTGAAGGAAATGACATTGATCAAATGGAGTTTTTAAAGACAAATTTATGATTTTTATACTTCACAACCTCAAGGATTATCCATTTTATGTTGTTATCTTACGTGAAATATTTTAGAGTTCTCCCAAATAATCTCATCTAATAGATGGAAATTGAATTATATGATATATCAAAGGATAAAAATGACATCATGTATGATATCATTGAAAATATTCACTTGTTTTGGTATTTAAATGCTGATTTTGGATTAACTATTGATGATAGTAGACCCACATAGGGTGGAGTATTTTTTTTGGGGAAACCATGTGTGAGATTGGAGAAAAAAAGAACCGAATTTATTAATTCTTATAATGGATGATGTTGAGTATGTTATTTCCACTCAAGATGATACCCCACATATTTGGATGAAAACTCAGTTCAAAGACTTACTAGTTGAAGTAAAGTTACACATTCTCTTGGGATGTGGTAATAAAATTGCAATCAAACTTAGAATGAATCTGGTACAACATTATTATTCTAAACATATTGACATAAAGTACCAATTCATAAAGGAGTATGTATAGAAGAATGAATTGATATTGGAGTGTGTTACTACATAAAAAAAGTTTCTAACATATTCATAAAACCCTTTTCAATGGAACCATTTTCAAAATTGATGTTGGACATGTGTGTCTAACCTCATTCTAATCAAGGTTGTGTTGAGATGGTATGTGAGTATGATATACTTTATAATACCAAATGTATGATCTAAATAAAAGAGATACTGAGTAAAGTATCTAATAGTGCTTAAAATAAGAGAGGGGCTGAATTGTACACTTTAAAAATGTCATTTGGAACTTTTAAAGATGGTTATGTTTAACAGGGTTAAACAAATTAATTCACAAAACCTCTAGTTCTACACACATTCTAGATTCAGGAAATATGATTCGGAGAATGCAATTCTGGAAAAGTGATTCCAAAAATGAAACATAATGAAAGTTTACAACAATAATGATTCTACCTTAAAGTGTATAAAATCTTACTAAATCAGAGTACAAGTATAAGAAAGTATAAGATAGTTATACATTCCTAAACAATAAAAATTTAGTGGAAAACTAATAACAAAACAAGTAACAAGTAGTAAATATTTTAACCCAAAGAGATGGGTATCCAACAACCATGGAAAAAAGTTCATTGATTTATACTTTCAAGAACGTCTATCTTACCCAAACCAGGGTAAGCCCTCAATAAAATGATCAGAGCATGTCATGCTATACCCGCAAGACCTCAACTTCAAGGTAGTCGGTACCTATTTCTTCCTCAACATGGAAGCCCCCAACTTCAAGGTAGTCGGCACCTTTTTCTTCGTATCCCTGGAAGCCCACGATTGTACATAGCAACAATCGGAGTCGCACAAATAAAATTTGAACAATAAGTTCATTATGGAAAATGCAATATGAGTCTCTCTTTAGAAATCACATCAACATCATGTAATCTCTATAGTCATAGAACAATATTTATCTCATTCAAATGAGCACCTATTTAGGTGTAGGGCTTCAATGACCGGATCATTCTTCCAACTGTTATATTTTATCCTTGAATTTCGGAGGAACCTATACACATGTCACTCAAACAAAAGTTAGTTAGTAACTAAATACATGTCATTGTTTTATAACAACACAAATTTAAGAAAAAATATGCTTACATAACTAAAATACAATATTTGAATTGTAAGAAAATTAAAGTTTGAAGTCTAACCAAAAATTAATTCAGAGTCTATAATAAATAGATATTCAGATTCTATATTCTAGGAATTTGGAACTGGAAATCTATAAAAATCCGGACTCTGAAATTCACGGATAATCGGAATCTGGATTTATAAGAATTCAGAACCAGAACGTACAATGTCTGGATTCATAGTTCATGAGAATTCGGGGTCCAAACACATAAGAGTTCGGAGTCTGTATTCTAAGAACTCGAAGTCAGAACTCAGAGAAGTTTGTAACTAGAATTTGTATTCGGAATTTAGATTCAGATCTTAGAAGATTTTTTAACTAGTGTTGGTAATTAGAATTCGTATTCAGAACTCAAGAATAGTTTGTATCCATAATTTGTAATCAGAACTCGGAGTCAAAACTCAGAAGAGTTCGTAACCAGAATTCGCGATCAGAATTATTAGTCAGAACTCAGAAAATATCGTATCTAGAATTTTGAGAATTCGGATCCTAAAACAGAATTCTTCATTCGTAGGTAATTATAGGATTCCGAGGTTTTGGTTTCAAATGGAAAATTATACTCAGAAAAATTATGATATGAACAATGAAAACATGATAATGGTAAATTTCCATTGGGATTGAAATTTTTCCTTATATAAGTAAAACACAGGGTAAAAAGAGATTTTCCTTGAGATAAGGTGTTTGTGATTTTCAAAACAATAAGGAATTTTAAAGTCATAAGGAAACCTTATTGACTAAAAAATATCTCCTAAGTATGAAGGAATGGAAAAGTTATAAGGAAAACCTTATTGAATCAACAATCTCCCCCTTTTTGGAAATCACAAGCATCCTTACGAGAAAGAATAAAAGGACATAGAATTTTTTTTATAGATTTTGAATTAATACTTTTCTCCCTTTTCATATTGGAAAATATGAATACGACTAACTCCCACTTAATATTTGGAAAACTAAGGATCATATTATAGATTTTTGGAATGAGATTTTTCATTATCTTGAGTATTGAAATATTTATAATGAGAACTACCCCTTTGATAAACTCCCCCTTTACTTTGGTATATTTATTATTTACCTAGAATGCTTCTTCCTTTCTCCCCCTCTGTGATTTTAAAAAAATAAAGGGAATGGAAAATAAATTATGGTACCTGAAAGATTACTACTAAAAATCCAACAACAACGAGCAACCAACAATTTCATTAGGATAGGAAAATTTTGTACAAGGGAAAAAATACAACAAAAGATCGAATTGATCTGTTTTCCTTCCTTATCCTTGGATATCAACTTCATTACTATGGTTTTCAACATATTTAGATCCTTGTGATCTTCCTCTGCTTGCTTCTCTAAGGATTTGATCCTATCATTATAAGCCTTAAGAGCCTATTCCTGATCCTTCAACAAGTCATCTTGCTTCACTAGCTTCACTTCAATCTCGATCTGGAGATCCCTTTCTCTCTTCCAGCATTGAGCAATAGAGTTCAGCTTCCCATTCATATCCTTGACCTCTTGAATCCGACTATTCTTCTCAAGATTTAGCTTTTCATCAAAGATATTCTTGAGATCCTTGATTTTTCAGTCTTGAGTATCAAATGTTTCCTTAACATAATCATGAAACTCATCAAGCTCTCTCAAATCTTCATATATATTATTTGACCATATGACCAATTTCTTACAAGATTTTTTGTGGGTATCATTGTTGTTAAATTAGTTCTTGTAATCAGACTCAATATTTACACACCTATCCACCACCATGGATACAAAATCTGATTTCTGATTCATGCTATGCTGAAGCATCTGACATCTAGAGTCAATGGTTGTAATGATCAGAATGGTGTCAGCAAGACTTTTTAGAGATTGAATGACAAAATCATGTCCTAGAGCTGATGATTTTGAACCAGACACTTTTCTTGGTGATTGTTCTTTCTCTAGCTCAACTAGCTTCCTCGTAGAAGATCCACTAGCTTCCTTCTTCATTAAAACAACTTTGGTTGGTGTTTCAACAACCACCTGTTTCACCTGGTCAGTTTTCGGAATAGCTTCCTCATCCGGAGACCCATACTCACTTTCAGACAACTAAACAATTCTACCTTTTACAATTTTTTCTTTCGTGGATCTTGCCTCAATATCATCAGGATGAATGAAGTCATGATTATGACTCTCTTCCTCAAATAATCTGTTCACTTCCTCTTCAGCCTTCTCATCAATTCCAAGGGGAGCAAGTTTTGAAGATTCGGCTTGAGAAGTCTGGATTGATAATTTTTCAGATGCACTTTTCTTCTCATGATATTCTTCAACTTTCTTTAACAGATCAGTTGTATCATCACAGCATTCATCTTCTTGGGCTTTGGAGGTGCGGATTGATTTTCTTGAGCCATAGGGGTTTTCTCTGTTTCTTCCACTTCCTTTAGTTTCCTCTTTTTTTAGCCTTCTTCGACGGTTTAGCCTCTTTTTAATTATTCAAAATAGCTTCTGCCGCTTCTATTGATATATCATAAAACACTCTGGAATCATTAGAAAAGATGACATTCATTATTTTCTAAATATTATCTCTTATTAATATGACTTTTTAATTCCTCGTCTTGGAACTGCAAGGAATCATGAAGGACTCAAGACATCAAACAAACAACATGGAATGTAGGGTAGGATACATGATTATATGTGCTCTAAAATTACCATTCTTGATATTCTCTATTTTCATGAGAATATGCTTCATCAGATTGATATTCCTTAGATTTACCAAAAAAATTCAACATATACATATCACTTTTCTTTAGCGTGTCCTTGTTACCCTTTCTCGGTACGATAAAACCCTGAAACCATAACTCAAGGGTCTGATTATTTGTAGACAAATGACGAATCTGTGCAGTATTGACATCTATAAGTCCAAGACACTCCATATCCTTCACCATTACAAAACACCCTTGAAAATCCGATAATTTGTGAGAACAAAATTCTGCTTCCCCTTCATAAGACAACCCCACTAAGCTGTCAGCCTTGGTGTATGAAAGTGCATATGTTTTTCAATAGATTTTGAATGAAAATTTTAATCTGCCATCTTCCTTTAAAAAACAAACTGATTCATTAAATTTTATCAGTAGATCCATATTCAAAAAATCTTGAGCTCTAGTCTCTGATATACAAATGATTTTCCATCCATTCAGCTTGATTTTCTTTGAGATAATGGAATCATACTTATTGAAGAAATTCTGATGCACCAACCTCTCTCTGTATACTTTACACTCCGTAATCGGCTGGACAGAAGACATATCCTGAGAAGGAACTTCACAAGAAATTCATAATTGAGAATCTTTTGAAAATCCGGAATGGGATTTTGAAGTGGGGAGAAGCTTCGACATGAAAAAACATGAAAACCGATGTGGGACAACCATCATGGGTACCCTTTTATAGGTTTTTATGCAACAGTTCATTTTCCCAACTCAATCCAATGGCTGAGAATTCTTCTGATCAGATCTGATGGTTGAAAAGATAGTTGCAAGGTAAATTTGGTAGGATCTGAACTTTTGATGTTTTTAAAGGATAACATTCGGATATAAGGAAACTAAAATCCAAGAAATTTTAAAAATACAAAAGAATCTACCATCAAATAAAAAGTGATTACAAAAACTCAAGAAAAAGTCAAACCTTTCAGATTTCTAGGATGATTATTCGTAATTGGTAATATTCTTCTTGACATTTTTAAAAAAATACTAAAAAATAAATTACAAAAAATAATTTGAGTACAAAAATAGTCATCATGGGAATCTTCATTACGAAAATTTTTATTAGGAAAATATCTATTACGAAAATCTTTATTACGAAAATATCAAGTATGAAAAACTTCATTACGAAAAATTTCAAGTATGAAAAATTTCATTATGAAAATTTCAAGTACAAAAAACATCATTGTGAAAAAATATGAAAAAATTCATTAGGAAAAATATGAAAAAAATCATTATGAAAAATATGAAAAAAACAGCATTATTGAAAAAATAACTATTAATCTTACAAGAAAATGTACTCCCACTATGAAAAGGAGTTTATTACTGTAAGGGGATTCTTTTCAACAAAAATTTAGTAAGGTTGATTACCATAGGGTTATCATTCCTAACATCTGTTTAACGTATTCACATCTATCTTAGGGTAAAGATTTTGTGAAAACATCAGCAAGTTGGTCTTGCATTCCGACAAATTAAAGAATGATATCTTCTTTTTGTGTGCGGTCCCTAAAGAAGTTATGCCTAATATCTATGTGCTTTGTATGAGAGTGATGTACAGGGTTTTTACTAAGTGTAATAGAACATGTATTATCACACCAAGTTTGTGTTTTGGTAAAACTCATACCATAGTATGTGAGTGTGTGTTGCATCCACAACACTTGAGCACAACAACTTCCAGCTGCTATATATTCAGCATCAGCAGTGGAAAGTGCTATTGATTGTTGCTTCTTGCATGAACAAGAAAATAATGAATCTCATAAAATATGACAAGTTCTAGATGTATTCTTTCTATCCATTCTACATCCACGAAAGTCAGAATATGAAAATCTTTTTAAAACAAAATCATTTCTAGAAGTATAAAATAGTCCTAAATCCATGGTTCCATTTAAGTAGTAAAAAATTCTTTTCACAGCATTTAAATGAGACTCCTTAGGATTAGATTGATATCTTGCACATAAGCATACAGAAAACATTATGTCTAGATGACTGGCTGTCATGTAAAGTAGATATCCTATCATACCTCTAAAAGATGTTTGATCTATTGGTTTCCCAGCATTATCAAGATCAAATGTGTTTGAGGTACCAATGGGAGTATATATACTCTTAGTGTTGTCATATCCATACTTTTTAAGAAGATCTTTAATATAATTATTGTGGTATATATGGATTCCTTCTAGTTTTTGAGAAATTTTAAAACCAAGGAAAAATGTTGACTCTCCCATTATACTCATTTCCATCTTAGATTTCATTAGATCCAGAAAGGAATAAGATAAATACTGTTGAGTTGAACAAAATATAATTTCATAAATATAAATTTGAACAATCAAAAAAAATTCATAAATTTATTTATAAAAAGCGTTGGATCTAAATTTCCCTTAACATAGTTATTTTGAATAAAAAATTATGTAAGTCTATCATACCAAGCTCTAGGTGCTTGTTTAAGGCCATATAATGTTTTGGTAAGTCTAAAAACAAGATCAGGATGTTTTGTATATTCAAAACCAAAATTTTGTTCAACAAATCTCCCTCTTTAACTAAACCATTACGAAAATCACATTTCACATCCATTTGAAAATGTTTGAAATTTAAGAATGTTATAATGGCACGTAGGATATGAATAGATTCAAGTCTAGATACTGGATCATGGTTTTCTTCATAGTCTATTCCTTCTTGTTGACTATAGCTTTTAGCAACTAATCTAGCTTTATTTCTTAAAATGATACCATTTTCATCGCACTTATTTCTGAAGACCCATTTTACACCAATAACAGATGTTTTCTTATGTCTTTCAACCATGTTCCAGACTTTATTCCTTTTGAATTCATTTTATTTATCTTCCATGGCTTTAATCTAATCATCATCACCTAAAGCTTTATCAGTGCTTTTTGGTTTTAATTGGGAATGAAATTCTAGATGTTTTACTTCATTTCTTAAGGAACTTCTAGTCCTTATAGGTCGATTCACATCTCCAATGATACTATCACTAGGATGATTCTGTAGAAACAATTGATTAGGATTTTGTATAACCTGTTCATCAACATAGGGTAGGAAATATTCTAGGGTAATTGTTTTAGAAGTATCCTCTTGGACATTTTCCTTGTCATAAGGATCTTCTAAGAAAGTTTGATAATCTGTTTTTGAAAAAACATCTAAAGATGTAGGTTGGGGTTGTTGAAAAAAAAGGATCAGTTTCATCAAATTTCACATGTACTGTATCTTCTACAGTGCAAGTGTTTTGGTTGAAAACATTATAAGCCTTAAAAGTTGTGGAGTAGCCTAAGAAAATTCCTTCATCAGATTTTGGTGAGATTTTATGTACATTATCTTTAGTATTCAGAATGAATACCTTGCAACAAAAATCCTTAAATTTCGAATGTCTAGGTCTTTGACCATTCTATAACTCATAACGATTTTTATTAAGAAAAGGTCTAATCGATACACGATTTATAGTATAACAAGCAGTACTTACATCTTCAGCCAAACAATGATTGCTTACAGAATACTCGCTCAACATGGTTCTAGTTATCTCTTGAAGATTTCTATTTTTTCTTTCAACAACAACATTTTTTTGAGGTGTTCTGGGTGCTGAGAAGTTATGAGTAATTCATTTTCTACTACAAAAAGTATCAAAATTAGAATTTTGAAATTCTCCTCCATGATCACTATGATTAGTTTTCAATGGATGATTTTTCTCATTTTTAAGTTCGGCTCTAAAACTTTTGAAATAAGAAAAATTTTCAGAATTATTTGTTAGAAAATAGACCTATGTAAATCTAGTGTAATCATCAACCAAGAAAAATACATAATACATGCCCCCAATGCTTTCAGTTTGTGTAGGACCAAGGAGATCCATATTCACTAACTGTAACACATCAGTAGTAGAGACTTCAATGACTGATTTAAAACTTGATTAATGTTTCTTGGTATGTTGAAAAGGGTCACAAACTTTTGAATAATCAAATCTAAGCTCTGGTAGATCCTAAACTAATATTTTTTTAAAATGTTTTCATAAGTTCCAAATAAAATAGTGTCCTAACCTTCCATGCCACAACCAAAAATGTTCTTCCATTGCACTAAGGCAAGTTAGATCTTGGCTCCTATGTTCTTCTATGTTTTGTGTGTAAACATTCTCTTGCCTATGGGCAAAAATAATAAACTCTTCCTTGGAATTGTGTACTATGAAATTTTCATTCCTAAAATTCACAAGGTACCCTTCATCACATAATTGGCTTTTGATAATGAGGTTGTGCTTAAGACTTTTTTCAAATGAAACATTTGAAATCGATGTTTTTTCATGAAGAACGAGGTTACATATTCCAATAATTTCTCCCTAAGCAATATCTTCAAATGTTACTTTTCCTCCTTTAATCTTTATAATCTTTTCAAAATAGTTATTGTTACCATTCATATGTTGGGAACATCCACTATCAATGTACCAAGCATTGTGGTTGGTACCTTATCTATTTTACTGATAATAAGAAAAAGATGGGTTTTCAGAATCCAAACTTGCATGGATCCGGAAATCTCAAAAATCAACATTTTAGGCACCAATACCTTCTTAGAAAAATAGACTTTATGAAATCATGAAGACTTGGAATTTTGAAGGAACAATTTTTTCCCCAGTTTCCACCGCACTGACACTTAGTATAGAATAGAGCACTTTGAGGAACAAAATAATTCTTTCTAAAAATAGGTTTACTAGTAGTATAACCAAAACCATAACAATTATTTACACGTCAGATTTGGGAATACATTTTATCAAAATTTTCCTTACCTAAGTTAATGTTTGACAAACACTTCCTCAAGGAAAAGTGTTTGGATTTTAGTTTGATAACCAGTTCTTGTCTTATGAAACATTTTTTTTAACTAGATTTAGGCTCGAAAACGTTTTACTTATAAATTAAAATTTCTAGATATTTAGAATGTTTATTATTTTCCAAATTTACTTCATCAAGATTTTTTGAAATACTTTCAAAATTAACATTTTTCATATAAAGATCATTAGAAAGATCTGATATTTCCTTAGTAAGAATAGTATTCCTAGATTTTGACTTAACAAGTTTTTTCATGAGTTTTAAGTTCTCAATCTCATGGAGTTTGGAAATCCTAGAAACATTTTTATAGGAAGGTAAAGAATTAACTTCATTAGAAGAAGATTCATCATCTAAAGAGATATAAGATTAATCATTACTATATGTTGCATTTGAAGACACCTTGGTCATTGATTCAACACTATGTACCTTAGCCATCAAGCAATGATTTTAAATAGGTAGTCTGGCTATTTAACCAAGATTCTTCTATCTAGAAGATTCATAATCTGAAGATTCATCTGAAGAGTCACCACCACTAGAACTCCAAGTTTCATTAGCATTAAATACTTTCATAGCATTAGCCTTGTGATACTTATTTATATTTCTATCTGAATGTCTTTACTTTATTTATTTTCTCTTAAGCATAGGAAAATCTAGTCTTATATGTCCAGCTCCCCTTCATTCATAACATGTGACTTCTGAATCATTCTTATCTTTATTTCCTATCTTCTTGTATCTGGATTGAAATTTCCTCTATACAGCTATCTTGTTCATTGTTTGATAAATATTTGATTACTCATTCACTAAGGATTCACTTCCAATAGATTCGGATTAGATAACAACATTTATATACTAGGATCTAGTAACTCTCTCAGCAGTCTTGGCTATCATATGACTCGATGTTGTAGTAAAATAAACAATGTCATTCCCATTCTTCTTCTTTACATTATCAACATCTCTCTTCATGATAGTCTCATGCTAATGAAGAGTTCTAAATAGCTCATCTATGGAAATCTGAGTAACCTTTATGTTCTCATATATAGCTATCCTCTTGGATTCCCATTCATTGGGCATGAAGTCTATGATATTATCAATAAGAGATTTATCATATAATCCTTTCTCACCAATTGATTGTAAACTATTCTCAATAGTCATGAATCATTGTTCCACCGTACATATGGGTTCTCCAAAAGGAAAGCATAAACCATGATATTCAGCTCTAAGAATGGATCTTCTTATTTCAATTACATTGGAATTTCCAAAGTGAGTAACTTCAAGTTTCTTCCAAATATAATTTACTACTTCACAAGATGAAATTTGGATATATATATATATATATATATATATATATTTCTAGTCATGGAACAAAGAAGCGTATTGTGTACCTTATAGTTCAGTTTATTTTAATTCTTTTCATGATTGGTAAAGGTACTAACTTCTATATATTTTTTAAATTCAATTAACAGAAGCGGTAAAATAACATTTTATGAAAATTTACAAATGTCCCTAGAAGGTGGGTAAAAGCCGTTAAAAAGTTCAATAAAATTTTGTACACATAATTTTATTATAGAATGACTCCAATGAATTACATTTGAATTATATAGGTATTATGTATCTATTTTTACTTAATATATATTTGAATAAAATTAAAATTTATTTAAATAAAAAGTTGGTTTTAAACAATAATTTGGTGTTTGTCGATATTCATCAAAAATTGAATGTTTTCAGAAAAATACCAAAAAATCACCCAATGATAATTTTTATATTCCAAATTCAAAAATTATTTCCATTTTAAGAAATTCAATACATATAAGTGTTATTAATTAACATAAAATTAATTCTCGTTGTTAAAACAAGAAAGCAGGTTTTTGAAAAATAAAATTATCTAAAGATTGATTTGTGTTTATGTTCAATTTAAATATAAAATTACTTCAAATGACATACATTTGATTAAATGATAAAATTATTTCTAATTCAACTTAAAAATCATTCAAATGTTTAAATTAACACTGTAAATTATTTCTATTAAAAAGGTGTTTTTAATTAAAATTTAGTATTTTCATTGTTCATCAAAATATGAAATTTATCAGAATTGTACCAAAAAATAATGCATAATAAATGTTTATGCCCCACTTCTAAAGAATAATTTCATTTCATTAAATTTAATATATAAAAGTGTCAAATATTGGATTCAAAAAGGGATCGGCATTAAAAGGCGGATAAACTGCATTTTTTAAAAAATACTTCTTTTATCTCAAAAATTGAATTTATCCTTATATTATGTCTAATAAACATGAAAGATGAAAATTACATATGATATATATAATATTCATAATGTGGTTAATAGTATTTATAAATTGTTTTTAAACGGTCAGTTTGATAGGTTGTGATGCTCTTGAACTCGGTGTTGTGTGTAGCAAAAGCTATTGAATTACTTTAAAGAGGTAGCATATTATTAAATCATGGGGTGTTACATACTCCCCTCCTTCAATGAATTGTGTTGAATCAATTTTACATTGTTCATAAAAAATTAAAGTTTGAAAATAGAAAATACTTTGGTGGAAAACCCACATCGGAAATAGGGTTACTTAAATTTAGACAAAATAAGAGGGAAAAGGAAACAAAAAGGTCCCCACCAAATTATGATTTCAAATAAATGTAAATTGGTGGAAATTTGAGACACATAATTAAATGGAAAACTACAATATTTATAAATAGTTATTGAGGTCATAAATCACCAACAAGTGAACAATAAATTGAAAATTGAGGGCCTCAATGCCATAAATCTAGGATGAATTAAAATATCATTGGTTAAATAGAACATAATGAATTATGATAACACGTTTTTGGTTTTATGATCCCCTCTTAAAACTTTATGAATTAATTTCTTCATAGAATCATAAAAACAAATTACATGAAATGTATAGTTCCATCCTTCAACAAACTTCTACCACAAACATATCTTTTACTCCAAATGATAATAGAATTCGAAAATATTCTATTTACCTTAATTTTATTGGGTTCCAAAAATAAGGAATTTATAATTCATATTCTAGAACATTAAAAAAAATTACATAATAAAAACTGGGACATCACATTGGCCAGTGGTAGGTGATGCACCCATGTCGTCGTTCGGTTTTAGGTTCAAGTCTTACGTCCTTGCAGGACACAGTGGGTTATCACTTGACCTCCAGGTGTTAGTTTTTATAATAATCCAAAAATAATATTAAAAAAAGTTTTAAACATAAACAATAGTGTCCAATATCCAACTTCATTCATTCCATCCATTAGACTTATCCAAAATACTTCTATATAAACGCACAATCCAAATTTTATAAGGAAGGTGAATATAATCAATATCCCTTTTTTATGTAATAACATGTGAATACCTTCATCGTGTATTCTCTTAAAACATGGTCACACTAGGAATAACCATAATATCTTATTGAGTATATTATTTCTCCATTATTTTTTATAGAATACTGGATATACTCTTTATATAGGAAAATTTTGTAAACTCCAACACTGATTGAATAAATAGACAATTAATAAAAAATATCGAATAAAATTTATCAAATCAATCATATCTTATTCTGAAATAATTATCTCAGTTTTAGAAATATATTAAGATTTATAATTTCCCCAACCATGTATTATCCAAAAAATTTAACTTGAAACTATGTCACATTACTTGGTATAATAAAATATCAAATCCTTAATGAAAACATATTGCAGTACAATCCTTATATACTTTATAAATCATATAACTGGTTCTCAAATGACACAATTCATTAATAACAACATAAGAACCCTAATCATTCTTCTTCATCTACGATAGTATCATAAATTTATTATTATCCAATAGTATCATTTGGGGTATACCCAGATAATTAGGTCGTTGATTCATGTAGTGTCACAACTCTTTAGAGATGGAACATTGTACATTTGAAACCATTTTCTTTCCCTTTCAATCATAAACTTGGTGTCCTTTTTCTCCACAGTTGTAACAAACTCTCATTTATTTCAAGCACTTCCCAGGGTGATTAATTCCATAGTTATCACATATGGGAAAATCCTTCTTTCTCTTATTCCCTTTATCCATCTTTCTCTCTAACATATTCTAATTATATAACTTCCCTTCAAATCCATGCGACTCATATAATTATTTACTTATCTTATTAACACATGATACAATTTCTTCATATGATGGGAATATGTGGGAGACTATTTCACTTCTAAATGTTGGCTTAATACCCTGAAAGATATGATCCTTCATACTCTTTGGATCTTGTGTATTACTCAAGTTCTCATTACTTCTAATTGTAACCGTTTCTATATGATAAAATACACTAGGTTAGATCATACCATAATGTATAATCCAAAAACTAGAAAAATTCTCAAAATTAATAGAATATTTTACCACATCAAGTCTCATAATCATAAAAATGGTTTCTTTGCAGACGTATTTACTCATAAATTCTTTATAATGGGTTTTAAAGAAAATTTGAATTATCCTAATCATATCCCCCTATGAGTGTCGTAACCAAAAGTGTAGCAAGGCCCATTGTCATGTACCAGGATACCTCGATTTAATCCTGAAACTCCTTGTCAGAGTTTTCAATTCCTAGGTAGATCTATGACAGAGCAACCTCTTCCTTCTTGTATCCATATAGGAATGTATTTCCGGGAAAATTAAAAAATATCTACATTAAAATAATTTCTAGAAATTTATTCTATATTAATCCTCAAAGTCTATCTTAGGGTAATGTTCTTTAATCCGTGTTTTTCTAAATCTAGTTTCAATGGTTTGTAAAAAACTTCCACTAATTCAAAATTTAACGCCTTGACCCTAGTTACCCAGAGTTGGTGCATTATTTTAATACATTGGAATGATCACAATGAATCGAGTCCCGAGGGACTGATTAATTTAGCAGTCTAGGAAAATAGATTACATATGTGAACTTTACATTACAATTTGTAACATAAAACAAAAAATAAATAATCCTTTGAGAAGACAATTATTACCTTATCATAGCCCTATATATAAATCATAACATACTTCATGGAATCCTTAGAAAATAAAACATAAGAAAGGGGTAAGCTCATATTCTAAATAAGGATAAACAATATATCGGAAGCTATAATAAATAATTGTAATCATTTATGGCAAGGTATATAATTGAAACAAAATCCCTTTAAACAAAAACTATATCATAATATGGAAAAGGTAAATCAAAATATTCCATTTACATATTCAAATGGACATTCTACTAGTCGAATAATCACATGTAATATCAATAGCTAATTTCATAATGATGGAATGAATTTTGTCAGACATCAAACCACATAGTCAATACATTATGCCAATACTACATATATAATTTTTGTCAAGGAATTGTCCCAAGACAATAATTTGTCTCATTAGACCTATTGATGCATTAGGGATCTATAGAGGGCTCTTCCCATCACAAATTATTTCTAATTCCTTCCTCATATGAAAAGGATAAAATATAATATAAAAATGTGCATTGAGACTAGTATATGAAATGTAAATACTTTAACCATAACTGTGAATGGTATAAAATGACACAACCATTTTCAAACATATCATAACTCCATCAATACAAAATTGAACACTGTATTGAAATAAATAAACCTCAATCATGAATCTTATCTAGTAACAGAAGCTGACATAGTTGAAAATGATTAGTAAAACTCATTCAGAGAAATATCCATTTTTAATGTAATAATTTAAAAGTCCCACAATTTAGAAAGGAATACATATAAAATACATTTTTAATCAATGTTTCCCATGAAATTTGAATATTTTTAATGTAATTTACTTTTTAAAACATTCATGTCCATATAAATAAATCATTATAACAATTTTGAAAAATGGACATTAATGAGAATGATTTAGAAGAATAAATATTTAAACCATTTTAAAAGGATTTTTTGATAAATATTAAATTAAAAATAATCATTTTTAAACTATTTTATGAAACATGGACATGGATAATAAATATGTCTTAGTAAAAACATTCACATAATCAATCTCTGGTAATATTGAGATTGAGGAATTTACCCTAACTTGTACTTTCCTTTTGTCGAGGGTACATTTAACCTCTTGTATAATGACTATAGTATGTTATTAAATTATAAAATAACCATATTCATATTTATTATATCATACATGATCCATTTAAGTATTTATACTACCCATATACTAATAATATCTATATTAAAATAACATTTTGGGTAAAAATATCTTTCATTATCATACCTATTTTAATTTTTTATTCTTGATCATATAAATTATATCAGGATTTAATTAATTCTCGAATATAAAATATTATTTAAGTGTAATATATATTCATAATATAATTATTTATAATAGATAGATATATGAAATGGATAACACCATTTATGGAGAAGGTAGGTCATACATATGCATAAACGTCGTTTTTGTTTTCATGTCGTACTGAACAGAAGCAGTTAAATGAGATATATGTAAATACATACATACATACATACATATCTAGTAGCATTATTATTTCATATATTACATACTTATTAATAATAAATATTTATAATCATTGTTGAATGGTGAATGTGGTAATGAATCTTATCGCGTCGGGGAAATGGTAAGTCGTACGTATGCATGAGTGATGATATCATTATATTGATGGTGAAATAATTTGTAATTGGATAGTATATTACATATACAGAATCATTAACATGTTATATTTATTATTTACATCAATTATACTCATTATTATACCCATCCAAATAATGAAGTGTTGAATAACAAATAACACTATGGCGTGGAGATGGTAAGATGTATGTACGCACGTATTTTGAATTTGTCATTCATATGATGGATAGAATAATGAATATGGTTGTACCATATTTATAATAAAATAAAAGTATTTAGAAGGAACTGGATTTATTATTTCTTTATGGAAATAACAAAGAAATAGGATGTGGAAGAATAAGAGAACTTTGAAAGAGGTGATGAAATTGTTACCTCTTCTTCGAGTGCTTCCTTTTGATTTGATCAAAGGGGATCCATAGGATGGATTTATGAAAAATTAAGGAATATAGGTTTATTTGAGGGTAGTTGTTTATATATTGGAGTATGGTTTGGATGAAACAAATGGATTTGGTGGTGACATTTTTTAGAGAAGGGGTAGTACCCTATTAAAAGAGTGTTGAGGGTCACTTTAGGAAAATCATGAAATATTATTTTATTATAAAATCATATTTGTTTTAAAATGGATCTAAAAGAATTTATTTCTATGATAACGTGTTTGTTGGTCTAAAAAATCTCTACTAATTGGTTTTATATAGGTTTAGGTCACCATATTAACCTTATCTTTTAGATTTACCTCGTAGTTAAGTAGTTTATTTTTTACAATGACTTCTTGTACTTTTATTTTAAATTGTTAATAAACATACAATAACATGCCAGGAGATCCCCAAGTGGTTAATTAATGTAATATATATCATTATATATGTAATTGGGAAGAACCTTATATTTTTACGAATATTGTATCATCTAATAATATAGTATTTGTTTTAAAAAGTCATTTATTTCAATTTTGACACTATTTAGTATTTGGTTTTTTTGAAAGACAAAAAAACTTTATTACGTTGAAAAAAATTAATTAAATCTATAATAACATTTAATATTAACCAATATAATTGGTTTAATGCACCAAAAGTCTCAATTTACATTTATTTGGATAATTTGTATATAAATTATTTTAATCATTCATAAAAAAGGATATTGCTGCATCATCATTGTGTCAAAAATAAATATATTTATTTAATGTTATAATTTTATAAATAAAATACCATTATGAAGGAAATCCATTTTTATTTCTAATTAATATTAATAGTCTAATTTATCTTATGTATAACCTTACCTTAAAATGTTTTAGTCCTGAAAATTAGAATTTAACACTTTTAACTCTTCTTTAAATGAAAAAACAATAAATTACATAATCTAATAAAACTGTATAAAAGAGGATAACATTTTTTAAGGATTATTTTGGTTAAAAAACACTTATCCAATAGAATTATAACATTAGTTAGGCTAATTATAATATCATTTTAACCTTTAATTACACTATTTACATTTAATCGTGGTAAATAAAATTCAAAAGTTACAATTAACCAAAAATTCTTTTCATCATATTGAACCAAATTTTACATGATAATGTAAACCATGTCTCTAGTATTTTTAAAATTAAATTCTCAAAAGCGGTAAAATTATGTTTTATGCAAATTTGAAAATGTGCTTAGTAGGTGGGTAAAAGACGTTAAAAAGTTCAATAAAATTTTATACAACTAATTTTATTATAAAATAAATCAAATTAATCACATTGAAATTATATAGGTATTATGTATCTATTTTAAAATGAAATAAATTTAAATAAAATCAATATTTGTTTAAAGAAAAGTCTTTTTTTAAATAATATGGTAGTGTTTTCACTATTCATCAAAAATTGAATATTTTCAAAAAACACCAAAAATTTACCCTAAGCTAATTTTGATATTCCCAATTCAAAAAATATGTCTATTTTAAAAAATTAATAATATAGATGTTTCATTAATTATTTTAAAATTAATTAACGTTGTCATTACCAAAAAACACATTTTTTAGAAGTAAAAATGATCAAAACATTGATATGTGTTTGTGTCGAATTTTAATGTAAAATTACATCCAATGACAAAAATTTTATTGAATGATAAAAATATAATATAATTATAATTCAAAACTATGCCAATTTATAATTTAAAACTATAAATTATTTCGACTAAAAATGTTTTTTTAATTATAATTTTGTATTTTTCACTATTAATCAAAATATGAAAGTTATCGTAAAAGTACCAAAAAATTATCCAAACATAATTGTTATGTCTCGATTCAAAATAAAAAATTTAATTTCATTAAATTGAATATATAAAAGTTTAAAATATTTTATTTAAAAAGGTTTCTCCATTAAAAGGCGGAAAAACTGAGTTTTTTAAAAAAATACATCTTTTATCTGAAAATTTGAATTTGTCTTTATATTATATCTAATAAACAAAAAAGAGGAATGTTAAAATTATATAGAATATATATGAAATTAAAAATGTGGAAAATACTACTTATAAATATTTTTAAACAGCTATTTTGATAGGTTGTGATGTGCCTGAACTTGGTGTTCCGTGTAGCGCATGTTATTGAATTACTTTAAAGAGATAACGTAATATGAAATATTGGTATGTTACATTCAGCAGTATTATGATAAGTGTTTTCCTTTTTCATAAAAAACCAGCCCACACATTTCTCACCAATAACTAATTCTCCACCACTTATGGATCTTATAACCACCACCTGTCCATCGTAGTTATCATCAGAAAATAAAGATAGTTCATTATCTATTCCCACAGCATTTAATAATCCATAATTTTGAATAGCTTGAATATAGCTCTTGTTTTTCTTCACTTATTCAAAATGTTCTTCGATCAGATTGCTTTAAAAGTGAGATGATAAGTATATTTCAAAGTCAATATCTGGTCGTTTTGAAATTAATTACAATAGGCATTCAAATATTCTATTTTACATAGTGGGATCTACAAAAGTCCCATCCTTATGATTTCCATGTTTAGTTCCAACCACAATTATGGTTGAAATTTGTTTGGATTCATGCATATTGAATTTCTTCTACAAATATCTTGCATACTTTTCTTGAGAAATGAATGTGTAGTATTTCCTCTTAATCACTTAGAACCCCAAGAATTATGTGTGTTCACCAGTCATAGAAATTTCAAATTCTGATTTCATGTGAATGTAAAATTCATCCTTGGATCCCTGCCTACTTCTTCCAAATATAAAATCATCTATGCACACCAGAACCATGAACTAATATTTCTGATAATTCTTTACAAAAATATTATGATCCACTCCTCCTCTTTTAAATTAGAGCATATTCATATTTGAATTTAGCTGAGTGTACCATTCATGTAGTTCCTATTTCAGAGCATATCTTGCATTGAATAATCTGAAAACCTTTATTTCATAATTACAAAGACTAACACCCACTTGTTTTTCAATATAAGCATCTTCAATAACACAATTTGACAAATTTTTCTTCACATCAATTTTATAAACTTCGTATCCTTCTTGATTTTCCAGGGGAGTAAATCGTCTGATTGAATCTAATTTATCCATTGGAGAAAAAGTTTCATCAACATCAACACCACCAATTTGTTAATAGAATATACACACCAATAATTCCTTATTTATGATCACTTTTACATTCTCAAAAAATTCATTTCTGAAAATCCACTTCATACCAATCACATTTTTTGTTTTGGGTCTCTGAACTATATCCCATAAAGGATTCTTTTTATATGATCCAACTCATCATTCATGGATTTAACCCATGATTCATCCATTTTAACTTCTTTATATGTGGATGGTTCCATAACTGATAGGAATGTAGATTTTTCATTATTCCTCATTCTACATGTCAATGTGGATTGATCAATTTATACTCTTCAATTACTCCTATGAGGATCAGATAAATTTTATGCATCCATAGTTTCCTTTTCTGATTATTTTCCAGATTAAAAACAATGATGTGATTCTTAAGTGTTTTTATTACTTACTATACTATTGTATTTGGATCTATTCTATGTCCACATTCTTCTTCATATTTTATCACATTTGTAAACAAATTCCATGAGAAATTTGTGTTTTTCTCATGAATGATATTCACTTTAATTCTTTCCATAATTTTTACATGTATTTTATCAGGAAATTTGTATGCTTTTCTATTCATTGAATATTTGAGCAATATTCCTTCATCTAAATCATCACCATAATTTACTTTATTTCCTTATTTGTTTATGATAATTCATTTACTTTTGAAAACATGAAAATACATCAAAGAGGGCTTCCTTTCATACCATAACTCAAAGGGATCTTGATTTTCACCATATAAATCCCTATTTAATTTTGAATATAAATTGCAGCTTGAGTATCCTCCTTCTACTAATGCTGAGAGATATGACTCTCAGTCAACATAGTTCTAGATATACTCTTTACCTATCGATTCTGATGCTAAAAAACTACATTTTTTGGTGGAGTTCTCATAGAATCCTCCTAATGTTCTACTCCATGTCTATCATGGTAATTTTTAGAGTCAATGGTTTTATATTATATTCCTTTATTATACAAAGAACATTTACTTTCCATCTAATATAATTCTTGGCAATTTGGTAAAAAATATTCATGCAATCCCGAAAATGTTGTTTCCTATGTATGGCCATCACACAAGATATTATATTATAATCATAGGTGAAAGGTTGAATTACCTCCCCCTATATGTTCCAGAAACATTGATTAGATCACATACATATTTATGAATGATATCACGAATATTTGAATCTCTTTTCTTCATTGAACGATTTGAACTGTCCTCCTACTTTCGTTACATGAATGCATCACAAGTCATCTCACATTCATACTTCAGATTTGGTACATCCATAACAGTATTTGTCTTATATATCATTTATTTATCTTTTTTATTTATGTGACCCTACCTATAGTTCTACAAGAAATTATATTCTTCGACTATCATTTAAAAAATGTTCTCGTTACTATCAACCTGATATAAGTTTTCATTTATTTGGCATCCCGTCATGAGAGAATTAATTATTCCTCCTTTTATAGTGAAACACTTTTGATTGAATTTCACTATAGTTCATGAATCATAGAGTTAACTCAAACTTAGGTGATTGTGACCAACCTCTCTACAAAAATAACATCAGTCTTCTTCAGCTTTCCATTGGCCAATTCAGTACTTCCACTGCCTTTAATCATCAATGCACCGTGATTATCGAATCTCACTATTTCATCAACCTTTTTTTGACAATCATTAATATGTCTAAATTTCCATTATATTGGATGAGAATCCATAATAAAGAATCCACATTCTACTACTCTTGGAGGCTTTTAGATCTACTTCTACATGGTTCAATTTTTCAATTTTCGTCTTCTCCTTCAATGAAATTTTAGTTTGAGTGAAGGAAATTGATATATTTTTAAATATATGTTCCTTGTGAATAGTCTAGTCATACTCCAACTTTTCGTCTAGAGGATTGAACATGTTTGTAAGAATAACACTATCATGGTTATGAGTATTGACTTGTCTTTGAGTTATGTATGAATTGTTTATGTCATTCCTCAACCTGCAATCAATAGCTTTGTAGCATAAATTAGAAGAAAGAAAAAAAATATATACAGAAATTGTTTCTTATATATGAATTATGATATGAATTCTTTATCCTTTGTTGAATGCTTAGGCCTTATAAATTAAAATAGATCCTTACCTCTTCAAAGTATTACATGGTATGGCCTTGATAGTGATAGAATTGAAATTTCATAAGTGAAAATTTATTTTCACTTCTATTCTTCCTCGTGTAAACGTATATAGGATGATCGTTTGACAATCCATCATCTCAGTAGACTCAAGGATAGTTTTCAGTCCTACATTTTGTAAAATTTGAGAATTTATTTGTTTGAAATTTAGGTGTCTTTGTGATATGTCAGAATTTTAAATTGCCTTTATTTTTTCCTATTTTACTTCCAGCATTTGATGTTTCATCATAACAACCAATTCCATTGTTTCCCATGCATGGGGTTCTTTGATAATTAAAATCCTTTTCAACTACATCAGTACCACACATAAATCTTACTAGTAGCTCATAATCTGAGAATTTTACAAATTTCATTTTATTCTTTCTCTCTTATAGACATGGTTTTCTTTCAAGTTTACTTCTAGGATTAATAATATCTTCTTCATATCCCTCATTAGTTTTGGACTTCTCCTCCAGTATAGATTTATGATAATTAATGATATTTTCCTATTCTTCAATTATGATCTTTAGTCCAGCTATATCTTCTGAGCTTTCAACTATTGTTGATTATTACATTACTACTTCCTCAAGTAGATCGATTTCATCTTTCGGCATATCAACATATTCTGATAACTCCTCCACAACTTCCTTCAACTTTTTTCATCTATTCCATTGATTCTCAATATTACCAAAAACATCCTTATGTTTCAATGTGAGATCGGCATCAGTGGAAACTAATTATTTCTAGCTTCATGTCTCGATTTTACGAATTATTCAATGGTATCCAACATTAACACATCGGTTCCAAATTAAACTTTGGCTCTTCTTCTTCACCCAATTCTCTATCATCATCGTCTTTGTCATATAAAAAAACCTTTCTCCATAGTTTCTCACCAGGCATGAAATCTCACTTTTTTAAAAACCGTTTTTTGGTTGATGCATATCTCCAACTTCACGTTCTTTATCAGTGAACCTGCTTGTGCACCGAGAGGTATTGTTCCCAACTCTGCAATGAAAAAAACAATACATAGTAAAATTTATTTCAAATTTCACATTTCCCTTCTTGAATTTCATGGCATTGAGAGTGAGAATTTAATTTTCTTCATTATCTTCATCAATAATATCTTAAAATTTCATGTTTTTTTCATTGATTGGAATGCAATTTTTTTATTACTCAATTTATTGCAAATTTTGTTTGACTCCCATCTCATATGCCACCATGATTCTTAGTAGATCATCTAGAGAATGTTTGGAATGATGCATTTCCACGAGGGATAAACACTTTACATTGTCACATGATGAATGTATTCTAAATATTTACTGCACTATATCAATGTCTTTAATTTCAGGTCCATGTCCTCAATGTTCTCCAACAAATTCAATAATTTTATTGAAAAGGATATCTTCATTTTTGTCAGGATGCATCATTAGATCATCATACATATTGTGTAAAACTTGTAGTTTTCCCTCCATAACATTATTTCACCATCATTAATTTTATCCCATTTTTTCAACATAATCATTAATAATGTACAACTCATCACCTTTAGATATATCGCTTCATAATGAGCTGTAGTGAGGGAATTTTTTTCTTGGGAATATGGATCGACCATTTAAATATCTCAATCATTCATAGACAGCTCAATTGGATCAGTGACCAGTATTCTGAGTATAGAGGAAAAATATGATTTCCATTCCAAGAGATATTAGATAATATATCATTTATTCTTTCAGATCATGATTTTTCTTCCATAAAAGAGGGAGACTCCCCTAACATTCAACATATTCTATATGGTAGTAATGAAAGACAAATTTAACACCTGAAACCTCCCTATGATATAACTTCATTGACCTCAATACCCCCAGATAGTGGATAAGTGAATCAAGATCTCAAGTTTTTCTTTTAAACTGATGGATCTTGTTCCTGTGTTGGAAGAAACCTATTAAACCTGTCTGATGAGGAAGTGAAGGAAAAAACAATCACATTCAAAAGAGAAGACACAACCATTATAAATTGGTCAACAAAAAATTATACTTCCAAGGATCATATTTTAATAGGTTTTTAGTCATACCAAAGTCCACTAATCTTCAATAGTCATGGAGTTAAAAAATTTAGCATAGTAACTATGTTCCAGGCACACTAGATTTACAAGGTTTTTGGGACTACACAGTGTGTCCCTTGGATAACTTTTGATCACTCCCCCTTTCTCGATATGTTGGGAAGAAAATGAACACAATTTATCGACATGAAGGTCACTTCAACGGATTGGAGGTAAATTATTCATATTTCATTATAGATAGATTCTCTATTGATGTCACGTTTTACCTTGTCTATGTAGTCTAATTTTCTACAAAATATTCATTTGAAAACTTTTCCTCCATGAACTGGACTCCTTACTCCGAATACTGTAATGCTATATACACCACATTTCTGAACCACCTATGTATACTTCCACTACAAATCATGACCATGTTTCTCATTCTCAAAATATTTTCACATAATGCATTTAGTTATACTCTTTTGTTCTACTTCTTCACTACAAACCATCTTATCATCCATGAACCATCTTTCGCATTCCAATTTCCTTTGCATACTGCCTTGCCCAATGTACCATCTCACTTTCTCTGAGTACAATAAGAGAACCAAAAACCGAGTTCTTTTTATATGTACATACTACTCTACGTGGTCCTGTCATTCCTTTATGGACAATGGAAAACACTTCGAAAACATTTCTTTTTTGTGAAACTCTTTCGGACATAACTGAATTCCTAGAGTGAGGAATTACTATAATGAAATTCACACTCCTCTCATTGACAATGGGATTAACGCTCCATATATAATAAAATAGATCATCATAATCTTCTAATCCAATATTTACCAATTATATGATATGGGACAACCTTCATCACATATTGTTCAACTCCCACAATCCATTTCCTTATGCGGTCTACAAAACTACCTTTTCCTTTACAGAAGTCAAACTCATCCATAAACTGATCTCCACCTTTTTTTCCAACAAAAATCCATCCAATGAAACACCTCTTCCATGAACCTCACTACTGCATTTTATTGTACAACATTCCATCCCATGAATATATTATCTCTTGTCAACCACATTCCTTCCCAAAACCACATTCAAATCATAAACTATTCCTCCTATGTGGTCCATGTGATATTTTCCTTGGGAAAACAATTCTTACATACGTCATTTTTAATCCGTTAATTGTGATTTATAGTCCATGTACTACCCACATCATCAAAGAAATCCTTGCATTTCTAAAAATGAAACTCTTGGTTTTCAAGGAAAAAAATTTGGAAAATACCATGAAAAGGTACCACAATAAACCCCTACATTAGCTTATACGATAAGAGTCATTGACTTGAAATCTCCATTATCAACCTAACAAGGGTTGATAATAAACACAAACCATATGCTAGTTCTAACAAAGAACACAATTATGTCTATAATATTTGATTTTAAATAAATTCTAATAAATTTATATATCATGTTCTCTCTTATCCTTTCACCCATTAGTGGATTTATATGATTGATTTTGTGTACATACGACATACTATCTCCAAGGTGTGATGTGACTCATTTTCCATTTTAATCATTAAATAATTGTTCTAAAAATTTCAGAATTGAGTAAATATTATATTTAGAACATTATTATAATTCATGGGATGTTGGATTTATATCATATGTATAAGAATCAGAACTATCATGACAAAACTAACATAATAAAACCAGGTAGTTAAAATAATATTTTTCTTAAAATATTGAAAAATTATTGACAAATGGCTGGTACAATGTTGTAAAAAGAACATATATGATATGATAAAGATTAGTATTATTAATTAATTAATTAATTACATTTTTAGTACCATTATTCATGGGGTTAACTCACATAAATCTAAAGTAAAACATGAGGTAAAGGATTTCATCTCAATTCCCATTTCATTGACAAATTTTCTTTTAATATGAAACAATTTGCTTTTATGTGGTGTATTTACTAAAAAAATAATATATTAAAAATAAATACCTTTTTATTCATGATGATTAAGGTTTTTTAATATTTATTCTTCATATTATTATAATATAAAAGATAAAAAAGGTTAAAAATTAATTTCTCACATTCTTTAGGGATTTTTTACATTATCGTAAAAAATAAATTTCTTTTGATTATTTTCTATTGGATGTTTAATTTATATTAAATATATGTAATCTAGTATGATGGATATGAATATTTCATAAACATTATACCAATTTTATGTATGGAATTTTCTCTGAATGTTTTTTCATTGATTGGGAAAATATTAACAAATATATATCCATTAGTTAATATGGATATTTTATAATAAGGAATATTGTTCACGAATTAAATAGATGTTCTGGTATATGGGGATTGCTTTGGAAATTTTGTTATGGATGGGGTCCATTTATATATTCCCCCTTGATACATTGAACGGTATCATGAGACAAATTAGTTGGGAAAATCAAATGGATTTTTACCTATAGGTTTAAAAATGTACTGTGAATGGTCCTGATAGTAAAGGTATCATAAGCATGATATCTTGTAATATAATACATAATAATATCATTAATTAATAAATTATTTTTTACTATTAACCATTATAATTTCTCATTGATATTACCTCTGGTTGCATTTCATTCTTAATTATTTGACTAAACAGAATGTGTGTTCAGTAAGTTACCTTTACATATTTATTATACCATATTTTAGGATTAAGAAATTGATTAAATCTATTGTGTTTTTAGTTTTCAAATATGATATATTGAATATTTTTTATTTACAAAAGATTTTTATCACTTAATATAAACCAAACTTGGAATTTATTCTGGACCTTAATTGGATTCCATTCCCATGATTTGACGAGGAAATCCTTGGATGAGTTTAAAGGATGTAGATCATTTGAATTTGTTTTCTATGTTGTATCTCAATTCCCAACGTATAATGGGTATCATATATGTATCTATTTCACCATTTAATATTGAATATAATTTATTTACAGAAGATATTTCCCACTTAATATAACCCATACTGAGCAATTAATCTAACCCTTCATTGGTTTTCTTTACCCAGATATGATGAATAAATATTTGAAAAATTTTCAATAATGATGATCAATTTATTTTGTTTTGGTATTTTGTATTTCAATTCCCAATGAATAATGGGTATCATATATGTATATTTTTCTTCAAGTATATTAAACTATTTGGTATATTGATATTTTATCACTAGTATCCTATGCCAATATGATAATGTAGACACCGTCTCCAGGTCACTGGAGTCAGGTTCATTACAATTGGTATTAGTGAAAATTTAGTACAATCATTTGGAACTATATTAAGGAAAACAATGATTAATTAACATAAACCTATGAAAAAATTTAATAAATAGTACATATAAACATATTAATGTTTTTTATGGAACATATTTTTTCCCCTATAAATACATATGTTCGAGGACATAATAAGTGGGTATGGTTCTAGAAAAGTGGTACCTAGGAAAAATTACTCTAAAATAGGTTGGTTGGACCATACTAGAGTGTTACCTGTTACATAAAAATGAGTCTTACTATACATATGATTTTAAAATAGATGGGTATTGTCTTTGGGTAATACTAATTTTCAGAAGAAAACATTATGAAGTGTTTAAAATTAATGATTTCTCTATAGAAACCATGTGGATTATTTTGAGGTTAAAAATGATTGATTTTTTATTTTTATTTATTATTACACAAAATTTAAAATAATGAATTGTGATTTAAATTTCATAATTTTATGTGTTGTTGAAGTATATAATATTGATTAGAAATAGTTTTTAGGAGGAATAAGGGAATAAATACACATGATAAATGAAGATACTTCCATTATCACAAACCATGTACTACTGGTATTCGAATTAGGAAGGTTATAGCTACATTAGGTTAAATTATAGAGAGTATGAAAAATACCTTTCCCAAATGGAGAAACATTTTTTTGTACAACATCATTCTCCTATAATTATTTTCATTATGCGATAGAATCCCCCAACATTTTTTGGGACTACTAATCTGATGGTAGCTAAGATATGGATTAAGTCTCTTGATAAGTTATTTGGGGCCATGGGATAAGATGAAGAGGAAAAGGTTATAATTTTAATGTATTGTATAGAATATGATGATGATCAATTGTGATCCATGATCTAGAATATTAAATAGTATTAGAAAAGAGAATATATTTAAAAGAAATCCTTTTAGGAGAAATTCATCGACAAATATTTCCTTCATTTTCGAAAAATTAAAATAAAGAAAGTTGTCTCGAGATGAACGAAAAATTGAAAAGAATGTGTTCCAGAGTATGAGTAAATTGTTACATGGATTTCCTTGTGTTAAATAGATTTTATATTCTATAATGAACACAATATTTATGATTCCATTAAATAAATTATTCCAAGTCTCTAAAGTGATCTAATCTCTCAAAATATTTCACCATATGATGAAATAGTTTTATTTTATATAAATAAATAGATGGAATTATGTAGGTACTATATATTCAAATGGAATCAATAACGAAATGGTTTTGTTGAGAACCATTAAAAGAGAACGTTTCAATGAAGAATAATATAATTAATCAATTTGCATATTGTGAATATAGTGTAAAAATTCATCTAGATAAATTCTAGAAGGGAATATGAGTTTACTCTATGTGAAGAGATATGGTACTTCTGGATAAATATTAAAAAAAGAAGAATAAAACCATTTTATTCAACGATTCAACTATATGGATATGGGTAGCTATGAAAATGAATTCAAAAAGATTCATTGGAATCTACAATGGAAGACACAATGGGGAGAAGTCCAAGATTATATAATCATTATAGCTGAGGAGAAAGTTCCCAATAAAGTGGTTGAAGGTACTTTAACTATAGATTCTAATATAGGTAATGAATTATATGATTTTAGATCATATGACACTTTTATATCATCAATATTTTATAAGAAAACAATATACTTACCAAGCAACTGATGAAGAGAGTTTATAAAAAAACTCTTAGTGAGAGGATCACTCTAACATAGAGGTGTCAAGATGTCCCCATTATGAAACATGGAAATTATTTATTTGTTGAATTCTTTATAATATCTATTGTTGAATTCAACAAAATCCTTCATTTTGATTGGACATAAAAATATGATGACAAATTTTATTTCAAGGAGAAGTAAATACAATTCGTAATAATTATTTATAATTCTTTATCTTTATAGAAGATAATTCAGCATATGATTCATCTCTAGATCCACCACCAGTATCTCATTTGAATGCGATTCTTTGGGAAGAATAGAAAACAAAATATATGTATTGAGAAGTTAATAATCAAGTTGATTATGTACTTATTATGAAAAATACATTTATATATATATATATATACCCTAATGATTTACATCATCATCATAATTATTATTATTATTATTATTATTGCCTTGTAAAAATACAAGGTCAAAAGCAACGAGTAGCAAAAGGACCCAAGAATGGAGAACACCCCTCCACCCAAGGGAGAGTTCAAGGTGGCCTCATGTAATATAACCCCATCACATCCCCTTTGATATACTCCTGTCCTTTAGGATGAATGGTATGCGACATTTGAAGGAGTACTGCCTCCTCCTTGGGCGTTTCCAAGGCATCTAGGTGGTCAGCTACTTTGTTCCCCTCCCTCCCGGTATGCAGCACTCGAGTCAGTTTGCCAATCAGATTCTTGCACCTCCTAATCTCATAGAAAATTGTACATGGGGGAGTCTTGTAACCTAAAATGGAATTGTAAAAAATGAGGGAGTTGGTTTCCACCTCTGAGGTCGTGATCCCTTTCTGGTGGCAGATGGAGAGGTCGGTCAGCAAGGCTTTTGCCTCTGCCTGAAGAGAGGAACCACTTCCTAATCGGGCAGAGAAGGCCAGAAAGGCAGAGCTGTGAAAATGCCGCACCACTCCTCCCCCCTTCATAGTACCCTGTAGAAAAGATCCATCAGTATTCATCTTCAGTCCCGTGAGGGGAGGCCTCCACTATACCCAGGAACCTCTCCTGTCCCCATTCAGTTCATGATCCCTGGTTGCACCTTAGAATTGGCTCAAGGAAGGAGCTGATTTCAGAGACTTCACTGCTTTGTTGATATCCACAAGCAAGTTCATAGCACAGTTGATAATAAGGCAGGCCAAAACCACTTCACCCTCATGGATGGATGAGTTCAGAGCCCTCCAAATGCTCCAGCACCCCGCCTGGAAAAGAAACGAACATGCCATCCTCTCTTGTCCTCCTCCTTCAGTACCACGGTACCATTGATCCAGGAAGCCACCAATATCCTCGTATGGAGGGTTGGTTTCCGTGAATTCCCCCAGATCCTCCCAAACCTCTTTCTCACAATCACTATTGATTAAAAGGTGGACAGAGGATTCCTCCATGTGTACCTTGCAGCAAACACACATAGAAGCAAGTTGAATACCACATTTCCTCACGTTCTGATCCGTCGGGAGGGCTCTGTTCCTGAGTCTCCAAGCAAGGAAGTTGAACGTAGTGGGAAGAATTTTTATTCAAATGATCTCATCCCATCCTCCCTGGAGTCTTTGTTCACGGACTACGCGAAGAAAATCTTTTGTGAAGAATTGGCCCGAAGGAGACTCAGAGAAAATGCATCTGTCATCCTCTGAGTTGCTGATAATGTCGTTGAAGAAAGTCCGCTACTCTTTGTCCAACATGGCCTCAATGAAGGGGGAAAAGAGGTCGGCTTCTTTGAAGGAGATCAGTGGGCCCGGGAACCCAGGGAATCCCAACTCTGAGCCACACCAGTTCTGATGCAAGAAGGAAATGTCCCCTCTCCCAATCAGCCAATGAGAAAGCGGGATGAGGATATCCAAGATGGTGGTGATGACGGGCCATAGGTGACTCCCGCTCTCTGAGTCATTACAGCTGCGAACTTACGAGTGCATGGAATCCCCCCCAAAGCGTGTGTCCTTCTAAATCACTCTATGAAAGCCTAGAATGCATGTAGTAGATCAAATATTTCAGGTTTCGCATGCCAACACCTCCTTCTTCTACCGGTAGAAACAGCTTTCTCCACGCCACCCATTGCTTCTTCCCCTTTGATTGCGGATCCCAAATGAACCTGGCTAAAGATATGTCGACTGACTTGATGACCCCTTTTGGAACCTTGTTGGATGCGAGGGCGTGGAGGGGCGACGTCACCAGGACAATATTAACCATGGCTATCCTCCCGCCAAAGGATAGAAATTGATTCTTCCAGTTAAATACTTTTTCATTGATCCTTCTAGATAGAGCATAGAAATCCTGGATCCTGAGCCTACTCACTGAGATGGGAATTCCCAGGTACTACATCAGAAACATTCCCTTGGCCATCCCCAGGAAGATGCTGACCGACTCCATACTCGCCGCATCACACCCACTGCCGATAAAGAACTCGCTTTTATCTTTATTAATCCTTTGTCCACTCCATCGACAGAAGGTATCCAATACCTCGAGGAATCTTTGAAGGGAACTCTACCTTCTATTGATAAAGATGAAGGAATCATTGGCGAACATCAAATGGGAAATCGGATGTACCCTCATACGTTGACGAAACGGCAGAATTCCTCTTCGATCAATACTATTCTTGAGGAGACCACTCAGAACGTCCTGAGTAATGATGAAAATGGATGGAGAAACAGGGTCTCCATTCTTGAGGCCATGAGTGGTCTTAAAGAAGCCAAAATATTTTCCCATGAACAGCACCGAGAACCAGGAGGAGCTGAAGCATCGGAAGACTAAGTCGACATTCCAAAAGGTAAAAACCATAAATGTGAGAACCTTGTTGATGAAAATCCATTCCACACGATCAAATGCCTTATTCATGTAGAGTTTGATGGCCACGTTGGACCCTCTAGTTTTGAGGTTGATGTCATGCAACATCTCCTTAGCAAGGGAGACCACTTCCTGGATATTACACCCCCTAAAAAACCCATGTTGTTCAGTGGAGATCCAGTGAGGGAGATTTAGGGCCAATCTGTTGTTGACAATACTCGCAAGGATCTTGTAAGGCATGTTGCACATGCTAACCAGAACATAGTAGGAGTTCTCTGACGGGTTCTTGGATTTGGGAAGAAGGAAAAGAGTGGTGGCGCAGGCTACTCTGGGTAGGTAACCCCCATGAACGATTTATTTAATGGCTTCCTTAACAGACTCTTTCACCAAGGACCAAGAAGACCTGTAGAAGGAAGCAGGGATGCCATCTGGACCCGAGGTGCTCTCCGGATTCAGGTTCATGAGTGCATGGTGGATCTCTTCCTCATTTGGCAGTGTACCCATGCTAGAGTTATCAACATCTGACACATGGCTCTGGATTGAATCAAAGATCTGTAAAGGCTAAGAGGGATACCCTTATGGGAGGTACTCGTTTGGGCCAGCTAGAAGGTGGTAGAATAAGGAAAATGCCATGCTCCCCATGGTGTCTCTGTCGTTCCATCCTCCATCAGGATGTTCGGCATAGCTCGCTTCTTCCTTTCCTTGAAACATGCATGGAAAAATGTCGTGTTCCGGTTGCCCTCCCTCAACCACATGATCCTAGCCGCCTCCCTAGCCAGACTCTCTTGTCTAAGAAGGAGTTCCCCCATCAGCTCCTTCTTCCTTGTGAGCTCCTCATACACACATCCCCCCCCCCAAGCACTTTCCAGGGATGCCTCCAACGTTTCCATGTCTTTCATGGACACAGACAGATCTTCATCTGGAGACCTTGGATCTTTTTCCCACTCCTTAATGTATGACTTAGTTTTCCTCAATTTCCCATGAAGGATGATCCACGTGTTCCAGCAAAAGGAGTCTCCAAGACCTTAGAAACCTAGTCATGATAGCCCGGTAATTCAATCCAGAGCTAGCTAAAGTGGAAAGAAGCAGGAGGCTCGGCCGTTGAACTCAGAGAAATAAGCAGCGAGGAGTGGTCTAAGATCCCCCTAATCAGAGGAGTGACCTTAGTGTTTGGGAAGAGAGATATGCCATGTAAATTACTCAGACAGTGGTCCAGATGACCCCACAAGCACCGAGAACCCTGATGATTGTTGCACCATCTGATGTTGTACCTAACAAACCCTAGATATGACAATCCCATGCTGGCCATAAAGATAAAAAATGTTGAACTAGCCTTACTGGGGAAGGGGAGTATCCCCTTCTTCTCACTCGGGTCCACAACCACGTTGAATTCCCCTCCCACAATCCAGGCCTCTAGTCCCGGGGGGACGCCGGTGAGATATCAGTAGAGAGAATTGGGGGATATCTGCCTAGAGAACCTCTGCAACCTGCTCTGCCTGAACCGAAGAAGAGGTACGTGACAGAGCTCCCACATCTGCCCCCATCTTATTGGCCCTCCTAGTGCCGTTTCTCCCCTGTTGATGACAGAACTGCATCGAATGCCCCTAGAGACAGCACAGCGAGAAGAAATGAGGGAATACTAGGTAGACCACCTCTTGAGTCCAGTACAGGACATCATCGACGAGAAGATCCACTTTCTTAGGGACCGGGAAAGAGAGATCCAGCTCTACATAAATACGATCCTCCAAGTTCGAGCATCCCTTCTTCGTGGATGTAGCCGAGCACAAAAAACCCCCAATGGTGTCACCAATCGCCCATAAAAGGCATTCATTCTGGAAAAGGAGGGGCAGCCCTGACATGCAGACCCAAACGGCCGTGGAAGGGCATTCCTTCCCGCAGTGGGCATCAAGAACCATTTGTAGAGGCTGAAGGACAAACACCCCCAAGATTGAGGAACCCTACACCAGACGTGGAGGAAATCCTCCTCCGAGGCAAGGGTGATGCTGAAGGAACAACAGTGGAGAGCTGAGACCGGCACCGGTGACTTAAGGCCCCAGGACGAAATACAGCGCCGAAAAGACTCAAGCAGAGGTTTCGCCACCCCAAAATGCGCCACCGGGGTCCGTTTTAGGCAGGCTTCAGCCTATGAAAACGCTGACCCTAGCACTCATAAGGAGACACGAGCCCCTTCAGACGATGACTGGCCTGAAGCCACCTGGACCGGGTGAAAGCATGGAGTAGGAAGGAAGCTTCCCAAACAGTAGAGCGCCTCCTGAAAAAAGAGCATGAGATCCACTCTAGCTGGAAGAACGGATGAAGAACAGGTCTCCTGGGAACTGCCGGGGGGAGACGAGGACAACGCCGGAGCCGAGGACGACGTCGGGGCCGCTGGGGGAAGCTGAGAATGATGCCGGTGCTGAGTACGAGGTCGGAGCCGAGGGCGATGTTGGGACCGCTGGCGGACCACCAAGGGGATCTGAGGACGAATCGAGGGCATGGGCCACCTAGGAGCCATCGGGGGGAGACGAGGATGACGTCAGAGCCAAGGATGAGACGAGGGCGCTGGGCGCCGAGGGAGGAGGGGGAGGCTCAGTGATAATGGTGTAATGGACTGAATAATTTACACTGTTCAATTAATGATGCAGAAGAATCAACTATATGAGTTGTGTGGTAAAAGATTTAATTTCCCTAGTGTTTCATGATGGGGATATATTATTTTTATTTTTTAGGACCATGCTAATAAGGAAGAGTATAATTTTCAGATATTATCTTTTATTGTGAATTATTTTTTAGACAAATTAAATCACCTAACATTGTAAATGTGGTAGATAGAGAAGTTATAATACATCCCTTGGAGAATATAACAATGCTATTATTGCCTGTATTTCACAAATATCATAAGTAATTTGGGTAAATTGTGATTCAATCCTTATGATGGAAATGTGGATAATATTTTCTTTCTATCCGGTGTTGGTTTGATGGAAAATAAATATTCTACTGGATAACTTTTAATCATTATGATTGGTTTTGATAAACAATGGTTTTATGGTGGCACAAGTTTCTAGTGTTTTTCAAAAATTTGGGTTCCCAAATTTTTAATATGTAAACCATTTAATTAGATGTATATTATTTAAGGACTTGTGAAAATATATAAAATGAATGATTTTCATGAATATGGTCTTTATGAAGGGTGTTTCGTGTTGGCATGAATATTCTGATGGTGATCTTTGTGATTATGAAAACTAGGATTATCACTCTCCACAATGGATTTTAAGGTATCTCAAGGATTATGGAATGAATCATCAATGACACATAAATATATATCATCATAAATGGTGATGGTAATCTCGATGATTATGGGAAGTGGATCATCATTAGCTCAGGATGGTATGATGGTGCACCCCATGATAATGAAAAATATAATAGGAGAATCGTGAATGGAGGAACATTGTAGAGGTATTTTTGAGTGAACTGAAAAATATTCTGGAGATTGTGTAGCATTCATAATTGTAATGGCTATAAATATAAGTATACCCCGACATCATTTAAATGGAAATAATCATAGAAACATGAAAATCGGTCTAAATTCATGAAAGTAGAAGAGCCATTAGATGCAGGATTTCTATGAGATCATGGGAATCACGAAAATATTTCTAATGTATTGACATATACAAATGATTTTTAGTAATGGATACATCATGATTATGGGATATTTTCTATTGACATAGTGAGGTTCATTAAGGTAGTTAGTTCCACAAAGGCATTTTGATTCATGAAGGTTGTGAGTTTGTGAAGGGAGCATCACGAGGGAGCTTCATGAAACCTGGTTTTGAATACCCATTTTAGGTGACCATAGCTTCCAATGATCATCAAATAATTTATAATAGAACATAAAAAACATAATGTTTTATTATGATAAGAATTTTTACAAATTCCAAGAAGTTCCAACCATGTTTTGGGAAGGAAAAATAATAATTTCCTTGAAAGATAAAATTTGTGAAAGTGGATAAAGAAGAATCGTAACATTTTATTGAATCATTTCAAGCTAGAAAAATATCGTTCAGTATTGTATTGTTTTCATTTTGTTTCAAAAGTATAATGGAACATCCTACTCATTGTATTATACATCAATGGATTCTTTGATAGTTGACTGTCGGATATTGGACTATTTCCATACCATACAAAGGACGTAGCCACTCTTGTTGAGTTGTGAACCTTGTATATTCTTGTGTTTCATTGGGTGTGATATTTAATTGTCTTGATAAGTGAAATAAATCCTTTATATGTGTATAATTTTCTTTCATACACAAGTAAACATAAATGAAAAAGATATCATTGATTCATCCCCTCCCCTCTCATTGATACATGAATGCTAACTAAGTAACTTCAATTGATATTAGAGAAATAGGTTCCCTTTATATATTCTTTTATAAAGTTGCGAAGAGACGTTATGATGGAAAATTGGAATTTTGTGAATAGTAAAGGGATTTTTAGTATTTTATTGAATGGATTATCATATCCTGAAAGCGATAATGATACCTTATCTTATGCCTCATGGGTATGATGTTCATAAAGATAAAATATTTGTATTTCCTTATATTGATTACAAGGTTCCTCATAAACCTTTTGATAAGAAGAATCATGAGAATGATGGAAGTGGTAAAAATTGTTTACTTTCATCACTCTATGAAACATAGGATGATTGAAATATAGTTACAAAAGTTCAATATATGAAAGAAAACATGTTCCAATTTGGTGAAATTCAAGACACATTTTACATGGGTATTGTAGAAGAGAATCAATTGAGATATAAAAGGATTGGACAAATGTGTAAGATAAACATGAGAAATCTATAAAAGTGAGATAGTGTATGAAATATTCTTGATATACATAGAATAAGAGATTGGTGTCTCACTATTTATCAAAAAGGGAAGATAGATAATTTTTTGCACATGAATGTTATCATTTTTTCAAAACATCCCATGGAAGTTATTCATTTTGAAATTTATTGTTCTAATAAAAAACAATAAAAAATTATAGATTTGTACTTCATAACATTCATTGATGACTTTACATTCATTACTTGTATTATGTACATGAGACATTGTACAAATGCCTTGAAAATGTTTAAGTGTTTTAGGAGGAAATAATAGAAGGAATGTGAGTTTTCAGTGATGAAGTTGAGAATTGATAATGGTGGTGAGTGTAAGATTGATGAATTTCAAAATTTATCTTTAGACTCATTGAATTAATCATGAGTTTAGTCCTCTATATAAAACTCAACAAAATGTAGGTGTTGAAAGAAAGAATATAATTTTGGTAGAAATAGAGAGAAAGATGTTACATGAACATGGTATTTCTCATTAATATTGGAGGTAGGTCATGATTATTGTTGTGTATATTAATAACTGATGTTTCTATATGCCATGTTCAGATATAACTCTATATGAATTCTTTTAGGAAAAATCTCTATGTTTTAAACACTTAATAGTTTTTTGGATTCCATGCATTATATAGAAGAACGGTGGAAACCATAGAAAGTTTGAGTGAATAGGTGGAGATAGAAGTTTTCTTGAATATGATCCAAAAGGAATATGATATAGATGTTTCAATAAAGAAATAGGAATAGTTTTTTATTCTTCTGATGTGGAAGTTGTTGAAAATGTTGACATTAAAATCATACATATGCTGATATGGAAGTTGAGTTGGATGAGGAAAGTTTTGATAAAAAATCCGATAATTCTTCCAATAGTGGAAATCTTACTCAAGAAGAGGAATCTAACTCATCTCTTTCAACTGATGAAGATGAAACTCAAATAGCACATCCTAGGATGAGGAAGCAATTAGAGGATAAAAACATTATTTGTGATCAACATTAGATGGTTAAAATAATATTAATTTTGAAAGTTGTTACAAAAACATCATTATATTAAAAAGTTGAGCTGAATGATGTGAATGATGTTTTTGAGAATCTAGATAGGTTCAGGTTATGAATAAATAACTTGATCGGATAGAAAATAATGATACTAGGGAACTCATATTCAAGATAGATAAAAAAAATTATTGGTACAAAATCGGTTTTCGGGAACAAGCTGAATCAATAAAGTGAAGTGTTAAGAAACAAGGAATGATTATTGTGCAAATGTTACTCACTAGTTGAAGGTGTTGATTTGATGAGACATTTTTACTAGTGGAATGTTTAGAAACAATCAAAATATTTATTTCTATTACTACATGAAAAATTTATAAAAAATTAAATAGATGTGAAGTCCTCATTTTTAAATGGGGATCTTTATAATGAAGTTTACATTGAAAAATAATGTTTCCTTACTATTGGGAAATATTAAATTCATGAATGTAGGTTTTAGAAATCCTCGTATGAGATAAAACAGGTTATTAGGGTATAATACTTCATATTGAATAATTTATTAAAGAAATTAATTTTTATGAAAAAAATTATTTCATAAAAATTAGTACATCAAATAATTTCAGGAGTTTTCTCTCATAATAATGGTTTATGATGATGAAATTATCTTTTCTAGAAATTATGAAAGGTCAAAATAAATATTTTCTAAAGAGATTAAAATGTTTTCTAAGTTGTTCATCATGGGAGAAATGAAACAGTTTCTTGGGTTTCAAATTCTTAAAAATAAGAATCACATTTTTTTCTCTCATGAAATGTATGCCTTGGAAATTATTAAGATGTTTGGCATGGAAATTAAGAAACCATTTCTACTCCAATTTAAGTGGGAACCAAACTGTTTAAATTTGGTGAAGGAAAAGACATTGATCAAATGGAGTTTGGAAAGCCGATTTTATGTTTGTTATACTTGACAACCTCAAGGATTATCCTTTTTTAGGTTGTTATATTACATTGAATATTTTATATTTCTCCCAAATAATCACATATAATAGATGGAAATTGAATCCTATGATATATCAAAGGAAAAAAAATGACATCCTCTATGATATCATAGAAAATATTCACTTGTTTTTGTATTCAAATGCTGATTGTGGATTAACTATTGATGATAGTAGACCCACATATGGTGGAGTATTTTTTCAAGGGAAAACATGTGTTAGATGGGAGAAAAAAAGAACAAAATTTATTAACTCTTTGAATGGATGAAGCTGAGTATATTATTGCCACTGAAGATTCTACCCAACTTATTTGGAAGAAAACTCAGTTAAAAGACTTACTGGTTGAAGTAATGTTAAACATTCTCTTGGGATGTGGTATTAAAATTGCATTCAAACATACAAGTAATCTGGTACAACATTATCATTCTAATCATATTGACATAATGTACCAATTCATAAAAGGGTATGTATAGAATAATGAATTGATATTGGAGTGTGTTCCTACATCAAAAAAAGTTTCTAACATATTCATAAAACCATTTTCAATGGAACCATTCTCAAAATTGATGTTGATCATGGGTATCTGACCTCATTATCATCAAGGTTGTGGTGATATGGTATGTGAGTATGATATACATTATAATACCAAATGTAGCATCGAAATAAAAGAGATACTGAATAAAGTATCTAATGGTTCTTAAAATACAAGAGGGAGTGAATTGTACACTTTAAAATTTTCATTTGGAAATTTTAAATATGGTTATGTTCAACATGGTTAAACAAGGTAATTCACAAAACCTCTAATTCTACACACATTCTAGATTTAGGAAATATGATTCGGAGAATGCAATTCTGGAAAAGTGATTCAGGAAATGAAACATATTGAATGTTTACAACAACAATGATTCTACCATAAAGCATATAGAATCATAATAAATCAGAGTACAAGTAGAAGAAAATATAAGAAATTTATACATTCCTCAACAATACAAATGCAGTGGAAAACTAGTAACAAAACAGGTAACAATTAGAAAATATTTTAACCCAAAGAGAAGAGAATCCAACAACCTTGGATAAAAGATCATTGATTTATAATTTTAAGAAAATTTGTCTTACCCAAACCAGGGTAAGCCCTCGATACAATGATCGGAGTCTGTCTTTCTATCCCCACAAGCCCCCAACATCAAGGTAGTTGGTACCTATTTCGTCCTCAACAAGGAAGCCCTCAACATCAAGGTTGTCAACACCTCTGTCTTCCTATCCCTGGAAGCCCACGATTGTATATAGCAACAATTGGAGTCATACAAATAAAATTTTAACAAGAAGTTCAGTATGGACAAAGCAATAAGGGTCTCTCTCTAGAAATCACTTCAACAGCCTGTAATATCTACAGTCATAGAATAGTATTGATCTTATTTAAATAAGCTCCTATTTATAGGCAGGGCATCAATGGTCGGCTCCCTCTTCCAACAGTCATATTTTTTCCTTGAATGTCAGAGGGACCTGTACACGTGTTACTCAAACAATAGTTAGTTAGTAACTAAATACATGACATAATTTTATAAAAACACAAGTGTAAGAAAAAATATGGTCGCATAACTAAAATCCAATATTTTGAATGTAAGAAAATTAATGTTCGGAGTCTATCCAAAAACTATTTCAGAGTCTATAATATAAAGATATTCAGATTCTATTTTCTAGGAATTCAGAACTATAAATCTATAAAAATCCGTACTCTGAATTTCACGGATATTCGGAATCAGGATTCAGATGTATTGAAAACCAAAACATACAATGTATGGATTCAAAGTTCATGAGAATTTGGGGTCAGAACTCATAAGAGTTCGGAGTCTGTATTCTAAGAACTCGAAGTCAGAACTCAGAGAAGTTCATAACCATTATTCATATTCGGAGTTTAGAGTTAGAACTCAGAAGATTTTTTAACCAGAATTCATAATCAGAATTTAGATTCTGAAATCAAAAGAGTTTGTATCCAGAAATCGTAATCAGAATTCGGAGTCAGAACTCAGAAGAGTTCGTAACTAGAATTTGTGATCATAATTCTTAGTCCGAACTCAGAAAAGTTCGTATCCAGAATTCTATGAATTAGGATCCTAAAACAAAATGCTTCATTTCTAGGTAATTATAGGATTTTGAGGTTTTGGTTTCAAACCAAAAATTATACATAGAAAAATTGTGGTATGAATAATGAAAACATGATAATGGTAATTTTCCATTGGGAATGAAATATTTCATTAAAGAAGTAAAACACATTGTAAAAAGATATTTTTCTTTAGATAAGGTGTTTTTGATTTTCAAAACAATAAGGAATTATAAAGTCATAAGGGAATCTTATTGACTAAACAATCTTCCCTAAGTATGAAGGAATGTAAAAGTTTGAAGGAAAACCCTCTTGACTCAATAGTCTCCCCCTTTTTGGAAATCACAAACATCCTTATGAAAAAGAATATAAGGACATAGAAATTTTTTTCTAGATTTTTAAATAAAACTTATCCTCATTTTCAAATTGGCAAAGATGAATACAACTAACTTCCCATTAATATTTGGAACACTAATGATCGTATTCTAGACTTTCTGAAGGAGATTCTTCATTATCTTGAGTATGTAAATATTTATAATGGGAACTCTCCCTTTGATAAACTCCCACATTACTTTGGGATATTTCTTCTTTACTTATAATTATTTTTCCTTTCTCCCCCTTTGTGGTTTTAAAAAAAATATAGATAATGGAAAATAAATTATAGTACCTAAAAGATTAGTAAAAAACATCCAACAGCAACGAGCAACCAACAATTTCATTAGGTCAGGAAAATTTTGTACAAGGGAAAAAATAAAACAAAAAATTGAATTGATCTATTTTCCTTCCTTATCCTTGGGTAAAAACTTCTTTACTATGGTTTTCATCTTCTTTAGATCCTTGTGATCTTCATCTTCTTGATTCTATAAGGCTTTAATCATATCATCCTGATCCTTCAGAGACTATTCCTAATCCTTCTACAAGTCATATTGCTTCACTAGCTTATCTTCAATCTTGATCCGGAGATCCCTTTATCTCTTCCAGCTTTGAGCAACACAGTTCAGCTTCCCATTCAGATCCTTTACCTCTAGAATCTGAGTATTATTCTCAAGATTTAGATTTTCCTCAAAGATATTTGTGAGATCCTTGATTTTACAGTTTTGAGTATCAAAATTTTCCGTAACATAATCATGAAACTCATCATGCTCTCTCAAATCTTCATAAATATTCTTTGAACATCTAACAACATTCTTAGAAGATTTCTGTGGGCATCGTAGTTGATAAAGAAGTTCTTGTAATCAGCCTCAATCTTTACACACCTATCCATAACCATGGATACAGAATTTGATTTCTGATTCATGTTATGTTGAAGCATCTGACATCTGGAGTCAATGGTTAGAACGATCGGAATGGTGTCAACAAGCCTCTTTAGAGATTGAATGACAAAATCATGTCCTCGAGCTGATGATTTTGAATCTTAAACTTTTCTTGGTGATGGTTCTTCCTCTAGCTCAACCAGCTTCCTTCTTCCTTAGAAAAACTTTGGTTGGAGTTCCAAAAACCACATGTTTCCCCTGGTCAGTTTTTTGAACAACTTCCTCATCCGGGGACTCATGATCACTTTTAGACAACTGAACAATTCTATCTTTTTCAATTTTTTCTTTCATGTCTCCTGCCTCAATATCTTCAGTATGAATGAAGTCATGATTATGAATCTCTTCCTCAGATAATTTGTTCACTTCCCCTTCAGCCTTCTCATCAATTCCAAGGGTAGCAAGTTTCGAAGATCCATCATGATATGTCTGGATTGATAGTTTTTTGGATTTAATTTCATTCGCATGAAATTATTAAACTTTTTTATAATATCAGTTGTATCATCATGGATTTCAGTTTCATCGGCTTTGGAGGTGCGGAATGAGTTTCTTGGGCCTTAGGGGTTTTATTTGTTTCTACCAGTTGCTTCAGTTTCCACTTTTTTCTAGCCTTCTACGACGGTTTATCCTCTTCTACATTCTTCAGAACAGCTTCTGCTTCTTCCACTAATATATCATAGAACTCTCTTGAATCATTAGAAAAGACGACAGTCATTATTTTCAAAGTATCATCTCTTACTAATATGACATTGTAATTCCTCGACTTGGAGCTGCAAGGAATCTTGAAGGACTCAAGACATCGAACAATAAACTTGGAAAGTAGGGAAGGACACATGATTATATGTGCTCTAAAATTAATATTCTTGATATTATCTATCGTCATTAGAATATGCTTCATCATATTGATATTCCTTAGATTTACCAAAAAAAATCTAGATATACATATCACTTTTCTTCAGTGTGTCCTTGTCACCCTTTCTTGGTATGATAAAACCCTGAACCAATAACTCAAGGGTATGATTATTTGTAGAAAAATGATGAATCTGTGCGGTATTGACAGCTGTAAGTCCAAGACACTTCATAGCCTTCACCTTTACAAAACTTCCTTGAACATACGATAATTTTTAGAGAAAAATTCTAATTCCCCTTCATAAGACAACCCCACTAAGCTATCAGCTTTGGTGTATGAATGTGGATTTGTTTTTCCATATCTTTTGAAGGAATTTTTTTCTCTTCCATCTTTTTTTAAAAAACAAACTGATTCATAAAATTTTATCAGCATATCCGGATTCAAAAAATCATGGGCTCTAGTCTTTGATATACAAATGCTTTTTCATCCATTCAGCTTGATGTTCTTAGAGATAATGGAATCATACTTATTGAAGAATTTCAGATGCACCAACCTCTCTCTGTATACTTTCCACTCAATAATCAGCTTGACAGAAGACATATCTTGAGAAGGAACTTCACAAGACATTCAAAATTGAGAATCTTTGGAAAACATGGAACGATATTTTGAAGTGGGGCAGATCTTCAACATGCAATATCTTGAAAACCAATGTGGGAAAACCATCAGGGGTCCCCTTTTATAGGTTTTGATGCAACAGTTAATCTTCCCATCTCAATCCAATGGATGAGAATTATTCTAATCAGATATGATGGTTGAAAAAATAGCTGCAAGGTAAATTTGGTAGGATCCAAACTTTTGGTGTTTTTAAAGGATAACATTCGGTTTTAAGGAAACTAGAATCCTAGAAATTTAAAAAATAAAAAAGAAACTAACTTTAAGTAAAAGGTGATTACGAAAACTCAAGAAAAAGTCATACCTTTTGGATTTCTAGGAAGATTATTTGTAATAGGTAATATTCTTCTTGACATTTTTTTAAAAAAACTATGAAAACATCCATTATGGAAAATAATTTTAGTACAAAAATCATTATTATGAGAATCTTCATTACGAAAATTTTCATTAGGAAAATCTCTGTTTCGAAAATCTTTACTACAAAAAATCTCATGTACAAAAAACATCATTACGAAAAATTTCAAGTACGAAAAATTTCATTATGAAAATTTCAAGTATGAAAAACATCATTGGGAAAAAATATGAAAAACTTCATTATGAAAACTATGAAAAATTTCATTATGAAAAATATGAAAAAAAACCATCATTATGGAAATAATAACTATTAATCTAACAAGAAAATGTACTCCCTATATGAAATAGAGTTTATTACTATAAGGTGATTGTTTTCAACAACAAGTTAGTAAGGTGGATTACCTTTGGGTTATCATTCCTATCTTCTGTTTAACATATTCAAATCTATCGAAGGGTAAAGATTTTGTGAAAACATCAGCATGTTGGTCTTGCATTCCGATAAATTAAAGAATGATATCTTTTTTTTGTGTGTGTGATCCCTAAATAAGTGATGCCTAATATCTTTGTGCTCTACATGAGAGTGATTTGCAGGGTTTTTAATAAGGGTAATGGAACATGTATTATCACACCAAATTTCTGTTTTGGTAAAACTCATACAATAGTTTGTGAGTGTATGTTGCATCCACAACACTTGAGCACAACAACTTCCAGCTGCTACATATTCAGCTTCAGCAGTGGAAAGTGCTACTGAGTGTTGCTTCTTACATGACCAAGAAACTAATGAATCTCTTAAAAAATGACAAGTTCTAGATGTAATCTTTCTATCTATTATACATCCACCAAAGTCAGCATCCGAAAAGATTTTTAAAACAAAATCATTTCCAGAAGAATAAAATAGTCCTAAATCCATGGTTCCCTTTAAGTAGTGAAAAATTCTTTTCACAGCCTTTAAATGAGACTCCTTAGGATTGGATTGATATCTTGCAGAAAAGCATACAGAAAAAATTATGTCTGGATGACTAGCTGTCAAGTAAATTAGACTTCCTATCATACCTCTAAAAGATGTTTGATCTACTGATTTCCCAGCTTAATCATGATCAAGTCTGATTGAGGTACCAATGGGAGTACATATACTCTTAGTGTTGTCATATCCATACTTTTTAAGAAGATCATTAATATACTTATGCTGGGATATATAGATTCATTCGGGTTTTTGGGAAATTATAAATCCAAGGAAAAATTTTAACTCACCCATCATACTCATTTCCATCTCAGATTTCATTAGATCCGCAAAAGAATCAGTTAAATACTGTTGAGTTGAACCAAATATAATGTCATCAACATAAATTTGAACAATCAAAACATTTTTATTATCTTTATTTATAAATATTGTTGGATCAAACATTCCCTTAACATAGTTATTTTGAAGAAAAAATCATGTAAGTCTATCATACCAAACTCTAGGTTCTTGTTTATGGACATATAATTATTTGGTAAGTCTAAAAACATTATCAGGATGTTTTGTATCTTCAAATACACGAGTTTATTCAACAAAGCTCCCTCTTTAACAAAACCATTAAGGAAAGCACATTTCACATCCATTCGAAAATGTTAGAAATTGAAGAAGGATGTAAAGGAAAGTAGGATACGAATAGATTCAAGTATATCTATTGGATCATAGGTTGGTTCATAGTCTATTCCTTCTTGTTGACTATAGCCTTTAGCAACTAATCTAGCTTTATTTTTGACAATGATTCCATTTTCAATAAAATTATTTATGAAGACCCATTTTACTCCAATAGAAGAAGTTTCCTTATGTCTTTCAATAAACATCCAGACTTTATTCCTTTCAAATTCATTTAGTTTATCTTGCATGGCTTTAATCCAATCATCATCACCTAAAGATTCATTAGTGCTTTTTTGTTCTAATTGGGAATGAAATTCTAGATGTTATACTTCATTTCTTAAGAAACTTCTAGTCCTTACAGGTTGATTCACATTTCCAATGATACTATCACTAGGATGATTCTTTAGAAACAATTGATTTGGATTTTTTAAAACTTGTTCATCAACATAGGGTAGAAAATATTCTAGGGTAAATGTTTTAGAAGTATCTTCTTGGAAATTTTTTTCATAAGGATCTTCTAACAAAGGTTGATAATCAGTTTCTGAAAAAACATCTGAAGATGTAGGTTGGGTTTGTTGAAAAACAAAAGGTTCGGTTTCATCAAATTTCACATGTATTGTCTCTTCAATAGTGCAAGTTTTTTTGTTGAAAACACTAAAATCTGTAAAATATGTGGAGTATCCTAAGAAAATTCCTTCATCAGATTTTGGTGATAATTTATATAAATTATCTTTAGTATTCAGAATGAATACCTTGCAACCAAAAACCTTAAAGTTGGAAAGTCTAGGTTTCTTACCATTCTGTAACTCATAAAGTGTTTTATTAAGAAAAGGCCTAATCAAAACACGATTTATAGTATAACAAGTAGTACTTACAGCTTTAGCCCAAAAATGATTTCCAAGAGAATACTTGCTCAACATGGTACTAGTTATCTCTTGAAGAATTCAATTTCTTTTTTCAACAACACCATTTTGTTGAGGTGTTCTGGGTGCTGAGAAGTTATGAGTAATTCCTTTTCTACTACAAAATGTATCAAAATCCGAAATTTGAAATTCTCGTCCATGATCACTATGATTAGTTTTCAATGGAAGATTTTTCTCATTTTTAGCTTGGTCTCTAAAACTATTGAAATAAGAAAAAGCTTCAGACTTATTTGCTATAAAATAGACCCATGTAAATCTAGTGTAATCATCAACCAAGAAGAATACATAATACTTACCCCCAATGCTTCCAGTTTGTGTAGGACCAAAGAGGTCCATATGCACTAACTGTAGCACATCAGTAGTTGAGACTTCAATGACTGATTTAAAACTTGATTTATGTTTCTTGGAATGTTGAAAAGGGTCACAATCTTTTGAATAATCAAATCAAAACTCTAGTAGATCCTTAACTAATCTTTTTTTAGAAAGTTTTCAATGGTTCCTTTGATTATAGTGTCCTAACCTTCTATGCCACAACAAAAAATGTTCTTCTATTGCATTAATCCAAGTTAGATCTTGGCTCATAAGGTCTTCTATGTTTAGTGTGTAAACATTCTCTTGCCTATGGGAAGAAAAAATAAACTCTTCCTTGGAATTGTGTACTAAGAACTTTTCATTCCTAAAATTCCCAAGGTACCCTTCATCACATAATTGGATTATGGTAATGAGGTTTTTCTTAAGGCCTTTATCAAATAAAAAATTTTAAATCAACGTTTTTCCAAGAAGAATGATGATACCTATAACAATAATTTCTCCCTGAGCATTATCTTCGAATGTTACTTTTCCTCCTTTCGTCTTGATAACATTTTCAAAATAATTTTTGTTACCAGTCATATGTTGGGAACATCCACTATCCATGTACCAAGCATTGTGGTTGGTACCTTCTCTATTTTACGAAAAATAAGAAAAATCTAGCTTTTCAGAATCCAAACTTGCTGGGATCTAGATTTCTCAAAAATCAAAATTTTAGGCACCCACGCCTTCTTAGAAAAATAGACTTTAGGAAATCATAAAGGCTTGTATATGTTTAACGAACTAATTTTTTCCCAGTTTCCACCACACTAACACATAGTATAGAATAGATCACTTTGAGGAATAAAATAATTGTTACTAAAAATAGGTTTACAACCAATATAACCAAAATCGTAACTAATCCTTACAGGTCAGATTTGGGAATACATTTTATCAAAATTTTCCTTACCTAAGGTAAAGTTTGACAAACACTTCCTCAAGGAAAAATTTTTATATTTTAGTTTGATAACCATGGTCCTGTCTTATGAAACATTTTATTTTGAACTAGAGTTAGGCTCGAAAAAAAATTTCATAGAAATTACATTTTCTAGATCATTAGAATGTTTATTATGTTCCAAATTTACTTCCTCAGGATTTTTTGAAATACATTCAAAATTAAAATTTTTCTTATAAAGATCTTTAGAAAGATCTGATTTTTCCTTAATAAGAATAGTATTCCTAGATTTGGACTTATCATGTTTTTTCATGAGTTTTGAGTTCTCAATCACAAGGAGTTATGAAAACCTATAAACTTCTTCATAGGAAGGTAAAGAATTATCTTCATCAAAAAAAGATTCTTTATCTGAAGAGTTATAAGATTTATCATTACTATAGGTTGCATTTAAGGACACATTGGTCATTGATTTAGCATTGTGTGCCTTAGCCATCAAGAAATGATTTTCAATAGGTATTCTAGCTATTTGACCATGATTCTTCTATCCAGAAGATTCATAATCTGAAGATTCGTCTAAAGAGTCACCACCACTCGCACTCCATGTGTCATTAGAATTCAATACATTCATAGCTTTAGCCTTTAATACTTTTTCCTATTTCTCACAGAATGACTTTCCTTTCTTTCTTTTCTCTTAAGAAAAGGAAAATCAGGTCTTACATGTCCATCTCCCTTGCATTCATAACATGTGACTTCTGAATCTTTCTTATCTTTCTTTCCTTTCTTTTTGTATCTGGATTGAAAGTTCCTCTATCCAGTTATCTTATTCATTCATCAAGAAATATTTGATTACTCATTCTCTGACGATTCACTTCCACTAGATTCAGATTGGATAACAACCATTATATACTTGGATCTAGTAAATCTCTCAGGAGTCTTGGATTTCATATGACTTGAAGTTGTAGTAAAATAAACACTATCATTCCCATTCTTCTTCCTTACATTATCAGCATCTTTCTTCATTATAGTCTCATGCTGAAGAAGAGTACCAAACAGCTCATCTATGTAAATCTGAGTAACCTATCTGTTCACATATATAGATATCCTCTTGTATTTCCATTCATTGGGCATGATGTCTATGATCTTATCAATAAGAGCTTTATCATATAATCTTTTCTCACCCATTTATTGTAAACTATTCACAATAGTCATGAATCTTTGTTGCACCTTACATATGGGTTCTCCAAAAGGAAAGAAGAAACCATGATATTCAGCTCTAACCTTGGATCATCTTGTTTCAATTAATTTGGAATTTCCAAAGTGAGTAACTTCACGTTTCTTCCAATTACTATTTTCTTCTTCACAAGATGAAATTTAGACATATATATATATATATATATCTAGTCATGGAGCAATGAAACGTATTGCGTACCTTATAATTCAGTTGATATTCATGATTTTATTGATTGGTAAAGGTACTAAATTCTTTGGATTTTTGAAATTCAATTGACAGAAGTGGTAAAATATCATTTTATGCAAATTTACAAATGTGTCTAGAAGGTGGGTAAAAGCCATTAAAAAAGTTCAATAAAATTTTGTAAAAGTAATTTTATTATAGAATGACTCTAATGAATTAAATTTGAATTATATAGGTATTATGTATCTATTTTGACTTAATATATATTTAAATAAAATTAAAATTTATTTTAATAAAAAGTTTGTTTTAAACAATAATGCAGTGTTTATCACTATTCATCAATAATTTAATGTTTTCAAAAAAAATTCCAAAAATTCACCCTATGATAATTTTTATATTCCAAATTATAAAATTATTTCCATTTTAACAAATTCAAAACATATAAGTTTCATTAAATAATTTAAAATTAATTCCCATTGTTAAAACCAGAAAGCATGTTTTTGAAAAATACAACTATCAAAAGATTGATATGTGTTTATATTCAATTTAAATATAAAATTACTTCAAATGACCTACATTGGGTTAAATGATAAAATTATAATCTAATTCAACTTAAAAATCATTCAAATGTTTAATTTAATATAGTAAATTATTTTGATTAAAAAAGATGTTTTAATTAAAATTTAGTATTTCCATTATTCATCAAAATATGAAATTTATCAGAATAGTACCAAAAAATAATCCACAATAAATTTTTATATCCCACTTCAAAAGAATAATTTCATTTCATTAAATTTAATATATAAAAGTTTCAAATATTGGATTCAAAAGGGTTCTCCAATAAAAGGCGGATAAACTGCAGTTTTTGAAAAATACTTCTTTTATCTCAAAAATTGAATTTATCCTTATATTATGTCTAATAAAAAAAATTGTTGAAAATTACATATGATATATATAACTCATAATGTGGTTAATACTATTCCTAAATTCTTTTTAAACGGTCAGTCTGATAGGTTATGATGCGCTTGAACTCGGTGTTGTGTGTAGCACAAGCTATTGAATTACTTTAAAGAGAAAACATATTATTAAATCACGGGGTGTTACATACTACCCTCCTTCAATGAATTGTGTCCTATCAATTTTATATTGTTCTTAAAAATAAAAGTTTGAAAATAGAAAATACTTTGGTGGAAAACCTACATCGGAAATAGGGTTACATAAATTTTGTCATAATAAGAAGGAAAAGGAAATGAAAAGGTCTCCACCAAATTATGATTTCGAATAAGAAAACATTGGTGGAAATTTGAGACACATAATTAGATGGAAAACTTAAATATTTATGAATTCTTATTGAGGTCATCAATCACCAACAAGTGAACAATAAATTAAAAAATTAGGGCCTTAAAGCCATAAATCTAGGATAACTTAAAATATCATTGGTTAAATAGAACATAAGGAATTGGGATAACACGTATTTGGTTTTATGATCCCTTCCCAAATTTTTATGAATTAATTTCTTCATAGAATAAGAGAAAAAAATTACATGAAATATATAGGTCCATCCTTCAACAAACTTCTACCACAAACATATCTTTTACTCCAAATGATAATAGAATTCAAAAATATTCTATTTACCTTAATTATATAAGGTTATAAAAATAATGAATTTATAATTCATATTATAGAACAAAAAAAAATAAAATTACATAATAAAAACTGGGACATCACATTGCCCAGTGGTAGGTGATGCACCCATGTCGTCGTTCGGTTTAAGTTCAAGTCTTACATCCATGTCGGACATGGCGAGTTGTCACCTGACCTCTAGGTGTTACTTTTTATAATAATCCATAAATAATATTAAGAAAATTTTTTAACATAAACAATAGTTTCCAAAGTCCGACTTCATTCATTCCAACCATTAAACTTATCCAAAATACTTCTATATAAACACACAGTCCAAATTTTATAAGGAAGGTGAACATAATGAATATCCCTTTTTCTATGTAATAACATTTGAAAACCTTCATCATGTATTCTCTAAAAACATGGTCACACCTGGAATTACCATAAAACCTTATTGAGTAGATTATTTCTCCCCTATTTCTTATAGAATACTAGATATACTCCTTATATAGAAAAATTTTGTAAAATCCAACACTAATTGAATAAACAGACAATTAATTAGTTTCAAGGTAATAAAAAATATCGAATATAATTTATTAAATTAATCATATCTTATTCTGAAATATTATATCAGTTCTAGAAATATATTAAGAATTATAATTACCGCCACAATGTATTTTCCAAAATTTTTAACTTGAAACTGTGTCACATTACATGGTAAATATATCAAATACTTAATGAAAACATATTGCAGTATAATCCTAATATACTTCATAAATCATATAACTGGTTCTAAAATGACACAATTCATTAATAACAACTGATGTACCCTAATCATTATTCTTCATCAACGGTAGTATCATTACTTTATTATTATCCAATAGTATCATTTGGGGTATACCCTGATGATTGGGTCATTGATTCATGTAGTGTCCCAACTCTTTAGAGATGGAACATTATATATTTGAAACCATTTTCGTTCCCTTTCAATCACAAAATTGGTGTCCTTTTTCTCCACACTTGTAACAAACTCATATTCATTTCAAGCACTTCCCAGGGTGATTCGTTCCATTATTATCACATATGGGAAAATCCTTCTTTAGCTTCTTCCCTTTATCCATCTTTCTCTCTACTATATTCTAATTATATGGCTTCCCTTCAAAGCCATGCGACTCATAGAATTATTTAATTATATTATTAACAAATGATACTATTTCTTCATATGATGGGAATACGTGAAAGACTATTTCACTTTTAATGTTGGCTTAAGACCATGGAAGATATGATCCTTCTTACTCTTTGGATCATGTGTATTTCCTGAGTTCTCATTACTTCTAATGGGCACCATTTCAAAATGATGAAATACAGTAGGTTAGATCATACCATAATGTATAATCCAAAAACTAGAAAAATTCTAATCATTAATTGAATATTCTACCACATCAAGCCTCATAATCATAAAAAAAATTTCTTTGCTGACATATTTACACATAAATTCTTCATAATGGTTTGTAAGGAAAATTTTAATTATCCTAATCATATCCCCCTATGAGTTTCATAAAAAAGAGTGCAGCAATGCCCGTTGTCATGTATCAGGATACCCCGGGTCAATCCCGAAAGTCCTCGCCAGAGTTTTCACTGCTATGTAGATCTATGCCAGAGCAACCTATTCCTTCTCGTATCCATATAGGAATGTATTTCTTGGAAAATTAAAAAAATCTCTTTATTAAAAAAATTTCTAAGATGTTATTCTATATTAATCATCAATGTCCGTCTTAGGGTAATGTTCTTTAATCAGTGTTTTTCTAAATCAAGTTTCCAGGGTTTGTAATAAACTTCCACTAATACCATCTGTAACGCCTTCACCTTAGTTACCCAGAGTCGGTGAATTATTTTAATACATTAGCATGATTACAATGAATCAAGTCCCGAAGGAACGATTAGTTTAGTAGTCTTGGAAAATATATTACATATGTGAACTTCACATTTCAATTTCTAACATAAAACAAAAAATAAATAATCCTTTGAGAACACCATTATTCCCTTAGAATAAACCTATATATGAATCATAATATACTTCATGGAATCCCAGGAACATAAAATATAATAAAGGGGTAAGCTCATATTCTCAATAAGGGAAAATAATATAGCGGAAGCTATCATAAATAATCATAATCATTTATGGAAAGGTATAAAATTGAAACAAAATCCATTTAAACATAAACTACATCATAATATAGCAAAGTTAAATAAAAATATTCCATTTACTTATTCAAATGGATATTCTACCATTCGAATAATCACACGTAAAATCAATAGCTAACTTCATATTGATGGAATGCATATTGTCGGACATCAAACCACATAGTCAATGCCTTGTGCCAATACTACAAATAATTTTTTTGTTAAGGCCTTGTTCCAAGAATCTAATTTGTCTCATTAGAACTATTGATCCATTGAGGATCTATAGCGGGCTCTACCCATCACAAATTATTTCTAATGCCTTTATCATATGAAAAGGATGAAACATAACATAGACATTCGTGATGAAACTAGTATATGAAATGTAAATACTTTAACCATAACCGTGAATGGTATAAAATGACACATCCATTTTCAAACATATCATAACACATTCAATACAAAATTGAACATTTTATTAAAATAAATAAACTTCAATCACGATTCCAATCTAGTAATAGATGCTGACATAGTTGAAAATGATCAGTAAAACTCTTTTAGAGAAATATCCCTTTTTAATGTAATAATTTAAAAGTCACACAATTTAGAAAGGAATACATTTAAAATACATTTTTAATCAATTTTTCCCATGTGACTTTGAATCTTTTTTAATGGAATTTACTTTTTAAAACATTCATATCCATATAAATAAATCATATTAAGAATTTTGAAAACATGGACATTAATGAGAATGATTTAGAAGAATAAATATTTAAACCATTTTAAACATATTTTTGGATAAAGATTCAATTAAAAATAGTCATTTTTAAAATCTTTTATGAAACATGGACATGGATAATAAATATTTCCTGGTAAAAACATACACATAATCAATCTCGGGTAATAATGAGATTGAGGAATTAACCCAAACTTGTACTTTCCTTTTGTCGAGGGTACATTTAACCTCTTGTATAATGATCATAGTATGTTATTAAATTATAACATAACCATATTAATATATATTATATCATACATGATTCAGTTATGTATTTATACTATCCATTTACTAATAATTTCTATGTTAAAATAACATTTCGGGTAAAAATCTATTTCATTATCATACGTGTTTTAATTTTTTATTCTTGATCATATAAATTGTATCATGATTTAATTAATTCTATAATATAAAAAATTATATAACTATCATATATATTCATAATATAAGTATGTATAATAGATAGATATATGAAATGGAAAACACTGTTTATGGAGACGGTAGGTCATACGTATGCATAAACATCTTTTTTGTTTTCTTGTCGTATTGAATGGAAGTAAGTAAATGAGATATATGTAAATGCATAAATACATACATACATATCTAGTAGAATTTTTATTTCATATATTACATAATTATTAATAATATATATATTTATAATCATCATTGAATGGAGAATGTGGAAATGAATCTTATCACGTGAGGGAGACGGTAAGTTATATGTATGCATGAGTGATGATATCATTATACTGATGGGGAAATCATTTGTAATTGGATGTTATATTACATATACAGAATCCTTAACATGTTATATTTATTATTTACATAAATTATACTCATTATTATACCCATCCAAAAAATGAAGTGTTGAATAACAAATAACACCACGGCGTGGAGATGGTAAGCCGTATGTACGCACGTATTTTAAATTTTTAATTCATATGATGGATCGAATCATGAATATGGTTGTACAATATTTATAATTACATAACAGTATGTAGAAGGAACTGGATTTATTATTTCTTTATGGAAATAACAATGAAATAGGAGGTGGAAGAAGAAAAGAACTTTGAAAGAGGTGATGAAATTATTACCTCTTCTTTGGGTGCTTCCTTTTGATTTGATCAAAAGGGATTCATATGATGGCTTTAGGATAAAATTAAGGACTCTAGGTTTTGTTGAGGGTAGTTGGTTATATATTGGATTAGGGGTTGGATGAACCAAATGGATTTGGTGGTGTGATTTTTTAGAGAAGGGGTAGTACCGTTTTAAAAGAGTGGTGAGGGTCACTTTAGGAAAATCATGAAATATTATTTTATTATAACATCATATTTGTTTTAAAATGGATCCAAAATAATTTATTTTTATGATAAGGTATTTCTTGGTCTAAAAAATCTCAACTAATTGGTTTTATACAGGTTTAGGTCACCATATTAACCTTATCTTCTAGATTTAACTCATAGTTAAGTAGGTTATCTTTTACAATGACTTCTTGTATTTTTATATTAAATGATTAATAAACTTACAATAACATGCAAAGAGATCTCCAAGTGGTTAAATAATGAAATATATATTATTATATAAGTAATTGGGAAGAAAATTATATTTTTAAGAATATTATATTATCTAATAATATAGTATTTGCTTTAAAAAGACATTTATGTCAATTTTGACACTATTTAGTATTTGGTTTTCTTGAAAGACAAAAAACAACTTTATTACTTTGGAAAAAATAAATTAAATCAATAATATCATGTCATATTAACCAATATAATTGTTTTAATGCACCAAAAGTCTCAATTTACATTTATTTGGATATTTTTAATATCAATTATTTTAATCATTCATTAATAAGGTAATTGCTGCATCATCATTGTTTCAAAAATAAATATAATTATTAAATGTTGAAATTTTATAAATAAAATACCATTATATAGGAAATATTTTTTTAATTTTAATTAATATTAATAGTCTAATTTATCTTATGTATATCTCTACCTTAAAAATGTTTTATTAGTGAAAATTGGAATTTAACACTTTTAACTCTTCTTTAAATGAAAAAACAATAAATTTCCAAATCTAATACAAGTGGATAAAAGCGGATAATATTTTATTTTAAAGGATTATTTTGGTTAAAAAACACTTATCCAATGGAATTAGAACATTAGTTATGCTAATTATAATATCATTTTAACCATTAATTACACTATTTACATTTAATCGTGGAAAATAAAATTCAAAAGATACAATTAACCAAAAATTATTTCCATCCTATTGGACAAAATTTTACATACTAATGTGAACTATGTCTCTAGGATTTTTAAAATTCAAATCACAAAAGCGGTAAAATTATGTTTTATGCAAATTTGCAAATGTACCTAGAAGGTGGGTAAAAGACGTTAAAATGTTCAATAAAATTTTATACAACTAATTTTATTATAAAATGACTCAAATTAATCACATTGAAATTATATAGGTATTATGTATCTATTTTGACATGAAATAAATTTAAATAAAATAAATTATTATTGAAACAAAAAGTCTATTTTAAACAATAATGTTCTGTTTTCACTATTCATCAAAAATTGAATATTTTCATAAAAATACCAAAAATTTACCATAAGCTAATTTTGATATTCCCAATTCAAAAAATATGTATATTTTAAAAAATTAATAAAATATAAGTTTCATTAATTATTTTAAAATTAATTAACATTGTCATTACCAGAAAACATGTTTTTTAGAAGTAAAAACTATCAAAATATTGATATGTGTTTGTGTCCAATTTTAATGTAAAATTAAATCCAATGAAAAAAAATTGGATTAAATGATAAAAATATAATATAATTATATTTCAAAACCATTCAAATTTATAATTTAAAACTATAAATTATTTCGATTAAATTTTTTTTTTCAATTAAAATATTTTTCACTATTCATCAAAATATGAAAGTTATCATAAAAGTACCAAATATTTATCCAAACTAAATTTTTATGTCCCAATTCTAAATATGAATTTAATTTCATTAAATTGAAAATATAAAAGTTTCAAATATTTTATTTAAAAATGGTTCTCCATTAAAAGGTGGAAAACTGCATTTTAAAAAAAATCATCTTTTATCTAAAAAATTGAATTTGTACTTATATTATGTCTAATAAACACAAAAGATGAATGCTAAAATTTTATAGAACATATATAATATTAAAAATGTGGAAATACTGTTTATAAATATTTTTTAAACAGCTAGTTTGATAGGTTGTGATGTTCATGAACTCGGTGTTGCATGTAGCACAAGTTATTAAATTACTTTAAAGAGATACTGTATTATGAAATCTTGGTGTGTTACATTCAGTAGTATTAAAAGAAGTGTTTTCTTATTTCATACATAACCAACCCACACATTTATCACCAATAACGAATTCTCCACCACTTGTGGATCTTATAACCACCACCTATCCATCCTAGTTAGCATCAGAAAATAATGATAGTTTATTATATATTCATATAGCATTGAATAATCTATACTTTTGAATAGCTTGAATGTACCTCATGTTTTTCTTAACTTATTCAAAATGTTCTTCCATCATATTGCTTTGGAAGTGAGATGATAATTATATTTCAAAGACAATATTTGGTCCTGTTGAAATTGAGTATAATAGGAATTCAAAAATTCTATTTTGCATAGTGGGATCTACAGAAGTCCCATCCTCAAGATTCCCATGTTTAGTTCCAACCAAAATTATGGTTGAATTTTTTTGGATTCATGCATATTTAATATCTTCAACAAATATCATGCATACTTTTCTTGAGAAATGAAAGTGTAGTATTTCCTCTTAATCACATAGAACCCCAAGAATTATGTGTGTTCACCAATCATAGAAATTTAAAATTCTAATTTCATGTGAATGTAAAATTCATGCTTGGATCCCTTCCTACTTCCTCCAAATATATTATCATCTATGTACACCAGAACCATGAACTAATATTTCTGATAATTCTTTACAAAAATATTGTGATCCACCCCTCCCCTTTTAAATTGGATCATATTCAGATTGGAATTTAGCTGAGAGTACCATGCATGTAGTTCCTACGTTAGAGCATATAATGCATTGAATAATCTTAAAACCTTTATTTCATAATTAAAAAAACTAACACTCTGTGGTTGTTCCATATAAACTTCTTCAATAACACAATTTAACAAATTTTCCTTCACATCCATTTTATAAACTTTGTATCCTCCTTGATTTTCCATGGGAGGAAATAGTCTGATTGAATCTAATTTATCCACTGAAGAAAACGTTTCATCAACATCAACACCTCTAATTTGTGAATAGCATTTACACGCCAATCATTCCTTATTTATGATCACATTTACATTCTCATAAAATTAATTTATGAAAATACACTTCATACCAATCACATTTTTCTTTTCGGGTCTCTTAACTAGATCCCATAAAAGATTATTTTTATATGATCCAAATCTTAATTCATGGATTTAACCGATGATTCATCCATTATAACTTTTTAAATGTGGATGGTTCCATAACTTATTGGAATGTAGATTTTCTATTATTCCTCATTCTACATGTCATTGTGGATTGATCAATTTATACTCTTCGATTTCTCCTATGAGGTTTAGATAATTTTTTTGCATCCATAGTTTCCTCTTATGGTTCTTTTCAAGAGAAAAAAACAAGATATGATTCTTATGTTTTTTTATGCCTTACTATACTACTGTATTTGGATCTATTCTGTGTCCACATTATTCTTCATCTTTTATCACATTTATAAAAAACATCCATGAGAAATTTTTTTTTTCTCATCAATGATCTTCACATAAATTCTTTCCATATTTTTTACATGTATTTTATCGGAAAATTTGTAGGCTTTTCTATTCGTTGAATATTTGAGGAAAATTCCTTCATCTAAATCATCACCAAAATTTACATGATTTCCTTATTCATTTAGGATAATTCATTTACTTTTGAAAACACGAAAATACATCAAAGATGGCTTCCTTTCATGCCATAACTCATAGGGCTCTTGATTTTCCCCATATAAATTCCTATTTAATTTTGAATATAAATTGAATCTTGAGTATCCTACTTATAGTAATGCTGAGAGATTTGACTCTCAGTCAACATAGTTATGGATATACTCTTCACCTGTAGATTCTGATGCTAAAAAACTCCAATTTTCTATGGCATTCTCATAGCAGCCTCCTCATGTTCTACTCCATGTCTCTCTCGGTAATTTTTAAAGTCAATGGTTTTATATTATATCCAATTTTCATACAAAAAACATTTATTTTCCTTCCGATATAATTCTTGGCGATTTGGTAATAAATATTCATGAAATCAAGAACATGTTGTTTTCTATGTATGGCCATCACAGAAGCCATTATATTATAATCATAGATGAAAAGGTTTAATTACCTCTCCCTATATGTTCTACAAACATTTATTAGATCCCATACATATATATGAATGAGATCACAAAGATTTGACTCTCTTTTCTTCTTTGGACGATTAGAACTTCCCACTTACTTTTGTTGCATGAATGAATCACAAGTCATCTCACATTCATACTTCAGATTTGGTATATCCATAACAATATTTGTCTTATATATCATTTCCTTATCTTTTTTATTTATGTGACACTACCTATAGTGCCACAAGAAATTCTATTCTTCAACTATCATTTAAAAAATGTTCTCTTTACTATAAACCTGATATAATTTTTCATTTATTCAGTATCCCTTCATGAGAGAATTATTTATTCCTCCTATTATAGTGAACCACTTTTGATTGAATGTCACTATAATTCATGAATCATAGAGTTGACTCACTCTTTGTTGATTGTGATGCAACCCATCTACAAAAATAACATTAGTCTTTGTCAGCTTTCCATTGGCTAATTCCGTACGTCCACTGCCTTTAATCTTCAATGCACCGTCATTATCTAATCTCACTATTTCGTCAACCTTTTTTTTGAAAATAATTAATACGAATGCATTTCGATTATGTTGGATGAGAATCCATAATCATGAATCCACGTTCTACTACTCTTGGAGGCTTTGAGATCTACTTCACCAAGGTTCATTTTTTCAATTTTCTTCTTCTCCTTCAATGAAATTTTAGTTTGAGTTAAGGATAATGATAGATTTTTAAATATATGTTCCTTGTGAATAGTTTAGTCATACTCCAACTTTTCATCTAGAGGATTGAACCTATTTGTAAGAACAACACTATCATTTTTATGAGTATTGACTTGTCTTTGAGTTATGTATGAATTGTATATGTTATTCCTCAACCTGCAATCAATAGCTTTATAGGAAAATTTATAACAGAGAAATAAATATCTATAGAAATTGTTTCTAATATATGAATTATGATATGAATTCTTTATCCTTTGTTGAATTCTTGGGACTTCAACATTAAAATAGATCCTTGCCTCTTCAAAGAATGACATGGTATGGCCTAGATAGCAATAGAATTGAAATTTCATAAGTGAATATTTATTTTCACTTCTATTCGTCCTCATGTAAACTTATGTGGGATAATAGTTTGACTTTTCATAATCGTAGTAGACTCAATGACAGTTTTATGTTCTCCATTTAGTCTTATTTGAGAATTTATTTTTTTGGAATTTAGGTGTCTTTGTGATATGTTTGACTTTCATATTGCCTTTATTTTTTGCCTGTTTTACTTCTAGCATTTGATGTTACATCATAACAACCAATTCTTATGTTTCCCATGCATGGGGTTCTTTGATAATTAAAATCATTTTCAACTACATTAGAACCACACATAACTCTCTCTAGTCGCTCAAAATCTGAGAATTTTACAAATTTCATTTTATTCTTTCTTTCTTATAGACATCGGTAACTTTAAAGTTTACTTCTAGGATTAATAATATGTTCTTCATATCCCTCACTATTTTTAGACTTCTCCCCCAGTCTAGATGTAAGATAATTGATGACATTTTCCTGATCTTCTATTATGATCTTTAGTACAGCTATATCTTCTGAGCTTTCAATTGTTGTTGATTATTACTTTACTACTTCCTCAAGTAGATCGATTTCATTTCAACTATATCAATGTATTCTGATAACTCCTCCATAATTTCATTCAACTTTTTTCATATATTCCATTGATTTTAACTATTACCAAAAGCATCCTTATGTTTCAAGATGAGATCGGCATCAGTGGAAACTAATTATTTCTAGCTTCATGTCTCGATTGTACGAATTTATCAATGGTAGACATCATTAAAACATCAGTTCCAAATATAAACTCTGGATCTTATTCTTCACCCAATTCACTATCATTGTCTTCTTCTTTATAGAAAAAATCCTTTCTCCATAGTTTCTCAATAGAAATGAAATCTAACTTTTTTAAAAACATTTTTTGAGGTTGTTTCATGTCTCCAACTTCATGTTCTATATCATTGAACATGCTTCAGCACTGAGAGGTATTGTTCCCAACTCTGCAACGTCAAAAACAATAAATAGTTAAATTTATTTCAAATTTCACATTTACCTTCTTGAATTTCATGAAATTGAGAGTGAGAATTTATTTTTCTTCATTATCTTCACCAATAATATCTTAAAATTTCATGTTTTTTCAATGATTTGAATGCAATTTCCTTTCATACTCAATTAATTGCATATTTTTTTGACTCTCATCTCATATGCCACCAGGATGATTAGTAGATCATCAAGATAATTTTTGGAATGATGCATTTCTACAAGGGCTAATTAATTTATATTTTAATGTGATGGATGTCTTCTCAATATTTTCTCCACAATATCAATGTCTTTATTTTCATGTCCATGTCCTCGTAGTTCTCCACGAAATTCAATAATTTGATTTAAAAGGCTATCTTTATTTTTGTCATGACACATCATTATATCATGATACATATTGTGTACAACTTGTAGTTTTTCCTCCATAACTTTATTTCGCTATCATAAATATTATCCCATTTTTCCCACATAAACATTAATTATATACAACTCATCACCTTTAGATATATCTCATCAGAATGAGCTGTAGTGAGGGAATTTTTTTCTTGGGAATATGGATCAACCATTTTACTATCTCAATCATTCATAGACAGCTCAATTGGATCAGTGACCAGTATTCCGAGTGTAGTGGAAAAATATGATTTCCATTCTAAGAGATATTAGATAATATATCATTAATTCTTTCAGATCAGGATTTTTCTTCCATAAAAGAGGGAGACTCCCCTAACATTCACTATATTCTCTATGGCAGTAATGAAGGACAAATTTAACTCCAGAAACCTCCCTCTGATACAACTTTATTGACCCCAAAACCACCAGAGAGGGGTTGGGAGAATCGATATATCAAATGTTTCTTTTAAACTGATGGATCTTGTTCCCGTGTTGGTCAAAACCTATTAAACATGTCTGATGAGGAAGTGAAGGAAAAAAACAATCATATTCAAAAGAGAAGACACAACCATTATACATTGATCAACACCAAATTATACATCCAAGGATCATATATCAATAGGTTTTCAGTCATACCATAGTCCACTAATCATCAATAGTCATGGAGTTAGAAATTTTAGCATAGTCACTATGTTCGAGGCACATTGGATTTAGAAGGTTTTTGGGCCAACGCGGTGTGTCCCTTGGATAACTTTTGTTCACTCCCGCTTTCTCGATATGTTGGGAAGAATCTGAACACAATTTATTAGCATGAAGGTCACTTAAATAGATTGGAAGTAAATTATTCATATTTTATTATAGATAGATTCTCTGTTGAAGTCATGTTTTACCTTGTCAATGTAGTCTACTTTTCTACAAACTGTTCATTTGAAAACATTTCCTATATGAACTTGACTCTTTCCTCCGCATATTGTAATGCAATTTACACCACATTTTTGAACCACCTCTGCATACTTCCTCTACAAACCATGACCAAGTAGATCTTTCTCAAAACATTTTCACATAATGCCTTTTGTTATACTCTTGTGTTCTACTTCTTCACCACAAACCATCTTATCCTCCATGAACCATATTTCGCGTTCCAAATTCCTTTTCATAATGCCTTGCCCAATGTACCACCTCACTTTCTCCAAGTATAATAAGAGAACCAAAAACCGAGTTCTTATTATATGTGCATACTCTTCTACGCGGTCTTGTCATTCCTTTATGGACAACAAGAAACCCTTCGAAAAAATTTCTTTTGTGCGAAACTCTTTCGGACATAGCCGAATTCCTAGAGTGAGTAATTACTATAATGAAATTCACACTACTCTCATTGAAAATGGGATTATCACTCCATATATGAGAAAATATATCATTATAATCGTCTAAAACAAGATTTACCAAATCGTTGATATGAGACAACCTTCATCACGTATTTTTCAACTCCCACAATCCATTTCCTTATGCGGTCTACACACCACCTTTTCCTTTACAGAATCCAAACTCTTCCATGAACCGATCTCCACGTTGTTTTTTCCAAAAAAAATCCATCCAATGAAACACCTCTTCCATGAACCTCACTGCCTCGTTTTATTTAACACCATTCCATCCCATGAACATATTTTCTCTCGCGAATCACATGCCTTCCCACAAACCTCCTTCACATCATAAACTATTCCACCTATGTGGTCTACGTGAAATTTTCCATGGGAAAACAATTCTTTCATACCTCATTTGTAATCTGTTGACTATGCATTAGAGTCCATGTACTTCCCACTCCATCAAAGAAAACCTTCCTTTTCTAAAAATGAAACTCTTGATTTTGAAGCAAAAAAATTTGGAAAATACTTCGAAAAGGTACAACATTAAACCCCTACTTTGGTCTATACAATAAGAATCCTTGACTTGAAAACTCCTTTATCAACCTAACATGGGTTGCTAACAAACACAAACCATACACCAGTTCTAGCAAAGAACACAATTAGGTCCAACATATATAATATTAAATAAATTCTAATAAATTTATATATCATGTTCTCCCTTATCCTTTCACCCATTAGTGGATTTATAATATTGCTTCTGTGTGCATATGACATACTATCTCCACGGTGTGATGTGACTCATTTTCTATTTTAATCATTAACTAATAGTTCTAAAAATTTCATAATTGAGTAAATATTATATTTAGGACATTATTATAATTCATGGGACTTTGGATTTATATCATATGTATAAGAATCAGAACAATCATGACAAAACAAACATAATAAAACAAGGTAGTTAAAACAAAAAATAATTAAATAATGAAAAGTTATTGACAAATGGCTGGTACAATGTTATAAAAAGAACATATATGATATGATAAATATTAGTATTATCCATTAATAAATTAATTACATTTTTAGTTCCATTATTGATGTTGTTAATTCACAATAATCTAATAAAAAACATGAGGTAAGGGATTTCATCTCAATTCCCATTTCATTGAAAAATTTTCTTTTAATATGAAAAAATTTAGTTTTATGTGGTGTATATAGTAAATAAATTATATATTTCACATAAATACCATTTTATTTAGGATGATTAATGTTTTTTAAATATTTATTCTTCAGCGTATTATAAAATAAAAGTTATAAGAGGTTAAAAATTACATTCCCACATTCTTTAGGGATTTTTTACATTATCTTAAAAAATAACATTCTTTTGATTATTTTCTATTAGAAGTTAAATTTATATCAAATATATGTAGTCTAGTATGATGAATATGAATATTTCCTAAAAATTATACCATTTTTATGTATGGTGTTTTCTGTGAATGTTTTTTCATTGATCGGGAAAATATTAATAAATCTATATCCATTAGTTAATATGGATATTTTATAATAAGTCATATTGTTCATGAATTAAATCGATTGTTTGGTATATGAGGATTTATTTGGAATTTTTTTTATGGATGGGGTCCATTTATATATTTTCCCTTGATACATTGACCTGTATCATGAGACAAATTAGTTCGGAAAATCAAATGGATTTTTACATATAGGTTTAAAAATGTACTATGAATGGTCCTGACAGTAAAGGTATCATAATGCATGATATATTGTAATATAATAATTAAAAATATCGTTAAATTATAAATTATTTATTATTATTATCCATTAAAATTTCACATTGATATTACCTCTGGTTGCATTTCATTCTTAATTAATTGACTAAACCGAATGTGTGTTCAGTAAGTTACCTTTACATATTGATTATACCATATTTTAGGATTAAGAAATTTATTAAATCGATTGTGTTTTTAGTTTTTAAATATGATATTTTGAATATTTTTTATTTACACTATATTTTTATCACTTAATATAAACCAAACTATGAATTTATTCTGGACTTTATTTGGATTCCATTCCCATGATTTGATGAGTAAATCCTTGGATGAGTTTCATGGATTTAGATCATTTGAATTTGTTTTTTATGTTGTATCTCAATTCCCAATGTATAATGGGTGTCATATATGTATCTATTTCACCATTTAATATTGAATATAATTTATTTACACAAGATATTTTCCCGTTAATATAACCCATACTGAGCATTTAATCTCACCCTTTATTGTTTTTCATTACCATGATATGAAGAATAAATATTTGAAAAAATTTCAATAATAAAGATCAATTTCTTTTGTTATGGTATTTTGTATTTCAATTCCCAATGTATAATGGGTATCATATATGTATATTTTTTCTTCAAGTCTATTAATCTATTAGGTATATAGATATTTGATTACTAGTATCTTGGGACGATATAATAATTTTGACACCGTCTCCAGGTCACTGGATTCGGGTTCATTATAATTGGTATCAGTGAAAATTTTGTACAATCATTTGGAACTATATAAAGGAAAACAAAGATTATTGTACATAAACCTATGAAATAATTTAAGAAATATTACATATAAACGTATTAATGTTTTTTTGGAAGATATTTTTCCCCTATAAATACATATATTTTAAGACATAATAAGTGGGTGTGGTTTTGGAAAAGTGGTACTTATGAAAAATTACTCTGAAAAAGGCTGGTTGGATCGTACTAGAGTGTTACCTGTTACATAAAAATGAGTCTTATTGTGCATATGTTTTGAAAATAGTTGGTTATTATATTTGGTTAACTCTAGTTTTCCATAGAACACATTATGAAGTGTTTAAAATTAATGATTTCTCTATAGAAACCATGCGAATTATATTGAGGTTAAAAATGATTAATTTTTTATTTATATTTACTATTACACAAAATTTAAAATTAGGAATTCTGACTTAAATTTCATAATTTTATGTGCTATTTAAGTATATAATATTGATTAGAAGTAGTTTTCAGGAAGAATAAGGGTATAAATACACATGATAAATGAATATATTTCCATTCTCACCAACCTAGTACTACTAGTATTCGAATTAAGAAGATTATAGCTACAATAGGTTAACTTATAGAGAGTATGAAAAATACTTTTCCCAAATGGAGAAACCTTTTTTTGTACAACATAATTCTCCTATAATTATTTTCATTATGCGATAGAATCCCCCATCATTATTTGGGACTACTAATCCAATGGTAGCTGAGATATGGATTAAGTTTCTTGATAAGTTATTTGGGGCCATGGGATAAGATGAAGAGGAAAAGGTTATAATTTTAATGTATTGTATAAAATGTGATGATGATCAATTATTATCCTTGATCTAGATTATTAAATAGTATTAGAAAAGAGAAGATATGAAAAAGAAATCCTTTTAGGAGAAATTCATCAACAAATATTTCCTTCATTTTCAAAAAAAATAAAATAAAGAAATCTTTCTCGAGATGAAAGAAAAATGGAAAAAAATGTGTTCTAGAGTATGAGTAAATTGTTACAAGGATGTCCTTGTATTTTATAGATATTATATTCTATAATGAACACAATATTTATGATTCCATTAAAGGAATTAATCCAAGTCTCTAAAGTGATATATTCTCTCAAAATATTTCACCATATGATGAAATAGTTTTATTTTATATAAAAAAATAGAAGGAATTATATAGGTCCAATACATTCAAATGAAATCAATAACGAAATGTTTTTATTGAGAACCATTAAAATATAATGTTTCAATTAATAATAATATAATGAATCAATTTACATATTGTGAAAATAGTGGAAAAACTTGTCTATATAAATTCTAGAATGGAATATGAGTTTACTTTATGTGATGAGATATGGTACATCTGGATAAATATTAAAAAAGAAGAAATAAAACCATTTTATTCAATGATTCAACTATATGGATATGGGTAACTATGAAAATGAATTCCAAAAGATTCCTAGTAATCTACAATGGAGGACACTGTGCGGAGAAGTCCAAGATTATATAATCCATATAGCTGAGGAGAAAGTTCCCATTAAAGTGGTTGAATGTAGTTTAACTATAGATCCTAATATAGGAAATGAGTTATATGATTTTAAATCATATGACACTTTTATATCTTCAGTATTTTATAAGAAAACAATATACTTACCAAGCAACTGAAGAAGAGAGTTTATAAAAAAACGCTTAGTGAGAGCATCACTCTAACATAGAGGTGTCAAGAAGTCCCCATTATGAAAAATGGAAATTATTTATTTGTTGAATTCATTATAGTATCTATGGTTGAATTCAACGTAATCCTTGGTTTTTATTGGAAATTAAAATATGATGAAAAATTTTACTTCAAGGAGAAGTAATTGCAATTCGTAATGATTATTAATAATTACTTATCTATATAGAAGATAATTCAACATATGATTCATCTCTAGATCCACCACCAGTATCTCATTTGAATGCAATTCTTGGGGAAGAATAGAAAACAAAATATATGTATTGAGAAGTTAATAATCAATATGATTGTATACTTATTATAAAAAATACATACATATATATATAACCTAATTATTTACATTGATATTAGTAAGGGAATTCCATTGATTCATTTAATAATTTATACCAATATTGATACTCCAAATATAATTTCCATTGTTGAATTAATGATGCATAAGAAACAACTATATGATTTGTGTGGTAAAAGATTTAATTTCCCTAGTGTTTCATGATGGGGATATATTTTTTTATTTATTAGGACCATGATAATAAGGAAGAGTATAATTTTCTCGTATTATCATTTATTGTGAATGATTTTTTAGAAAAATTATATCACCTAACATTGTAAAAGTGGTAGACATGGATGTTATAATACATTCCTTGGAAAATATAACAATGCTATTGTTTTTTGTATTTAACAAATAACATAAGTAATTTGGGGAAATTGTGATTCAATCCTTATGATGGAAATTTGGATAATATTTTCTTCCCATCAGGTGTTGTTTTGATTGACAATAAATATTATTTTGGATAACTATGAATCATTATGATTGGTTTTGATAAACAAGATTTTTAAGGTTCCACAATTTTCTAGTGTTTTTCAAAAATTTGAAGTCCCATATTTGGAATATGTAAACCATTGAATTAGATGTATATTATTTAAGGACTTGTGAAAATATATAAAATTATTGATTTTCATGAATATGGGCTTTAATAAGGGTGTTTCGTGAAGGCGTGAATATTCGGAAGGTGATCTTTGGGATTATGAAAACTAGGATTATCACTTTGCACATAGGTTTTGAAGGTATCTCAAGGATTATGGAAAGAATCATCAATTCCACATAAATATATATCATCACGAATGGTGATGGTAATCTCGATGATTATGATAAGTGGATCATCATTAGGTCACGACGGTATGATGGTGCTCCCCACGATAATGAAAAATATCAAAGGAGAATCTTGAATGGAGGAGCATTGTAGAGATATTTTTGAGTGATCTGAAAAACATGATGGAGATTTTGGAGCATTGAGAATTGGAATGCCTATAAATATAAGGATACCCCTACATCATTTCAATGGAAATAATCATGGAAACTTGAAAATAGATCTAATTTCATGAAAGTAGAAGAGCTCTTAGAAGCTGTATTTCTATGAGATCATGAGCATCACAAAAATATTTCTAAAGTATTGACAGATACCAATGATTTCCAGTAATGGATTCTTCATGATTATGTGATATTTTCTATTGAAATAGTGAGATTCATTAAGGTAGTTAGTTCCACAAAGGCATTTTGATTCATGATGGTTGTGAGTTTGTGAAGGGGGCATCACAAGGGACCTTCACGAAACCCGGTTTTGAATACCCATTTTAGGTGACCATAACTTCTAATGATTATCAAATCATGTATAATAGAACATGTAAATAAGAATGTTTTTTAGTCTAAGAATTGTTACAAATCCCAAGAATTTCCAACCATGTTTCTAGAAGGAAAAATAATAATTTCCTTGAAAGATAAAATTTGTGAAAGTGGATAAAGAAGAATCATCACATTGTATTGAATCATTTCATGCTAGAAAAATATATTTCAATACTTTAGTGTTTTAATTATGTTTCACAAGTCTAATTGCACATCCTACTCATTGTATTATACATCAATGGATTGTTTGATAGTTAACTGTCGGATATTGTACTATTTCCAGACCATACAAAGGACGTAGCCATTCTTGTTGAGTTGTGTACCTTGTATATTCTTGGGTTTCTTTGGGTGTGATATTTAATTGTGTTGATAAGTGAAATAAATCCTTTATAATTTGATAATTTTGTTTCATACACATGTAAACTTAAAATAAAATGATATCATTGATTCATCCCCTCCCCTCTCATTTATAGATGAATTTATACTAGGTAACTTCAATTGATATTAGAGAAATAGGTTCCCTTTATTTATTCTTTGATGAAGTTACGAAGAGACGTTATGATGGAAAATTGGAATTTTGTGAATAGTAAAGGGATTTTTAATATTTTGTAGAATGTATTATCATTTCCTGAAAGTGAGAATGATACCTTATCTTATGCCTCATGAGTATGATGTTCATAAAGATAAAATAGATGTATTTCCTCGTATTGATTACTAGGTTCCTCATAAACCTTTTGATAAAAAAATCATGATAATGATGCAAGTGGTATGTTTTCTTTACTTTCATAACTCTACGAAACATAGAAAGATTGAAATATAGTTATAAAAGGTCAATATACAAAAGAAAACATGTTCCAATTTGGTGAAATTCAAGACACATTTTACATGGGTATTATAGAAGAGAATCAATTGAGGCATAAAAGGATTGGATAAATGTGTGAGATAAACTTGAGAAATCTATAAAAGTGAGATAGTGTAGGAAATATTCTTGATATTTATAGAATAAGAGATTAGTGTCTCACTATTTATCAAAAAGGGAAGATAGATAATTTTTTTCATATGAATGTTAACATTTTTTAAAAAACATTCCATGGAAGTTATTCATTTTGATATTGGTGGTCCAATAAAAAATAATAAAAAATTATAGATATGTACTTCATAATATTCATTGATTACTTTACTTGCATTACTTGTATTATTTACATAAGACATAGTCCAAATGCATTGAATGTGTTTATATGTTTTAGGAGGAAATAAGAGAATGAATGTGAGTATTTAGTGAGGAAGTTGAGAATTGATAATGGTGGTGAGTGTAAGATTGAATAATTTCAAAATATAGCTTTAGACTCATTGAATTCAGCATAAGTTTAGTCCACTATATAAAACTCAACACAATGGAGGTGTTGAAAGAAAGAAAATAATTTTGGTAGAAATAGAGATAATGTTGTTACATGAACATGGTATTTCTCATTAATATTGGAGGTAGGTCATGAGTATTGTTGTGTATATTAATAACTGATGTTTCTATATGACATGTTCAGATATAACACTATATTAATTTTTTATGGAAAATCTCCATGTTTTAAACACTTAATAGTTTTTGGGACTCCATGCATCATATAGAAGAATGGTGGAAACCATAGAAAGTTTGAGTTAAGAGGTGGAGATAGAAGTTTTATTGAATATGATCCAAAAGGAATATGATATAGATGTTTCAATAAATAAATAGGAATAGTTTTTTATTCTTTTGATGTGAAAGTTGTTGAAATTGTTGACAAAAAAATCAGACTTATGCTGATATGGAAGTTGAGTAGGATGAGTAAATTTTTTATAACAATTCTGATAATGCTTCCAATAGTGTAAATCCTACTCAAGAAGAGGAATCTAACTCATCTATTTCATCTGATGAGGATGAAACTCAAATAGATCATCCTAGGATGAGGAAGCAATTGGAGGATAAAAACATTATAGGTGATTTACATTAGAAGGATAAAATAATATTAATTTTGAAAGCTGTTACAAAAACATCATTATATTCAAAAGTTTAGCTGAATGATGTGAATGATGTTTTTGAGAATATATATGGGTTTAGGTTATGAATAAATAACTTGATCAAATATAAAATAATGATACTAGGGAAATAATATTCAAGATAGATAACAAAAATTTTATTGGTACAAAATGGGTTATTGGGAAAAAGATGAATCAATACGGTGAAGTGTTAAGGAACAAAGAATGATTATTGTGCAGATGTTACTCACAAGTTGAAGGTGTTGATTTGATGAGGAATTTTCTCTGGTGGAAAGGATAGAAAAAATCGGAATATTTCTTTCTATTACTACATGAAAATGATATAAAAATTCAAATGGATGTGAAGTCCTAATTTGAAAAAGGGGATCTTTATGATGAAATTTACATTGAAAAATAATGTTTCCTTATTGTTAGGAAATATGAAATTCATGAATGTAGGTTTTAGAAATCCTTGTATGAGATAAAACAGTTTATTAGGGTATAGTACTCCATATTGAATACTTTCTTAAAGAAAATAATTTTTATGACAAAAATATTTCATAAAAATAATTAAATCAAAGAATTTCAGGAGTTTTCCCTCATAATAATGGTTTATGTTGATGAAATTATCTTTTCTATAAATGATGAAAGGTCAAAATAAAGATTTTTTAAAGAGATCAAAATTCTTTCTAAGTTGTTCATCATGGGAGAAATAAAATAGTTTCTTGGATTTCAAATTTTAAAAAATAAGAATCACATTTTTCTCTCTCATGAAAAGTATGCCTCGGAACTTATTAAGATGTTTGGCATGAAAATTAAGAAACTATTTTCCACTCCAATTTATGTGGGAACCATACTGTCTAAATTTAGTGAAGGAATAGACATTGATCAAATGGTGTTTGGAAATCCGATTTTATGTTTGTTATACTTGAAAACCTCAAGGATTATCCCTTTTTTTGTTTTTATCTTACGTGCAATATTTTAGAGTTCTCACAAATAATCACATATAATAGATAGAAATTGAATCCTATGAAATATCAAAGGAAAAAATGACATCGTGTATGATATCATAGAAAATATTCACTTGTTTTGGTATTCAAATTCTGGTTGTGGATTAACTATTGATGATAGTAGACCCACATATGGTAGAGTATTTTTTCTTGGGAAACCATGTGTTATATGGGAGAAAAAGTAACAGAATTTATTAACCCTTAGAATGGATTATGTTGAGTATTTTATTTCCACTCAAGATGCTACCCAACTTATTTGGATGAAAACTCAGTTCAAAGACATACTGGTTGAAGTAAAGTTTCACATTCTCTTAGGAAGTGGTAATAAAATTGCAATCAAACATACAAGGAATATGGTACAACATTATCATTCTAAACATATTTATATAAAGTACCAATTCATAAAAGAGTATGTATAGAAAAATGAATTGATATTAGAGTGTGTTCCTACATCAAAAGAAGTTCCTAACATAATCATAAAACCTTTGTCAATGGAACCATTTTCAAAATTGATGTTCTACATGGGTGTCTGACCACATTCTCATCAAGGTTGTGTTGAGATGGTATGTTAGTATGATATACTTTATAATACCAAATGTAGGATCGAAATAAAAGAGATATTGAGTAATGCATCTAATGGTGCTTAAAATACAATAAGGGGTGAATTGTACACATTAAAAATTACCTTTGGAACATTTAAAGATGGTTATATTTAACATGGTTAAACAAGGTAATCCACAAAAACTCTAGTTCTACACACTTTCTAGATTCAGGAAATATGATTCGGAGAATGCAATTCTAGAAAAGTGATTCCAAAAATAAAACATAATGAAATTTTACAACAACAATGATTCTACCTTAAATCATATAGAATCTTACTAAATCAGAGTACAATTATAAGAAAGTATAAGATAGTTATACATTCCTCAACAATAAAAATGAAATGGAAAACTAGTAACAAGACAAGTAACAATTAGTAAATATTTTAACCGAAAGATAAAGGTATCCAACAACCATGGATAAAAGTTCATTGATTTATACTTTCAAGAAATTATGTCTTACCCAAACTAGGGTAAGCCCTCGATAAAATGATCAGAATTTGTCTTGCTATCCCTGCAAGCCCTCAACATCAAGGTAGTCGGTACCAATTTCTTCTTCAGAAAGGAATCCCTCAACATTAAGGTAGTTGGAACCTCTGTCTTCCTATCCCTAGAAGCCCACTATTTTATATAGAAATAATCGGAGTCGCAAAAATAAAATTTGAACAAGATGTTCTGTATGGAAAAACCAATAAGAGTATCTCTCTAGAAATCACTTCAACAGTATCTAATCTCTACAGTCATAGAATATTATTGATCTCATTCAAATGAGCTCCTATTTATAGGCATGGCTTCAACGGTCGGCTCCCTCTTCCAACGGTCATATTTTTTCCTTGAATTACAGAGGGACTTGTACACATGTCACTCAAACCATAGTAATTTAGTAACTAAATACATGAAATAGTTTTATAATAATAAAAGTTTAATCAAAAATATGGTTACGTAACTAAAATCCATTATTTGGAATGTAAGAAGATTAAAGTTCAGAGTCTAACCAAAAATTAATTCAGAGTCTATAATAAAATGATATTCAGATTCTATTTTCTATGAATTCGGAACTAGAAATCTATAAAAATCCAGACTCTGAATTTCATGGATATTCGGAATCTGGATTCAGAAGAATGCAAAACCAAAACATAAAAATTTTGGATTCAATGTTCATGGGAATTCGGGGTCAGAACTCATAAGAGTTCGGACTCTGTATTCTAAGAAATCGAAGTCAAAACTCAGAGAAGTTTGTAACTAGAATTTGTATTCGGAATTTAGAGTCAGAACTCAAAAGATATTTTAACCAGAATTTTTTATCATAATTCGGATTCAGAAATAAAAAAGATTTTGTATCCAGAATTCGTAATCAGAACTCAGAGTCAGAACTCAGAAGAGTTTGTAACCAGAATTCGTGATCAGAATTCTTAGTCAGAACTCAGAAAAGTTCGTATCCAGAATTCTGAGAATTCAGATCCAAAAACAGAATGCTTCATTTGTAGGTAATTATAGGATTATGTGGTTTTGGTTTCAAACCGAAAGTTATACATAGAAAAATTATTATATGAACAAGGAAAACATGATAATGATAAATTTCCGTTGGGAATGAAATTTTTTCTTATATAATTAAAACAAAGGGTAAAAAGATATTTTCCTTGAGATAAGGTGTTTGTGATTTTCAATACAATAAGGAATTGTAAATTAATATAGAAACGTTATTGACTAAACAATCTCCCCTAAGTATGATGGAATGGAAAAGTTATAAGGAAAACGTTATTTACTCATCAATCTTTCCCTTTTTGAAAATCACAAACATCATTACGAAAAAGAATATAAGGACATAGAAATTTATTTCTAGATTTTGAAATAAAACATATCTCCCTTTTCAAATTAGAAATGATGAATACGACTAACTCCCCCTTAATATTTGGAACACTAAGGATCTTATTCTAGATTTTCTAAAAGATATTTTTCATTATCTCTAGTATGTAAATCATTATAATGAGAACTCCCCCTTTGATAAACTCCCCATTTACTTTGGGATTTTTCTTCTTTACTTAGAATTATTTTTCCATTCTCCCCCTTTGAGATTTTAAAAAAAATATAGGGAATGGAAAATAAATTATGATACCTAAAATATTAGTTCAAAACATCCAATAACAACGAGCAACCAACAATTTCATTAGGATAGGAAAATTTTATACAAGGGAAAAAATACATCAAAAGATCGAATTGATCTATTTTCCTTCTTTATCCTTGGGTATCAACTTCTTGACTATGGTTTTCAGCTTCTTTAGCTCCTTGTGATCTTCCACTACTTGCATCTCTAAGGCTTTGATCCTATAATCCTGATCCTTCAGAACCTATGCCTGGTCCTTCAACAAGTCATCTTGCTTTACTAGCTTCTCTCCAATATCGATCTGGAGATACCTTTATCTCTTCCATATTTGAGCAACAGAGTTTATCTTCCCATTAAGATCCTTGACCTCTTGAATCCGAGTATTCTTCTACAGATTTAGCTTTTCCTGAAAGATATTTCTGAGATCCTTGATTTTTCAGTCTTGAGTATCAAAATTTTCCTTAACATAATCATGAAACTCATCACTAGTGCAGAAAACGTTATTTACGTCACCATTTTTTACGTGGGCTATATAGAACCGACGTGATAATCTGTGAAACGTGGTTTTTTATGTCGGTTATAAAATAACTGACGTAACAAATGCAGTGAGTAGATTTTGAAAGTTGGTTATTTTAATAACTGACGTTACAAATCGCTCGTGTTCGGTTTTTAGGTCGGTTATGTTATAACCAACGTAAAAAACCAAAGCGCGGGGGTTTTTTACGTCAGTTATTTGATAACCGACGTAAAAAACGAGATATCTACAGGTTTTTTATGTTGTTTATAAAATAACTGACGTAAAAAACAAATCACGTGGGATTGTTTACATCGGTTATTTGATAACCGACGTAAAAAACGAGATATCTACGCATTTTTTACGTCGGTTATTAAATAACCGACATAAAAAACCACAGCATGTGGGGTTTTTTACATCGGCTATTTGATAACCGACATAAAAAACCATAGCGCGTGGGGTTTTATACGTCGGTTATAAAATAACCGACGTAAAAAACAGTGATTTTTTAGGTCTTTTTTACATATGTTATAGAATAACTGACGTAAAAAAATTAGTATCTGATACATTTATAACGTCAGTTATTATGATAAACGAAATTATAAAGGTTAAAAACAGTTTATAACATCGGTTATTAAATAACCGATATTATAAAAACATTTAAAAAATTACAATCCCTGAGGATTTTCATTTACGAATTTTCGTTCGACAGTCCGGCGGGTCGTCTCTCTCACGCGATACACCCTAATCGGCTCATCGATCTCGCTGTTAAATTCATTTTGCCTACAATGTTTATCATCTTTACTCTCCTTGGATCTATCATCTCAACTTGCAACACTCATGTAAGCCTTCAATGAATTTATTTCATTCGTTTTTTTTTCAGATAGTCTATATTTATGTTTTGCAATTTTTGTGTGCTTTTTTTCGTTCGTTTTGTGTGATTTCAACTCATTCGATTTTTGTGTACTTTTTTCCGGATCTATCATCTCAACTCATTTTGTGTGCTTTCAACTCGAAACACAAAAGGCATTCCAAAACCACCATTTCATGTAAGCCTTCAACTCGCAACACTATATTTTTGTATGCTTTTTTTTCATTCGTTTTGCCTACATCGTTTATTTTTTGTGGTCCCAAAATTTTTTTTGATGGATTTGGATATGTATTTAATTTTATATATTCATTTTATCTTCAAATTGGGTGCTTTTAATGTGTTACTCTTAGGTTAATATTTGGGTGTATTTTATAACATATGAAAGTGATTCATTAATTTTGAAAGGGGAATCCAATTATGGTTTTTTAATTATTTGTTGTCATGAGGGCCTCAAATGGGGGGTTTTGAATGGGTGTTATGTGTAAAACCTTGTCACACTTCTTGAATGTGTTTTATGAAAAAGTTTGTTTTTCATGTGTATTGTTTGTGACATTATTTGAGGTAAATTATTAAAATATGGGGGTGGTTTAAAAATGTGTATTGAGCTGAAATTTATATTTTGGATTTATATTGGTATGATTTTTTTCTTGAATGGGGGTTTGGAATGTCTTTTGTGTGCAAAACCTGGTTGTTCCTCTAGGGATTGTTTTATGAAAATTGAAAATGATTTAGTGAGTTAAAAAAAGAGGTAAAATGGTGTAAATGAAATATTTTGGTGATGTTATTCACCTAATAAGGGGGTTTTAATTGTAAAGAGGTGATTTAAGATGTCAAACATTTTCAAAATGTTTTATAAATTGAGGGATTGTTTTATTAAAGTGTGATGTTGGTGCGAAACATGTTTGTGGACTATTTTGTGTGAATTTTTTTATAAAATAAATTATGATATTAGTTATCATGAAACTCATGATCATTTGACTAGTTGAATATTAGTGATTATTTTTAATTATCATACGATCATTTAAGTATCCATATTTAATAATATTTTATTCCATCTATTTCATGCTGAAGTATATATTAAATGCATGTGTTTTTCGTTGTTCACCATCCCTAGTTTTATATGTAAACCATTGTTTGGGGGGTTGTCCAGAGGGTTGGGGTGTCCAGGGGGGTGTCCAAGGGGGTGGGGGGGCTGTCCAAGGGGGTGGAGGCCTATCCAGAGGGTTTTGGGGGTTGTCCGGGGGTGGGGGCTGTCCAGAGGGTTGGGGGTGTCTAGGGGGGTGTCAATGTGGGTCGGGGCTGGGTGTGGTGTCCAGGAGGGGTGGGGGTGCTGTCTAGAGGGGTGGGGTGTTGTCCAGGGGGTGGGGTGTTGTCCAGGGGTGGGGGATGTCCAAAGGGTTGGGGGTGTCCAGCGGGGTGTCCAAGGGGGTAGGGGGTGGGGGTGGTTTCCAGGAGGTGTGGGGGTGTTGTCTAAAGGGGTTGGGGGGGTTGTCCAGGGGGTTGGGGCTTGTCCAGAGGGTTGGGGGGTGTCCAGGGGGGTGGGTGGGCGGGGTGGCTATCCAAGGGGGTGGAGGCCTATCCAGAGAGTTTTGGGGGTTGTCCGGTGGGTGGGGGGCTGTCCAGAGGGTTGGGGTGTCCAGGGGTGTTTAGAATTACATTGTGATTTTATCCATCTGAATTTTTATTTTAAATATGATTTGATTCTCATGTTTACTCCATTCTCTCCAATTTTCTATCAACCATGTAGGATCCATGGTTTTCTTTTATTCAATGGAATTTAAAACTATTATATCTAAGTATATTGTGTTTTAATAATAATATTCAATCTTATTTTTTTAAATACGCATAGATTTGTTTTATATTTCAAAAAATTTTTACATTCAAATTATGATTTTTTTCATTTAAACATGTATTTTTCTTATCTTAAAAATATATTTTTTTTTATTTGTTATAGGTAATAATGAGTCAAAGTTAGATTATGGCACATCGAATGAGCAATTAATATGAGGAAGGTGTTGATGCCTTTTTGGAATTTTCTATACGAAATGTTCCATGTAGTGAAATTTTTTTCTGTCCATGCCTGAAATGTTCGAATATGAAGACGTTGAAAAGTAGAGAGATAAAATATCATCTGATATGTCATGGTTTTAATCCGAGTTACAGCCCTTGGATTTGGCATGGTGAAACTGGACAAAATGTCACTGATGATAATGATGCACAAGATGGTAACTCTGATGGAATTAAAGAAATGATTTGTGATATTGTAGCATAACAAATTGAGATAGAACCGACAGTTGCACGTCTATATGGCGATGATGAAAAACCATTATATCCTGGTTGTACAGATTTTACGGTTTTGTCAACGGTGTTAATACTGATTAACCTGAAGGTGAAACATGGATGGAGTGACAAAAGTTTTACAGAGCTACTACAATTGATGAAAGACATTCTTCTAAAAGATAACGATCTTCCATATTCACATTACAAGGCCAAGAAAATATTATGCCCGATGGGATTGGGATACAAGAAAATGCATTACTTTCTGAATGACTACATTATATATAGGAAGGAATATGAATTTTTGTCCGACTGTCCAAAATGTGGGATATCATGGTATAAGGTGAATGAAAAATCATAGGCTGATGTGGAGATTACAAAGCTCCCTTCAAAGGTATTTTGGTATCTTCCTATATTTCATCGTTTCAAAAGTTTATTTACTAATTCACATGATGCAAAAAGGTTAAGATGGCATGATGATGAGTGGGTTTGTGATGGAAAAAATACATCATCCAGCTGATTGTCCATAATGGAAGAAACTTGATGCGCAATATTCTACATTTGGAAATGAAATTAGATATCTCATACTAGGTTTGTGCACAGATGGAATGAATCCATACCAAACCCTCAGTAGCACACATAGTTCATGGCCTGTTTTATTGGTAATTTACAACCTCTCACCTGATGTTTGTATGAATCGCAAATATGTCATGTTGAGTATAATGATCTCTGGTCCAAAGAAACCTGGCAATGATATCGATGTTTACTTATCACCGTTGATTGATGATTTGAAACTATTATAGGATGATGGTATTAGAATGTATGATTCTTATAAAATGGAATATTTTCAAATACATGCAGTGCTTCTGTTCACTATAAATGACTTCCCAGTGTATGGAAATTTGTCTGGATACAGTGTTAAAGGGAATAAAGCATGTCCAATTTGTGAACAAAAGACGACATATTGTCAATTACATCATGAGAGGAAAATAGTGTATATGGGTCATTGAAAGTTTTTGTCTATGGATCAACATTATAGAAGACTAAAAAAGGCATTCAATGGCTCACAAGAATTTGATAATTCTCCAAAACCTTTATCCCCTGATCTGTATTTTGAGAGGGTGAAAAACCATGATGTGACATTGGGAAAGACACAGAAATCTGGTAATGATTGACATATTTGGATGAAAAGGTAAATACTTTTTGAGCTACCATATTGGAGGTATCATGAAGTTAAACATAATATTGATGTCATGCACTTGGAGAAGAATATCTATGATTGTTTTATTGGAACATTGTTAGATATTAAAGGAAAGACAAAAGATGTGTTGAATGAAAGATTAAACTTACTATCAATGGGAATACGTTTGGAGTTAGCTCCCACTCCTAAAGGAAGATGAACATATCTTCCCCCGTCTTGTCATACATTATCGAAGAGGGAGAAAATTATCTTTTGTCAATGTCTTCATGATATCAATGTTCCTCAAGGTTATTCTTCTAATGTAAAATTTTTTGTCTCATTGAAGGACTTGAAGTTGATAGGTATGAAATCACATGATTGTCACGTCATGATGCAACAAATTCTACCAGTTTCATTGTGTGGAATATAGCCCCTTCGTGTCAGAAAGACTATAATGAAGTTGTGTTATTTTTTCAATTCAATTTGTAATAATGTGATTGATGTGAATGCTTTGAACATTTTGTAAAAGGATGCAATTTTTATACTTTTTCAATTAGAAATGTATTTTCCTCCAACTTATTTTGATATAATGGTGCATTTAATGATTCATCTGGTTCGAGAAATAAATAATTGTGGACCTGTATATCTTCGTTGGATGTATCCTTTTGAAAGGTATATGAAAATATTAAAGGGGTATGTTAAAAATCCATATCGACCTAGAGCCTCCATTATTGAAAATTATATTTCTAATGAGGTAGAAGAGTTTTGTACGAGCTACATGGCTGCGGCGCAACACATAGGTTTGCCTCCATCTCGCCATGGACGAGTTAATAATGAGGGAAAGGGGATTCGTGGTTTCAAAGTCAAATCGTTGTCAGCTGAATAGATGAAGAAGTTAGAATCATACATCTTGAATAACATAGCTGATGCTCAACCGTATATCACATTGCATATTAATTAATTGAAACAATTTCATCCAAAGAAGAAAGAAATTTGGATTTTGAATGAGCACAACAAAATTTTTTGTCATGGATTAAAAAGACTTTGCTTGGTAGATCATATGTATTAGAGACATTAAAATGGATAGTGGGTGGTCCATGTTTAAATGTGATAACATGGTCCGGTTATGACATTAATGGTTATAAATTTCATACGAAAGCTCAGGACAACAGAAGTGCAGTTCAGAATAGTGGTGTATTGGTGTTTGCAGAAGCGATGCATTTTTCGAGTGCCAAGGACAAAAACCCAATTTATACATCAAGTGCATATTATGGAGTGATTGAAGACATATGGGAGGTTGATTACATTAAAATTAAAGTTCCTATTTTTAACTGTAAATGGTTTATCGGTAACAACAGTGTCATACACGTTGAATTTGGAATTACACTTGTTAATATGAATAGATTGGAAGACACAACTGCTTTTTTATAATGGAAAAACATGAAAAAAAAAATTTCTATGTAGTAGATCAATCAGATATGCGGTGGGCTGTTGTTTTACAAGGGAAAAAACAATTTGTTGGTGAGGATAAACTTGATGAAGATGCTGATTTATGTGAGATCCCTACTTCCATGGAAAGATTAACAGAACATAATGATGAGCATGTTGAAGACATTGTTTGTGCCATAATGAATGATCACGATTAAGGAATTTGGGAAAAGAATCCATTTTTACATTCCTAAAATTACAGGTAACATATTTTTATTTCCTGTTTACATTTATTTTTGTCATAAATGTTAGATATTGTAAGTTATTTATTTATTAAAACATGTTTTAAAACAAAATAGATATATGTTTTTGTTTGTTTTAAGTTTCTTTAGTTTACTTTATCATGTTTATAACCATTTCATGAAGTATATATCTATTAATTTTTTTAGTGACCATTACTTTACCATGTTTACCATGTTTACTAGGTTTACCATGTTTAACATCATGACCATCTTGACCATCTTAACCATCATTACCATTCTTTAACATGCTTACCATATTACCAATGTTTACTATTACGTAACTTAGTACACATTTCTATTTTCTGATTACAGTGGTATTAAAATATTTGAATTTTTATATTTGTAAGTTCTTTATTTATTAAAACATGTTTTAAAACAATATAAGTATAAGTTTTTGTTTGTTTTAAGTTTGTTTAGTTTACTTTATCATGTTTATAACCATTACATGAATTATATATCTATTATTTTTTTTCAGTGACATTTACATTACCATATTTACCATGTTTACCAGGCTTAGCATGTTTACCGTCTTGACCATCTTTACCATATTTACCATTTTTTAACATGCTTACCATATTACCAATGTTTACTATTACGTAACTTAGTACACTTTTCTATTTTCTTATTACAGTAGTATTAAAATAATTGAATTTGTATATTTGTGAACTGGAGTTTGTTTTTTTGATTTTAAGGATAATGACAGATCATTCATTTGATCAACCACATGATTCTGGAGATGATAATATTGATGGTCATACCTCTGGGGATGAACATTCACATTCCCCTATTAAGACAAAGAGTTCAAAGGTTAGTAAACGTGGGTGCACACGTTTACCAAAATTATCACTTTCTCGTACGCAGGATCAGAGGATAGTCGTTGAGTTTGATGATGATGATATTCCTAGAGGTCTGAATGCAAAATATTTTAAGAGTTTTGTAGCAACTCAGGCTAAGTGAAAAGTAAGCATTCTGTATGATGATTAAAGAAGTGTGGATAAAGCGATAATCTCTCAGTTGTGGGAGACGATTTTGGTAAGATCGTTTGTCATTGTTTGACTATTATTTTAATGTTTCTAGTATATATAATATGTTTAACCACTTCTTTATCAGATGAAATTTGATATTCCTGACACTGGAGGAGTCAAGAAGAAATGCTTATCATTGGCTGCCAGGAGATGGAGGGATTTCAAATCAACCATCTCATCTGATTTCATTTATGGTCATAGGATTCATGACAATCCATGTCGTATATATCCTTTTATAGATGAAGACACATGGAGACTATTTTTTGGAAGTAGAAGAAAAGAGTCATCTCTGGTAAGGGCAATGTAAACTTTTATAGGATTTCTTATATAAATGATTTTATTAATGTTTTGTTAATGATTTCATATTCTTAAATTACAGTAAACAAGGAAAGCTCATCAGGAGATCCAATCGAAAAATGTATACCCTCATAGTTTATCTCGGGGAGGGTATGCATTATTGGAAGAAAAAATGATGGCGGAAAAATTTCAATAACTAAGAGATGAGTCTTCAAGCTCTGGAGAGGTGGCCCCTCCATCCCCTCCATCTAGACCTGAAAAATGGAAGAGAGCTCGGAAGGGGAAAAAGGGAAATATCTTTCAGAAGAATCGAGAATCATAGCTGAGAGGATTGTAAGATATCTATTTTATTTATTAAAGTTAACTATTTTCTTCATATAATTTCAATCCTTACAGAAATGTTCAATTAATTAATACAGGACTCTCTTGAGGAGTAGAGTTCACAGGGGACATTTACAGCTACTGGGAGGGAAGATATTTTCTATGCAGCATTGGGAAGGCCCGAACATCCTCGTCGTGTAAGAGGATATCTGGTAGGTGTATCGGTAAGAAACGTGTTTTCACGTTCTTCAATTTCTAACGTTGAGGGGGTTTATAAAAAAAATAGAATCCTTGGAGGATGAAGTTCAAAATATTAATGCGACGATGGATGACAAGATTAGAGTGTCAGTGCAGTCTATATTTGCAGAAATGGAAAGACAATTTTAGACTGTAGCTCCCACTCCTCCACCTCCCCCTGCAAACCCCATTATTTATCCTCCACCTCTGCCAGTAGCTTCCACTCCCCCACCTCAGCCTGTGGACCCCATTTTTTATCCTACTCCTACACCGAAACTTTCTACTTATTGCGAGTTGAATGTTGATGATTCTCAACATCATATAGTAGCATATGGGTTGGTATATTGTATAGGAGATACATTTCATCATCAACAATTAGAGGTAGATAATCAGAGGATCACTATACATGATATTATAGATAGATCAGCTAGGGTACCAATACCTACAGATGAAGTGGCGACAGTTGGACAGAGTATCGACCATTTTTTAATTTGGCCATCCAGACATCTTTGACTCATTATCATAGAGGTATGAATGTTATATATTTTATTTTGTTTTTTCATTATTGTTGTTTTATCATTTGAAAACTAATATATTTTTCAATTTATTTTTATAGGAATACTTTAAAGGTAAAGAAATACTGTATAGACAACAACAGAGACAAATGGCTACGACATCAGATACAAATTCTATTAGTCTTGATAGATTGTTAAGATATTCAAATTTTTTGGTGGGTTATTATGAGTTTCCAATGGGAGCTCATGTTTGTGGACGTGAAATAATTGTGGGGATTACGAACACTAATATCTTGGAGCTTGTTACTAGAGATAAGTTGGGCATCAACGTGGTGCAAATTTTTTGCATGTAAGTCTTAACACCTTTTCCCTTCATTATATTTATTAAAAATGTATACTTATGTATGTTTTGAATTAGGTATCATTATAAAATTTGTGATAGAAATGAGCTGACAGATGTATATGGATTCATGGACCCGTAATTGATTTCCCCTGAAGCATGAGCATTGAATGAGGAACAAAAAATGGTTTATATTTCTGAAATACATTAAAAGAATATAGTCACATAATGTTTGATGATGCCTTTTTGTGAGAGGTATAAAACACATTTCTCTGATAGAATTAATTATCTTTTAACATAAAAAACCAAACGTTTAATTTCCTTTTATCAGTGATCATTGGATGTTAGGGATTTTTTGCCCAAGGGAGAAAACACTTTATTGGATATGCTCTGTCCATGGTGATGTGCGGGAATGTTTTAAGAAAATATTGGAAAAGTAAGTTTCAATTTCTCAATAGTTTTATATATTATAATGAATTTAAAAATTTACCCCTTCGTATTATTTTCTAACAGTGCATGGTCCTACTTTCGAAAAATCACAAAGAAAAGGAATGCAAAGATCATATATGTAAATGTGAAGGTAAATATCCATTTATAATTTGTACTTTTTGATTTATTACATTAAAATAATATGTTGAATTTACACTCATTCAAACAGAATTGTCATTAACAACAAGGCGTCATCGAATGTAGATATTATATGTTAAGATTCATGTATGAAATAATCACAACTGGGACAGTTGTGAATTTTGACCTGGTATGATTTTCTCTTAAACTTGCCATAATATTTAAATTTTATTTATTCATTATACACGTTAACTACTTTCCTTTTCATTTGTAGCTTTTTGATGACACTTAACCATATACTTCTGAAGATATCAAACACTTACAAGTGGAGTGGTAAAATCATTTTACAGGTTTGATTGAATTTTAGTTGTTTGTAATGTAAAATGTAATTTAGAATATTGTCGTTGTAATTGAGTATTTGGTAGTTGTTTAGGTTGGATTTAGTTTATTTTTGAAGTTGACAGTGTATGTTTTGAATGTTATATATGTGAATGTTTAATTTTTCTCTACTTCTTGTTTTGGTCTACTTATGATGGTTTTTCTAGTATGGATTTTGGTATGTATGGGAGGGGTTCCAAGGGTATGGGGGTGTGTTTATTGGGGTTGGGGGTGTCCAGGTGTCTGGGAGGGCTGTCTGGTGGGGTGGGGGCAGTCCAGGGGGTGGGAGGGTTGTCCATGGGTGTGGGAGGGCAGTCCAAGGGTGTGGGAGTGCTGTCCAGGGGGTGGGGGTTATACATGAGGGGGGGGGGGGTTGTCCAGGGGTGTTTGGGGCTGTCCAGGGGTGTGGTGGGTGATATCAAGTGGTGTGAGGGGGGTGAGGGGGTACTGTTCATGAGGGTGGGGGGGTTGTTGAGGGGTGTTTGGGGCTGTCCAGGGGGTCAAGGGGTAGTCCAGGGGTGTGGTGGGGGCTCCAATGGGGTGGGGGGAGGGTTGTCCAGGGGGTATACATGAGGGTGGGGGAGGGTTGTCTAGGGGGTATACATGAGGGTGGGGGCTCTAATTGGGTGGTGGAGGGCTGTCCATGGGGTATACTTGAGGGTGGGGGCTCCAATGTTGTGCGGGAGGGCTATCCATGGGGTGTAGATGAGGGTGGGGGCTGTCTAGTGGGGCAGGTTTTATATGTTATCAATGTAAATACTTAAATTTGATCTCCTTCTGTTTTTGTGGTACGATATCTTGATTTGTTTTCTGGTTGATTCTGGGGGAGAGCAGATGAATGCATTGAATTTTTAAAAAAAAAATTGGCCTCCACGTCGGTTATTTTATAACCGATGTGATAAAGAAAACAGGAAGGGTATATCACATCGGTTATTAAATAACCGACTTGATAAAGATAACAGGAAGGGATTATAATGTCGGTTATTTAACAACTGGTGTGATAGATGGTCTGGGAAAGGGTTTATAACATCGGTTATTTAATAACCGGCGCGATACAAGGCCTTGTAAATGGTTTATCACATCGGTTATTAAATAACCGATGTGAAACACGGGGGGTTAGGTTTATAACGTCAGTTATTATATAACCGATGTGATAAACCCCCCTCCCCCCGGTTGATCACGGCGGTTATAGAATAACTGACGTGATAAACCCCCCAGACCGGTTTATCACGTCGGTTATTCAATAACCGACTTGACACACGGGGGGGGGGATGGGTTTATAACGTCGTTTATTATATAACTGACGTGATAAACCCCCTCCCCCCGGTTTATCACGGTGGTTATAGAATAGCCGACCTGATAAACCGGTCCGGGGGGGGCTTATCATGTCGGTTAATAAATAACCGACGTGATAAACCATTTCCCATGCCTTTTATCACATCAGCTATTAAATAACCGACGTGATAAACGATATCCTAGGCCTTTTATCATGTTCGTTATTAAAATAACCGACGTGATAAACATCCCAATTTTTGTTTTTGACGTCGGTTTATAAATAACCAACGTTAAAAACATAATTTATAATGTCACTCGTATTAACGTCGGCTAGAAACCAATGTAAAAAATTAAAAATAACCGACGTAAAAAATGTTTTCTGCACTAGTGCATCAAGCTCTCTCAAATCTTTATATATATTTATTGACCATCTGACCACTTTATTACAAGATTTTTTGTGGGCATCATAGTTGATAAAGAAGTTCTTGTAATCAGCCTCAATATTTACACACCTATCCATCACCATGGAAATAGAATCTGATTTCTAATTCAGGCTATGTTGAAGCATCTGACATCTGGATTCAATGGTTGGAAAGATCAGAATGGTGTCAACAAACATCTTTTAAGATTGAATGACAAAATCATGTCCTAGAGCTGATGATTTTGAATCTGACACATTTCTTGGTGATGGTTCTTCCTCTAGCTCAACCAGCTTCCTCGTAGAAGATCAACCATCTTCCTTCTTCATTAAAACAAGTTTTTTGGGTGTTTCAACAACCATTTGTTTCCCCTGGTCAGTTTTTTGAACAGCTTCCCCATTTGGGGACTCATGCTCACTTTTATACAACTGAAAAATTCTATCTTTTTCAAATTTTTCTATCTCGGTTCCTGCCTCAATATATTCAGGATAAATGAATTCAGTATTATCACTTTCTTCCTCAGATATTTTTTTCACTTCCTCTTCAGAATTCTCATTAATTCCAAGGATAGTAGGTTTCGAAGATCCAGCTTGAGAAGTCTGGATTGATAATTTTTTGGATTCACTTTGCTTCTCATTAAATTCTTCAACTTTATTTATCATTTCAGTTGTATCATCAAGTCTTTTAGCTTCTAGGGCTTTGGAGGTGGGGATTGAGTTTCTTGGGCCTTGGGTGTTTTCTCTATTTCTTCCACTTCCTTCAGTTTCCTCTTTTTTCAAGCCTTCTCCGATGGTTCAACCTCTTCTACAGTATTCGAAACAGCTTCTGATTCTTCCACTGATAGATCATAAAACTCCCTATAATCATTAGAAAAAATGACATTCATTATTTTCAAAGTATCATCCTTAACTTATATGAATTTTTACTTCCTTGGCTTGGAACAACAAGGAATCTTGAAGTACTCAAGGCATCGAACAGTCAACCTGGAAAGTAGGGTAGGATACATGATTATCTGTGCTCTCAAGTTACCATTATTGATATTCTATATCGTCATGAAAATATGCTTCATTAGATTGATCTTCCTTAGATTTACCAAAAAAATAAATATATACATATCACTTTTCTTCAGCGTGTCCTTGTCACCCTTTCTCAGTACGATAAAACCCTGAACCCATAACTCAAGGTTCTGATTATTTATAGACAAATGAGGAATCTATGCGGTATTGACAGGTGTAAGTCCAAGAAACTCCATAGCCTTCACCTTTACAAAACTTCCTTGAACATATGATAATTTGTGAGAACAAAATTCTACTTCCCCTTCATAAAAAACCCCCACTAAGCTATCAACTTTGGTGTATGAAAGTGTATATGTTTTTCCATATCTTTTGAAGTAAAATTTTTCTCTGCCATCTTCCTTTAAAAAAACAAACTGACTCATAAAATTTTATCAGCAGATTCGGATTAAAAAAATCTTGAGCTCCAGTCTTTGATATGAAAATTCTTTTCCATCCATTCAGATTGAGGTTCTTAGAGATAATGTAATAATACTTATTGAAGAAATTCAGATGCACCAACATCTCTCTTTATACTTTCCACTTCGCAATCATCTTGATAGAATACATATCTTGAGAAGGAATATCACCAAACATTCGGAATTGAGAATCATTTAAAAATCTTGAATGGGATTTTAATGTGGGGCATAGCATCGACACACAAAATCTTGAAAATCGACGTGAGACAGCCATCAAGGGTCCCCTTTTATAGGTTTTTATGCAATGGTTCATCTTCATATCTCAATCCAATGGCTAGGAACTCTTCTGATCTGATCTGATGGTTGAAAAGATAGCTACAAGGTAAATTTAGTAGGATCCAATCTTTTAAGGTTTTTAAAGGATAACATTCAGATTTAAGGAAACTAGAATCCAAGAAATTTAAAAAATACAAAAGAAACTACAATCAAGTAAAAGGTGATTACAAAAACTCAAGAAAAAGTTATACCATTCGGATTTCTAGGAAGATTATTCGTAATAGGTAATATTCATATTGAATTGTTTTTAGAAAAAACTACGAAAACACCCATTATGAAAAATAATTTGATTACAAAAATCTTTATTATGAGAATATTCATTACGAAAATTTTCATTAGGAAAATCTCTATTATGAGAATATTTATTACGAAAATCTCAAGTAGGAAAAATACCATTACGAAAAATTCCAAGTACAAAAAATTCCATTACCAAAATTTCTAGTACGAAAAACATTATTGTGAACAAATATGAAAAACTTCACTATGAAAAATATGAAACACTTCATTATGAAAAATATGAAAAAAAACATCATTATGGAAAAAAAATAATTAATCGAATAAGAAAATATACTCCCTCTATGAAAATGAGTTTATTACTATAAGGGAATTGTTTTCAACAAGTTAGTAATGTGGATTACTTTAAGGTTATCATTCCTAACTTCTGTTTAACATATTCAAATCTATCAGAGCGTAACGATTTTTTGAAAACATCAGCATGATGGTCTTGCATTCCGATAAATTAAAGAATGATATCTTTTTTTTTGTGCGATCACTAAAGAAGTGATGCCTAATATCTATGTGCTTTGCATGAGAGTGATGTCCAGGGTTTTTACTAAGGGTAATGGAACTTGTATTATCACACCAAATTTGGGTATTGTTAAAACTCATACCATAGTCTGTGAGTGTTTGTTGCATCCACAACACACTAAGCACAACAACTTCCAGCTGATACATATTCAACTTCTACAGGGGAAATTGGTACTGAGTGTTGCTTCTTGCATGAACAAGAAACTAATGAATCTCCTAAAAAATGAAAGGTTCTAGATGTAATCTTTCTATCCATTATACATCCACCAAATTCAGCATCTGAAAATATTTTTAAAACAAATCATTTCCAGAAGTATAAAATAGTCCTAAATCCAGGGTTCCCTTTAAGTAGTGAAAAATTCTTTTCACAGCCTTTAAATGAGACTCCTTAGGATTGGATTGATATCTTCCACATAAGAATACAGAAAACATTATGTCTGGATGACTAGCTGTCAATTAAATTTGGCATCCTATCATACCTCTAAAATATGTTTGATCTACTGGTTTCCCAGCTTAATCAAGATCAGGTGTCTTTGAGGTACCAATGGGAGTACATATACCTTTACTTTTGTCATATCCATAATTATTAAGAAGAAATTTAGTATAATTATGTTGGGATATATAGATTCCTTTTAGTTTTTGAGAAATTTTAAAACCAAGGAAAAATGTTAACTCACCCATCATTATCATTTCCATCTCAAATTTCATTAGATCCCCAAAGGAATCTGTTAAATACTGATGAGTTGAACCAAATATAATGTCATCAGCATAAATTTGAACAATAAAAACATTTTTATTATCCTTATTTATAAAAAGTTTTGGAACTAAATTTCCCTTAACATAGTTATTTTGAAGAAAAATTCATGGAATTCTATCATACCAAGCTCTAGGTGCTTTTTAATGCACATATAATGCATTGGTAAGTCTAAAAACAGGATCAGGATGTTTTGTATCTTCAAAACTATGAGTTTGTTCGACAAATCTTCATCTTTAACAAAACCATTAAGGAAATAACATTTAACATCCATTTGAAAATGTTTGAAATTTAAGAATGTTGCAAAGGCAAGTAGGATACGAATAGATTCAAGTCTAGCTACTAGATCATATGTTTATTTATAGTCTATTCCTTCTTATTGACTATAGCCTTTAGAAACTAATCTAGCTTTATTTCTTACAATGATTCCATTCTCATGACACTTATTTTTGAAGACCCATTTTACTCCAATAATAGAATTTTCCTTATGTATTTCAACTGAGGTCCAGACTTTATTACTTTCGAATTCATTTAGTTTATCTTGTATTGCTTTAATCCAATCATCATCACCTAAAGATTCATCAGTGCTTTTAGGTTCGAATAAAGAATGAAATGCAAGATTTTCTAAATCATTTCTTAAGGAACTTCTAGTCCTTACAGGTTTATTCACATCACCAATTATACAATCACAAGGATGATTCTTTAGAAACAATTGATTTGGATTTTGTAAAATCTATTCATCAACATAGGGTAGGAAATATTCTAGGGTAAATGTTTTAGAATTATCTTCTTGGAAATTTTCCTTATCATAAGGATCATCAAACAAAGGTTGATAATAAATTTTTGAAAAAACATCCGAAGATTTAGGATGGGGTTGGTGAAAAACAAAATGGTCAGTTTCATCCAATTTCACAGGTATTGTCTCTTCAATAGTGCAGGTGTTTTTTTTTAAAACACTATACGCCTTAAAAGTTGTGGAGTAGCCTAAAAAAATTCCTTCATCAAATTTTGGTGAGAATTTATGTACATTATCTTTAGTACATAGAATGAATACCTTACAACCAAAATCCTTAAAGATGGAAAGTCTACGTTTTCGACCATTCTATAACTCATAAAGTGTTTTATTAAGAAAAGGTCTAATCAAAACACGATTTATAGTATAAAAAGTAGTACTTATAGCTTCAGCCCAAAAATGTTTCCCTACAGAATACTCACTCAACATGGTTCTAGTTATCTCTTGAATAATTCTATTTATTCTTTCAAGAACACCATTTTTTTGAGTTGTTCTGGGTGCTGAGAAGTTTTGAGTAATTCCTTTTCTACTAAAAATATTATCAAAATCAGAATTTTGAAATTCTCCTCCATGATCACTATGATTAGTTTTCAATGGAAGATTTTTCACATTTTTAACATGGGCTCTAAAGCTTTTGAAATAAGAAAAAGCTTCATACTTATTTGCTATAAAATAGACCCACAAAAAACTAGTGTAATCATCAACCAAGAAAAATACATAATACTTGCCCCCAATGCTTCCAATTTGTATAGGACCACAGAGATCCATATGCACTAACTGTAATGCATCAATAGTTGAGACTTCAATGATTGATTTAAAACTTGATTTAAATTTCTTGGAATGGTAAAAATGGTCACAAACTTTTGATGAATCAAATCTATGATCCGGTAGATCCATAACTAATCTTTTTTTAGAAATTCTGCATAAGTTCGTAAGATAATAGTGTCCTAACCTTATATGTCACAACCAGAAATGTTCTTCCATTGCACTAAGGCATGTTAGATCTTGGATCCTAAGGTCTTCTATGTTTAGTGTGTAAACATTCTCTTGCCAATGGGCAGAAAGAATAAATTCTTCCTTGGAATTGTGTACTAAGAACTTTTCATTCCTAAAATTCACAATGTACCCTTCATAACATAATTGTATTATGAAAATGAGGTTGTTCTTAAGACCTTTGTCAAATAAAACATTTGAAATAAAAGTTTTTTCAAGAAGAAATATGTTACCTATACCAATAATTTCTCCCTGAGCATTATCTTTGAAAGTTACTTTTCCCCCTTTCTTCTTGATAATCTTTTAAAAATAATTTTTGTTACCAGCCATATGTTGGGAACATCCATTATCTATGTACCAAGAATTGTGGTTGGTACCTTCTCTATTTTATTAAAAATAAGAAAAATCTAGGTTATCAGAATCCAAACGTGCTTGGATCCAGAAATCTCAGAAATCAAAATTTTAGATGCCCACACCTTTATAGAAAAATAGTCATTATGAAATATTAGAGACTTGGATTTGTTTAAGGAAATTTTTTTTCCTATTTTCCACCACACTGACACTTAATACAAAAAAGACCACTTTGAGGAACAAAATAATTGTTACTAAAAATATGTTTACAACCAGTATAACCAAAACCATAACTATTCATTACAAGTTGGATTTGGGAATACATTTTATCAAAATTTTCCTTACCTAAGGAAATGTTTGACAAACACTTCCTCAAGGAAAAATTTCTGGATTTCAGTTTGATAATCAAGTTCTTGTCTTATGAAACATTTTATTTTGAACTAGTGTTAGGCTCGAAAACATTTTTCATAGAAAATACATTTTATATACCTTTATAAAGTTTATTATTTTACTAATTTACTTCCTCGAGATTTTTTGAAATAATTACAAAATTAACATTTTTCTTATAATGATCTTTAGAAAGATCTGATATTTCCTTTGTAAGAATAGTATTCCTAGATTTTGACTAATCATGTTTTTTCATGAGTTTTGAGATCTCAATCTAAAGGAGTTTGGAAAACCTAGAAACATATTCATAGGAAGGTAAAGAATTATATTTATCAGAAGAAGATTCTTCATATGAAGAGTTACAAGATTTATCATTACTATAAGTTTCATTTAAAGACTCATTGGACATTGATTCAGCATTGTGTACCTTAGCCATCAAGCAATGATTTTCAATAGGTAGTCTGGCTATTTGACCAAAATTATTATATCTATAAGATTCATAATCTGAAGATTCATCTGAAGAGTCACCACCACGGGCACTGCAAGTGTCATTAGCATTCAACACTTTCATAGCTTTAGCCTTGTAATACTTTTTTCTATTTCTCTTTGAATGCCTTTCCTTTCTTTCTTTTCTCTTAATCATAGGAAAATCAGGTCTTATATGTCTAGATCTATTTCATTCATAACATGTGACTTCTGAATCTTTCTTATCTTTCCTTCCTTGCTTCTTGTATCTAGATTGAATGTTCCTCTATCCAGCTATCTTTTTCATTCTTTGAGAAAGATTTTCTTACTCATTCTCTATGGATTCACTTCCACTAGATTCGGATTGGATAACAACCATTATATACTTGGATCTAGTAACTCTATCAGCAGTCTTGTCATTCATATGATTTGAAGTTGTAGTAAAATAAACAATGTCATTCCCATTCTTCTTCTTTACATTATCAGCATCTCTTTTCATTATATTCTCATGCTGAAGAAGAGTTCCAAACAGCTCATCTATGGAAATCTGAGTAACCTTTTTTGTTCTCATATATAGATATCCTCTTGGATTCCCATTCATTGGGCATGATGTCTATGATCTTATCAACATGAGCTTTATCATATAATCCTTTCTCACCCATTAATTGAAAACTATTCACAATAGTTATGAATCTTTGTTGCACCATGAATATGGGTTCTCCGAAAGGAAAGCCGAAACCATGATATTCATCTCTAAGAAAAGATCTTCTTGTTTCAATTAATTTGGAATTTCCAAAGTGATTAACTTCATGTTTCTTCCAAATTCAATCACAAGATGAAATTTGGATATATATATATATATATATATATATATATATATATATATATATATATTTCTAGTCATGGATCAAAGAAATGTATTGCGTACCATATAATTCAGTTGATATTCATGCTTTTATGGATTGGTAAAGGTACTAACTTCTTTGTTAGGGATTGTATATCCTCAAATAATCATAAAAAAATTATCAACTCCTGTATTGATAATGAAATTCTTCATACGAGCTCTTCAATATTTAGAATCATTTTCATCAAAATTAGGTGTTCTAGTTGGGTTGAGATTGTATATTGAACCAACATTGATTCATGTCATCTTAAGAAAAAAAAAATTTCCACACAAAATTGTTAGTAACAAAGGTTCGTAAACAAGGAAATTATTCCTAATCAGGGAAAATTTAGAACAAGAGTATGTTTAAGCAAAAATGAATTCGATCTTTATGAGTCTGAAAAACAGATTCTGAAAAAAATAATATGATGAATTCTATTCTAAATCTAATCTTGATATTAATTCAGATTGAAGAAATCCTCTGATTCCAATTGTTGAGATGGTATGTGATTATGATATACTCTATAATACCTAATTTAGGATCGAAATAAAAGATATACTGAGTAAAGTACATAATGATTCTTAAAATTAAAGAGGGGGTGAATTGTACACATTAAAAAATTACTTTGGAAAATTTATAGATGGTTATTTTTAACAGGTTTAAACAACTTAATTCATAAATACTCTAGTTCTACACACTTTCTAGATTCAAAAAATATGAATTTGAGAATGAAATTTCAGAAAAGTGATTCTGGAAATGAAACTTAAGGAAAGTCTACAACAACAATGGTTATTCCTTAAAGTGTATTGAATATTACTAAATCAGAGTACAAGTATAATTATGTATAATATAGTTATACTTTCTCCAAAAATACTAATGTAGCTGAAAACATGTAATAAAACAAGTAACAATTAGTAAATCTTTTAACCCAAAGAGAAGGGAATCCAAAAACCTTGGATAATGGTTCCTTGATTTATAATTTCCTGAAAGTCTGTCTTACCCGCCCTAGGAGAATCCCTTGATACGAAGATCAGAGTCTGTATTGCTATCCCCGCAATCCCTTAACATCAACATAGTCGGAAACTCTGTCTTCCTCATTATGGAAGCCCTCAACTTCAAGATAGTAGGCACCTCTGTCTTCATATCCCCAGAATCCCTTGATTGTACACAGTAACAATCGAAGTCACACAAAGAGAATATGAACAAGAATTTCAGTACACACAAAGAAATAAGTGTCTCTCTATAAATAACTTCAACATCATGTAATCTCTAGAGTCATAGAACAATATTGAGCTCTTTCAAATGAGCTCTTATTTATAGGAATGGCTTCAACGGTCGGCTCCCTCTTCCAATGATCATATTTTTTCCTTGAATTTTGGAGGAACCTGTACATGTGTCACTCAAACAATGGTTAGTTAGTAACTAAATACACAACATCGATTCATAAAAAAACAAGTGTAAGAAAAAATATGGTTACATAACTAAAATCCAATATTCGGAATGTATGAAAATCAAAGATCAGAGTCTAACAAAAAATGAATTCGGAGTCTATAATAAAAGGATATTAAGATTCTATTTTCTAGGAATTCGAAACCTGAACTCAATATAATTATAGAGTCTGAATTTCAAGGAAATTTGGTATCTAGATTAACAAGAATTTGGATCCAGAACATTGAATGTTCGAAGTCAGAGTTCATGAATATTTGAGGTCAAAACTCATAAGAGTTTGTAGTCAATAATCAGATAACTCGGAGTTAGAAATAAGAGAAGTCTGTAAACAGAATTCATATTAATAATTTAGAGTCAGAACTCAGAAGAGTTTGTAACCAAAATTTGTAAATAGAATTCAGAGTAAGAACTCAGAAGAGTTCATATCCAGAATTCCTAATTAGAATTCGGAGTCGGAACTCAGTAGAGTTCGTAACCATAATTCGTAATCAAAATTCAGAGTCAGAACACAGAAGAGTTTGTATCCATAATTTTGAGAATTTAGATCCTAAAACAGAATGCTTCATATCTAGGTAATTATAGGATTCCGAGATTTTGGTTTTGAACCAAATTTTATACTTAGAAAAATTATGATATGTACAATGAAAACATGATAAGGATAAATTTCCATGGGGAAGTACATTTTTCCTTATATAAGTAAAACACAGGGTAAAAAGAGATTTTCCTTGAGATAATGGGTTTGTGATTTTCAAAAAAAAGGAATTGTAAAGTCATAAGGAAGCCTTATTGACTAAACAATATCTCCTATGTATGAAGGAATGTAAAAGTCATAAGGAAATCATTATTGACTCAACAGGTTGAGGTGTGGGTTTCTATACTCTCCCTTATATTAACTAATTATATTTCTATAAATGGGGAGTATTATTTCATAAATCTATCCTTATAGAAGCATGATTTAATAGGGAGTTGCTGCTAAGCTGTGAATTCAACATATAATTGTGTGATCTATTGTAACTATTTGTTGGATTGGTTGTAGGAAACAAACTATTTTTATCAGCAAAGTTGATGAAGTGGAAAAAGCTAACAGTTGAAGAAGTTGATGAAATATAAGGATGTTATGTGTCACTTCTTTTAGAAATCATGGTATATTTTGTCAACAAGTTATATTTCATACAAAGAGTTATCTCATGTAAGTATATAAGGGTTGATATTTAATTCATTTTTTGAGGATACAATGTTTAGTGAATTATGAATCTTGGATGAAAGAAAATCAAAATGGGATATTTCTCGGACCAATATGATAAATAAGAGTGTGATATTTAGTTATTTTCTTTTTTTTCATGGATTTTTTAGAATAAATTAAATCAACTCACTTTTAAAAAGTATAAGACATGGATGTTACAATATATTACTTGTAAAATCTAACGAATCATTGTTATTTTGTATTTTAAAAATATCCTAACATATTTGGAGAAGTTATGATGAATGTATTATAAAGGAAATGGGTATAAAAGGTTCTTATAATCTGATTTTTAGTTTTATTAAAAGGAAATATGTGGTTGGATTTCTGAATAACATTATGGTTGGTTTTGATGGAGCATAGTTTTTGGGTGGTGCAGTTTTCAACTTTTTCCCAAATTTTTGGGGTCTAAAATCTAGAATATGGAAAGCTTCACAAAATAAGGATATTATTGAAGGACATTTGAAAATATGGAAAATTCATGAGTTTCATGAATATGGTATTTTTAAGGGTGTTTAACAAAATCATTAAATTCTAACTGTGATCTTTGAGATTAAATGAAATTGGAGTATCATCGTGGGTAAAGCATTTGACAGTATCAAAAAATTTTCGATAAGAATTGTGGAAATTGTGAAGATATAAATAATCGAGTATATTTCTAGAAATCATTGTGATTATGATAAGTGGATCATCGTGAGTTCATGATGGTTTGATGGTGATCTCCATAACGATGACAAATATGAAAGGAGGATTGCTAATGGGGGATCATCATGAATATATTTTTGTTTGATATAGAAAATACACTAGAGGTAGTGGAGCATCGGAAAAGTTATATACTATAAATTTAGGTGAATCCACCTCATTTTGATAAAAATAATAAGAGAAAAATCTTAATTAGTCTAATTACACAAAGGTCGAAGTGCTCGGCAAAGAGGGATTTCTATGCAATCATGAGGATTGTGAAAAGGATTCAAATGTCTTGACTAATGCCAATTATTTTATGTAGTGGGTGATTCATGATGATGGGATATTTCATGTTAACACAGTATTATTCATGAAGGAAATTGGTTCCACAAAGGTAGTTTTCATCATTAAGTTTGTGAGATCTATGAAGGTTGTTTTCTTCATGAAGGTTGTGAGCTTCGCAAAGGGAGAATAGTGAGGGAGCATTAGAAAAAGTAGTTTTGAATACCTAGTTTAAATGAACATAGATTTTATATTGAATCAAATCAGGTATAATAGAACCTAAAAATAATATTTTTGTATTATAATAAGTATCATTACTATGGAAAAGAAGTTCTTACCGGGTTCTGGGTTGGAAGAATTTTTTTGAAATTAAAAATTTGGGAAATTGGAACAAAAAGCACTGTAACATTGAATTGAATCATTTTTTGAAAGAATAAACACACACACTATTGTATTGTTTTCATAGTACTAATTTAATTTTCAGTCACCTCCTACTCAATGTATTCCATAATTAAGGATTGTTTTCTAGTGGATTGTGTGGTATTGGATTGTTTACAAGCTATACCAAGGATATAGATACTCTTGTTTATTTGTGAACCTCATAAATTATTATTTTCTTTTGGATGTGTGATTGAATTTTGTTAAATATGAAATGAAATATTTAATATGGGGTGAAGGCTGTTTCAAGAGAAAAGAAACATAAAATAAAAGGATATCATTGATTCACACCCTCACTCTTTCTGTGATACATGAATCGTGATTAAGAAAATTCACCCTTAATTCAGAAGAATGATGGATCAATGAGTCTATGCATTTCTAATAGGAAAACAAATGATATTTTTATAATTTTCATGTATCATGTACCTTATATTGATGAAAAATTTGATAAAATTAACAAATATCAATATTTTATGAATATATAACTTCATTTTAGGTATCATCAATTTAGATTAATGGAGAAATAAATCATGATGACATCATTCATAATAAATTATAGACATTATGAGTTTACTGTAATTCCATTTGGATTGAATAACAAATCTACTATTTTTATAGTTCAAATAAATATATTATTCAAGGAATATCATGATGTGTTTTTGGTATTCATTAATTTTAGATTGTTGTAATAACAAATCTAAAAGGACCATGATAATTGTATAAAAATCATTATAGAAACACATAGAATGAGATATTTCTTTGGGATATTTGGTAATATGATTTATGCATTCAATAAGTTTGTTTTCATTGTTGTATTTTCTCTATGGATGGAAACTTTTTTGATCCTATAAATACAGCTCCATTAAGATAATGGCATACAAAAAAAACACATCTAAGGTATGTAGATTCAATGGTTTGGAAGGATAATATTTGTGATTTTTTCAAAAATAAATTTTGATTTCCTAAATTGCTAACCAATCTTATAAGTAAAAGGTTTATTTTCTTTTGGATAAATGAATGTGTAGAATGTTTTGATGAATTAAATAAGGGAATTGTTAATGCACTGATTTTTAATCTACTATTTGGAAATGATTGGTTTTTGATATATTGTAATTAAACAAAGAAGGAGTGGGTTTTATCCTTTTCAAAAATGAAAATTTTATTTCATACTCATCATTGTAGTTAAAGACTCATAAAAAGAACTATCCCACCCATGATCTTTATACATCATCCAAAAAAATTTATTGACTGATATTGATGCATTATCTATATGGTATAATATGTGATATATAAATGGATAATCAAACCCTAAAATATATATTTTTCTATAATGAGATCAATTGAGACACATGTGATATCGTAAGAAACCCATGGATTACGATTTCTTGACACACTACCACCCAGGGAAAGAAATAAGGTAATATATGCATTGGGATGCAATGATCATGGTGTTTTAACCCAAATGTGGATTAAAAGTGATCTTATGTTCATTGATATATTAAATATAGATATGGAAATTATTAGGGAAGGGGATACATCAAACAATTCTTAATTTTTTGAGAAACCATATTTTTTAATATATATATATATAGTTATAAATCTCTTGAGGATAATTTTTAGAAGAAAATTAAAGATGTAGAAGATGTGAAATTAGTAGACTTTTTTTTTGAAAATAGTTTTCTAATATTTTGAAATACATTGTGAGTTACATCTATACATACATTAAAAAAGTAATTGTAAGATTATTCTCATAAAATAAACTTCATTATACACCCTAGTAGTATAAAGATGTATAGTTATTTGAATGAACAGTTTTGGTGGGGGGGAAATGAAGTAGTATATTATTAATTATGTGTCCAGATTCTTAGTTTATCAATATTTGAATGTTTTGAGATAGAATAAAAGAGGTTTCATTCATCTTATTGATATATATGTGTGTAAATGGGAATACATGGTGATGGGAATTATCATTGGACCCCCAAATAATCCTTTTATGAATGATGCAGTATGGTAATCATTGATCACCTATTCAAATGTGCACATTTCCTCTCTAAAAGAGAATAATTTCCTTTTGATCACCTTTGAAGACCCTATTTTAATGTAATTGTATGACTTCATGGTGAACTTAGTTTTCTTCTGTTTGATAATGATCCTTGTTTTAAATCAAAATTATGGAAGAGTCTTCATATATATCCTGATACTGACATTTATTTGAGCACTTCCTACCATCCTCAAACTAATGGATATTACATGAATAACTAATTAAACATTATAATACATGTTGAGGTCATTGTTGAGTCAAAAGTTATCTTTTGACTTCTATATTTTATTTTTGAAATCACAAATGTCTTTTTAATAGTATCGTACTGACTCTGTCAATCATATCATACTGATTCTGCCAATCGTATCGTACTGACTCTGTCAATCGTATCGTACTGAATCTCTCAATCGTATCGTACTGACTCTGTCAATCGTATCATACTGACTCTGTCAATCGTATCATACTGACTCTGTCAAATGTATCGTACTGACTCTACTATTCATACTTTCATTACATGTTTTGGTACTTAGTAAAAAACACTTGTTTCATATGAATCATACCATTGCTTATCATCGACATATATCTTGTTTTAACCAATACGATGTCGTTGAGTTATTTACAACCTAATAAAAATGATGTCGTTCTTTCTGTTTCAATATGACCGTTATGATGCTAGGTGTCCAAGTCCCTCTGAGTTTTTTCAGAGAAATATGACCGTTGGAGGCAACATGACCGTTGGAACCTGAGGCCTATAAATAGGAGGTCATTTGAAGCTGAGAAAGAACAATGAATGAGACTTTGTGGAACAACTGTGATACTCTACTTCTAACAAGTTATAGAGAGAGAAACTGTGACTTCTCTCATCTGCTTTGTGCATCCGATCATCGTATCGAGGGCTTTCAAGTGATTGAAAGATAGATGTTCCGATTACCTATAGAATCGAGGGCTGCCAGGGATAGGCAAACGGACGGACCGATCATCGTATCGAGGGCTTTTAGGGATAGGCAAACAGACAGTCTGATCATCATATCGAGGGCTTCTGGGGATAGGCAGACATATGTTCCGATCATTGTATCGAGGGATGCCAGGGATAAGCAGACAGACAGTCCGACCATCGTATCGAGGGCTCACCAAGGTGTTGGTGAGACAAACCTTTTATCCTAGGTGAAAGGATAACCCTTCACTTTGGGTTAAAATAATTGTAATTCTTTTACTTTTCCGCTGCTAATTTTATTAGAAAGGAAATTGTTTTTGTTTCCTTTTCTATCTCTTATATATTTGTAATTGTTTCAATTACATCAATTCTATTACATATTGTATTGATTGATTCTATACGCTTTAAGTTAGAATCATTCATATTTATATTACTCTGATTATTGTGTTCATATTGAATACAATAGTTTTACATTTCATTAATATTACATTACATCATACCTTTTATATTCAATACAATTGTGGGTGTTTGTATTTGTATTAGTTTAGGATCATTTAAACTAATCTCTTTAGTGCTAAAACTCAAAAGGTTTTTAAACCTACAATTCACCCCCCCCCTCTTTATTGTTCCATCTAATAGACATACATATCTATATATTCTATCCAACAATTGGTATCAGAGGAGGTTTTCCACCGATTTGTATTACTTGTTTGGTTTCTTTCATATTTTTTTAAACTACTTACTACACTAACATGTGGAGTGGAAAAGATATTGTTTTTAGATGGCAAGAATGAATATTGGGTCAATAGACAATCTGAATCCTTCTAGACCACCTATCTTTGATGGAAATGATTATGAGTACTGGAGAGATCGTATGAAGACTTTTGTGATCAATACTGGAATAGAAAATTTTATTATGCTTACTGGAGGTTACAAAATTAATGACAATGAAGTCAGTACTTTCACTAACCAAGAGAAGCAAGAATATCAACTAAATTACAAGGTACGAAATACATTATTATGCTCTATGACCAGGAATATATACAGTCAGATATCTTCTTGTGAAGCAGCCAACTGTATTTGGAAGAAATTAGAAGTAACTCACTTTGGAACATCCAAGGTTATAGAAACAAGAAGACCAATGCTTCGAGTAGAGTATCATGGATTTGTTTTTCCTTATGGAAAGCCAGTATGTAGAGTGTAATAATGTTTTATGAAAATTGTCAATAGATTAAAATCTATTGGATGAAAAGGTCTTGATGATGAATCTCTAATTGATAAAATTATAGATATAATGCCAAATGAATGTGAGTCAAAAAGGACAGCTATTGATGAAAATAGAAAAGGTTCCCAGATTTCTCTAGATGACCTCTTTGGAACTCTTCTACAGCATGAGACAATAATTAAGAGAGATGCTGATTTCATCAAGAAGAAGAATGGGAATGGAAGTGTAGCCTTTGCATCTAAAGCTAAAACACCTGAAAGGCTTACAAGATCCAAATCCAAGAAGGTTATATCTAATTCAAGTGATTGTGATCTTTCGGATAATGAGTTAGCCAATCTTGCTCGAAGGATGAACAAGATTGTGGGAAAGAAAGACTTTCAATATAGATTCAAAGAGAATGATAGGAAGGATAAGAAAGATTTAGTGGTAACTTGTTATGAATGTAAGAAAGCAGGACATATAAGACCTGATTTTCCTTTACTGAAAAGGAAAGATCGAAAGGAGAAACACTCTCAAAAAACAAGAAAAAGTTTTATAAGTCAAAGAAATTATTGAAGGAAAATGATACCTGGAGTGCAAGTGGTAGTGATTGTTCAGATGATTCTTCAGAATATGAGTCCTCAGGATAGAGGAATATTGGACTTTTAGCCATATTACCTATTGAAGATCATTGTCTCATGGCCACGGTACATAATTCTGAAGCTATTACAAATGTCTCTTTGAATGCAAATTATACTGATAATAGATATTATGAATCTTCAAATGATGAATCTTCATCATTAGAAGATGATACATTACCTAATTTTAACGAAGTATCTAGATTTTCTAAATTACTTGAAAATGAAAATTCTAAACTCAAGAGGAGGCTTGAGAAAGAAAATTCTAGAATTTCAATCTTGACTAATGAAGTATTAGATCTGTCTAAAGATCTTGATGTGAAAGCTTCTGATTTTGAAAGTATTTTAAAAACCCTTGAGAAAGTTAAATCTGATAAGGATAAAAATTCTAAGGATCTTGAAACTATAATTTCATAGAAAAATATTTTATAGCATAACTCTAGTTCAAATTCAAATGTTTTGGAAAATAAAAATTTGGTTTTAAAACTAATGTCAGAAATTTTTTCCTTGAAAAAATGTTTGTCAATCTTTACTCATGGAAAGGAAAACTTTGACAAGATGTATTCTCAAATTAGACCTTTGAGAAATCGTTCTGGTGTTGGTTATACTTATTCCAAACCTATTTTTAGTAATAACTATTTTGTTCCACAAAAAAACACTTTCTGTTCTAAGTGTTAATGTGGTGGACACTGAAGAAGAGATTGTTCTCTTAACAGAACTCAATCTTTAGGATTTCATAAAGCTCATTTTTCAAAACAAATGTGGATTCCTAAAATTCTTTTATCTAACCCTTCTGGATAAAAACAAGTTTGGATTCTGAAAAACTAATTGTTTCTTTTTCAGGAAAATGAGAAGTGTACCAATAAGAATATTTGGTACATGGATAGTGGTTGTTCTCATCACATGACTGGAAACAAAGATCTCTTTGAAAAGGTTATCAAAAAAAGATGGAAAAGTTACCTTCAGAGATAATGCTCAAAGAAAGATTGTTGGTATAGGTAATATCGTTTTTCTTGTAAAAGTTATTATCTCAAATGTTTTGTTTGTTAAAGGTCTTAGGCACAATCTCATCAGCATAAGTCAATTATGTGATGAATGTTACCTTGTGAATTTTAGAAATGATAAGTTTCTAGTTCACAATTCCAAGGATGAGTTCATTCTATCTACCCATAGGCAAGAGAATGTTTACACTATTAACTTAGAAGACCTTAGGATCCAAAACTTACCCTGCTTAAGTGAAATAGATGACCAATCATGGCTATGGAATAGAAGACTAGGACAGTGTAATCTGAGAAACCTTAGTAAAATCTCATTGAAAAGACTTGTGAAGGGGCTACCGGACCATAGATATGATTCTTCAAAAGTCTGTGATCCTTGTCAATTTGGCAAGCAGCATAAAACTAGATTTAAATAAATTAATGAAGTTTCGACTTCTAATGCATTATAGCTAGTGCATTTGGATCTTTTTGGTCCTACATAAACTAGAAGCATTGGAGGCAAATACTATGTATTTGTTTTAGTTGATGACTTTACTAGATTTACATGGGTCTACTTTCTCACAAATAAATCTGAAGCCTTTTCCTATTTCAAAACTTTTAGAGCCCAAGTTAAAAATGAGAAAAACCTACCGTTGATAAATATTCATAGTGATCATGGTGGTGAATTTAAAAATTCATATTTTGAAACTTTTTGTAGTAAGAAAGGTATTACTCACAATTTCTCAGCTCCAAGAACTCCTCAGCAAAATGGTGTTGATGAAAGAATAAATTGTATTCTTCAGGAAATGACTCGAACCATGTTGAGTGAATACTCAATTGCTATGCACTTTTGGGCTGAAGCTATTAGTACTGCATGTCATACTATAAATCGTGTTTTAACTAGAAGATTTCATAATAAAACCCCTTATGAGTTACGGACTGGCTAAAAACCTAAAGTTTCATACTTCAAAGTTTTTGGATGCAAAGTATTCATTCTGAATTCAAAAGATAATCTACAAAAATTTGCACCAAAATCTGATGAAGGAATCTTTCTAGGATATTCTACAACCTCTAAGGCTTATAGAGTTTTCAATAAAAACACTTGTACTGTTGAGGAAACAGTACATGTAAAATTCAATGAAACTGATCCTTTTGTTTTCAATCAATCCAGTCCTACATCCTCATATGTGTTTTCAAAAACTGATTATCGACCTTTGATAGAAGATCCTTTTGATAAGGAAAATATTCAAGAAGATACTTCTGAAACATTTACCTTGAAAGATTTTCTACCATATGTTGATGAACAGGCTTTACAAAACCCAAATCAATTGTTTCTTAGGAATCATCCTTGTGATAACATCATTAGTGATGTAAATAAACCTGTAAGGACCAGAAATTCCTTATGAAATGAAATAGAACATCTTTCTTTTCATTCCCAATTTGAACCTAAATGCCCAAGTGAGGCCTTATGTGATAATGATTGGATCAAAGCAATGCAAGATGAACTAAATGAATTTGAGAGGAATAAAGTCTGGACTTTAGTTGATTGACGTAAAGAAACAACTGTGATTGGTGTAAAATGGGTTTTCAGAAACAAGTGTGATGAAAATGGAATCATTGTATGAAATAAAGAATGACTTGTTGCTAAAGGATATAATCAACGAGAGGGAATTTACAATGAAGAAACATTTGCTCCTGTAGCTAGACTTGAATCAATTCGTATTCTATTAGCCTTTACAGCATAATTTAATTTCAAACTATTTCAAATGGATGTAAAATGTGCTTTTCTAAATGGTTTTGTTCAAGAAGAAGTCTTTGTCGAACTACCTCCTGGTTTTCAAGACCTAAAACATGCTGATCATGTTTTCAAACTTACCAAGGATCTATATGGTCTTAAACAAGCCCCTAGAGCATGGTATGATAGACTTACAAGATTTCCATTACAAAACAATTATACAAAAGGTACAGAAGATCCAACCCTTCTTATAAAAATGGAAAGCAAAAATGTTTTGATTGTTCAAATCTTTGTTGATGAAATCATATTTGGATCAACGCATAAATCATTAACAGATTCTTTTATAAATTTAATGAAATCTGAGTTTGAAATGAGTATGATGGGTGTTTTAACATTCTTTTTAGGTTTTCAAATTTCTCAAAAACCAGAAGGAAGATATATATCTCAACATAAGTATATAAAAGATTTACTCGAAAAGTATGGATATGAAAAAACCAAAAGTATTAGAACTCTAATGGGTACCTCAAATACACTTGATCTTGATGAAACTCAGAAACCAGTAGATCAAAAAATCTTTAGAGGTATGATAGGAAGTTTTCTATACTTGACAGCTAGTCGACCTGACTTAATGTTTTCTGTATGCTTATGTGAAAGATACCAATCTAATCCAAAAGAGTCTCATTTAAAAGCCGTAAAGAGAATCTTTCGGTATTTAAAAGGCACTATGGATTTAGGTCTTTTTTACTCTTCTGGGAATGATTTTGTTTTAAAAAGTTTTTCAGATGCTGAATTTGGTGGTTGTAGAATGGATAGAAAAAGTTCATCTATAACATGTCATTTCTTAAGAGATTCCTTGGTTTCTTGGTCCTACAAGAAACAACACTCAGTAGCACTATCCACTGCTGAAGCTGAATATGTAGCAGCTGGAAGTTGATGTGCTCAAGTGTTGTGGATGCAGCACACACTCACTGACTATGGATTGAGTTTCTCCAAAAGTCAAATTCTTTGTGATAATACTAGTGCCATATCTCTTAGTAATAACCTAGCACACCACTCTCATGAAAAAAACATAGATTTTAGGCATCACTTTCTCAGGGATCACGCACAAAAAGGAGATAATATTCTACAATTTATCAGAACACAAGAATAACTTGATGACATTTTTACAAAGCCATTACCATCCAATAGATTTGAGTTTATAAAACAGAAGCTAGGAATGATTAAAATAATCATTCATATCTACTTCATGTTTTAAAATTCTCCTAACATTAGATAAATCCCTTTGAAAGGGGGAGGACATATTTTTTTTACTATGTTTCTTTTTATCTTATAATCTTTAATTTTTTACTCTCCTAGTATGTGTTTTTACTTTTCTGTTTATCGTATTGACAGTTTTATCATATCATTTACCTTTCTGTTTATCATATTTACAGTCTTATTGTATTATTTACTTCATCGTATCGACTGATGATGGTAATGAATTTCTTTTCCATCGTACTAACCGATGATGGTAATGATTTTACTTTCCATCGTACTAACCGATGGTGGTAATGAATTTCTTTTCCATATTATCGACCGATGATGGTAATGATTTTCTTTTCCATCGTATCGACCGATGATGGTAATGATTTTATTTTCCATCATACTGACCGATGATGGTAATAATTTTATTTTTCATCGTATCGACTGATGATGGTAATGATTTTCTTTTCCATCGTATCGACTGATGATTGTAATAATTTTTTTTCCATCGTATCGATCGGTGATGGTAATGAATTTCTTTTCCATCGTACTGACCGATGATGGTAATGAATTTCTTTTCCATCGTATCGACCGATGATAGTAATGATTTTCTTTTCCATCGTATCGACCGATGATGGTAATGATTTTCTTTTCCATCATATCGACCGATGATGGTAATGATTTTCTTTTCCATCGTATCGACCGATGATGGTAATGATTTTCTTTTCCATCATACTGACCAATGATGGTAATGATTTTCTTTTCCATCGTATCGACCGATGATGGAAATGATTTTTTTTTCATTTTATCGATCGATGATGGTAATGAGTTTTTTTCCATCGTATTGACCAGTGATGGTAATGAATTTCTTTTCCATCGTACTGACCGATGATGGTAATGAATTTCTTTTCCATCGTATCGATCGATGATGGTAATGATTTTCTTTTCCATCGTACTAACCGATGATGGTAATGAGTTTCTTTTCCATCGTACTGAGCGATGATGGTAATGATTTTATTTTCCATCGTACTGACCGATGA